>CP136879.1:13670692-14270692 GCA_033000465.1 Sciaenops ocellatus | reverse complement strand
CTTTGTCAAACTTTGCTGTAAAAAGGTCATTCTGACCGTTAATACAAAATCTTAGTCTTTCCAAGGAAATATAATCTGCTATCAGAGACCTCCACAGATGTATTGAAGGAGGTTCATCTCCTACCCATTTGGTCATAACAGCCTTTCGGCCCAACATAAGCAAAAAATGTACAGTGTTCTTATGTGATCTTAGTGATCCAGGGATATATCCGAATAAACATAATATTAGATTAGGCTGTAGTTGCTGCTTAATTATCACACTAACCTCATCGCATACAGTTTGCCAAAACCGTTGAATCTTTTTGCATTCCCAGAGGCAGTGAAATCTTGTCCCTAAAATAGTCTTACATTTTGGGCAGTTTGGAGAGGCCCCTGCTGTATATTTACTATATTTATTCTTTTTCTATGAGCAAAGAGGCATCAGCCGATGTTGACTACTGTCAGTCGGTTCATGTTTTTGGTGTGCAAGCCTTGTAAGATTTTTATTATGGACAGGTTTCTAGTGGGAAAGCACACCGATTGTTTTCACAGTGGAAAGTTTGAATACATCAGCGTTATTTGGTTTATTTGAAATTGGTGAACCTAGATCTATGGACTATGGAGCAATAACTTTGGTTAGAAGAAAATAAACTGGACAATGCGTTTGAACTTTTATGGAAAACTTGTTCTTTGAAGCGTGCCTCAGAATCACACTTCTCAGTAGCAGACTCACAGAGACTTTTAGGGTATGAAATACTCAAAATACAGGTTAATATTGTACATTTTCCTTCTTTTAGTGATTTTAATTGTAGTAAAAGGTCATCTAGATTATACTTGGGTGACTTGATATGAGACTTTCAATAGTGAAAGTGAGCATACAGGGCTGACACATACATCAGTGGGACTCTAGTTTGAGGACTGGGAGAGGGGGCTAATCAAATTCTGCTTGGGACCCCAAAACTTGTTGGTCTGGCCCTGTTCCTTAGGTTTCCAATAGTAGGAGTGAGAGGTGTTTGAGACGGCTTGCTTCTCAAACAGGTCTAGTGTGTGTATGATAGGAAACAGCACCCACCCCAGTGTGAGAAAGCTGTGGTTGGCTGACAGACAGACGTACTGAGCACCGCTGCGACTGACTGCTCTGCACATATTTGGGCTCAGAACAGACGCAGACGCACACATGTACACAGACACACAGACATATTGTGGCTGCTCCAGTGATAGAAAGTGAGGAAGGTTACGCACATCACCCATCAGTCATAAAAACATTGATACTTTCTGTACACTTTTTTCCAAACACACACATTCGCTTCCTTCTTCACAGATGACGAGCTCTGCAGAAAACGATCCTTCAGCAGCTTCTGCCTACTGTGTTAGTCAGCCAGCATCCTTGCTTGCTCACTGGAGGATGTGTCAGTGATAACCCACCCCTCCCCACCTCCACCATCAACCACCACCCACCACCCCCCCATCACCCCACCCCAACTCCCTCTCCCGGAGCCCCCCGGAGGGCGCGTGGGGCTGAAACACGGTGAGCTCTATTCCCGGAAAGGTGCCTGTCCCGACAGGACAAGCGGGCCCTTTAATGGGCGTCCACAGCCCGGTATAAGGCCCCCACTGTTGGGGCCGCGCCGCGTGCTACAGCACAGACATGCAAATATTTCCAGTGGTAGGCCCAAATGGAAAACACAAACACGCAACATCGAAATTAGCTCTGGGAGAAGGAGGGGGGGGAGGTGGACAGTAGAAAAAAAAAGAGAGGGAAAGCCCAGTCTCCTAAAATGAAGACGCACACACACACACACACAGACACACACACACACTTGCTGAAAAACACGGTGTGCTGATGAGAACAAACATGTTCATGTGTTCCCCAGATGTGCCCTAAGTGTGCCAACATGCACACAATCACAGTACCTATGTTCACTCTCATACAGTAGGTGTGTACAAACTGTGCAGACTTTACATGCTGCATACAAACAGCAGTCATGAAACTCATCTCATAAATCAATGGACTTACTTTTAATGAATTACTCTGCATCAATGAATTAAGTTACATATGCTACACTACAAACAATATACAAAAACATAGATAGATAGATAGATAGATAGATAGATAGATAGATAGATAGATAGATAGATAGATAGATAGATAGATAGATAGATGGATAGATAGATGAAGAAAGGGAGAAAGAGTGTCAGAACTGCTGTGGTGAGTCAACACCTCAGCTGTTGCACATGACTTCACGGTTAACTTCTTGGCTGAACCCGGGCAGCTTCTTCTGCCAGCCAGCCCCAAACACCATCCTGAGGCTATGGTTACACACACTGACGTCCGCAGAGGGGGTCCCAAAACCCACCCAGCCTGCTGGCTGAGGAGGGTCCAGCTGTCACCCCCCTAATGATGTCAAAGCGACGCTGGAATGACGTTGGAATAACCAAATCGATTGACTGGACGTGAAATGATGCGTTGTGTAAGTCCTTTTATGTGTGGGAAAGCTCTGAGAGATTGTATCATTCAGTCAGGACACACACACACACACACACACACACTGTGTGAAAACTATTTCGCAGTGGTGTTAATTTAGTGAGGCCAGCCAAAACCCTTCAGGGGTCTTGTTTGGTTGTTAACTTAGAACTTTTTTTTTTGAACACACGATGGAGACTTACTGGAAGGTGCAGCACAGCCAGGGGTGGAGACTATTGGAGGTCCCCAGCCCTTCATGTTGTAGGCAGACACCTGGACATAGTAATAGGTCCCCTGTAAGGACAGGACACATGACAGTTAGGGACGCCATATACATATGTATGTGTGCGGTTCAGTGCATCTGTTTGTCTCTTGCTATGTGTGTGTGTGTGTGTGTGGAGGGTGAAGGGTGAATCTAGAAGCTCTGTCTGTCTCTGTGCCCAGTGTGCAGACAGCAGCCCTCTGTCTCTCCTTTCTCAGCCAGATCAATCAAACCAGCCGCCGACACTTCCTGACCTCGCCTTGACCCCTGTCATGTGACAGGAGTGAGCTTTGGCTGGCAGCGGGGGTCTTAAAGGGGGGTTTCTCCCACACAATAACAAACAACCAGTGGAGCGTCCATTTGTCTACATGCATGCTTAAAAATGCCAAACATAAATCAGGTTCCAGGCTACCAAGCTGCTCTTTTTATCATTTTGGAGGCTGTTTTGCAACTGTTGCTTATGAATGGTCAAAAGCCAAGACTTTCAACAAATAACAAATAAAGTCTTTTCCCATCACTGCCCCCCATCATGTGGGACTGATAGCGACTACAACTCGTGTGTGGAGTCTGATGTATGTAATAAAGAAGAGTCACTTGGGGAATGCCTTCAGATGTCACCTAAGCAAACGCCTCACATGTAAATAATATCAGGCGCCTTCATGTGGGAGAATAGCGTCTAAATTTTTTATCGGTCAGCACCAGCAGCTGGAGAAGCCAGAGCTTAGCGGCCCTTTGTGTTTCTCATAAACCCATAAACTACGAGATAATGCATCCTTTTTATCTGGTGGTTCTAAGGTGGGAACAGAGAACTGCTTCACTAGGTTTTTGTGAAAATGGTGTGATGTGAAAGGGTGCAGTGTAGGATGGAGTAGAGTCGATGTTCGATCCAGGAAACCTTCAAAATAAGTGTAAAATTTATAGTCCGTGGAGCAGCTCCTGGTGTTACCTTTTGACAGATTCCCATATGAGAGATTTAGTTTTGTTATTTTGGATTCTGAAGAGGATTCTTCCTGATTCCTGCTGATTGAATGCTCATACTGGTTCAACAGACCATCAATAATAAGGTGCAGGCTGACATTCTGGCAGCACTTACAGAAGTGAGTCCAGTGATGTTGCACTGTAGCAAAGTGGTGTCCTCCACCACCATCTCACCCAGCAAAGGAACGAATGAAGGAGCAGTGCTCCAGCTCACTGCAGACACACAAACGAAACCACATTTTTTTAACAGTTTATATCAAGACACAGACAAAATGGTATTGAATATATAAAAATGCTTGTAACATTATTTTTTTTAATACTTTAAAAAGTTTTGGCATTTAGCTTCAGAACTTTACATATAGAGCGCAGTTGCTTCTAAATGAAGCAGTGGGATGTGCACGGTGGCTGACCTTTGTACTTGGTAACCACAGCAGAGTTGACACAGAGAGGTTCCTGGAAGTTCACCCTTAGACTGGTGCTGCTGCTGACAGACAGGCGAACTACAGTGGGAGCATCTGGAGGGTCTGCGTATGCAGACAGACAGACAGACAGATGGCAAGTAAATAAGTAGACAGACAAACACAAGCAGACTAAGACCCTGCACATTATAACCATTATAACGGAGTGCGCACATGGAATTGGCAGCGTACTCTAATGACATCATTTAGTCTTCCTGGTCTGTTGCACAATGCATTGCTCAGTTTCAGAAGTGGGAAATGTTTAAAGTGTCAAGTAATGGATGCTTGTGAAACTGAAGCAATTTACAGTCAGTAATGGATGGAAAAGACAACAACGCTGCATCTACCATCTTCACAAATTAACGTCAACTCAGTCGTCACTGAGAAGACGTGATGATGTCATTGATTGCGACTGTGCAAAAACATCATTTTGACATGTGGTGTATAATTTCCATCAATGTTCACACAATTTACCCATGAAACTACATGAGTAAGTGGAATTGCAAAGAGGGGAATCTTTTCTTTTTTTTTTCGCATCAAAGTGCAGATTGGTTTGTGTGGAAGGGAGGAGTGTATGCGTGTGAGTGTGTCTGCTTTTTGGGGGGTGGCTGTCTACTCTGCCACTAAGCGTGTCATGAAATGCCTATAAAAAATTAAAGCAGGAATACAGACGTGTTATGTTTGCACACACACACACACACACACAGCCGTGTGCTATGCTTCCCAGTGTGGAAGCCATTAACTCAGCCCAGACACAATGCCGGCAGAGAAAAAGGGTGCAAGCCTTACTCGCATGCTCGAATCCCGTCTGCATGCGTTGGAAGAGCCGGAGCCTCCACTCCCAGGCCTTTAGCTGCCTCTCCCGGTCAGATACATCACGCTCATCAGGACCCTCGCTTCCAACCTGGGCCTGAAGCTCCGACACCCGTTGCTCAGCCTCCTGCACCAAGGTGACCAAATGCACCGCTCGGCCCTCCAGACTCACGACTAAGAAACACATGAGAGAGACAGCGGAGAGAAAGAAAAGTCAATGCATGCATGCTGTATTAAAAGAAGCGTTTCATTACCCTTAGGAACATGTTAAAGTGACTCCATTATTTCAAAACTGCTTTGACATTCATAAAAAACACTTTTATATTCACACATAAAAAAGGCAGTTGGTAAATACAGCTCAAAGCTGAGCAATGCTGGACCATAAATTTGAGTGAGCTGTTTTTCCAACCAAAATTCAAAGAGTAAATGCAAACTACTGCGATCCAACGATAATGAAAATTCTTAATTAAAAGAAAATTCTCCTGTACATGCATCACTTTTTGGATTAGTGCTGTAAAATTCAGTAGAACTATACCATTGTTCATCGCAAAGTTATTTACCTCACTTAAAGGAGAAAATAATGTGTTGGTTTTACTTTTATCAAGTGCTTCGACAATGCACACATCTACACTGATACTGCAAAAAAAACAAAAAAAAAACTGCCTGCAATGTTGCAGATTGCTTTTGCAGGCCACTCTTTTTAATGTCTTTGTTTGCCAAAATGCTGTGGCAGATTCCTCAATAAACTTCATTTAACTAAGCAGTCCCTCTTTAAGGATGACATCATCCCGAAAATGACACAGAAAATGTGGTAATGAAACGAGAGGGGCAAGAGAGGGAGGAGTGTTCTTCATATGCGGTTATAAGGGAACACAAAATGGTGGGAACGTGCATAGGCATCATTTTAAACTGTGTTGTAAAACTATTTTTCTGCAAAACTTGTGGAAAAAATTGTACAACTGATCTATTTTTATCATATACCACAGCCTCACGGAGACTCCATCGGAGGAATGTTTTTCTGGGTGTTACTAAAACAATGAGCATTGATGTTTACTTAAACAAAAAACACATCACTATAGTAGATGAGATGTAACACCCAATGAAAATATTCAAATCATAGCAGTGCAGTTAGTGATAGCGGCTTTTGGTGGCATAACACAAAGATTAAAGATTCAAATCCACTTAAAAAGTTGCCAACGTGAACAGATCAATCTAACTAAAAGCGCAGAACAGGTAATGTAAAGCTGTTAAGGTCACAAAGGACAGTAGCTGTACTGTACTTCTTCTTTGGTGGCTGGTCATTCCTGGAGTGTTTGGGACTGGTGTGTGTCTGTGTTTAGTCTGTGTGGTCTGTGTTTGTTCATTGTAGATTCCACTGTTGAGCGTTAGATTCCACTGTTGACAGTAAGTTTAAAGCTCCGTGTCAAAATGTCCATCTGGGTGTTTAATTCTGCGGCTCTCTCCATGTCTCCGCAGTGGCTGTGAGCTTCTCTTTGAATCTGAGTGTCTCTTCTGGGTGTTAGCTTTGTGTGTTGTTCTCTTCAGCCACTTGTGTGAAGACTTAAAGGCCACTTGTCACGTTTTAAAACAGGTAGCGCGAGGGTCGGAGTGGGGTTTTAAGGTTAGGGCTAGAATTATTACAGAGGATCCTTGGACTTGGACTCTGGGATGGATGAGAATAATTGTTGAAAGTCTATTTTGATTTACATTTTATATTCCAGCCCTTCCAGGCCTAGAAACCGGTCCAGATGCTGTCACCATTGTGTACGTGTGTCTTGATTTGTCCTTATTTCACATCAAGGCTGGGCTCTTCCACAGCACATTAAAGTGGCTTTGTCCTACTGAGAGCCACCGAGGGATTTATATTGTGAATATGAAGTTGCTTTAGAGAATTTGTTTGATTGTCTTTGTCTGCCCTTTGTCTGTCTCTCTGGTAACCGCACAAAATTAAGTCAAGCATGGCAATATCAATGCGCATCGGAATCAATTCCTTTCAAAGCTCAAGAAAAAGTCTGCAGCCTCTTTGATGTCAATTCTCTTCAGATGGAGTTTGATTAGTACATGCTTATAGAAATAAAAGGAGAGCCATTACTTTCCTTATGTGCTGTTGTTCTCTCCCTTTCTTTCTCTGTTTCAGTCTTTTGTACACACACACACACACACCTCTCACTCTCTCATGAGTTATTTGAGCTCTGGAGTGAGAGCACAATCAAAGAGCAAACTTCAGTAAACATCACTTTCCATTCAAGTGTTTTCAATTTAATGATACCTTTATAAGACGTCTGGCTCAGCTCTGGAGAAGTGTGCGTGTGTGTATGCATGCATGTGTGCGCACAAGTACAAACACAAACAGCCTAGGAGCCTTACTGGCGAGTTCTAATCATTAACAGAGGAAGGGAGCAGAGGCTCAGCAGATCACAGACAGTGAAAAGTGCTTACGAAGATGACTAATATTGCATCATGATTACCAGCCCTTCATCGCCTTTAATATGTTTTCACTGCCAGCAGAAAACGGAGTGGGATGCATGAGTTTGTCAATAGTGCGTGGATAAATGCAATACCGGGAAGCATGATAAGACGTTGTGTTATGAGTTATGTGTGCGTTGTTGCTTTGGGCAACACCTGTGGTTGCTTTGGTGGCAGCTGATGTTGTCGTGACAGCGGCTTTGGCTTCCACAGCGACAGTTGTTGATTTGTCAGAGAGTGACTATTGAAACCAAAACAAACCCTGTCTGGTATCAGTTCTGATTGAAAGAAGATTTACATAGGAAAAACAATGATTACAGACCTGTCAGTAAGGGACAGATGTGGTTTTTGGCCTTCTCACATCATTAGCTTGTAAAAGATACATGTTGTGATTGGCAGAGGTCAACTAATGTTGACTTTTCCACATATCACACACGATTTGATTGGCTTAAAGGTCAGGCAAATCAACTTGCTTCCTCCTCAAAGCCAAAGTAGCATTTGCTATGGTGTGATTCACCAGTAGGCAAGCCAAGTTCTACTAACAAAAGTGAAGAGCTGTCGAATTTTACAAGGAACAGTATGATTAATTACAAGTGACTGAATGTATGAGGGAAGCATTGCTCTTATTAGCGAAGAGACATTGTGGTGACCCCAGACGAGGTTTTGGATCATTTCGACAGAAAACAGGAATGAATAGAACGACTAGACTCAATTTTGTGTAATGATTATTTTGGTGCGGTTGTATGGTCTGTAACAACAGGCTTAATAGTGGCTTTTATCAACTTTGCGTGACCTCCCTTTAAAATATGTTTTGGGTTTTCATTGCATTGGGTTAAAGTAGTCACAGAAAATGAACACACTCCAGCACGTGGGTGTTAGCGCTAATGCAGTAAAATGATTTTAACTAACTAAGTACAAAGGAGTACTCTTGTCGTCACAAACGCACTGAACAACACCTACAGTAGGTGTTGTCCAATGTGCTCTAGAAGCTGCGGTTTTGATTTGATCTATTAACATTCAAACAATCCTTAAATCGCCACGTGCTCGTCCCCCTGTGACTCAGTAGATACATGCACGTTGTGTTCCTCTACTCACAGTGTGGGCTCTCCTTGGCACCAGCACGCAGTAGCAGCTTGGCCATGGGCACGTTGTTGGTCATGATAGCGATATCGAGGGGTAGGAGGCCCTCACTGTTTGGTGTGTTGAGATCCAGCTCCTCAAGACTGTACTGGGACAGAAGCAGCTGCACCAAGTCCAACTCCTGGTGTTCCACTGCCTCAAACAACGCTTCGTTACTCTGAAACTGTGATACATAATAAGTTTACATAAAATGCACACATGCATAATGTTTCTCACAATATATTTTCTGTCTTGCTTTACAATAGTTAGATGGGTAGGTGTACAAATCTACAATAATACTACCTCAGGTTCCCTTGCTATCCAACTTTACATGTTTTCCCTGACTATTTTTAGACTACAATGTTCCTGGGCTTATTATTTTTTCCTTCTCTTTCTCTCTCTGACTTACTATGGTGGTTTTGCGCAGCCTCTCCTTGTCTCCTCCCCGTCCTGACACCACACTGTCCTCCAGGGCAGGGGGGTTTGTGCCCACACGGAACTTTCCAGACAAGTTGCGGTACAGGCGGCGAGCAGCGCTTGGCGAAGACAGGCTGGCCGACTTGCGGGCCGGGGCCGGCTGGTGGGCCTGGTCCCCCCTCATGGGCTGCGTCATCTTGGCAGAGTCAGCCCTGGAGGAGAGACACAGATGAGAGAAACGAGACGAATATGATATTTGATTCAGCACACGTACTCTGTGAAGATTGGTTTTGAATCCATCGAAAGAGATTACATCTCCAAAGATAATCGCTGCTCTCGCAGATAAATGCTAAGGTGCAGCAAGGCCAAAAGAACAGAGGACAACTCTGCACACTCAAGCTCCGAAAAGCATTAAGAAATCTTGTACTATTCTGTTCTAGCCAGTTTATCTCCATGGAACAAACAGTGACTTGCCTGATTAAATTAAATTCTGTTACTATCAGAAACCATTTCTGCTGTATGATCGTGAAAGGACAAAGAAAAAGAACCTGAAAGGAAGGAAGGCCAACTGTTTGGCTAACGGACACCTTAACATATGACGTGTGGTTAAAATCAGTGTTGGTCTCTGCAGGTTATTTAGCAAACAAGTTCAGATTCTGGCCTTGCAAAACAGCACCAGACATTCACAGGGCTGAATGTGGAAATACTGTGTTAAGCGCCAAGGCATCATGACTCACACTGCATTATCAATTGTTGAAATACATTTAATGCGTAGTGTTGATGTAACAGTATGTATGGCAGTGCCTGTCGAGATTTACAGCAAAGAAATGTCCTCATGACCTCCTGTCACAGGCTGCATATGTAGGAAGGCGGACAGCTGATCTACGACTTATTTTGCATTTTTAGCTTTTTTAGGAAAAAGAAAAAACAAACAACCCCCCAAAAATTATATTCAACCCTCCAGGTTAGGGTTAAAAACACCTGGTAGAGAACCACTGATCTATGGCATGGTGATAATTTACACTGATCTGCCAGATGGGCACCATGTTGGCATTATCAGTCCTCAGTCACGGGTGCCATATGACTCATCCGGCGCTGGCAAAGCCTGTCTGGTAGCCAGTTTGCCAGTGCCGCTCTGTAACGTCATCACTTTCTTATGATTTTCAAAAGATCGGCACCTCTTGCCGCTGGGATCTTGGCATCATTGGTATGACGGTTATGCTGCCCCTCTCCATTCTGCCATGGGAACTATGCAGATGACATTGTGTTTCTAGGGTGAGTCTGGTACAGGGTGTTCACACACACTCAACCGCTGAAGGAAATGTCAGCAGGACTCTACAGGCGATGGTGACAGACTCCGTGACGGGTCCCACCAAAGAGATGCAGAGAGATAAATGAATTCCTCAAGGGCGCACTTTCAACAGCGTTCTCTCCTTGTGTTCCTCCCTCCTCTTCTAACATCTTATGAACTTGTTTCTCCTCTTATCATCTTCTGTCCTGTGGTTTTCTGCCCCTACCCCCTACATCTCCCTCTCTTCTTCCACCTCTTCCTTCTTCCCAACGCATTTCTTCTTGCCTCGATTCAAATCTGAATGCCCCTTTGATTTTCATATGACCACAATCAAACAATCTTCCTGAAATAGACTTTATTTTGATGATAACCATATTTGATTTGAATAGAAGCAGTTGCATCTTTTGGCATTTGCTGATCTAACCATTAAATTACTTTTCAGTAACCAAAAGATCATAATTTGAATCCCTGCACCGTGTTTGTCTTCATGTGTCTTGTTCAAGTCGTTGAGAAATGCTCATTATCAGTCCCTCTGGAAAACAGCTTCAGTTAAATACCGCAAATGTAAATATTGTTCTTAAAAAGCAATGGTTTGAACAGGGGCAGGGAGAGGTTGAGGAAAGTAAATAAAGGTTGAGTTACGTTGGGCCATCACGCCATATGCCAAGAAGTATTAAACAGGCCAAGAACAGATTTGTCAAGGTGAGAACATCTGTAGGAAAAATGTTATTTATACTCCTGCTCCGCTACTGACGTGTGAGCCCACACGAACATGCATACACACACACACACACACGCACAAATCGTCCCCCAACACATGCAGTTTATACAACAGCTGACAGTGGCCCACATAGTAGACTTTAAAGCAGCTCCAAGCCCCCGCAACAAGCCCTTTTTCACAGGGCCGAAACACCTAAAATACCCTCGATCCCCGTCCCTTCCCGCTCTGTCCCATCCATCTCCACTCCATCCCGTAATAGAGGCCTTATTTTAGACATCCTCGTGTTCCCGGCTGGGCCTAACCTATTCCAGGGTTCCAGATAAAGCGCGGCAGGTATTTGGAATAATTTTTCCATGGGCCTGGCCCGGAAGATAAAACAAGAGATATATTTGTAATGCGTGTGCCGGTATCCCATTTCAAAGAGAAAGCCCTTCGGAATCCAGCCCCAGGCTTATTGTTATTTGCCTGAGATGGAACAGCAACTTTTTTCTGTCGGCAGGACGGTGCCCCATCACTCTCTGACGACATTAGGGAGTGTATAGTGTGGTGTAGGGTGTGTTTGCGTGTGTGTGTGTGTGTGCGTGTATGTGTCGTTACTTTCAAAGAGATGCTGCATCCTACACGTGAGACTGGGATGTCATTCCCCAATGACATGCCCCCTACCCTAGAGAAAGATGAAAGACAATCACAAAAAGACGACACACAAAACACGAATAGAGAAAAAGCAACTTAAAATCAGACGTATAATAAAGTGTCAAATGTTTAGCAACAAATGTGTGATGTTGATGTTAATGAATTTCAACACTGCTTGTCAAAAACCCATTTTTCCAGACTATAAGCTGATGACCATTGTGATGACCCTAAGCTTTTGACATCTTATCCAATCAGTGGCCATAATTTCCTTCTATGCATGGTGTGAGTAATATTCCACACAACAGCAGGACACAGTAGTGTTGGTTTGCTTTGTTGAGGAAGTGTGCAGCCCATCACCTGCAGCTCACCGTGACTGTTCCCTCTTCTTCCATTACTCACTGCAATATTTAACCGTGATCTGTTGTCAACAAATGTTTCGTGGGTGCGTATTTGATTGTGTTTTATGTGACTGCTTCACAATAAAAGCCAGCCCGTGTTTCACCAATTCAGTGTTTAGCAGCAGTAGCAAATGTTCCGTTTGCATTCACGGTAATACAACTCTGATACATCGTTAAGGAGACTGAACAGTCAAGAGTCAGGCTAATATCAATGAGATAAAATTACAAATGTCAACGCTGGATTACATGCATGCGTCGTTTCCTGTCCCTTGTGCTTGGGTAGGCAATTTGAAACCGAAGCGGGAATGGCGGACTCCGCCACTAATAATAAATATTACTATATGCAGAAGTAATTACAGAATGAAGATAAACTGAATGGCTATCTTTGAAAAATACTCACTAGTAATTTAATGTCCATCTTAAAGATTGTGGCAAACCTGCCCTGTCTTTTTGTAACGGACACATACCAGACATGTCTACCCCATCATCAACACCTTCACCATCTTGAAGACATTGCTTTTGGACTACCACTGCTACAATAATCTGAATAATTGACCAGAGATCAAAGCTGAAAGGCATCACATACACACTGATATACACACGTACCCACACACACAAACATGCACACAGTCTATGTCACACAATTTCCTACACTTTTACCAGGTTTGGGAAACAGGAAGCAGTTGTTCTGGGAAACCAAAGTCTCAAGCAAAAGCCAGACTCCATGTTTGGCCCCCGATCAATCCCACATCAAATACACCCAGCCTGCTACAGTGAGACTGCATCAGCCCGACAAACAATCAACACCCCCAAGCTACAAACACGCATTCACACAGCATCCGCTTTATTAGTTATATCAGCCTGTTTACACAAACAGTTTAGTCGTCCAGACAGTGAGTCACATGTAAACAAAGGCTACATATAAAATCCGCAGACAGGGTCTAGACAATTACTTAGTGTTTGACTAAAAGTCAAGATGGGGGGAAAAAAAAACCCTGTATTTGAAGAAAATGTAAAAGAAAATTGTTGGTGCCAGCGTCGCAGAATAACTGAGATTTTTGCACAAGCTAAAATGCAGCCACAAGTATGAACATAATAGCTCATAACAGTGGTGTGCAGAGGGAAATCTCAGAAACACACAAAGCAAATCTGCAAAGTGACAGCGGAGTGGAAAATGTTGCTTTGTCTGACGACTCCCAGTTTGTCACAACGTACAAAAGACACAGTCACAACCCTAAGAGAGCATGAACCCATCCAATCTGTTGTCAACAGTACAGGAGTAAGCACACACACTCGTACACGCGTCTAACTCAACTGTCAATAAGATCAGACTCCCAAATTTAAATCTGAGCTTGGTGAGCAATCAATGAAATCATCCATTGCTAACAGACACCTGTCCTCTTTTGGTGGTTCAATTTTGTCAGAATCTGGACTGGATAAATATTTTCCTCTTTCTCACCATCACCAGTTGAGTTTCTTTGACTCTGACTCATTTTCTGTCTCATTTTTGTTGTCCCTCCCCTGTTTTTCTTTTTGTCTTTCCTTTTTCTTTTCTTGTCTCGTTCTCACACACAATTTATTTTACTTTCTACCCCCTTTGCCTCTTATGTGGCGTTACGCATTCTTGACTTTGATTTGTTGATGCAAAATGAAGGGGAAAAAATCACTATTTTAAAATAACTAATAGTTCAGTAATATAGAAATGGCTAAGATAAATGGGAATTTGAATGTGAGCAGAAAAAATGTTCTTGGCCAGAGCCCCAGCTTCTATAAATATAGATAACGTTAATCTAAACTATAAGCAATGGAAAAAATTCTTCCACATACACACACAAAGTCTAAAGCTACACGTTTTGTTGCATAGTGCGGTGCCTAGAGGCATGTGTTTATGTGTCTGAGTGCATACGTGTATGATCATGTAGGTGCCAGAGAAACACATTACAGGGACTGCTTCCCAAATTAGCTACAGCAGCACAAAGAAAGATGTTTTGATATTGAGGAACAAAAACATAATTATATAAAAATGACAAAAGACACAGTGCCACCTTATATGGACGCCTACATAGCCAGGGTTGGCCTCAAAGAGCTTCAAAGCAAAGAAATATTTTACAACGAGGCTCTTTGTGCGGCCAAAAACTGTTACATTTGTTCTTTAACACCTTCTGCCTCCCTCTCATTTCGATTTTTTAAAATTTTTCTAATCTTTTTGTCTCATCTGCCTTCCCAACACCTTTCTCCTTCTGCTCCACCTCATGCCCCGTCTCAGTCCCATGCCATCGCAGCGGTGTCACAAGGTCTCTTAGGTCAGCTGTGTGCTGACAGGAGCCCCCCTTTTTCCAAACTCCTCACAAGAGCTACTTTACTGCCACGAGAACACATAAATCTCTGCTGCATGTTAGTGTGTGTGTCTAATCGTGTTTATTACACACGGGCACAAATGACCATTCATATTAGCTGACATGCATTGCATTGGTTGTCTGTGTAGGTCAAGTCCCATAAAATAAACAAAGAACTGGAGGTTGGTAAATGGATAGAGAGAGAGAGAGAGAGAGAAAAGGCAAAGAGCGGCACCAGAAGGACAGTGCTCACTGAAAGCAGGGAGGTGGGGGTCAGAGAGGCAGACAGTGAGAGGAGAAAGTTGCACACACACACACACACACACACACACACACACACACACACACACACACATATATACACACGCACACAGAGTACGCTGGCTGCTCTAAATGTGGCTTGTAGAAGGAAATTCTGAAATCTGAGTCTTGGCACCAGACAGGCTGGAAGCAGGCAGGCTGCTGGACGCACAGAGGGAGAGAGAGGGAGAGAGAGGGGGGGAGAGAGGGAGAGAATTCATATATCCGTCCCCTCTGTTTGGCTCTTATCAGCTTATAGGCAACATGAGGCCACGCCAACACTGTGACCTGCAGCAACTCATGCACACTAAGTTGGCATGGCAACACAACAAATGCAGACATACACACTCGTGCTCACATATTAAACCATATGCATGCATACATGCACGCCCGTGTGGAGATTTCACATGATTTTATAGCCAGGAAGACAATCAGAGTGACTCTTAGGGCTCTTTTGGGGCACATTTTATGGACGAGATTTTATTGAAGGATGTATCAGGTGTGTGCATGAGCGTGTTAATGTTTTAGTGGTACACATTTGCTAAAAACATCCCCATTCGCTTTATCCCCGAGGTATCTACACAGTGAGATGCGGGTGGATTACCCTACCAGATGTGCATTGGAAAAGTGGTCGACTGGCCTGGAAGCAATGTACCTGATCTGCGAGATTATTAACACAGGCTGTGGTATTCAAATGATGTTCTTTTGATAACGAGCGGCCTCTTAAATGCTGAGAAAACATTACTGAGCCTGTTGCCTCACAGGCAGCAGACAGCACGACTGATACGAGACAGGATAAAGCCATGGGTTCTTTTGCTTACACTAGATTTACACCATCTCAACAATATTTTTCCACTGTGGAGCCATCCAGTTTTGGTAACACACTTCCTCTTCTTGATAAGCGGCGTGTGCTGAGATGGTACTCTGCATATCACGGCTGTTCTAAGGTGATGTTTATCTGAGTGAGTCAGACTACTCTCTTGTGCAATCAACTGTGTGTGAAAATTCCAGAACATTGGTTGATTGTAATGTGCTATTAAGGATCAATCAGCCAGTATCAGATTTAACTAACGGTGCAAGAGAAAATAATCCGCAAACTCAAATCTGTGAGGAAATCTTCATTTTTCTAGTCTTGTATTGCGATACGTTAAAATCTAAGATCACTGGCACCTTTTTTGACTCGTTCACATCTGCTGTTAGTCACAGTTAGTCAAAAAGTAAGTGAACTGGAAAACCCTGTAGGCGCTCTGTTTTTACTTATGCTTTTAACTTATATGCGACTCACTTTGAAGTGTGAGCTGTGTGCATAATTGGGGAGTGAGAACAAACTGTGGGCACCAGGTACATACTATACCATACTGCATGCTCCCACATGAACGTGCTTACAATTTGCACAGTTTTTTTCTGTCTCTCCTTTTATCTTGTCCTCTTCTTCTCACTTTCTCTCGCTCTCTCCCTTGGGAGAACGACAGAGAAAGAGTGGGCGGTCCGCTGTATGTTTAACCTTTGAAGTGGGCCTGCTGTGCCGAGCAAGGCCTGCCACCTGTTGGCTCTGTGTGTGTGCATGTGTTGTGTGTGCACGCAGAGGTAAATCTCTCTAATTTTGATGAGCAGAGACAACAGCGGAGTCACCATGGGGATGTGGTGGCGGGCAGCGGCCGACGTTCTCAGGAGGGGGGGGGGGGGGGGTTGGGCGGTGGGTGCTTCCAAGGTGGGATCACATACACACACACACACCCACACAAACATGCGCACACACACACACACACACACACACACACCCCTCCTCTGTCAGAGGCTTGGTGACACCATGTCTCCCACGGCGATCGTGGGCCCAGCCTGGGTGGCTCCAGGCCTTCTGTGTGTCTCTCAGTGTGTGTGTGTGTCACACCAAAGGGGTCCCTGCCTGGGCCGCCATATGCCACCCACCCAGCCAGGGATAGCAGAGGGGCGGGGGCGACCCCTGGCCACTGAAGCCACCAGTTGGCCCATTCTCTCAGTCACACGCCGGCCGGGCGCCATGTTTAAAGTCCCACGGCTGTTTATCTGTGATGGAGGGAGGTGGCTGGGTGGAGGGGTTAGATCCTTTGTAAAAAGGATAACGCGTATGCTCACACACAAATATATACACACCCCTTTTTGGATGCATAGCTGGATGGATGGATGGAGAATGGAAAGGGTATGCAGTGTGTTACAGCATGATAACACAAACTCATTCGACATCAATTTAAACACACACAAACATTATATCACACACCCATAACCCATAAAATTAATCTACAATCCACTGAGCATTGCACTTCAATCGGGAGCAGAATTCAAAGAAAGGGAACATAGAACATAGAGCTCCTGGACACACTCTAGAGCCTGCTATAATTAAAACTGGAGGTGGACAGGTGGAGGTGTGTCAGCTGGACACTGAAGTGACAGCTGACAGCAACACAGTTTAAATCCTGACAGCAACAAGACGATTGATGGACAGAGGTTGTGGCATAATCAGACTGAGTGAGGTAAGTGGTGGAAACACGGTCAGCTGAAAAAAAAAATCATAAATTAGAGAGAAAGTGCAAGGAATTCCTGCGGATTGACAAAAACTCTTTACTGGCTCTCACAGCGCTTCTGTTCCATTGTACGTGGGTGTGGAGGTCTGTACTACCTGAGCTTCCTATCTCAATCTGTAAACCATTTTCCAAGACTAGTTTCAAACCGCAAGCCTCTTGGGTCCCCAGCTGATTTTCTTTCTGCCTCTGACCCTGAAAACAACCCTCACACACTCACAGAAAGTAGGCAGAGGGGTGCAGTTTCCCCAGACTTGCTTGTCTTTTATCAGCTTATAAGCAACACATGGAGCCACGCTAACCCTCTGACCCCACTGGCTGTCTGTCCCTGCGCACACAAACAGGAACAAACACACACAGACACACTACATTAACTGTTTTTTTCCGTCCCATGCTCTTTATTTTGTAAGATCTCCCTCTCCTCTCTCTTTCCAACACTACAATCCAGTTTTCAGGGGTCTTCGTCACTCACTCTTGCTGTCTCTCTCCATCATCTTTTCAATCTACCTTTTCATCTACTTCAGTCTCAATCATTCTCTCCTCCTCCACCCCTCCTTGTCTTCTTACCTATTTCAGTCTTCTCTGACTCCCCCCGCCACCCCTTTACTTCTCTCTTTCAGTCTATCTCCCTCTCACTACCCCCCCATCCCCACCCCCTGTCTCTCTGTGTCTGTGTGCTGAGTTGAGGTTTGGAGTGGAAACCAGAGTATCAAGTCGGAGACACACAGGACAAGAGGGAGCCAGCCTCATAAATCTCCCTTAGCGCAGCCCACAGCATCCAGAGTCAAGAACAGTGTGTGAGCGTGTGTAAATATTTGAGTGCATGTATTTGTGTGCGTGTGCATGCATGCCTGGAGCTATGCATGTTCATTTATGTGTATACGTGCATGTGTGCCTAATTCACTTAATCTAGTTAATTTGTGTGAGTGCATGTATTTGTGAATGGGCATGCATGTGAGTGGGTTTATGTGTGTGTATGTGTGTGTAAGAAATAATAGCCCAGAGCTTGTCCAAAAGCAGAGAGGTAAGCAGAAATTCTGCTCCCTCATGTGGACTGGACTCTATACTCTCTCATCTCGCCAACAACCCAGTCTCAACAAATGAATACTGCTGGCCACGAAGCAATTGAAGTACAAACTGAACAGGACACCTGAAACAGCATGAATAAATAGTTTTGTTCTGCTGAAAATGATTCCTGTACCCTCAAGAGTTGTCAATAAAAACAAAATTGATTTCCATTAGTGCCATCAAGCAGCACATCTTTTATTTTATTTTTGCCGGAGGCACAGAAAATAATTCAGAAAACAATCTGACACTTTCGATTATATAACACGATGTTCATCAGTAGTTTGCTCTGTTCTCATGGAATTATGGATGCTCAATTTTTTTTTTTCTGAGCACTTCTCTTCTTCTATGTTGGCTTGAAAAATAAAAGTGAAATGAAAATGAACTGAAAATAAGTGTGTAAGATTTAGGGGGGTCCATTTATGTCACATGGCAGACAATGAATATGATAACTATAACTATGTTTTCATTAGTGTATAATCACCAAAAGATAAGAATCCTTGTTCTTGTGTTACCTTAGAATTAACCTTTTATATCTATATACATATATCTATATTCTCGGGTCGTCTTCCATGGAGTACGCCATGTTTCTACAGTAGCCCAGAGCAGAAAAACTAAACATTGGCTCCAAATCGGGCTTTTTGTGCCTACCTTAGTTTCTCCGTCAGACTAGGAAGAAGACAGGGGAGATGATTCCAATCAGCTAAAACACAATAAGATGCCACTAAATCCTGCGCACTTGCCCTTTAAGGTCACTGATACAAAATAATGGTATATATTTTCCAGATGTTTTGATTTCAGTCAGATTAATATTGTTTACATTGATTCTCATTTCCAGTTTCCTTGCTCCTACATGTGGTTTATGTATACCGACGCCATCTCTAATGTATTTTCACGGAAACCATGAAAAAAAAAACTTTTATTATCTTGGACTTCTATCTAACTCAAATAGCATTTTAAAACATTATGTGTGTCAAAGTGTTTTACTGTTTAGTACATTCAGCAATGCAATAATATGATATTAATGCAGCCACAAAGCAGAAGTAAAATGTCAGACATTCCAGCCTGAATCAGTCCCATTCTGCAGTGATCTTTAACAGTATGTTCTGATCAGAATTTCTAAAGAGAAAAATTATAGAGATCTATAACCTCCTCATTTGTCCGTCTCGTTTGAACTGACAGCTCTCAGCCGCAGAAGAAAGGAGAAAAATCTACAGAGAGGATGAAAAAGAAAGAGCGGGGGAATATTAAATCAAATTAGAACCAAATGAGGCGAGTGGCACACTGTCCAAAACCACTTTACACCCGGGCCCCTTGAGCATTGCCCTTCTTTTTCCACTAAGACTTTGGTGATTTTCTCTGTGTTCTTTTTTTATTCCCTTTGTGCACAGTTCATAAGGATTAGCACTTGCTAACCCCCACTCCCAGATACACACCCGACTCAACACAATGCTAACTATTACAATGTGTGTTTGCTCGTGCATGTGTGTGAGCATGAATATCAAGGAGAAAATCAGACATGTAGAAGACAGTTTCTACTACTCTGTGCGTGTGTGTATGTGTGAGTTTTGGTTGTGTGTTAATATCGACTATGAAAAAGGGGAGGCTGGTTTCCCTCTTGACACTGAAGTTAAGACGTCATCGTATGACTGTCAGCTCTGAGTTATCCCTGAAGACAGGGTGGCACCAGACAGAGTAGAGGGGCCTTCAGAGGATGGAGAGGATTTAAACCCTTCAGTGCGTACTGCACAACCACACACATCACAATCAAACACTTAATAGTGTGGTACCAACTGCACTCCTTCAAATTTAAACTGTATTTATGAAGTAGATATGCTTTGAGTGTCGACTGCTACATTACTTGTTGATGTTTAAGTACTTATGTATAGAGTTTCCTCTCCAGGCGTACTGCGGGGGAACGGTGATGGGAAATAAAAACTGCTTGGCCGACACACATGGCTGCCTCTCCATTGTACTCAGGGGTTTTGGCAAAGGGCTGGATCTGCCTCTCTGTCACCATGAGAGGATATGGAAATAAAGACTTATTTACTGGCCCTATACTGGAACAGAACCAGTGTCCCTTTACAGCCCAAGTATTGACGCTCACACTCTACTGGATGTCTCCTGTGTCCACGTCATGCACAGGAAACAAGGCAGCAAATATACGTGCCAGAGGGAAACAGGCCTATGTTAGGCTGCGTGTATTAGTTTAGATATTGAAGTTGCGTTCTCATAATGCAAAGAATTCCCTTAGTGACATACAGTATGAGCAGCAGGCTGAGGTAAAATCAAATGACTTTTAGAGAACAAGAAGGAAAATTGATTTTTATTCAGAATTCTCCCAACAGAGCCCTCCATTTCTTACTCCAAGATGCCAAAGATGTACGTTGTAATTATTAATGCTAATGGTTTCCTGAGGAAAAAAAGGGTAAATATTTTTTCAGCAATCTGAACAGGCAGCATATACCCTCTTATTTCCCCTTTAACACTCTCCGCCCCCCTCCTTCTACTCCTTTCTCCACCCATACCCTAGAGCCCATTTACCATGATTACCAATAACAATAACACTGCCATTATCTTTTATTATCGCATTTTCCCAAGGCCCTGCCAGCTCTCACAGACTTTGATAAAGCTACAAAACGGCTTCTGTTTCAAGCTTGTATAGGGGCTGCCTTGGCTCAGAATTCCCTTAATAGTCACAGCTTGTTTGAGTATCTGACTTGAATCGACATTAACGGCAACGGTCCACTAAATAGATAGTAAAGTGTTAAGCCATCTGAGACTGCTTTACTGCGGAGGGCTGCTGGGAAGTTTCCAGCTTGGTATTTAATATAATCCTTGTGTCACTTTATGGTTTATGGATTTAAAGAGTGAAAGGAGGGGGTCAGTACACAGGTACAAATACACACAAATATAATTAAACCTTAATTTAAAATCAGTGGATAACCCTACATGTCACTTTCCTTACAGGCAAACACATTGTAGTGCTTTCTTTCTTACCTGTTTCACAGCACCTGTCTCGAGACACAAAAGATATACTAAAGCATCCAACAACTCTTTATGACATTGTGTCTGCGATGGTGTTTGGTCCGTTCTCCACATAGATTCACGCACCCACCAGGACCGTATCGGAGGTGGAGCAACTTTCTCAGATTTGGTCCTTTTTTCTTAGTTTGTATCGTACAATAGGTAAGTAGACTACGTAGTTAAATTGTTTAATTTTTGTCTGTTCTTATAATGGGGAATGTCTATCTCCCGCTCATGGGAAGATGCTGTGGCACTTATGCATTACAGCACAAAAGTTACAAAATTGAAAAAGATTGGGCAAACAAATTAAATTGTAATTTTAATATTTAATGTAAGATGAAAAAAAGCCTAGCTTTGGGAGATCTATCACGACTCATTGCAACACAGTGCAACTTTTAGGCAGCACTTAAAAATCACCTTCCAACAAAGTATATTTTACAAGTGCACTACCTAGAAAAATATAGCTCTGTGATAACAATTACTTCTGAATATTCTCATAGATAACAATAAGACACAGACTACAGGAAGTGCTATAAATGCTGAACAATTCCAAAAATGCGACTCATAGGATGTTTGCAATGGATGCTACTAGCACACGTGTTTTCTTCCTGACCAAGTTGATGACTGTGCATTCCAGAGGAGCTGTGCTGGTCTTGTCAAAAGCTGGACCGACCTTGTTTCACCTCCCACTAGCATGACTCAACCCTCAACCTTGAGTCTCTCCTCCTGGGGTCCCTTGTTTATTATGTCACAAAAGGCCAGTCACACTCCTGTAACGGTGGCTCGCCCCAGAGAAAGTCAGAATCCAGCTGCAGCCGAACCCCCCTCATCCCTCTCGTAAATGAGCATGTCCAATCTACCCACTGTGTTTCATTAAAACCAGACTACATCAATCAGGGCCTGAACTTTAAAGGCCAGGTCCCCTCTCCAGCAACATGAGAGAAAAACACGGAGCTGTTAAAGTAAAGGACCTCACACTGCACATACACTCCAACGCTCATACATTTAACACCACATTTCTGCTGGCGGACCACACATCGCAACCTCAGTCCGAGACCACACAGTAGGTCTCATAAGGCTGACAAAAGACCTGGTAAGACCTCACACCGGGTCCTAGCATGATTAGATGGGACCTTAGAGAGTCCCACACCTGTAAGTCCACAAACCGCAAAGTAACTCTACTGAATAGCTACTGTAGTCCCCGCACAGCAATTAGAAACCTGGAAACTGTTTAGACCCGTGACTGTTTGGACATTTTTTACTTGACAAAATTAAGTGCAAAGGAAGTGTAAGATCCGCTTTAACCCGGGGCTATTTTCCCAATGGTGAGGGAAATATGAAAGAAGAGCCAAGAATACATAGCAGGAAGCTCAAGGGGGATGCCAGATGGACGGACGGCAGGATGGATGGGTAGATAAACGAGCGGAGGCCAGGCAACAAGAGGGGAGACTGGGAAGGAGTCCCATGGGTGGGGACGGGAAGGCAGACTCGTGATGGAAAGCTTTCAAACTCCTTTCATCGGCTGCCTGAGGACTGGAGCTTTACAAGAGCAAGATGAGCCGGCGCCACTGGAGCTGCTTGGCGCTCTTCAACGAAACCCAGACGCAGAGACAGAGCAGGACCCTATCACCACCCCGCCCACTCTCTGCCCCCACCCCAAACACCAGCCCCCAATCCTCATCGACATCAGCCTCGACACAGACGCATCACAGCAAGACGCAGTTTCAGTTCTCACTGTCTTATTAGAAGTTACTTTTTGAACTTCAATTGTGATAATTCTCCACTTTTGATATCAGTTTAGGAAGTCTTATTTCACCAGATAATCTTTACTGTCTGAGAACCTAAAAGCCTGAAGCTGGGTCTCAGGTATTACTGAGTTACTGCTCCAGTCATTTTTCATCATTTACAAGAGGAAGTAGTGAAGGTACACTCTTACAAACTTCGATTATTTAGGGATCAAGAAAGAATGTGATTAAACAGATTAAGAGAAGATCTTTAGTCTTACCAGTCCACACTGAGAGATCGTCTCCTGTAGGATAAAGGTCTGTCCGAGGAAGTCTTCTCTGCTTTGGCCACTCGCTCCTTGAGGGACAGACGATGAGTAAATTTGGAGATCCCCGACTCTGACCTTGGAGACAGAACAAGAATAAATGGATCAGAATAAGACCCGTAAGACTTACTGGATTAGACAATCTTCAAGAAACCTTCTGTTTTCCACCTTGTCATACATGAAACATTCTTAGACAGGAATTCTAGAGCAGTTAACATCCATTGGATTTAGTGGAAATGCCTTTTTTTTCTCAGCTCTCAGTATATAAATAAATATATCAATAATCGGTAATAGGAAAAAACACAGAGGGACTGATGTTTGGACCATGAGCTTATCACCTACAGCTCTCTAAAATCTCCCTATGCCAAAAGTTAAAATGTTATGCCAAAGTTAAATACTGCTGGAGAACATGAATGTTTTTCTCTTATGCCTAAAACTAAACTCAGTTATACAGAAATCACAATACTCAGTGGAAACGTAGTCCATGAAGTTGATAAACAGTGTAACAATGCTGCAGTTCCCACAGGAAACATTAGGTTTCAGGGAAAGCCGCATACTTCCTGTCTAATTTTCTCCAAATCTTTTTCACAGAATAAAAAAATGTGAAGTCACACACATTTTAATCTCCTCTACTGGGCTGCCAATGTCCCAGTTCAACTTTTTGCTCAAAATTAAAAACAGGAAATGTAATATTTCTTCCATTCCAGCCCGGGACACATTTGATGAGACTCAGCATTGCAATATTGCTGTGGTAACAGTGGGGACTAATCAAAATGTAATAATATTCTCTATCAAAGAGCCAGGCTCATAGAGGAACATTGCCGTATGTGATGTAAAACTTCTCAAGACTTATTAAGCAAAGGTTTACACAAATGTGGCCAAAGTGAATAAAAATCTGTGGATAACATTAAGGTAAGCCAGAGCACTGTACGAAAACAAAAAAATTATGCATAATTGAAGGAATTTCCTTCTGGTCTTGCCATGACCACTTTGTTTTTTTAAACGAAAGAAGATCACATGAAATGATGCCCAAGCATTGTGCGGCATTCTTCGCTCACCTAATCTCACACACATGCTGTTCCCATTTCATTATGAAATGATAAAACATTCCTAATAATGACTCATACATAGGCGCACACATACATAGGTCTCCTCTCAACATGAGCCAAAAAGCGTTTTAGTCTCCATGGTGAGCTCACTTGGAGACAAACTACAGGGATGGTTGGATTGAGGGGAGCACAGACTACCGGGGTGCACCCTGTCACTCAAAAACAAACCTTTCTGTGAGATGCCGCAGAAATAACAGTTCACATAAGGCTTTGATAAAACAGGATTGATGAAATCGTACACAAGGTCATGCCGTACTGAGCAGTGACATGGATGAATGACAGTGTGGTGATTCGTCCAGTTGCACCTAATTCAATTGCCAAATTGGCATAATGTCACACGCTCATTTTTTTGGCATCCTGACGCCGAGGTCTGACAGGACCTTAAATGAGTAATTCAAACGTTCTTGTCCAAGAGACTGCTTTACTTCAGAAGGAGGACAAAAGGTCTGAGAGTGTCTTGTCAAGTCTAATGCTTCTACGAGAGGCTGATCAGATCTGAGAGGATGATTACTCAAAAAGATTAAACTGGATCAAGACCTTTATTGCATCATGGACTTGTAAACGTTCCCATAGGTGTGAACAAAAGAGTGAAACCCTTTTTTAAATATCTTGCTTGGAACATACTCGCCTCTGTTTTAAATCTATATAAATAAAAATGTCTGTTCATGTATCTCTCAAAACAGGCAGACTTCACATGCTTGACAGGCTTCATAAATCCACACTGTGTGAGCACCAACTTAAAAAAACGAAGAGAGACAGGAAGAAATGATGATAGTAGACATGAAATCGAAGCATCTGGATCATGAACTACAAATAGACCTGCAATATGATTATACTTATAATAAATGTTTCTAAGAAAAGATTTTCTCTCAATCCAAAATTGGGAAACAATTCTTCTGATAGAAATGAAACTCTGAAAATATTCTCTCATGCTCTTCAACAGATTCCGCTTACGAGCAGCTGTTTCACTATAAAGACGTTGCCATAAGCTGAGATGAAAATACACGAGTTCTCATTCAAAATGACCTCATGCTATGGCTTATCTAGTAGAACAACCCCCAGCCCTACTGCCTTTCGTTCCCACTCCTACACCCTCAACTACTGTTTCCTGACCCTACGCCAGCTTCTCCAAAGAGTTGGTTGACCTCGAAGACAAAGAGGCATATTTTCCTGTATGAATCACCCAAATGGGGTGTGGGATTTTAGTCAGATGGCAAAGCAACCCCTAATTGATGGTATTAAGTTAGGCTGGGCTTCTTTTTCTTCAAGGGCTTTTAATTAAATTAGTAGCACTGCCCTATGCTTGCCAGCTACTGCCAACCATTGATGCTGATGTCCCTTTACATAAACTGTAGATTTCTGATTTGTAAATTGACTTTGGGAGCGCTTGGTTTGGATCATCATTGGTTGCTAATAATTGCAGTGGTTTATATAGATCTAATATGTTTGGCCTGTGACCAATAGTTACATTAAGAGTTCCCTGCAAAACTTCAAACAAACTTTAGGATCAAATGCATGACATGACACAACCGAAGGATAATGACTTCAATGCCATGAAAACACATAGGATCATGACTTCAAAGACACGGGGGCCAGTGGACATAGAAGAGGACTCAGGGAATCCCTTTGAGGGGTTTAGAGGCAAAATGGACATGTGAAGCAGGTGGGTCTTGGTGGAGGGGATCTGCTGGCAACTGGTTGACTCTTGGCTCCCTGAGAGTCTCAACGCTGGCTCCGCCCCATGCAGCTGTCCCTGATAACATCATCACAGCAGGCACACTGTGATGATGCAATCCCCTTGGAGGCCCACTCAGGATATCCCGGTCGATTATCCTCTCATCAGAATTGTATTTTCTCTTTCATTTTTCCTGGTGTTGATTACTATTTAAGAGATCTGCCATTTGATTGATTGTTTTTCCTCATAGAACAGAGGCTGGCAGAGGATGCATCATGTCAAATAGCTTTAAATAAGAAAAATTATCTGACCTTGAAGCCATGTGATCCTAAACAAACACTCACAATCACCACCGGGAAAGTGCATACATAGGAGCCAGGCAGTGCTTAGACACCTGCCAGACTGCCCTGTCCTCTTAGAAGAAAAATCCTTTCGACCTACAGAGGCAATGCAGACATATATGTGTCAGTCCCTTGTCATTTCCCATCTCACACCTCAGCCGCTCTCAATGAGCACAGACAAAGGCTATTAAATCATTTCAGACCACATGCAGAACGGATTCAGATCACTCGCTGAGCGAAGCTGCACAGCATGTGTGCACAATGGACAGCAGCTCTGCAGTGGAGGCTTTCTTTTCCATCTCTTTTCTATTTTACTAGGATCTGTTTTTATTCTGTTCCAGTTTGTGTCTTTTATTTATTTATAAGTGCTTAACAGTGTGGCTCGAGAGGTGGCTATGTCAGTCTCTCAGAAAAACAGTTGAGTCACCATTTCATGGATAGCCATGAAATTTATTTTGGTCCTGAGATGATGAAGTCTCCCGATTTTGGTGATCTGCTGACTTTTCCTCTAGCGGCACCATGAGGTTGACATTTTTGTTTCTTAATAAAATGTCTCAACAGCTATTGGATGGATTGCCATGAAATTCAGTACAGATATCCATGATGCCCAGAGGACGAACCCTGACGACTTCGGTAATCTCCACTTATCCGTGAAAATATCTAAACTTGTGATAGATTGGCAGAAAGTTTTATACAGGAATGGTTCATGGTTCCCAGACGTTGTGTAATAAAGAGTTTGGTGATTACATGACCTTTCCTGTAGCCCCACCATGAGGTTGACATTTGTGGTTCCAAATAGTGGGTGATTACCATGAAATTTGGTACACGCTCATGTTCCCCTCGGGATGAACTGCAAAAACTTTTCATGTGGCACCAGCGCCAGGTTAAAATTTAGTTAATGGCCAAAGACTTGCAAAACTAAAAACATTCCCACCTCTGTAGTTCTTTATGTTTAATGCCATTAAATGCAAATCACAGCATGCTAACACACTAAATTCAGATGGTATACATGGTAAACTTTACTTGATAAACATCAGTATGTTTTAACGTCGTGAGCATGTTAGCTGACATTAGTATTTAATCATAACACTACCCAAGTACAGCCTGAGAGAGCTATTTTTAGCTGTTTTTATTATGATGTCAACTACTTGGAAAGAAACAAAACTGGATAGTATATTTTTACTGTGGTTTATTACACATAAAAGTCCAATCTCCTGAATTTTCATAATTTATATTTTTTTTCATTTATCATAAAATCTCTTGTCCTCACTTTTATAGTCCCAGTGTCTACAAGATACGATAGCTAATACAGTTGTATATCCCTCCAATGTGAAAGCCCACCACTGCCTCGCTGCAATGTGACTTAGATTATGATCTTGCCAGCATTAGTAACTTTCCCCAATCCTGCAGCACAAGAGTGCTTTTGTCAGCACTGAATGGCTTGTGTGGTGATACGGAGAAAATGTTGACCTACGCTCCCATACACACTCGAAGAGCCCGGCACACACGTTGCGAGGGATCGCTTTCTCGCAAACAACTCACCTAATGTCACTTTCCCTCTCTGTTCTGTTGCCATGGCAGCAATTAACTGTTCAGAGGTATTCATGTGCAGAACAAATTTCTGCTTAAGAACTGATTGTTCTTGCTCACAATACGCAAAGCTATCGACCGTGCACTTTGACCCCCGCTCATAGCCTCTGTAACCCGCTGCCATTTGAGAGCAGAGTTAAGACTGCGTGGAATTCAAACCACAGAACCACCGCAGCTCAAAGACGTTTAACAGTGAGATGCAGGGAGAAGCTTATTTACACTGTAGACAATATGCATCATTTTTATCACTATTGTAACTGAATTGTAATTATTTTTAAGTTAACTCAAATTCTTGATGATTTCTAAGCAATACATTTACATTTTTATATTATCATCATTTCATTCTGAATAATTGATAGAGCTATACATTTTTTCTGATTTGATCAATGAGAAAATAATTCGACAAACATACTGTGCAAAGCTGCTCAGATCATAGAGAGGGTTTTGTGTGAGACGTGTTTATAAAGGGATCCCACTGAAACCAGCAGAACGCTATGCATTACACAATCTATGTGGTCTGTCTGAGGTTGGGCTGGCCTTAACCACAGATCTTATTTCAGATTACTAAGGCACAGACACTATAGTAAATCATAAGCAGGACAGACAAATACCTGACCCTGTTTCAGCAATTATGGGCAATGGCTGCCTACCTAAAACAACTATTTTGGAAAGGAGGGAAAACAAAGCGCTAGGATTTCTTTCATCTCTGTCTCTTGCTATGGCTTCTTATCCCTGCCAATGGAAGTCTAATACGCCAAAAAGAATGTGGGCACCCACCCATATAACAGATACATGCAAATGAAATGGATGCAAGCACATATGCATGCTAGCGTGCACACGGACACATAAACGAACCCAGTTTAATTCAGGAACATACCCCTCAATGTGTTTCATTAGGCAAACAAAAAGGCTTTCAGTGGTCCAATCATAAAAGAACGCAGCCAAGCTATGAACATTGCTAATTAAAATCTGCTCAAAGAAAGCCTTGTTTTCCACTCACCATCTCCATCCAAACCCATGTCTGTGTGTACGTCTCTCTACATGGTGGAGGGCGCTTTTATTTCACTTGGACCGCGGTCTCACCAATAAAACGTACTGATATTTCTTCAAGCTAACAAGCTTTTCCTTCAGTTGTGATATGATTACATTATCTGAATTGCTCAAAGTGTAATATTTAATCGTTGGTAGCAGCGGGGGTCAATAAATGAGATTCAATATCACAGCAGTCTGTTGCATAATACCTGATCCACTCTGTAGTCTGATGGCTTGCTTCTCATTACTATAAAGTTGTCTGAAATGAATTGGCACGTATTAAACAACGCACGACTAAAAACAAGTCAACGCAGAGAAAATATGTTGATGAGAAGGATGATTCTTCTGGTTCCAAAGGCGAAGAGAGACATTTCACAGCCAGCTCATTGCCTTGAAAAATAAATCTTTAACAATAACTGCTTCAACTTCAAGTGCTAATGATATAATCATAACGCTACGTGCCAAAGAAAGGGATTCTGCTATCACCCTAAGCACATCGCCTCATATGCTGCCCGATAAACAGAGATATTTCCAACCTGGCTCCCTTCCCTCCTTTGCTTAATTTGCACGTTTCTGAGTCACACTCATCGTTCTTCAGCTTCTTCTTCTCTTTTATTACTTTGCTCTCTCTCACTTCTGTTTTCCACGGAATCGGCACATACAGTACAGAATTTGTCGGGGAGACAAAAATGAGGGAAGAATTCAACGCCTTTCTTCACTTTGGTTGCCTCCCTGTGGTGTTGGGTTTGATACCCTTCCTTATGTGTCCCCCCTCTGCGTTTGATGTGTGGCATAAGGCTGACTCAACACAATGAGATACACCGATGATGGATCTGCAGTCAAATTAATCTTGAATTGAGCTGACAAGCGCATGGAAGCCAGCAAATTATTAGAGACTGTAGCTGGTAAGTACCACACCGCTAAGAGGGAAGGGGCAAAGCAAGCCACAGACAGTTTTCTCTTTCCACTCGCTTTAGGTTAGGTGGGATAATAATGAATGTGATTTGGATGAAACTGATCTGGGGTAATTTAATAGCTATCACATTGGGGAGATGTGGTAACACCCAACTGAACATACAGCGGCAGACATGCTTGAGCACATAACACACCTACAGCCGGCAGACACACACTCTATAATGTTACTTCCCGAGGTGAGAAGAGGCACTGACTCCAGAAAAGACATACACTAACATAATAACCTTCAAGTGTCTGGTGAACTGGACTTATCAAACCTGAAAGCCTTATCACTGCTGTCAACAGTGGCCACATCACAACACATTACCTCACATGATATTGTAGACGCTAATAATTTTGCACAGAATCTCATAATTCTCCACATAAAACTCCAGTTGGTCTCCTCGAGGACACTGATAAAACCTTATGGAGCCTGGATGCTAACCCCCTGTATCGGTACAGTCAGTACGGCAGCGCTGCTGCCGGCCTGTGAGAGTTCATGGCTCGCTTGTGAATAAAGAGTGAATAAAAGAGTACATCTTTTTGCGATCTGCTGTAAATATGTTATCATTTAAGTGATCCGTGTGCCAACCTTCGTTCTAAACCGAGGTTTTAGGGGGCTTGGTCTGACGGAGGTGGACACCCCTCTGGTATTATGTTTATGGCCTTGAAACAGCTTTAAACATAGACACACACGCACAGGGCACCCCGCTTTCCCCCATCAACCCACAATTGAGCACGGCGTCGAGATTCCAATCAGGGTTGAGCCAGCAGACTGAGGGGATTATTTATGCTGGAAGGGAGAAGGGAATCTCGAGGAGGGAGAGAGACGTGTGCACGTTTCTTGCATTTCTACACTTGTGAGAACCAAAGGTCTATCTTAAGGATTGAAAGTTAAGCAAAGTCCACCAAAGTCAACATTTTTTCCACTAACAATTTAAAGTGGTAATTCACAGTTAAATCTTGGGTTTATGGTTGAAGTTACTGGGTTTAAGTTTAGGTTTGGGAAAGAGTTAAGTTTAAGCATTAAGCGGAGAAAGTTTGTGTTGGGCATAGGAGCAGGGAAACACACACACACACACAAACAAATACCTCTTTCAGACAGAAGACATGACGTGGTTCAAACCCGCGTTGGCGGTTGTTTTGAATGAGTCAATGTGCATCATCCACCTTGGCGTCATGACCGTCCTTTTGACCGGGCTTGACACGGCTCGACTTTGGTGAGCAGGCATTTATATTAGAGCAGAGAATCCAATTTAATGTTACTGAGGTTTGAAAACTAATGAGACAAAAATGTTTCTTTGTATTGGCAGCCTTGAACCTGAACACAGACATTTCTGCCGAGTTACGAGGAATGTCTGGAGATTCTCTACGGCCTTTCTCAGATTAAGGGCAGGAAGGAATGATGATGCTACGGTGAATCCTCTGTGAGATTTGTGTGGAGAGGTAGCCTCCAGTCTTACAACTTCATAGGTCATGTCCTACAATGGAGCAGGCGCCTGAGATGGGAATTTAGAAATGTAGAAAATGCAGAACCTTCAGCGGGCCACCAATATGCTTCTGACCGAGCAGTGCCGGTAAAAAAATGTTTAAGGTTAAGTGAAGGATAATGCTGTGGAGTGGCCTGGTGAGAAAAAACAGCAAACTTCAAAATGACCTTAAAATGGTCATCGTGGTCTAAATGCTGAGCTGGCTTGTTTGTACCAAAAGGAGTTTAATCCTGAAATCATATTTGTACAATTGTAAGCCAGCAAACTGTAAGTATCCAAAGTGTTGATATGTTTTTGGGAGAGCTGATCAAATTTTGATGTGTGGTTTCGAACTAGAGGGAGAGGTTTGGTAAAGGATTCAACTTGTTGTGCAACATAATAGAAAGACATTTTCCCTGAGAATTCCCTCAGCTAATGTGGTTGTGAGGATGGAGTGTTTGTATGTTATGTTGTTACTTTGTGTGTGTGTGTGTGTGTGTGTGTGTGTGTGTGTGTGTGTGCATGCTTTTGTATTTAAAGCCAGAATGGAAAAGGCTATGCACTGCTGCTGTTCAAGTACTCCAAATTAAGCTCTCTTTCTCCCTTTGGTTCTCTCTCTCTCTCACACACACATTTATGGCCAAGATGCCTTACCAAAACAATGGCTGTCTCTGCCTGCTCAGTTCTTTGGCCTGGCAGCTTGCTCTTGGGAAGTTCTCAAACAACCCAACATCGCTTCAGCCAAGCCACATCAAATAAGCACCCGCACCACACACACACACACACAGATACAGGGATAAATGCTGCTAACACTCACACAAGTATACACTCTTCAAATTTGTGATACACACACTGGATCAACAGTATATGCGTACAAACACACTTTCTGTTGAGAACATGCGTGCACACATACACACTAGATCAACTGTACAAATAGTCACACACACACACACACAGATAGTCAGCCAGCGGCAGTCTCCTCCGGCCCGCTGAGTTAGCTCCCTCTCCTACCACCATTACCACTATTGTAAATACTCCTCAATATGTATTTACACTGGGATTTCAAAACCCTGGAAAAAAATGAGGTGAAAAGAAAAAAAAAAAGGCTGGAAAAATGAAAGAATGTGTTTCACGTCGGTCAGACAGCGGGAACCCTCAGTCCTTATTATCTTTCTGCTAGAATTTGCTTTGGATTGTCCCAGTGGGAGATGAGATGAGAGTAATGCGGTGGGTCTTCTCTCCCTCTGTGTGTGTGTGTGTGTGCACACTCTTCTCTCTCCATTCGTCACTTTCTGCTCTCTTCTTTCTTCTCTCCGCTTATTTCCAACTGATGCAAAGAGCAGGGCTATAAAGACATGAGGCCAAGACAACTCACTAAATTCAGTGACAGGCAGAGATATTGACAGATCATTAAACTATAATTTCTTCAGTGAATATGACTGTTTTCAATTACTATTTTTATACCGGCCTGCAAAGGACATTTTTCCTATGGTAATGCTGATTTGGAATGTGTGCATCTTTACTACATACGATAAGCTGCAGCTCATTGGCCTATGAGTTCTAGATATTCATACTTTCTCTCCCTCATCTCCTACCCTCTGATCTACCGTATGCTGAATGAAATTCACAAAAACCTGTAATGTCACAAACGTTGTGCCGTGCTTCAAATGCTGTAAGGCCTTCGGCTCCTGTGTCGCCTGTAACCATGGCAACAAGCAGCTACTGCTGTGAGGAAAAGTCCTATAACCGTGGGGAGCGTGGCTGTAAAACAGCCGCAGGATGTGAGGCGCAGTGTCTTCAGAGGTAAACGAGTGAGAGGAATCAAGACTGTATGACGGTTATCTCAGCGACAGAGAGGTCATGAAATATCAGGGCGATCACCTAAAGTTCGAAGAGAGAAAAAAGACTACAGGGACGAGTTTCACTCCACTAGAAAAGGGATTTACATGACAGCTTTTGTGAACTGTGAATGAAAATTTTTGAAAATTATAAATTTATACCTCTTTGCAAGGATGCCTTTTCGTATATAAATGCCAAAATTAGAAGAAAAGGAGCACTTGATTGAGTTTTTGACATTACACAATAGCCTTTTAGAATTACTTTAAATTATTTTATAGATCAATTTTTTTCTCATTATTATCCATCTATTTGATTTGTCTCAGCAAGACCACTTAAAGAAAAAAACCCTTAATATCCAACACTGCATAATAAGGTAATAAGGTGTCAGCAATATTTTCCATATGCCTTATGAGAGGATCTCTACAGTTATTTTGAAGTAGAATATGGTTTTATTTTCTAAATGAAACTACGTCAGGCACACTGCTGAAAAACAAATATCCCTTCTTACTCACCTTGTTATTTCATCTCACATACACACACACAAACACACACCCACACACACACACACACCTACGTCAGCCCCATATGAGAACAATTACATGGCCTGCTCCCGTGAATAAATTAGTCTAATCAAGTTCTCTCTTCCCTGACATCCGCACCTAAATCCCTTACTCCATGAAAAAACCAGAGCATCCCCCAGCCTACAAGACAACCCCTGTACCCTATCCTTCCATTATTCCTTCCTTCCTGTACTGTCTCCACCGAGCATAAGTAGGGAAGTTAAGTTCAGAAAATAAAGTTTTCTCATATAAGTGCAAGCTTTCATGAGCACACAGTGCTTCACAATTATAAGAGATAAAGTGCATAAAATGCAGTAAGACCATTTTCAAAAATGAAAACTGTGATGAAATGAATTCATTAACAACAACAGAAAAAGGGATAAAAAGTATTTTTGAAAATAAAAACTGCATGTATGCAAAGTCAAAAAAGTAAAAATCATACATTTTTTGCCATGTGTTCGTCCATGCATCCTTGGAAACTGGTTGCATCTTTCCTCCCGCTTTGCACAGGAATTTTCTGTGCATAGTTGATGGGCATAAAGATATCAAAATAGGTGTAACGTGAGACCTTTTAGAACACCTGGTAATAAGCCTTACAGAGGCAGTCTGAACCACTTGCAAATGATCCAGTGATTACCTGCTAAGGCACGTAAAGAGAGTTACAGTGGTCCAAGTGGGACAAAATAAAGGCATGAATGATCATCACCATCTGGAGGAACGATGAGACAGAGTTTAGCAATATTCCGGGAACAACTTGAATCCTCGACACAAGAGTAAAACAATGAATGAACAAAAGATACCCAAGACATTCTTTCACCTTGTGCGAAAGCCTGTCAGGACAGACACAAGCTCATTTTGAGGCTAAATGTTACCGACATAGCAGTGATAGAATATATTCACAACTGCTAATCATCTTTGCAATAAAAATGAGAAAATAAGGAAGAATATGAGCCAGAGCAGAGAGGAAATTATTGTTAATGTTTATGGTGGTGGAGGAGATGATACAGACAAGATAAAGAATTCAGCCACACCAAAAAAACGCCTGTATGTTGTCCCTCAGGTTAATGATCATTTTGAGATGAAAAGCATGTACATGTATGTGTATGCATACATTTACCCTCCTGTATATGTTCATTTATGCTCATTTAAATGTTCCTGCTGGGACTAATAAATGTATGGCACAGTAAAATGAACACTCGTCCCCTCATGTCCGGAAAAGACTCCTGTTACTTGACATTCCTTGATGATTCTACTGGTTCATGAAAACAGCTGCCTGTCTCCTGGCAACAGATGTCTCCCACTTTGGCACACTGAGTGCTCACTGTGCCAGCACACCTGGCACATTAGACACAATGGATATTACAAAAAGAAAAAAAAAAGTATACATTACATCTATGATGCAGCACATGTCTAACTGTCAGTGACTTATTGACCAAAGAAAGTAAGTACACTTACACACAGACAATGGTCAATCAGTTTCTTTGATTCAGCCTGATTATCTCCATTTTCTGTTTGTTAAAGATCCATGTAAAATGTAACTGGGTGTCTTTGGGACATCACGCACACACACACTCATACAATCCTCGCTGTTTAGATGACCTGTTGCTATGAAACCATACATAGACGTCTCAAACGTGCAACTGAAAACCGTATTTGAGACTTATACAAAGATATACAGTCAATGGTTTCAAGAGCACCACGCTGTCCGAGCCAAACGTTTCACTCATTGAAGCTTCAAAGTAAAACTTTCAAAGAAAGACAGCTAGCAGAACGTCCTCATTTAAGTGAATTCTTTTAAAGTAAGGCCTCCAGTAGTGTCTTTGACTGGAGGAAAGAGAAGAAAAATTGTATAACCACCTCTTTGGTCATTGCAAGTATGCATTCACATGGAGAAACTCGACGTGCACAGACCAAGCTGGCTGCACTGCTGATAGAAAAGAACAGACAGGAGAGAGATATGTTGTGGAGATAAGTATGTCCATGGCTTTGGTTGCTGAGCAACAAAAATATACAGCTAATTTTGATTTAAGTTCCCCGCCCCACTTGTCTTTCACTATGTGCTCACTGTCGTGTGACTAATCTGCCTCACATGTTGCGTTAGTTTCTATATCTTGATCTAAGACGATTTCTATTTAAATGCTCTTGTTTGTCCTTTTATTGGCCTAATATAGTACAGTAGGAAATCTTATTGCAAATAACAAAGCCAGTAGTTACTGAGTGACTGAGTGATATATTCACAGTAGTGGTTAGCCTGTTCATATAGAGTCAGTGTGAGTTTGCATTAATGGCAAATAGCAGTAATGGGCAAATTGAATTGTAGCAGATCAGAAACAGACTGGCTTCTCACTGAATAATGATATGATATAAAACTGAGGAAATAAATCATCTCCTGCTGTTATGTTGATTCAACAATCTTCATCTTATTTTGTTGATACCAGCTAAGACAAAAGGCTCAGTGGTTAACAGTGCTGTCTCACAGCAGAAAGGTGCAAAGTGTGAATCACAAACCCACACAAGATGTCATAGATGTCAAAATATCACTTGGCAGAGGTACCCTCAGTTATTACTCAGGCGTACTCAGTGACTGAAAAACACAGCGTAATTGTCACACACTGGATTTTATCTTTTATCTTCTCATCTTTTAAACACAGATAAATTGGGTCAGTGTCAGCTGCCTACTATTCGTTAACCAGAATGAAATAATTAGTTATGCTAATTAGATCTGTAAACCAATTAATGTGTTCATGGTAACACGTGTGTGTCACACAACTCAAGATTAGTACTATTAGAAAACATACAATACAGAACTACAACCAAAATGAACTGTTACTAAAAGCAACAATGGTGATATGGCAATGGTGATATTACATAAAATCTCTGGGAGCCATTGATCTTCAACTACCTCTCGAGTGTCTCTTCATGAAATAAAATTAGGAGGGGAAATCAGGGACTTACTTTTTATGCTGATTCTCCTTCCGGTCAGCCGAACCCAGGCTCTGGAAATAAGAGAAGAAAAACAGATATTAAAATTACCATTTCAGACAAGTATATTGAGGTTCTCCATCCTTAGAGCGTATTCCAATACATGCTGTAAAACCATGGGGTGGGTGATATTTAGACATATTTAGTATCCATGTACATATAGTACATTGAGCTAGTCTCCTTGTTTTTTTTTTTTTTGTAGGCTTGGGTGCCCTGACTCAGATAGCATCATATAGTTGATGACAATAATATATATGTATATTGCAGACAGAAAAAACAGTAACAAAGTGATTAGTTCTGCAGAAATGTGGTGTTCAATCAAAGCATCAAAGTCAATCCAGCTAAAAAGAAAACAATTCAATTACACAAACACAAAGTCAGAGATGCTTCGTCCCTTACTTGAGTTTGGTTTTTTACGGTCGAGGTGACCTATTGTTACTGTACGTCCCTCTAATCTGGAACCTTCACCCTCAAGGCAACACCAATCAAATGATCAATGTTGCCCTGTAAGAGCTAATTACATGGGTAATGACCTTCTCTTGAGTGAAAAATAATTACCTCGTCTAGAACTAGATTTACTTTATTCACACGCAATAATCAAAATGTGGTGTGGAGAGAAAAGGTAAGTGTGAGAGGAGGCAAGATGAGAGTGTGTGTTTAAAAGCCATTTCCCTGATGATGAAGTCAACTCAGAAACTCCAAGTGCAATAACTATACTTCCTGCCAGCTCTACTCAACAGGGGGCGTTTCAATACATCCCTCCAGCAAAGCTAGTTCATTAGGCACACGTGCACGGCACACACACCGACACCTATACGCAAAGGTGCAGACACACACATAGCATCCCCCTGCTGACTGCATCTTCTGGAGGTGTATAGCTCTCAGTGGTGGCTCGTGCTGAGACAGCCAGAAGCGTGCACACAGACGCTCATTACATGCACGCACACATAACTGGCCCTAAGGCTGGAGACATTTTTGGAGTGAAATTCTGTCGCTGTTTTGAATTTTCATCTTTGGCAAAGAGGCTAATTCAGGCTCAAATGAACAGACAAAGTGAATTTCGAGGTCAAGAAAATACCAAACAGTCGGAGTGCTGCTTGCACTGATCCTCGCACTGCCACGAAAATAAGGCCTAACGTCTCCAATCAGAACACTGGAGCCATTAATGAACACCAACTGATGTCCTTAGTGCAAGCTCCTTTTCTATGACACTCTGTCAAAGTGCCTGAGTGGTATAGTACTGTGGGGTGTATGCTTAAAAAAGAGGTGAAGAAAAGGCATCCACTGCCTTTGAATCTCAAACTGAACATCAGAAGAGTTTCCTCTAAATTGTTGTTCAGAGTGTGAGTATGTGTGCGCGGACGCTTTTATGTGTGCAGTGCAATGACATTTTGATCAGCAAGTGTCTCCTCTACTTTGGCGTTTTGAGTGTGTTTGTGTTTGTCTATGTGTGTGTGCTTTTATGTGCAGTTATATGCAGTGCAGTGACATTTTGACCAGCGATTGACTTCTCTGTGCGTAGTCTGGATATGAGTTTCATCCTCCTGGTGGGGACAGGATAGGCCATACAGAGGGACTGACCTTTCCCCTCATAGCACCCCCACAGTGCCCTCAGGTAGCGTCAGTCTGCCATGGGGATGAGGGCAAGTGGGTGTCCATCATTTGAAAGATAGGTCTGTGGGGGGTGATGGAGGACTATTTTAGAGCCACCTTTAGGGCTGAATTAATTACTGCATCAGAGCATAAATGAGGTGGCTGTGACTTAATTTCTTGAAAGGCAGCAATTTTGTCTACATTGTCTACTTTACAGGAATACTTTTACTACACAATTACAAGCAACTACTGTTTTGTGGTTCATTGTGATTGCCTTATTCCATTGACAACTTTCTACATTATTCAAGGTTTCAGCAGAATTAAAATCTATAGATATTGATCCTGCTATAGCATTTTTTGGCCACTTGGGGGCAGTACAAAGGGGTTGCATATTTTCACATTTGAAGTACACATGGCGAACTTGTTAGCATACTGTTGCTTAGTGACACACCCATCAGTAAGGGAGCTGAAACTCACAACAATATGAAGTTCCGTGAAGCAGAACAAAGCTGCAGATACAAGTCTCTGTCATCACTAGAAGTTTTTTCTAACATCTTTATTCTAGAAATATCAATTAAGTGATTGGAGAAAGTACTTCAACGAAACTTCAATTTGAAAAGTATTTTTCGAGTTCACAGTGCACCAGTTTGTGTAAGTATTACCACTGAGTTTCAAGCAATTACAGTCTCTGTCCCACTCATCATCATTTAAAATGAACAACTTCATAGTTTTCAAAATCCTGATTAACAGCATTGTTGAGGACATTTATGGGAATTATCTGGGTATTCACTATGAAAAAAAGTTTCCTATTCAAATCATGCAATAAAAGCATCTTCAGCGCAACTGCACTCTTGAGGCTGATTAGGATTTATTTTGGAGAGCCTGAAATTTGACCAGTGAAAAAAAAAAAAAATAGAACCAAACAAGCATATCAAAGTGAGTCATGTACAATATCCTCTGTTTCATATACAGTATGTGAAGTTATGGAATTAAGCTTCAGTTAAAATGCTGTTGCCCTGTGGATGTCATCATCCACCAATCAGCCTGCCTACATGTGATCATTCATCAAACATGACATTAATCGAATGATGTCATCAAATGATATTTTACCCATGTGTGCACCAGCCTCTCACAAACCTGATTCACAAGTGAACCCTCTCACCTCTGTCCACCTGTGCCCACAGAAAGCATCACTAATAATAATAATACAAAAAATAAGAGCAAATCAGGAGTGACAGCTCATGTGCAATCTCAGCAGCTCATACAAATCATTTCCCTGCCGATGCATCTTGTATCATTTGTCAGTACATGAATTCCCCTGAGCCATGTTTCCATAGACAATGGTAGCAGGAGACAGCGCACCTGACAACTAATGGAGCTACTTTTAACACCTTAGTCAATTATCTTAATGACACTGGGGAACTGGGTACTGGTACTGATACTGGGTCCACTACTGGGAAGACAATTAGCTGGCTTCACGCACCAAGTTGTGGACATATTTTCAACAGATGTGCAGACAAATCTTTAAAAAGATGAAGAGTGACCATATGCTTTAAGAATCAGTCAGTCCTCCAATAATTTATCAGAGTCCAGTTTTACCCACAGACTTAACTTCCCATCTTTCTTTGTGTGTGTGTGTGTGTGTGTGTGTGTGTGTGGGAGCAGGTGTGTGAATGCATACCTTTACAGCAGTTACTAAAAGATCTTGGCATTCCACCACAGCTGTGAAATTCCACAGACAATATATGGTGTATTCTTTCCAAATGCGTCAAAAGCGTAATCTGCTTAACATGGCTTTCTTCAAACACTGACTCACAAGCAAACAAAGATACACAAGCTCTAACACACACACAAACACACCATCGTACCGGCAGAATACCTTCACTTTGCATCCATTAATTCCAGCACACACACATACATACCTGTCGAGTCCAACCAAGTGAACCCAGTCGGGGGAACGTTACTCCACTCACCCTGTCTTCTTTTTCTCTCTTTTTTTCAAAACCCAAAGTCCTCACTGTTCGAGTGGTGGCTGTAATTGCTGTTCACCTGTCCAACTTCAACTCTTTAGCTCCGTTTCACTCCCTCCCTATCCAACTCTCCCTGTTTTCCTCTTTTTCTGTCTAAAGCCGTTGGTCACACGAAGGTTTGTGAAGCTTGCTCCGATGGTGGCTGCTACCTCCACTGACTTGTTGTACTTTAATTGTGGTTGCTAGGCGATAAGCTTCTCCAATTCTGCACACAGTGAGAAGGGGAGGACAGGAGAGGAGGGGGGGAGAAAGTGAGAGAATAGTTGACGGAGGGGGGGGTTGAAGGGGTTTGGAGGAAATGCTCATTATCGACACAGTAGCCTGAAGAGAATGATCGACGGGGAGGAGGGGAACGGTTTACAGGAGGGGGTGAAGTTGTGCAGATGAGAGACATGGATGGATGGATGGAGATGAGCAGGTGCACTTCCTTGTTTTTACTCTGGGGCCACAATGTGCAACCAGGAACACTTTATACAGAGCAACAGCACATTTGGACGACTGGCCATAATTCTTTAAATTAACAAACATTTCTGTACACACATTTACTCAACGCCCTGTCATTTTTTTCTGCTTGCACATCAAATACTTTGTTGGTATTGGTTTTCCACTCATTAAATCCAGGAAAATTGAGACTACAGCATTGTTTTCCAATTATGTTTGGAGAGACAACTTAGATCTAGAGTCAGCAGTAAATAAACAATTAGCTAATTATCTATTTGAGCACTTTGCCACAACTCCCTGCTGCTAATTATTGTCTTTGGTGTGCACAGGTGTCAAAAGCTGACAAACAGATCAAATAGCTTTTTTTTTTTTTTTTTTGTGTGGATTGTGCTGTTATCATGCGTGCCTCTTTACTATAAGATTTACTATGAATGGAATCCAATGCCATTGTTGCAGATGTCAGAATGATGAAAGCTTTATATGAATTTGTGATTTTTTTCTTTGGCAGGAATAGCAGCTCGTCATCAGCGTACAGTGATTGACGATAAAAGCAGAAATGGTGACCACCAAAAAAACACACGATGAGAGTGGATGAGTTCAGTCACTTCAACAAATTTATCAACAGACAAATTTATATTAGATAATAAAGACAAAAAAAATATTATCCCCACTGAGGCATAGGCAACACGTACGTCAGCGTACAGATTTGGACTGATTCTCCATACAGCTGACTCACATGGGACCTACTGACCTGTCACATCCTCCAGACAAGCCCTTTACATAAGATGTGGGCATGAGACACTAATAAGGCACTGCAATCTATAACCTGACAGTCATCGTGTACTGTGTGTCATTGCTGTAACTTTTTCTTTATTTAATTAGAGTTTCAATCATTTTAATTTTAATATAAAGGGGCAGTGAATAATCAGTTCTAGGTTATTCACACTGAAAGAGGAACTTACATGGTAGTCTGTGGTAACATAAACTATGTATTTTGTTTAGTATGCACTATTACAGTACAAATCTTGCATGGATGTGTCATGACATCAGTATTATTTAAAACAAATTTCATAGTTATGTTAATTTTTAATCCATTTTATGGCAGATTCTGAAATAAAAAAATATTTTTTTACGTCAGCAGTAGAATATTCTGACCATGAGCAGTGGCTCACAACAGATGCTGTATATTTTCTTTTACCAAGTGTCTGTTGTCAGGAAATGACCTTGAGGTGAATCAACTACGCTTGCTGCTGGACACGTACCAGTGAATTCTTGACGCACAGGCTGAGTATCAGCTTAAAAAGGACTATTAGACACATGAAAATCAGCAAGCAGAGAGCACATATGAAGAGTGTGGTTATGACCAGTAGGCAAATCATGCTTCCTCTTACAGTAACAGCCCACCCGCTTCGACTTTTAGCTCTGGTGAACGTCAATATAAATCAATTTAGTCATGAAATCTACATTGTGCTTAGTGTCTGGTGACCTTTAGTGCGACTGTGGGTAACTGCTGTGGGTAAGTCTCTGTGCGTATATGTGTATATATGAGGGACAGTATGTGTGTGTATGGTGCTGGCATGGTGTATTATGACTCAGTGTGTGTTTTCGGTGTCTGGCTGTGGGCACATACAAATCTCTGCCACCTCATTGTCCACTGAGGGGCAGAGCACAGAATAGTATAGGGAACATTAGTCATAGCCGGTGAAAAATGTCAAACACGTTGGTATTACTCTGAAAGGATATACAGGAAATACTGCCTTTTTTGTGTCCATCCATCCATCCATCCGCCCTTGCTTGCTGCAACAATAAAATCCACCTGCCAATTTCTGGAACTGAGACTACAGGAGATGCAAGCACCCAGCATGCACCACAGAGGGGCCGCAGCAGGTTGCCCCAACACCTGTCAGTCAGGAGGAGCTTTTCTAATTATAACTCACAGACAATTACGTGCACAGCCCAATACATCCATAAACACACACCACTTATTCTCGTACGTGCACACAGACAGCACACACATTTAGGAGACTTCCTTGAAGGGCTCTCAATGGGTTACTGGTGGCCTTTTAGTGTCTCCTTCCTATACAGGCTCCTGGGAAGACAGTGTGACAGCTGCCTTCAGGATACACACACACACACACACACACACACACAGCAAAGCCTCCCAACAACAACAATGTAATAATACTACAGCTGATAAAAATAACTGCAACTTATGAAGGTGCAATTATATATACAGGCATTACACTATTGTAAGACTTGTAAGACTAAACTGTGAGTGTTCAGACTGTAAGTATACTGTAATAGAAAGTGTTTCATTGACTTGCTAGACAAATATATTTTGGTGTTAATGGAGGTGTAAAGCAATATAAGCAATACAAATATGATAGCTAAAAGTCTAATTAGACAAGAAAGTAACTTTGGGAGACAACTCTTCCACCACTGTGACCACCTAGCACCAACTGGCCAGTAAATTAACCAAACTGATTTGATTTTCATGACACTTCCAGCTACCTGCAGACCTTCTTGCTACGTGTTACATCATTGGTGCTAGTACATTTTCACTGCTTAATCGATTGCCAGATATGTTTGGACTGAGGGCAACACTCTGCAGGCTCTGGTAACAAAGCACAACCCAATTATGAACAGCAGCTCATGGCAGTCAACTGGGGGCCTCCTACGCATCTAGGGTGGCAGAGAGAAAAGAGGGTGAGAAGGTGAAAAAGAGGAAGGGATAAAAAGAAAAGGAAACAGTTTCAATATATAAAAAAAAAACTGAAGAGAAAGATGGTAAAAGAGAGACAAAAAAGCTAAAAATGTGCATGCGTGTACAGTCATTCTTGTGTAAGTTCTTGTTATTCTATAAGTTGACAAAAATTTGGAAAGAAAAGTAGTCGCTGTTGGGCAAACACTTCTTGATTCATGCAAAGTTTTCATAAGCTCAAGAGTTTAAATAATTAATACTGTGCAATGTTTTTAACAGAATACAAACAGTAATATGCTCAGTAAATATAGAAAACAAATGCAAGGGTGATTTGGAGGAACAGTTATTTCTTTCTTTCTTTCTTGCTAATCCACTTTCCACTGTGGCGTTAAAACAGAATTAATAGGGCTCTTAAAAACTCAAACACTTCTGAGGCAAAGACAAAATAAGGAAAGAAAACAGATGGGGAGCTGCATGACAGATAGGAAAACAAATGGACAAAAAGGCTGGACGGCAGGAACGAGGGAAGACAGATGCAAAGGGAGACAGACAGGTACATACTTGCAGGTGCATGCAAAGAGAGAAACCTACAAGATGACTGACAGAGAAAATTATAGTTGGCATCACACATGTATGTGCTGTGCTTCCTGATTTCACTGACCAATGACAACATGTCAACAGCAGTGGGTGATGAGAGAGTGACAGGGCGGGTCTTCTCTCCCTCTGTCTCACTGTCTCCACTTTTACAATGTCATTATTTGTACAGGATTCCCCCTCCCAAGTCTTGTGGTCTGGGGACCAAAGGGACCAAAACATGGCTCATAAATCAACACAGCAGAGAGAGACTATGGATATTTACCCATAAATCACTGCGGCGGAGCCACCTACAATCAGACTAATAGGGCTGGAAGACGTGCTGTCATCCAAGCCATGATGTCACCAAGCCTGAGCCTGTGGGTGTTGATGTTGGTGGTGGGTCTCTGGTTCTGTGTGTGTGTGTGTGTATGTGTGTATGGGGGGATGCCTGCATATGTGGCTGTGGGTCTCTAGCTACGTTTGTGTGTGCGTGTGTGTGTGTGTGTAAGAGGGTGTCTGGGTATGTGGTGGTAGGTCTACGGCTCTGCTTGTGTAAGTGTCTGTGGTAAGTGTGTGTGTGGTGTATGTGGGAGGCGGGATGTCTGTTTATATGGGTTTGTGTGTACTGGGGTGGCCGATGTGTGTGTGTGTGTGTGTGTCTGTATTTGTCTGTCAGTATGTACGTTCATCACGTCTCTGCATTTATGTACATGTTACATTGGGCTATACGCACTCACATAAACACACACACTAGTATTGAACATCTTAGGCTGGATTTAACACACATGTAAAACACACACACTTACATACAGACGCACACACACACACGCGCGCACACATTCACACACGCACACACATTGGTCTTGTGGTTAGTGCTGGCTTACAATGGGTGTGGGATTCCATAGAGAAAATCTAAACAAGTCAAGCGGTTAGCACGGGTCTGCCACGTTTCCACACAATGGCGCTCATTGACATAAATAACTGGGGACTTTGTGAAATGGGACACCCATTAACTTCTCCTCCACAGATAATTGCCCATTAGATCTTGGAAGAGCACTGGATTGAGAAATAACTCAACTCTGACACTAAATGCAACTTGTAATAATAAAAAAGTCACATTGTGAAAGGGGCCTGGAATCCGTTAAGATGGGTTGGCTTTTCATACTATCATCCAGCCAAGCACTTGGATTATCAACAAAGAAAACCATGGCTTGTTGTAGAAGCTCTGCAAGTCTGTGCCTTTGCCTAAGCTGTGCTTTGAACATGGAAAAGATGATGACAACAAGGGAAAAAAGAAGACAAAGAAGAAGAGAACTGCAAATTAAAAAATAAGACGAAAGGCAAGAATCAATTACTGTAGAAGAAAGTAAAAAATGAAGTCAAAGAAACAGAAGCAGAATAGTAAAAAAAAAAAGGTAGATTGGTCGAGGAATTGAAAAAGTAAGAATCAAAGTTATAAGTTGATAACACAAGCTTGAGTTAGTTTTAAAAAGTAAATGTAGGCAATTATGATGACTAATAAACACCTACAGTGCTTCCAGTACTGATGTCACTCATGACGTACCGAATTTACTTATAGACACCAGCAACAACAGCCTTCACCTCTGGTGAATCAGAGCATATGGTTTTGTTGTCAGCCCCGCAGATTCTCTGCAAACTGATGTGCCCATGTCAGCACTTCACTTCCACTTATTGTCACCCGCCTGACTCTCGTGCGCCTGTTCCTGTTTGTGTGTGTGTGTCACAGTGGCAGGCGGAAAGGACAAATGATCCGGAGTAGCATGACTCATTCATAAAAATCAAATGCCTCCTACAGTCTGTGTACCACACACAGTACTATAAACAGTCACTTACAGCGGCACAGGGTGAGTCAATTTTGATGTAAAATATGACGACAATAATTACCGGTGTATGACTACACAGATCGATTCTCGGGTTAAGAATAGATTTACCGGCAGTGACACATCAGTGAGGATAGTCAGACTGACATACACACAGACAGACACATATATATGCATAGACACACACACAGATTGTATATGTGCATACACATACATATATAATCACTCCACCTACACATGCCAATGGCCATGGCTCTATTTATTTTCCCTCATTAGTTTTAAATTCCCATCCAGACGTTAGCGTGGTCCCTGCTTTTAATCACTGGAGAGCGCTCAGCTCAGCGCTGGCTTCGCCCTCTTTGATGTCCCTCAGCCCACCAACCAGCAAGCCAATGTCTCTCCTCCCTTCTCTTTCTGCTACTGCAAACAACTGCCCATTCTGCCGCGCTTTGCAAAGCTCTCTTCAGATTGACTCATGCATCTATCGAAATACTGTAATAAGTGTTCAGAGCTCTGTTTAATTACTGGTGCATTGATGGAAAGCCCAGCGATATTCACACAAAAGTGTGTGTGTCTAATGACAGAGAGATACCAGAAACAAGACTGTAGCAGTGTGTGCGATTACAATACTGCTATTTAAAAGGAAATGCTTCACTGACATGCAGGTGGAATAAAAAATTTACAAGACAGCGCGGCTTAAGGGGCCAAAAGTATGAATTATGATAGTAACAGTCAAGCTGGGGTGTTTTTTTTTTTAATAGTGTCTTGTGTTTTATGTGTTAGCTGGTCCTGATGGACAGCCCAAGAGGAAGGATCTTCAGTATGACTTAGAGAGTAACAAGAGAAAGCTCTCATCGGCTTCTCATTTGCCAACGCCGGCCTCTCATTTGAGACGACTGGTTTCTCAGTTGCGAGATTAGTTGCCTCTCAGCAGTCTTATTTTTAGGACTTCCGCTATGCAATAACATTATTAAATTATGGAGACTTGGTCATCAATACAGTTATCATCTAACAGCAATGGGCGTCATAGAAGAGAGGTTAAAGGTCAAGACGGATTAGGATAGGTCGGACAGATTTGTTCGGTTATTCCTGAACCCCAGTTATCCAGTTCACAGTTATTAAACCGTATTGGAATGAAAAATTACAAGATGATCAGTCTGAAAAACTTTGAAATAATGTGCTGATACCTCCCAGATTACAGCATATTTTTGGAAGGCTTTATGATTTATCAGTGAGGTCAGTGTCACGGTCATAGATACAGAGACTATTGACATTGCAAAAGTGTACTAAAGTAATAAATTAAAGGCTAAAATGGTATCCTGAACTCCAAATGAAGTCCTACTACTTCTACTCAGGCTTTAGCTTTAAATGCTGAGAGTATCATATTTGAAAATGCAACTTGGACTCACTGGCTTTGATTTCAGCTACATCAGATTTGACATTTGTTTTGAGCTTCTTCTAAGTGTAAGCTAAAATACAATAAATGGGATAAATTCTTGGAAATGTTACGTGATTCACTTTTATGATAAAATAACGGTTCACTGCGCTTTGATTACCTGACAACTACGGTCATAAGAATTAAGATGTGACATCATATTTGGATGATCCTAGGCTTAATATGAAACTATCGAGGTACTACAAAAATGTGTTTCTAGTCCTAAATGTGTAACGTTTACTCCAATTACAGCACGAAAAGAAAATCTCCACTAGTCTGGCCTTGGATGGACAAAAAACCCACAAGTATTAGATTTAGGTAGGAAGTCAAAACTGAAACAACAACGAAGACAATCACAGAGGCCGCACAGTGTCCTCATGAGTATAGCAAAACCACCAGTGTAAGTGAGCGCGCGTGTGCTCCACATGACAGCGGGGGGTCAACTAATAAGAAAAGTTAAGAAGAAAAACAAGCCTTTGATATGAATGACATCATCAGAGCCTGACCTGTTTTGAATTTCTGACTGGAGGCCTAAACACACACTGTTAGCAAGGCTCGCACTTCATTGTGGTGGATAGCTGGACTCATGCCTCTATTCATTACAAGCGAAACGTCGCAATAAAGAGAAACAACTGGTGACTAATGGGAAATTACGGTCAAAACGGTCTGAAAATAAGTAACAATTCATTTCAATTTAGCTATATGTCATCACCTGATTTACTTTATTCCTCAAGTTCGCAGAGAAAGAGAAAATATTTTTTCTAGAGCACCTCAGTGAGGTTTGACCTGTCTTTTCGAATCAGGTGTTGAGAAACATAGAGTAGAGAGCACTAGGGTTAAAACAGCAGGTACATTCGTTGTGATACTACTGGGTGGTACAGTGTTTTACCAGAGAGAGTGTGTTCTCTCCTGATCCCAAAGTGATTTATTTCATTTTAATACAGCGTGTTTGCTTTGGAGCATGATATGTATTTGGTCATGAGACATTAATAGAGTAGAAAACATGTTGAAAAATGAGCTCGCTGACGTGTGTTTGAGTACTGTATGTGCTTGAGTGTGTGTGTGTGTGTGCCTGTGTGTGTGTGTATGTGTGTGTGTACTGCAAGAGTCTTGAGGCCCATGCTGTCACTCAGCCCAGCTCACAGGGTGGTCCAAACACTGAGCCCTCTTTACTCAGTCACACACACACAAGCACATGCACACAAACAAACAAACACTCACTGGTGTACATGTAATGACATACATAACAAAGTATACATAAATATATGGCCATATATATGACCATAATGAAGCAATCAAATAACCTCAGCGCTTCCCCTCTTCCTGTCCCAAACCGTACACCTAAATATACTGCCGCAGACTTCATCGCACAGCAACAAAAATGGAGCGTCCAGAGGAAAGGAACGGTGCTACACAGCAACCCTTTCATGCTTCACATTTGGTGTAGATTCACTGGAAGGATGCTGAGTTTGACAGCGCGGTGTATTAGCCAGTAAGTGACACTGTCATTTAGTCCGTAGGGCAAATTAGCTGTGCTGACGTAGAGGTAGAGGTAGAGGGAGAAGTTTGCTGACTTGCCCTGCTGGAATTTCATAATGTCAATTTAGAATCTGAAAACTGCTCCACAAAAGCAGCCCGGCCGCTCGCCGCCTGATAAAGCTTCTTAAAATGAGAGGAAACGACGACGTTTTTTGTCAGTGGAAGAAATCCATCTCAAAACCTCTTGGTAACCAACTTTCCAAAAGCCACTTAACGCTTACGCTTAGGCTGTTTTTGTTTTCCAGTAAATTGGACCAGAATGACATTGACTTTGGCCTGCTTACGCTAAGCTGGGCAAGCAATAAAGCTAGTCCCTGCAGCCAGATATTTAATACTTGATTATTCAGCAATATGATTGGTGTAAAGATTTCACAAATAAATAAAAAATAATATCTAAGATGACAGCATTTCTTGTGTAAATAGTGCACAGCCAAGTCAGCTTAAAATTTCAATATTGACCTCATTTAGCCCCACCACACACCACTACAAAGATGCAAAGCACTATGATTACTAGCAGAATTACTGAAATAAAAAAAAGAATGAGAGGTGAAAGGGTCTTTCGAGCATGTGTCTATAATTGCAGCAAAGGAACATGGAATACAAATTGTGCCAAAGGAATGTGACACAAAAGTTGATGATGTGGTGTTTGTTGACATGTTAAGAACTGAACCGTCCTGCGAGACATCTAATCAGAGTATATGCTCTGCAGCAACAAAGAGATAGTTTAAAAGAAGTTCAAACATAAGAAAATTATCCTCCTTTTATGAGTACCAGACCATGGCTTGATTTTCCATATCTGTTCCTTCAAAAGACAACAAGCCGCAAAGTGAGCTCACAAGTGATTTATTTGGGCTATTAGCACTGATGTATCTGGATTAGCTCCACTTTCGTCTTCCAGGTGAGGGGGAAATGAGTCGTTAATATTTGTGCTACGCTACAGTTCTCCTGCAGCATCACAGCTCGCACAGCAGGAAGCACAGGGCACCCTCCCCTTCCCGCTATTAGACATTCACTGAACAAATACTGCAAATGAGCCCCGCTTCCCCCACAAAATGGTAATAAGCCATAATTGCCTGTAATCTGAATACATTAGTCTTAAGAGGGTCCTGTTGCTTTTGTGTGCAATCATGGCAGAGCTTGACGACTAAAATATGATGGTAAGAAAGGTGTATGACTCTCCGCGAGCCACCGAGGGCTTTGATTTTGGCTTGGTTTATGAAGTATACATCATATGTTGCAATACACAAAACAATCACAATGAACATATAATTTTAATCTATGTTTATGTTGCTTAATTAGATTCTCATGGCCTCCCGTCTCATATGATAAAGTGTTTAAGACCACAGCCAAGCCAACACGACTGCAGCGCATAGTGAAGAGTCAAAATACACCGAAAATCAAATTTTAAAAATGGGCTGCAAGTAAAATAATAGGTTGCTGGAAATGTGATTTCCTGGATATAGTAAATTGGACTAACTTGTAATGGTATCTCTAAATAGTAAAGAGTAAAAAGGCACCAGACAATCTGAGACTGAGGGTGGCTGTTAGCTAAAAGCAGAGCCACTGACATGATCTCGACAGACACAATTTAGAGATAAGGGTCAGGATCATTTATAATCCTTCTACAAGCCTGTGGACAAATTCCTTTTTTTTTTTTTGCTGAGTGCGTTCCCCTCATCAGCGCATCAGTCTTGAGGTTGGTATGCCTTCTTTCGGTCACCCTTTTCCTATTTTCTCCTCTTTTATTTTCTCATTGCACCAATTGCTTTCTTTCTCTAGAGTTGGAGGCGCCATTGTGTGCTTGTGGCTTGTTTACGAGGAACACTGATTCACCCAGTGAGGTTTGGCTTGCTCATACAGGGAGGGGGAGAAATATGAATGAATCTGCAACACCCCAACCCTCCGCTTCCCCCCTCTATTCCCAAATTCTCCCATCATCTTTCTTCCTCTCTACATGCTCCTCAGGCACCTCCAGTCACACTTTTCCACTGGTGTGTGCGTGTGTCAGTTAGAGTGTATTTGTGTAAAGCCAGAGGGGCGGCCAACGCTGGCCAGAGGCTCATTTTTGTGGCCAGGCCAGTGTGTATCCCGACGGCTTGCAGGCGTCTCGGGGGCCAGCTCCTCCTTCCAGCTCCATTCCCTCACCCTAGGGCCTCTCCAGAGAGACTTTGCAACCAGCCATTGCTTAGTCATTTCAAGATCCTCCAGGACAAAAACCAGTGCTTAGTTTCAAGCATTTATTAAAAATGACAAGCTGTGTTTGTGAGACCTGTCGAGGAGAGGAGGATGAGGAGGAGGGGGAAAAAAGACATGTATCCAAAACTGGAAAGAACATTGAGAGTGGGTTTCATGGCTGGTTTGGCGATGGGAAATCTTGGACTAACTTGTAATGGTATCTGTCCAAAAATGTCAAGGTTAAAAATGCCTGCCTGCCTGCCTGCCTGCCTGCCTGCCTGCTGATGGCCATGTTCTCTATCTCTCGTGTGCAATGCCTGTGGTTGCCATAGAGACCGGCAATATTGCCTATTCTGGTACACTGGTTTATTACTAAAAGAGTAAACTAGCTGGAAAGCTCAAACTCAAACATGCTGAACTGAGGAGGGAAAACTATATTTATCCCCACCAGGGAAGGAAACATTAAAAACTATGGGACAGTGAAACTACTATATTAGTTATTAATAACCATGAACCATCAGGAATGGCAAGCAGGAATTGGATCTTTTTGAGTCGTTAATGAGCTCTTGACGTGAAGAGTCGTTTTGAGAGTTTCTTTGAGGCACGAGAAGCTCAGCTCCAGGTTTTGGCTCACCTCAATAGTTCACGTGGCAAATAAATAAAACGGCACATGGTTTTCAGAAAGTTCATGAGTTCAGGACATCAGTGAAGGAAGGGGGTGGTATTTGATTTCTCGCTGACACAAGAGGAAAAAGTTGGGGGTTGATGAGTGAGAGCAAGACGGAGAGAGAGACAGGGCATGGAGACAGCAGCATCCTCTGCTTCACACCTCATCTTTCCCACGGTATTTGGTTTGTTTACAAGCAGTGGAGTCAGTGACAGGTTCATTCCTTGTCCTGGCTCCAACCAGCACCAGGTAGGAGGCAGCCAGGCTGGACTCTGAGGCCTTTCTGCCGCTCAAAGCCCCACACAGGCCAGCATGACCAACAGGCTGGGATTTCCATGTCATAACATACCCCTCCCCAACCCCCGACTGACGCCAAGGCTTTCTCCTTCCTCTTTGCTGTCTCATTCTCCAGCCCCCCTTCCTTGCCCTTTTTGCCATGTCTTCATCTCTCCAGGGGGCTACAGTAGCCGTGAAACAGCGTGACCCACACAGGAGGTCTCTCCTTCTCTCCCTTTCGTCTAATCGTTTCTCCAGTTTGTGCTGTTTTGGCGTCGGTGTCCGGATGCTGATACCCAAGACAGCAAACCTGACCCCTGCTGACTCCACACTGCCTCGCACTCCCCAGAAACAACCCCCACCCCTCAGTAAGCCTCAAATCCCATCAACCCTCTCCCTCCCAACCACGGTGTCCCCCCACCTCATTTCCTTCACAACCCTTTTTGCCACTTGCAGGCCTCTAATTTACAGTGTTTGTGCGTACTGAGATATCCGTGAACGGCTGGCTATTCTGGGCATGTGGAACACGGCATCAATGCCGGATCGCATCTATGCGATTTCCCCTATCTGCACCCCACTACCATACCACACTTGCCATCCCCCCCGCAGAAGCATTTATGCCGGCTGGCTCAGGTGTCTTGCCCAGTAGCAGTCACAGAGTCTGGGGAACATTTTGCTTTGTCATAAAAGGCGTTTTGGGAGTATTGGTGGTCAAGAAGAGCGATTGATATGATCGATATGTCTCGGAGACACAAGTCTGCAGAAAGCGCGATATCTCGCTGCACCAAACTTTGGAACATGCTTCCACTTAGTCTCAAAACATAAACTGTTTAGTTGTAATTGTGTGTTCAAATACAAAGCATATGAGTGTTTTTACATTATTACAAGCATGTGGTGCTGCATGAGTGACTCAGACTGTGTCAGTGTGACAAGTCTTCCGACTCCGCAAAAAACAGACTGCGCAAGGGACAGAAATAAGGAATAGAAAGAGTCAGAGAGAGAGAGAGAGAGAGAGTAGAGATTCTGTGTTCCCCATAACATGCCTTTCCATCCCAGGCATTTGAAAGAAGAAATACCACAGTCTCTGCAGCGCTACAGCTCTTGTAAATAATCCGAGTCTGGGCGCCACCTCAGAATCCCCAGTCCCCGGCCTGGTGGGTGCCATGTCAGTTCAGAAGGAGGGGTTTAGTGTAGGGGGTGGGGGGGGTGTTGTTGAGAGAGGAAAGAGTGAGGCGAGGAAAGGGAGGGGAGAAGAGGGAAAGGGGCATCCAAAGCCTGCTCTTGCATCATCACTTGAGTACTACTTAGTGCATACTGCCTGGGAGAGTGAGTGGGGTACATGTGTAAAGGCCGAGGTAAAGAGGAACTGAATCAGTGTTTTTTTCACTTTACCTGCTTCACCCACCACCACAACCGTCATCTATTGCAGAACTTCATTCAATAAACATCCCAATAGCTTGTCTTTTTCCTATGCAGCTCTCCTGACATAAATTCATGCCTACTGTATGTTTTAATATGATACAGACACTCGTGTTTCCATGCAAATAATTACACTTCACTTTCCAGGTCCTCTCATTTTAAGGTTTGGAGCAAATGAAAGAATTGCAAGACACTGACTGTAATAGCTGGGAGTTTTTCCCATTACATGGGATACAAGTCTGCTCCATGGCTTCCAAAACAAGGAATGTTTATGGGCGAGACAAGGGTCTAGCTGACTATGACTACGGAAAACAGCTCCTGGTTTAAAAAGGATTGGCACAATGGAAAGAGAGAGAAGACAGACAGCGAGCGAAAGAGATACATATTATACTGTATAGTTCAAAAACAAACTTTAATTTACAGTGTACAGAAGACTTGAACTCAGTGACAAAAGCTTGTGTCCTGTGATAGGGATGTCACACACACACACACACACTTACATGTCCCCATCAAATGCAGCTTCTGGAATGAGACTGCAATGACAACTGTGTATAAGTGCTCTACATTCCACAGGGCTTGCAGCAGCAATCAGAAAGGCCAGACAAATACAGTACATAATACGGGAGGGGGGCTAAATGAGCTCCAAGCTGCAAAGGCCAGGAAAGCTAAACTTGACCTGCCCCTTGGCCCCAACATGAACACAGCTGCCAGGCATCCTGATTTCCACCACATGAGCGGGGGCAAAATTGTCTCTCGCCGTGGGATACATCCCCCACAAACTCATCAAAATTGATAAACGGTGCCAAATGTACTGTACTTGTTACTGATTCTACTATTCCTTTATGGCAGCATTGCAAAGATGTCAACTCGAACGGTTTTATAATATACTGACAGTGATGACGTCCAAATATGTGGATTTCAACATGGACAGGAAAGCAAAACAGACGTGGATAAAGCCAGCAGCTTAACTACTTCTGTCTTTAAGTTAAAGTTAAAGACATGGCTTAGAAGCGAAGAAGAAGAAGAAGATGAAGATGAAGTATACTGCCAGTCTATAAAATTTCAGGCCCATATCAAAGTCAGTTAAGCAAGCTGTTCGGGTTCACTTCTTGAGTATTACTGAATAATTTCCCAAATTCATTTACAGAATGATAGTGTGTTCCATGACTCTATGAAGTGACTAAAAACACATAAATAGGCAGCTTTTAAACTTTATCTCTTAAGTAGCTTGCTGTGTTCTCTAATGCCTCTCTAATTAAACTAAGTTCACAGTGAAGTGAGCAGGAAGACTGGTAGAAGTGATAACTCTGGGACTTTGTTATGTTTGTAAAAGAAGTTTTGAAATCTGCACACCATCTCTACTTGGCAAAACCACATTTGTTAAGCTAGATGGAAACATTTTTAATCGTAATTGTGCATCTGTGCAAAAAATGCTATTGGTTGCACAAACATGTTTACTAAAAAGCAGGAAACAATAAATAGAGAGTTCCTCTCTGTTTAATTGACATCTAAACCACAGAGGAAATCAAAAACAGGTTTCTTGCACCTTGGTAGTTGGAAATGAGAATGGCTGAATTGTTCCAGGCAGCTGGCCCCAGTACCTCAGGCCCCTAACGTACAGATCTGCTGCTTGGCTCATGGGCAGGATGGCAGGTGAAAGCCCCAGATGGTTGGCATTGCCACTGTTCCCTGCGCTGCATCCAGCTTCTCAAATTCCATATTGGGCAAGAGGTAGACACAACAACAATTATCCATTCATACTGGCATAATGCTGGCACTTCTTTGGCAACACAGACATGAATGGAAAGAGGAAACTGAACAGAGTTGAGTTCCTTCTTCTGGCAGGTACCAAGGATAAATAGCTTGATTTGATGAATACAATCACCTTACATCATCCCCTTTTACGTATCCAGGAAATCCTGTTAATTGTGGTGAGCAGAGTACTAAAAGGAAGTAAAATGAACTCAGTTCCTGAGCCATACAACTATACCCGTGTACCTGTGAATGTATCTTGTCATCCTAACAAATGAATAGAAGGACAAGGACGCTGAGAATACAAACAGACTGCCAGTCAAGCCGGAAATTGCTTCAGAGTGAAAATAAAAAATCCTCCTCATTACATCCTGCTCAAGGCTGGTGAGCGGTTTGCTTGTATGAGAGAGGATGCTGAATATTAATATGTGTATTATCTGACTCTTTGCTTTTAATTTGTGAGGCACTGCAACACAGTAGTCAGTTGCTGTGGCAAGCTGTGGCCGGTCACAGCTGTTTGTCAGCCTCTAGTGGCTACCTGGAGAACTATCAGCTCTCTGCAACAGTAACAGCTGTGGCAGCATGCATTAACTATCATTTCTACTGCTGGAGATAACATGCTAGTGCTAACACAGTTGACACACAGTCGCTATGCTGTACACCAACACGTTTCAAGACCTGCAACAGGAATGGCCGATCAATGATGATGAGGCAAGCAGAGATGGTTAGACCAGTGATTCTGTATCCTTTGACTGAAGCTCTGCAGCCAGGATGGGTTTCATTTATATTAGCTATTTAACACAGTCGTTTAACTTGAGTCATTACATATAGATGGCCAGAAGAGCCCGACCAGGACAGGGAACCTCTGAGTTCAGTGACATTCTTTCTTGACGCCTACTTCTAAGTGAAAACGTGTTATCGATTAACACAATACTCACTGAGGTACATGAAATTTGAGTCAATGATGAAAGGCTGAAATGGTGAGATGCTGTTGCCTTTCAAATTGTTTCATACATTCAACTTCCATTCATCAAGCCATTCATCTTTCACACTCATCCCTCCTTCTGTTTCATACTTCTGTGTCACTGTCCCCAGTGGGTTCGTGTCTCGAAGTTCCATCTGTCAGCGCCATCCAGGGGGGTGACAGAGCGGATGAGGCCCAGGGGAGAGACATCAAACGTGGGATGCTGGCCTTGGTTCTCCCCCATCCCATCTCTATTTGGGTTGCTGGCCCCTCCATCTGTCTGCGCATGATTTGGAGCTGGCTGTCGCAGGAGAGAAAGAAAGGCCCTCCACCAATGACAAATGACAATCTCAGAATAAACACACAAGTGAGGGAGGGGAGGAGAGAAAGAGCTGAATCACTCTTTCATCATCCATCAGCCTCTGTTGGTCTCATTAACCTCTGATCTCTGCCCCTCACTCTCTTCTGGTGCCTGTCACTCATTTTCTTTCTTTTCACACATTCTCCAACTTTTGTTGGATATGAGGCAATTTGTCCTTACGTGTAAGAAATGATATCTCCCTAGAAGTTCCAGTCAAGTTTTTACTTTAGATACAAAGTAATAACTTAACCAAGTGCTTGATCACACATTTGTGAAGCAGAGGTAAGAATGTGGATCTCCTGAGCTGCAAGTTAAACTACAACATGCATGCATGTTAATGCTGGAGACATGTATACCACCAGCAGAGCAAATTATGAGTGCATACCAAAAGTACGCCGACTCATTCTCTACTCTAGCTCTCAGCACCAGCTAAAACCTGCAGCCAACATGCCGAGCCCCCCTGATCCCAGTGCCGGCTCAACCAAACACACATATGACAGATGCCTCCTCTGCTGCAGCGCAGGCATTCAGAGCATCTCCTCCGCCACCAAAGGCATATTCCTTTTATAACCAGCAGGGATTAGGGCCCATTGGAGGAAGCTAGCATGTGCGCTGGCCTTAGGCGGCTTGCAGATAAAAAAGCATCTCAAATTGAATCAATAACCACCAGCCGCCAACTAATCCTGGCTAGCCCCCATAAACACAGCTACAGCAGTCCCCCCCACAAACCCCTGCCAATGCCCTAGTCCAGCCCCACCCGACTCAAGCTCCAGACCCCTTCATCTTTTTATAACTGCACCCCAGGGCCATGCAGGGGTGCTCAGGTGAGGGCTTTCAGGCAGGGTAGGGTGAGCTGTATATTCGGAGCAAAAGGGGATGAAGGGGTACACTCGTTCGTCCAGGTAATCCATCAGCAGACAGGCCAGCTTTGGACTGCACGGCGACTGGCAGCCGGAGAAAAGTGGACAGCTGATGTGGGTCGAGCCCAGCCGCAGCAAGCCAGACGGGATAAAGAGATATAAGCCCCCCGCCCCAATGCTCTGTGCTCCCCCCCTCCGTCCCCCAACCATAGACCCATGTCATCCCAAAGCTCTTTCATCTTCTAACCCAGCGGGTGCTAAAGCAAACTTTCCACTTTGGCTCTCTAGGGGCTGGGCATTGTGGAATTGCAGAGAGACCTGCTCTCTTTGCTCGGTGCCTCAAAGAGGGGTGCCACACCCCTTGACTGATTGGTGGATTCAGAGACCAGTGATGGCTTAGCAGCATCAACAGGAGGTTGGAAGATCCATCCTATATGATGACTGTATAACAGACAGAATTCAAACTAGTGCTATGTAGAGTACGGAAATGTATTATTGACAAGCTTATGACACGACGGTGGAACTTTGGAAATAGTTATAACAAAGAATCATTAACCGCCAGTGCCTCTTATGACTCCCTGGTGTGTGTTACGTACAGAAAAACATCAGAATTATTAATGTGTTTTTACAGTGAAATCAAGTTGTCAACTGGTCCCATGGCCTCCAAGTCCTTGACGTCTCTGGAGCTCACACAAATTCCTCACAGCCCTCTTCTGTCTCTCCTCTAAATTAATATCATTTTCGATCTTTAAATTTTGGGTTGGGACAGAAGATGCAAGCTGAGACGAGGATCAAGGCGTGGAGTGGCTGGATTTCCAAGCTGTCAGGAAAACTGAGCAAATCCTATCCCCAGGCCACTGGCTCCACACAGGAATGCGGGGCGTCCACTTTAATTGTGCTTTTCTCCCAATCCCCATCTCACAAAATCAAATTTCCCTTTTCCCACTTGTGGATTCCCCGAAGAGCTTGGAGTAACATCTTTAAATGCAACTCAAGGCCACATATAAAAGTCACAGTGAGTAAAAGAGGAGGCTTCGATGGTTAGATAACTGAAAGCTTCAAAGTTGAAAGGACTATAAGAGACAGCCGGACAGTAAATCAGGGAGACACTTCAAAGCAAGCTATGGAGACAGCCGTGCAGATAGACGAACGGCAGAGAGAGGCAGACATTCAAACGCAAAGAAAAGGATCACGGAGCAATTCAAGACGGCAGATAAAACAAACAAACATAACCACGCGAGGACAAAACAGACTAACAATAAGCTATACAAACAAACTATCAAAGTAGACAAAATATGACCAACGGTCACACACACACACAGCTGTTGTTAGCAGCCAGCCAGGCAGGCTGACAGAAAGGCAGACAGACAAATAGAGTGAGAGATCCCCGTGTGAAAGACAAAGGAGGGTACAGTAGTGGGTAGCAGCAGCCAAGGGAGACTTCATTAGTGAGGTCAGTGCCCCAGGGTACTTAGTGTAACACTGGAGGCCTATGCAACCGCCCCCCCGGCCCTATGCCGAGGTGGATATTGCATCTTTGCGATAACATCTCCCTACATAGGAGGGGGCCCCAGCATCACAGCATAAAGACCCCTGTTTTCGGCAAGTTTGAAATAAGGCTTTGTTCCCCCAAGGCCTCGGTCCCCTCCCCCCCCACCACCTCCTCCTCCTACTCTTTCCTCTTGGGTGGGCCAGAGACTTTCCAAAAAACTGAGCAACTTGTGTCTGGGGATAGACCCCCCTTCTGCGCATACACTCACTCAAAAATACACTCACATGCACGTATACAGGCACGTGCACACTAACGCACACACATATCTTCCACCACCCTCAACCCCTGATCCCGACAGTGGCGTCCCCTGGCTTTTGGCCACGTCTGTGTGGAGCGGTTGGTAAGAGAGAGGTGGAGATCCAGGGCTGCTGGGGGAACAGCTCCAGGAGGGGCCTTGGTGGGCTCATCTCACCCCAGGGAGAGTGAGGGGCCCACAGAGAGGTGTGTGTGTGTGTGTGTGTATGTGTGTGTGTGTGCCTGTGTGTGCGTAGGCCTGAGGGGGCCTAGTCCTGGTCAAAGGTGCCTGGCTGCCTGGGCACTCCAGGGAGCTCCAGAGACAGGCAACCTTTACATGGAGCCTCCCTCGGTACAGACGCTCCACAGTCAGTTACATACGGTTTACTGTAAAAGCCCTCGCCACTCATCAATAGCCATACTCACACTCGAACACACAGACAATAATAGTAACATTCATGAATCAGCACATGAATTTTTACCAACAAACACCTCCATATCAAACTGACAAAGAACCAAGAACTTGGAAAGTAACTGTCGCTATAAAAGTAGGAAAAAGGCGACGGATGCTAATTTCCTTGTCCATTCCTGACATGTGAGGGGTTTGTCAAGGTCTTAGGATGGACAGTATAAATATCCCTGTTGTGATGCTGAGATGGGTTGCCAGGTAGGAAAGACATGCATGCCCCCATTTATACCCACATCAGCTGGTGGATTTATAGGACCCTTAAAACGGATCAATCATTTTCCACTCCCAGGTCTCTACACCTCTCATCCCCTCTCTCCACACTTTCCTTTTTGATTCTACAGTCGGAGCGTATATGGAAGAAGGGGGAGTGGGGTTATGTGTGCACACGTTGCCTATGTGTACGAGTGCACCTGTGTTACACAAGTGTGTACCTTTAACATATCTCCGTGCGCGCACATACATGTACGTAACACTGATTGCGTACGCGTGTATGCACACGGCTGCATGTGCTTAGCGGCTCAGTCAACTACCAGCGCTGGGTGCTTTTCATGTTCATTATCACTTGTTTTATAGTGGAATATTTAAGTCGGGGGGCCTTGGCACGGCTGCGGCTATAGTTAGAGAACAAAGGAGAGCGCTGGGGGGTGTCAGGAGGGTGTGGCATGCCGGAGCGCAGTGCGGAGCTTTTCAGTAAGTGTTGCGCCCCACACTTCATGGAAAGCCAGGGGGGCTGGCCAGGCCAGCCGTGCAGGCAGACGGAGCTAAATTCAACTCATTCCTGTATTAATGGGAGCTTATGTGCCATTCCACCTCACTGAAGAGGGCATTAGCCAGAGCCAGACAGCCAGGATACACCTCAAAATATCTCCTCTCTCTGGCCTTCTCTGTCTCTCTTGCATTGTGTATTTTTTTTCTTAGATGAGGGTTTGGCAGTACAGCTGGTTAGGCTAAGGTTGTGTTTGTGTGGGGAGGCTATCCGATAGACTGCACTGTCTAAAATTCAGCAATTTCTTTCAATTGTATGTATACCCTATATGTAAACCAAATAAGAAAAAGGTCTGCTTGCTATGTAAGAAGAATTACTTTATTGTAGTGGTTTGGCATGAACATTTATACCACTAAATACATTAAATTACATGATAAACGGAAGGGAGGTTTGGTTTTTCAAGTGGAGTGGATCTACTTCCACCAGCTGAACAACATAATAATATCTTAAATACAAGTTACCCTGGCCTCTGAGATTTACAAACTGAGGATCATTTTTACAATCCAACTAAGATTACAGTTTCTCCGAGCAAATGATGGGGCTCGTAAGGGCTACATATTAGAAAAGGTGTTTTTGAGACAACAGGAAGGGGAGAAGAAAGACTGAGCACATCCAAAGTTGAAGAAAAGGACAAAATAATGGTTATATTTATAGCAACAGTAAGCTGTAATGGAAGCAGGGGAATAGTATTTCCTTTAACCACTGTTTAAAAAGGGCCACCCACACTCACAGTGCAAATGTTACTATGCTGCAAACCCACACAAATAAAATTAGATAAAGTAACAGTGAGTGTAAGAGAAGTTCAGGATTTGATCATTTGATCTATGGAGCTGCTAACCTCATGGGACGCGTCATAAAACACGTTATGGACAGTCAATATAAAACATTCTTTTGTACAAGCCCCAAGTGTAGTGCTTTTCAGTGGTGATAATTGATTATATAACGGTATAACAATCATGACTCTGTTATTGGAAGCAAATTGCACTATCCCAATGTACTGCTGTAAAATTGTTCACCGCAGTCACTTTGTTCTGAAGGGTATTGTTCTGCTGTGGATTGTTCCGATTTAAATTGGTTTGTTTTGTTGGCTGCCTTTTCGCTTGGGATTTCTGTGTGCCCTGAAGACTTGTGTCTGTACGTGCGTGTGTTAAAAGAGATACAAGTATGCACACGGAAGGGCATTCATTGTATAACTGGGAATTTTGTGTGTGTGTGTGTGTGTGTGTGCTCTGCAATGGAACGAGCTTAGCAGTTATTAGCTGGCAGGGATAATTGGACTCTATGTAGGTGGCATGACCCAGCTGTCTGCAGCAGGAAGGCCCAGAGCTGAGCGTGACCTCAACCGCTGACCTTACAAATGCAATACAGTGACCTTTGACCCTGCCCACATTAAAGAGACACAGTTGTCTTTCTGCAGTCAGCCAGTAAATTAGAGCACAAGGGGCCAAAGAATCTTCACCTATTCTTTTTGTTCAGATTGGTGTTGCATCCTGTTGTATTGTCATTAAATTGTTACAAGAAATATCACTGGGGCGCTTTTGACTCGTGGCAGGAAGCTGTGAGGTCCATTTTAAAAATGTCCTCCCTCACAACGGTCACACAGACCCACTCTTTTATTCGGGGATATTCATACAGTTTTTTGTCCTGGGTCAGTACAGTAAAAGTCCTTGGGGTACATACTAGGATTGCAAAATTCCAGGAAAGTTGGAAACTTTCCATGGCAGTTAATGGAAATTAATGGGAATTTATGGGAATAAACCTGAATTTACAAGGTAACTTAAATATAGTTGGGAAAAATATATTTTAGCATAATCTTAACTAAAATCCAGATTTCATGCAAGCACACTGTTTACTGCAGGGCTATTGAGGCCACGCCCCCTACATGCACAGTGCATTCCTTCATCACATGCACAGATGATTTCTCCAGCCCAGAGCACAAGACTATTGAAGCCACACATTTGAGCTTGTGGACTACATAAAGTGAAGTAAGTTTTGATGATATTATGGGGTAAATATATTTGATGTATGGTATTAATGTTTAACTTGCAAATAGCACATGAAAATGTATTCATAAAGTAGATAGCTAGCTGATAAGTTAGATGCTAAATAAGCTATAGCTAGCCTCATTTCATTCATTCATAGTACATACATCTCCAGATTTCTTTTTGGCCTTATGTGGCCTTTGCTGTGTGATGTGGCGCCACTTCTCCAGAAGTTTACGTAGCCCAATATTGTGTTTAAAAAAAACGTACTACTGTAAATGCTACGCTCTATATTTCAGGTGAGGCAGGATGCTTCCACTATAAAAACACTGGAAACCCTGACATAACCTGCTATCCTGACTCACTAACACCCTTAATGTGTACAGAGACAGTGACTTTCAGTAACTACATATTTATAAAAATGGCTATGGCTACATGTTTTGTTTCAGGGGAAAAACACAGAAATTTCATTCCCTCTATCGTTAAATCATTGCAGACAGATTATTTAGTATTACAGTATTTTGTAATGGAACAATAAACTAACCATGACTGCTTCTCAGGGATCAAACTGTGTGAGTGTGCTGTTAACCAACGTGTGACTCAACTGCAAGTCACGGATGCACACAAAGACAGAAGGATACACTTACAATATCAGCATCTTGAATTTAAGGTACAACCGCCCCCACCTCCCTTCCCATGTCCCTCTTGTCTCCCTCTGTGCATCAGTCACCAAGGGGGCATGTAGGCCTCTCTTGGGGGACATTAGAGGAGAGATATCTGTCAAGATGGAAACGGCGCTCCCTTAGGCTGCCACTGAGCGACAAGCGTGTCCCCTTGCCTGCTCTCCTGTATCACAATGCTGCTGTTGAGTGACTGCAAAGCCCTAATGGATGCAGGTATCTGCTGTTAGTCTGATCTTGTATAAAAGCCTTTGGCAAAAAATAAAAAAGGATGGGGGAAACTAAGGGGAGGGACAGAAAGTGTGCGGCAGGTTTATGTGTTTATATGTAGGAACTCCTTTGATGGGGAACATCTTTCTGACGTCTGATTTTGTAGCACGTACACTGGTGTGAAGGGAAATATACTGAGGTAATGTGGGTGTGTGTTTTCGAGAAAAACAGTGAAAAGTGTGCACACGCATAAGTGAGTACAGGTGTGTGTGTTGTTGTTAAGCGAGTGTCCGGCTTACAAGAATATGTGTGTGTTAGGTCGTTAGTGCAGCTTTAAAGGCCTTGGAATCCCTGCTGAAATCTGCAATAAACCAGAGGAATTCAACAACGCACAAATTCATCAGGGGGAAAAGAGTTTACCAGCCAATCCATCATCTCGATGAGTGTTTCTCAACCTTTTCAGCACGCAACCCCCGCCAAAAAAACCACGTTTTGTTTCAGGCAATAACACAGAGTGGTGAACTTTCACACCGAAGGATGGATTTTATTTCCTTTACTCCAGGATATTTCACGTACTTACCTATTGCACAATGCTGGCTAAAGCACAGACTACAAACAAAATCATCTCTGAATATATTTTCTGTGACACAAATTACCGCCATTGTCATGTCACTGTCCTAAATCTTCTCTGTGTCCCACAAATACCACCAAAGAGATTAGTCTTTGGAACCAAATAAACCATTGAACATTTGAGCTAAATATTCTTGTTTATTTTGTCCATGGTTTACCACCAAGTCAATCATCAGGAGATGTCAGGGGCTTAGTCAATTAAACTGTTTTTGCAAGATTTTCCATTGCGTGGAGAACTTGTGAGGAGTGTACAGAGAGGTGCTGTAGCGCCAGACAAAACGAACAGAGAACATGCCGCTTTCTCTTAAAAAGAACTTCATTTATCCGACATTTAACAACACCTCAAAAATTATCTCATTTTCTGGGTCTCACATGCTCGCTCACGTGGACCACCCTGATTCATCCCCACACCGTCTTTCATTTCACAACCCAAATCCCCCTTTCCTCTTCATTTCATCCTCTCCATATCCTCCCTCATCCCCGTGCTCTTCTCTTCCCTAGCCTGGCATTTTCTCCTAACCTCTCCATGCTCTCTTTCACTCACCTCCTCCAGAACCTGTTGTCTTTTTCTTGTTTACTCGACTCATCCGCCTGGCTTCTTGACCTGCGTTGCTGTCTGCTGACTGAATGAGCTATTGCCTAGCAACACTACAGAGTATTTTACATAAAATGAAGAAAAAAAATAGAAAGTGATTGACTGTTTAACGTGAAAGAAGTTAAATGATGGTGTAAAAGATACACTGTTGATGTTTGAAATGTGATATACTGTAAGAGGAGTGGATAATTAAAGACACAATAGAGTTCTATAGATAGAGATATAGAGTTCTATAATGGGAAATGTTAATACATCCTCTGTAAGTCCTCCAACTTCATGAAAGCACGATGTGAAACCACCAGAGTACTCCAGTCATCTTAAGATATTGCTTGTGTACATGCACTCTTGCATAATCAATGCCAACAGGAGTGTTTGGAGGTAGAGATAGAGAGAAGGACAGGACACGGGGAGATGAGATGAGAAAGTATGAATAGGAAATGGAGAGACAGAAAGCTGGCTGAGAAAAGAAAAGCAAAGGTGGTGAGACGACAAACGGCAGACAGAGAGATATACAATGGAAACAAAAAGAAGTCGAGCGACACAGAGAATTGCCAGATTGCAGACAGGGACGGAGTGGATAGCTTGGCCCTATTGTTTCAGGCTAATTTCGTGGGATCAAACCAAAGCACAGCCCCAGACACAGACGGAGCTGCGGCAATCTGTTGGGAAATCTTCCCTCTAATTGGCCCCATAGAAAAGGCCACCGCCAGCATACTGCAACTTTCCCCTGATTGCTTGCTTTACCTCCCCACATAACCGGCCATATGAGCAGCCAGGCCTGCCAATCAATCAACAGAATGACAGATTGCGCACAGGGTTAACCGTAAGTGATTATTTCATGGTGCTAGAACAGTGTGTGTCAGTTTTAGAATAAAAATAAGCAATAAACAGAGTTTTCACTGTCAATCAGTCAGTGAGGCAGCCAGTCTGAAGGATGAAAACTTGAGGGATGGACTATGTGTGTGTTGGTGTGTACATGCGTGTTTGAGTGGGACGAAAAGAGAGAGAGAGAGAGGCTTTGTTTTGAAATGCTTCATAATGAGAGAGTGCAGCAGCTGAAGGAGGAGAGAACAGACAACTCCATACAACGGGCTCACAAGCATCTTCCCTCTTTGTCCGACTCCCACCTGTCCATCTATACATCAGTGGCTGTCACTGCAGCGCACTCCACCTCTCCACACCTTAAGCTCCCCCCTCCACACACACACACACTGCGGGCAATCTCTGTCAGTGTCCCATGTGATGAGGTCATGGCTAGAGTATCTCTCCTGCGGCGACGCCGGAGAACAATGCAGCTTACCCCAATGGTTATAGAGATCAGCGCGTTTACGCTGTATACCTGTAAGTGCGCGCTATTTGTCCACGCACGAAAAAAATGGACAGTCCAGCATCGCCGCATTCTGCCAAACATCAGTGAGTTCACCACACCAAAGCCGTGCTGTCCAAAAGGCAGCAGAGGGAGGGAAACCGGTGAAAAGTCACCCAATCACAGGGGGAGAAGTCAGTGTCCAAATGAGAAGCGCCGACATAATCGTCTTGCACTGAGAGAAAGAGAGAGCCTGCTCGGGCCCGATAGTGGCGACAGTCCCATTGTGGGGTGACTCATTGTTTCCGAGGCCTCTCATATGTGTCGCATTAGGAGGAGACGACAGACAAAGCGGAGCTCTCCCCCCCCTTGTCTCCTCCTTCACCGCTCCTCTTTTCTACTCTCCTCGTCCTCTGTTCCCTCTGCTGCTGTCATTTTGTTTTTACCTCTCTGGGTTCACACGTGTCCATCACTTCCTCCTTTATCTCCAACACTCCACTCTCATTGATGTTTCACATTTTCTGTTGTTTACATGTCATTCGGCTCTTTTTCTTTCCCGTCGCCCCTCTGTTCTACCCTCCTAACTGTCCATACGTGAACTTAATGACGAAACATGGTAAGAAATGTCACCTCATCCTATCTTTTCTCTCCTTTCTCACGTTCTCGTTTTCTTATCTACCATCCCAAATATTTTCTCTGCATCGTTCACTCAGTGTGTTGTTACTATTTTGGCAGCAAACAGATTTTTGCCTGGTATCTGCTTACCCCTGTCTTGTTAATAATAGGGCTCAGGTAGCCCCGTTATCAGATCACTAAAACTTTCCCAGTCTGTAGGACACACATTTCGTTGTCACATCTCACTTTATCTCTTTTGGTCGATGCCAAGACATAGTGCGGCGTTTAAAACCTTGTCACTGGAACCACAGGTATTCCTGATCAAATCCGTTACTTTCCCATCAACACAAATAATTAAAATACAGGTTAAAAAAAAGAAAAAAAAAGGAGCAGCGAAGAGAGGAAGTGGCTGACGGGACAGGGAAAAGTCCTGCCTGAACTTGGACAGCCAATAACAAGGAGCTTTCCAACAAGTCTGCCTCAGTGTGTGTGTGTGTGTGTGTGTGTGTGTGTAATGATGCGTGTGTCCCTGGTGACAGGCACTCTTAGCGACTTACAGTATGTGCATGTGTGTGTTATGAGAGTGTACGGGTGATGGGAGGAGAAGGAGGGGTAGGTCCTTCTAAATATGCATCTTAATGGCCGCTCTGTTCCCACCATTCACATCGAGTGATGGAGAGAGAGAGCGAGGGCAGAGACAGACAGAGAGAGAGAGAGAGAGAGAGAGTGAGAGTGTGTGAGGGTGAGTGAGGGGCAGGGGACGAGGAGAAGTGGTGCTGCATGTTTTCAAGTGGGCAGCCAAGACAGGGACGCGGACAGAGAGACAGCGAGTTGAAAAGACAGAATGGTGCAAGCAAACGTCAACAAGAGAAAAGCTATGTAAGGAGCCGCCATACCTGACTCCTTCAACCGTGGCCCCATTCCACAGACACACACACACACACACACACACGCACAAACACACACAGGCCTCAGCAGCAGTAGTATTGAGGAGCAGAGTGGAGAACTAGCCTCCTCAGGCAGTAGCTGTTTGTCGCTAAATGAAGGCCGGCATTCTTTGGTTTCCCAGGGAGCTGGGTGCCTGCCAGTCCCCCGGCCACTGAGTGCCATTTTATTAAGAACAAAATGGAGCCCCTATGAAAGGAGCCCAGCACTGAGCCTGCACAGGTCTCACTGAGCTGAGCCTCGGCATAAACAAACACCACCTTAAAGAGACAGGCTGGCAGAAAATGAGGGACGGCAGGGCCCCTCAAGAGCCCTCTAAGAGATACAAACTACTTTGGGATTGGCAGTGCCTGGTACTGATGAGCAAGAATCACCTCACAGAGGTAAAGCGAGGGGTGAGCTGCAGACTGCAATGATAAACAAGCTCGATCCACCTTTAAAAACTAATTCATCATTTTCTTTCTCAGATGGCAGATTATGGTCAGATACTATAGACAAGATAATGACACACGTGTCAGCTTTAAGTCCACCTTAAACAGGCCAGACCTGACAAATCGAAGCCCCCTTAGAAAGCGTAGCAACTATTTGCACACCAGGGTACAGTGTCTGCACTGCAGTCTATAATCAACATGTCATTACGGACCGTGGACGGACACGCTGAAAAAAGCCTGGTCTTTTTATACCGTAGCTCCATCCCTCCACTCCTGTCCCTTTTCATGATAAACACCATATTTCACACGGTAGCGGATTTGGGCTCTGGCATCTCATTAGAAGAGATATTTATTAGAGATTAGTGTAAATATACATGTGTGGTGCCAAATGTTCAATTCACCGTGCAACCAGGAGGGGTCAGTAACATAAAATATCTCCAGAGGTGAACGTGAGAGGGAGAGTGAACCTATGGTTTGTACACAAGAGACATATGTGTGCATATGTCTGCAATGTGTGTGTTTAATGCCCTGCTCATAATGTATATCATGATAAAAGTAACATCTTTACCAAACTAAAAAAAATATAAGTATGGCAGCTGGCTGACATCTAAAATAACAGACACACATTTCTATTTGCATTTGTGTTAAATAAGTAAACTGCTTAGCTGAAGCTGAGCAGCTGCAGTACATTTTTGACATAATCTTTATCATTTTTTGACAGAAAGCACGGGAAATGATGCTTGAATTGTCAAAACTCTGATCATTTCAAGAAGTCTAAAATAAACAAAACAACTAATAATATGTATATATATCATATCAAATGTATCTAATTGTTTTCACAGCATGACGAAACACGTGGGTTGAAATAATATATTGAGACAGTTCAAGGCAATCGTTCAATGAACTGATGTTCACTGTTTGTACGGTACAAACATTACAAATAGTACCATTAGTTATTTATTTATTTCTAAATAATCTGTATTTATCTTTATTAAATATTTTCTTTCGAAGTGTAACACCACTCTTTTTATCTTTTATCATCTGTGTTGACACTGTTAAAAGAAAGAGTAACAGTGTGATGAGAGAGTGTCAACCACATATAAAAAGGAACCTATTCCCACAAAATTACTGTTCTGATGAAGAAACACACCATTTTTTTTAGAAATATTTAGTTCAGTTAAATGATAAAACAGTTATGGCTCGACTTATCTGTATTTCGCATTCATTTTTTGATGCTACAAATAAATGACAATCATCTACAGACATGTAATAATTTCCAAGGAAACATGTGTTCCCAAGATCTGCGTATCAGTACTCCTCTTTTTTTTTCCCCCAATCACACACACACGCACCATAAACACACACACACTTACAAAGTATGATGGGACCGGAGCCAACATCTGTCTTTGATATTATTTAACTAACCGCTTATTGTGGGAGCCCACCAGCACCACGGATGGCGTCTAGTTCTGTGTGTGTGTTAGTCTACGAGTGCGCTTCGGCGTCCATTCAGACACTTTGGCAAGCCGCTGTTGTGTTGTTACATCCTTCAGGGGTTGAGCTGTGTGTGTGTGTGTGTGTGTGTTGAGTATGTGCGTCTGCATTTCTGAGAATGTGACTGCATACCAGCGTGCAATGTGTGTTTCCACAGACATGTGAGAACAGTGTGAGTGTGTGCGGTGGCTATCCCCCTCCATAGTGAAAGCCACAGCCTCAAACCACATCAGAGAGCGTGTGGGAGACAGAATGACAAGGCCAGGAACCAGCCAGCGTCTGCCTGCAGCCACACACAGACACAGACACATGCTCACACACTGACACACACACACACACAGTCATACTTACACACACATTTATCACACTTACCCATCTACAGTACTTATTGACACACGCTGTCTCTTACACTCTCCGTCGCTCTCCCTCTCTCTCTCTCCCGCTCACACACACACACACACACATGTTTAACACCAACCGTCATCACACCACAAGTCCTATCCAGTGGTCACCGTTTAGGCCAAGGATGCAGTCTGCAGCAGAGGGAGATGTTTGTGTTTGCATACTTTCTCACAGACAGACATTGACTGAGCGGAGGGCAAAATAGGCTTTCTACTGTGGATTTGTTTTAGCATTTTGACGTGGTGCAACTGTCACTCATTGGTGTGTGGGATAAATGAAAATGAAAATATTTGAATTATTTATTTATGTCCACCTCACTGGGCACAGAAATAAATGGCATACACGCAATAAATAGGCTAACAAAAGCTCTGAAAACAAGATAATTACAGACATGTACACATGCGCGTAGCGAGCACAGGTACACACATTCATATCAACCAAGCACACTGACAAACACATACCAGCGGCAGAGAGACGAGCATGATGCGTGCTTGCCTTCTTATACACACACAAACGCGCTGCTATTGCCAACGAAAGACCATTCATGCAATTTCTCACGCTCACACACACAAGCGCACGAGCGCGCACACACACACACACGGACAAAGCCACAGTGCATGTGTAGATCATCCATGGGTCAGTGAAAGCTAGAAGCAGTGTTTTTCCTTGCGGTGGACACACATCAATTTCAAGGAAATTGCTCGCCCCATTATTGGAAAGTGTTACCGGAATGTCAATTAAGGGGGAAGTTTTTAACCTCGCACCGCACAAATAAACAGTGCACCCCACTCCCCCTTATTAAAGGCGGTGTCAGCGCAGACAGAGAGTCTGGAGGGGGTAGAGGGGAAGGGAAAGGAGGGATCGAGGGAGAGAGGGAGGTAGGGATGGAGGAAGGGGAGGCCCGGGGAAAGGGAGAAGAGGAGGCAGGAGATTTGGTGCTCTCAAAGAAAATGCTTTTGGCCCTCCTTTTGTGCCCGAGGCCCTAGACCCTGAGAACCACTCAAAAACCCGGGCTCTGGCCCCGACTCAGGCCCACTTAAGGTTAACCTCAACAGGCAGGGATCTGTTTGACAGCTGGTTGGATCCCGTAGGTGCAACTGCAGCAGACCAATTAAGGGCAGGTCAGCAGAGAGAAAGAGGGGGCCACGGAGATAGAGGTGGGAGATGGGAGAGCGAGAGAGGGGAGGGGAGGGAAGGGAAGGGAGGACGGAGGATGGAAGGGCAGATGGCAAGAGAGGAGAAGGGGCGTGGTAGAGGGGAGGGTTGACAGAGGCGAGAGGAAAAGATGTAAAGGAGGGAGGGAAAGATGGAAAGAGAGATGAGGAGGAAGGAGAGATCGATAGTGTTTGTTTAGTGCTGGCTTACTTTAAAAACACAGTGGGTACGAAGTCAAATAAACATTGTGGGGAAAGCAGGATGAGATAGAATAAATCCAAGCAAACGTGTACAGTTAAATAGCTGAACTCCTGTGAAAGCATCATGAATATACATGTTGGGACCAGGAGAATGATACATCTCCACTGTAGCATGGACCTGTGCTGTGCCTTATATCCAGGAAACACTACCACACCTGACCACCAGGGAGCACTTCAACAGCTCAATAAGTAGTCCAGCAAAATACATCCCAGTGGTCCATGGTGTGACAACAGAGCAGAATGATCCAGCAGCAGATCAAAAAGGGGCAAGCCGAAGACCAACTTCAAACAGGCATCCTCTACTGATGCTTTACTGAACAGAACCTCCAAAGATGGGTGGAGTGTGCTCACATGGCTCCGGGGGTCTAAGTCTGTGAGCTCATAGGCATGTGAAATGCCTTCACATAGCCAGTGTGTGAGCCTCTGTTTGGAAAAGGGCTTGCCAAGAGCCCCATCGCCATAACAGACGAACAGCTGCTGAGTGGCTGCGGGTGCTATACAGTTTGCTAGCGCACACATAGAACACAGGCGATTCCCTCCAATTGCGCTGGGTGGAAAAAGCTATCGAGGAAAAGTTGAAATAACACGCTACATCAAATTTCCACTTGACATAGCAGCGATAAACACATGGCCTCTTGGATTATAATAATTCACACGATGTAAGCATTAAAGTTTTATATACAGTGTATGTATAAATCTCCTCTGTGGTTTAAAACAGGGCTCCAGAGAGAGCTTTGAGTACCACTGAGAGGCTGCTCAGGGAGCCTCTGCCACCTCACACACGCCATGAAGCATTTAAGGAGAGAATGATCGGTCGAGCGGTGAGGTGAGACAGCGTCTCACTCCCTGCATCCAGGTCATCAGCACCTGGAGCGAGAGGCATCATCAAGTTCGTCATCCAACGTCTAGGTCACCCCGCTCCCCGTAGTCACGGAAATCGAAGAGCAATTGGAGGACGACGATCACGGAAAGACTAGGCACCATCCTGGATGGCCAAGTAGGTTCATGCAAATTTCAGTGTGTTTCTCTGCAGGGGAGAATGTGCAGTCTGTAAGAGGACGAGGCCAGGGTAAACAGAACAAGAGAATTCAAAGCTAGTAAGTACAGCGTGTAATTCGACTGCCCCAAATATGTCCTGTGGTTAAGAAGTCTGATTTCTTCGTTGAAACAGTCAACGTGGAGAGCAGAAAGTAAAGGAGAGGAGATTATTATACATCATCATTAGTGAACTACTGACTCCACAGTAATCCTCTGCAAGAGCTCCCATGTCAATATAAAAACCAAACCCCAGCCCGGGCTGCAGGGAGAAAAGACGCAAAGAGTGGGCAAAGAAAGGGAAAGGGAGGAGGGGGGAAGAGAGAGAGTGATGGAGAGCTAGAAAAAGAGACAGATCAGGAGAGGAGCAATTCTGAATCTACATAGTTAATGAACACCATTTCACTGGTTACCAGCGGCAACCAAAGTGGCTGCAGAAAACATTCCCATGCCATTCTTGGTCTGTTTTGGGTGAGCGTGTGTGTGCGCGCACGTGTGTCAAAGAGAGGTCTCACTGAACAAGAACATTCAAATGAGTGGTATTTTTTCTCCGTGAAATAACCGAACTGCGGTTCTCCTCTTTGACCAAACTCACATCCATTAAACCAGAGCTACAGGCTTTTTAGAAACACAAGGAGAAAGAACAGGGAGAGCGAGAGGGGGGACCGATGGAAAAACAGCAAAGAGAGGGAGAGGATGGCTGAAAAATGGTGATGAATTACGTGTGATGATGTGAGTTGTGTGTATGTGTATGAGTGTGTAGAAAAAAAAAAAGCCAACCGTAACCAACTTAACCATAAATGCACTTTTCCAAGCCAGACCATTAGGGTTGAGCATTTTTCTGAACCTAACTTTGAGTCTGAACTACAAAAATTTTCACCACTGCCTTTGGTGCCCTAAATTAACTTTAGGCACTGATGCAGTTAATGAAAAATGATGTGCTGAAATCAGTTTACATCAGGAGACACGCCAGAAAATCCCATTTTAGTGTGGTCGCCTTTGTTTGTTTATTCGCATTAATTATTTTTACAGTGTTATTCATATAATTCATCAGTCTGAAGTCTGTATTACACAGGAAGGAGACAGAAAAGATGGACAAAAGCTCGTGAACCAGACTCAAAGCTGTGACTTCACTGCTTTATGGGTCTCAGCCTGCTGAGCCACCAGTTCACAGCCCTGATTGTCAAACCGGTGTTCAGCATTGGAATGCTGACCAAACAAAAACACCACTGTTTTATTTTCACAAAGTAGCCAAGGGTCTGGCTTCTCTCTGCTGTTTTTTCGCCTGCTGCTGTGCATTCCAATAAAAGTCTCCATAGATAATGAATGTTAGTAGGCCGTCCGCAGCCAAACCTTGGCTCCGATGGCGGTTATGACTGTCCACTGTGGTGTCTGTGTGTTAGTCATCTCAGGATGAATGAGTCACCAGAGAGAAACCTCAAGCACCACCCAGGTAACAGTTCAGCCACACACACATACACACATTCACACACACACACACACACACACAGCACTGAGATGAGTGAGGTGAGGGACTGTGAGGCAGGACTCGTATTGTGTGGCATTATGCTGCCACCTTGTGGCCTGTGTAGGGATGATCGGGGCAGGCAGAGGCAGAGGAGGTACAGCAGAGAATATTACGGAGGAGTTTATGAGAAAAACGAAATGATTGACAGATCTGTGTGCAGAACATATAATCAAAATCCAGGTGACAGACGGACTGCAACTGGTAAATGAGCAGCTATACTGGTATGAATATGCGCATTATTATTAAGGCACCTACACCATACAGGTGCTCGCACTTATTTTGGCTAATTACATCTCTTCTCTGGACTGTGTGGAATTGTACACCTCCATTCTGTCTGTTCAGTCTTACTGTTAGAGTAGGACAACTTCTAGCTTTAACATTTTTATTAGATGTATTTTGTTGATAGATCCAAATTTAAACTGAGCAGCTGGCTAATGAGCCAGAATGAGAGAGAACACCTGTGTGGGTCTGCAAAGTCTTTAAGGGTCTGTCGGTTTGTCAACAAGGACATGAAATCTTTTAATAACTTAATAACTCATGCAGATGTCAGACATCTAACTTAATACATATGGTTATTTGCATTACAGCTAGATGATACAAACTATTAAAACATAATATTACTCCTGGAATGCACTGGACATGATGACGGATATTATACACCACACAAAGAAAAAACCCAGGTGTTCAGACGTGGCTGCATCTTCTGTCTGGCTCTTTCTTTTTCACCAGGCACATTATCAGTACTGACAGAGCACACTGTTTTCAATCCTCCGTGTAGTCCTTACAGCTGCTTCATTCTTCATACTGGCAATTTGCGATTCCAGTGAAGTTTATTTGTGTGTTGTACAAACTCTGAGTTGCAGTGGGTAAGAGTAAGCTGAGCCACAGCAAAGCAGAGCGCATCTGTTGATCTCTAGCTAGCTAAAAACAAGAGTACATGTGAAGCTAATTCAACAGCGGTTATATCGTAGTCTTCAGAGTACCAATATTCCAAATTAGATCCTTTCAAAGAGGCGATATCCATCTAAGCTCTGATCAAATTATCACTGTGGCAAGCCAGCAGGGATATATACATACTTAATCCTGTGAAACTTTTCTACTTTGGCACTAGTTCTATAGAGCGGGCTGAGTTAATCAAACTAATTAGGAGTGATTAGCCAAGCGACCACAGGACTATTCAGCACTAAAACACTTCTCATTATCTTTATGGAGAATGAGAATGATGGTGAGAGTTTCTAAATGAAAAAGACGGGTGAAGATATAAATAAAGGCCGTAAGGATGATATCACAGTAAGGAAAAAAAGCTTGGAAGAGTTCCCATCGCCATGCCTTTCTTTCGGCTCCACATGGGCCACATCATCAGACTAATTACCCCAGCATTAACTGTGCTAATGCTACAAAGGCCTTGAGGCATCCTGTTTTGATTGAGGCTACTGGAAGTAAGGCAACTCGAGGGAGCGGTGGTGCTTTCAAACCGCCTGCCAGTGCGCCGTTCGACATCTGTCATCTCTGGCCTTTCATGAGACGTGTCCAAGTGTGTACTTGTTGGTGTCTGAGAGGTGGATACTGTACAAAAACAATGACATTTTCATGATAATGCTCAAGAGGACCACTCGCACCTACCCCGGACCCTTAGGTGGTATTATACTGTCGTGTCGCTAGCAACAACCACTTCACCTTTTAATGACTGTAATCAGAGAATTAAGTGGCTGTGCACACTGAGACCCTCCACTACATCTCCCTGCTGTTATCGAACATCATCTCAACACCAACACTAATACACGCTAATCTCTGGAAGAATATTCATCCGAGTCGAGTGTCCAATTTCAAGTGGCAGCGGTTCACAATTAAAAATCTAACGCTCATAATGCAGACAGCATTTATTATCATTAATCATTAATTTAAGACAGACAAAAAAAAAAAAAAAGACTTCATCACTTGAAGAGAGGAATAGATCTGTGGTCATTTCATTTCAATTAACATCCTCAGTTAAGAACAGGCTCTTCACCTTTTGTTCTAGCACAACCAGCGATGCTGTTCCATTATGTAAGTGTACTTATATGAATATTGAATCAAATAACTTCCTGTAATCTGAAAGGGTTGCTAGTACGGCCAATCGGCAGAGAATAAACATCCCCACTTTGTAGAGAATAGTTGACAGAGAAGCAGTTTTGTATGTGGTCTTACTGGACTTATATTCTGTGGACAGTATGTCAGTGGGATGCCCATGTTGTTCTATATTGTTCTGATACATTTTGACTTGTTTTGTTTTGTTTTAGTCGACTTTCTGCCCTCTGGTGGATAAAGATCTCACACTACAGAAAATAATGTCACGGTTCATGCACCTATTTTGTCTGACTCTATCTTTTGAGACGCTCTCATTGTAGTTCACTGCATTTAAGCTTAAGAAAGCCATCCATTTTGATCTTCTGTGGCGTACATGAGGTTTAAATGCCATCTGAGGATGTATCAGATGGTGTCTTAGCCAATGGAAACAAATAGAAAGCCCCATGATTCATTGCAAAAACAACACATTGCATCCAAAAAAAGGTCTAGTCTGTAGCACAAAACTGGTTTTAACAGATGGGAAACAAACAACTTAACTGCTGTCAAGCACTGAGCTAATTTCAAACTGTAAAGAAGGCCCTCCTTCTTCACATGGAGACAATAAATCGTGTATGCTTGGATTTCAGAATCATTTAAGGCACTTTGTGAGCAGATGGTCAGGCTGGATATCATTTTTTAATATAAAGCAATTGCTTTGCAGAAGCATTAGTGCTGCTGATGGAAATCTTTGAATAGGTCTCTGCAGTCCCTACCTCAGGTGAATGCTTTTTGTTAGAGGCAAATGTGCTGATTTAAAAACAGATCATGTCGTAAGGTAGTCCGCAGAAATCACAGGACTGTATTACTTCTAAGCTCCCCGTTAAAAAACTCACCAATGCCATTTCAATATCTGATAACGTGTGTGAGGTGTGTGTGCGTGTGTGTGTTTATGAATGATAATGTCTGAGCACACACTGTGCCTGTTTCCTGAATCCAAAAAAGAAAAAGAGCTTGACCACAGGGAGCAGGGACATATCTCTTAAACCAATCTGGACGACCACAAGCCTTTTGACCAAAGCAACACGCTGAATATCATTCGCCTCGTTGGACAAACTGTGTACCAATGAGTTTCCTGCCAGTACTGTATAAAGAGGCCTGCATGTGTGTGAGTATGTATCTGTGTACATGATCAGTTCGAAATCTGTCTTGCGGTGTTTCCTGTGGATTTCCAGTGAATCGGGAAATTGTAACAAACAACTACTTGCATCTCTGCATTATGAATAAATTGAAAGAAAATTGACTGCCCTCGTTTCATTTAAAGCAGGAACTTTGTGAGTCATCATGCAAACAGAGAGTTGAGTCAGACTGAAGTGCTGCAAATAAGCACGAACAAAGCATTATGTAGCTACAGCCATTCAATCAACTGAAATGATACGGTCTGTACTTTGATTACGTGGTTACTCAGCCCCTTAGTTTGCTGCTGTTACGCTTTCAGTGCATTTGTACACTTTTGTACACGCATTTATACAGAAATAAAACTCTCATCACACACACACACACACACACACAGATATTTAGAGACAGAGCAAACTCATTTAAAATAAATCCAATACGATTAAACTTAATTGTGTCAAGAGATTACATTATGATTGATGAAAACAATAAACTTTGAACGTATTTCGATTGTTTATATTTGGTAAACTGGTATAATCATCTCCTCCCAGACATTCAGGCCTACAGTAGGTGATAAGCTATGTCTAGATTTTACGGTAAAGATATAATTTGTCATCATCTCAAGATGCTTCCAGGAGTGTGAAGGTGACTTCAGATCATTGCACAAACCAATACTGTGCAGCAGTATGAGGAATGAGGTGTGACTCGATTTGAAGCCAGAGAGACGTTATCAGGTGACAAATTCTGGCTGTTCTGCAGGCAGCATCGTTTACAGGGTCACAACAGGAGACGGCACCGGCTAGATATACCTGATAGTTAAGTCACATTCGTCAGCAAACATACTGTACACACACATACAGGCAAACACAACAAAAACCAGCACTATTCAATCCTAAAGAGATATGTGATATAGGAGTCGATTAATTCTCATGTTTCCAGTTAGAAAGAGTTAGATAGAGTTTGCAGGTTAAGAGCAAGTTTCTGCTTTTAGCTATGCACAGCACAGCTTTGCTTTATCATGGTCAAGAAGAGCACTGGCGAGGTGACGGACTCTGTCAACTTGGTAAAGATTAAAGAAGTCTTGTAAAGTCGCAAGCTGCTTCTTCCCTGTGTATTTCACTGGGAATGACTGCTATTCTGCCCTAAAAGGAAAACAGCTTTATTTTGCTGTGCGCTCCACAAATAGAAGGGTGTGACCTTGAGCACAGAAGATACGCGGCCCTCCGAGTGTGATACTCAGAGGGAAAGTTGCTGGAGAGTAGATGATACTGTTACGGGAGATAATTAACTTTCACAGTAATGCACAGTTTGGCAACCGTACAAACATGAGGTTACATTCTCTCTCCCTCCTCTCTCTCCTTTTACTTTACTACACACACTTTATCATCACACACACACTTTGTACCTCTATCTGCCCTTTCTTTATCAAAATTATAGTCTCTCACTATAATATATAATATAATACATCATACTTGTCCACACACAAACCTGTAAACTTACAACTGGGGCATATTTTTTAGTAGAGCCTGACTTGAACTAGATTTTGGGGATAGATGGCGATATTAGGGAGCAGAAAAATCTGATATATTGATACATCAGCCAGTATTCTTCATATATATATAAATAGACACACTTTTTTTGTGTTTGACAGCTCAAATGTGGTCATCAAACACACAAAAACCACAACATCAGCCGATAAAATCAGCCTACTCGTACATCAGTCAGGCTTTAACTTGTGCACCCTCCGAATATTACCTAGTCTCGCGATGCAATATATCTAAATTTGTGTCTTTGGAATATACAGCAGATGTGTATTTAACACACACCGGCCCACAATTCTTCATTATAACTCGTAGTATGTGCCGCTGCATCCGTGCTCTGATATTAAGGCATTGTTGCTCTGCTGTGTCACTGTCAGCCTCCAGAGTAACACGCCTCCATGCCATAACATTGCAGCACAACTGCTGTTTGTGAAAGCCAGCGGGCTAAGCTGCAGTTTGTTTTTGTCACTGTAATTTTCATGAGGCACGAGCATATAAGTGACGAGCAACAATGAGACCACTCTGAATGTATTCTCTTTGCATCCGCAAACCAGCGTGCCTACGCTGCTGCTTTTGTGCAGAGACAGCAAATAGAAAAGAGACTGACTGAGACAGATAGCGAAACAGAGAGATGACAGACAGCGTAATTATCTGGAAGACAAAAAACATCCCGACTGTTGAAGAAAACATTCCTTTGTTTCCTCTAAAGTTTAAGAGATGACACTTGTCTTATAGATGGAGATAAATTGAAAGAAATACATGCAGGGGGAGAAACTTTTCTCATAGAAACCTGTCATTCTGATGAACACATTCCCTATAGAGCTGCATAAAAGGATCCACCAAATGCATTATGATGCTAAATTTTGATATTACATCTCAGGAATAAATGCATTAATAAGACATTTCTAATACTGCCTCTAATGCTGGATGCTGTTACAAGACAAGATTGCGTGATCTCACCCTGAAACACAGGCGACAGGTCATCAGGTCCAGTGCTGTCCCCATTACCAACAGATAGACTTGACTATTCGGGTCAAGAGGCTGAATTGTGATAAAAGTTCACACAAGGAGCTTCTTTCCTTCTTTTCGGTTCAGTGACGGATCTCCAGATCTGACTTTGGTCTTTGGTCATACCCACAAAGTTCTCCAACTCCAGCCAGCAAGGTCTGATTCACGGTCCCGTGATGATAAATGAAAATTTACCATTTAAAATCCGGATGATTCTTTTAACTAAATGTGTCTAAAGATTAGATTTAAATATCATTCCCTCATCAGTGCAGTATCTAATTTTAGCCAGCATCCATCCACATCCAGCACTATACTACAAAAAGAAACTTCTCCCACCAGGCTGTCCCCCTACCACCTATGCTGGTGTCCTGTTGCACCTGTGACACTGGAGAATCAATTACAAAGCTCAGGCTGGTAATGAGGTCTCCAGTTACCTGATCCAGTGACCAAGGGACAATATAGAGGTCATCAATCTTTAATGTATATTCACAGAGCCTGTAGTCCATGTCTGGCATCAATGCCACCAAAAGATCCAATGAAACACACAGGAAGCCTGTTGAAATTATAACTTAATATATAAACAAATGGAAATTTAAAAAAAACAGATTCAACGTGCTCAAAAGCAGGACAATTACTCTGGTACAATTAAACAGAACTTGGTCTGGCCTCAGCAGTTTTAGAAGCTGGAAACTAGCCGCTGACTTTGCATAGGGAACGTTGACAGGTTGATTGAAAATATTTTAATTGTTGAAACTTTAGAATTAGAGTGATAATATTCCTGTGTAATTATACCCTCTGTTTCAGTGTTATTAATTATATCAACTTGACATAGCAGAAGTTCTCTCCCTCTGTCTCTCTCTCACCTGCACACACTCACGTAGAAGTAGCTAAAATATAAAATGGATTTTACGGGGCTCGGTTTCACTAATTAGGAAAAATACATTTAGAACGAAAAAATAATACATTCAATCTGTAACTGGAATAACGTTAGCATACTGCATTTAGACACACACTTTTCTAGCTGCAGCCCTCTTTATCAACCATGCTTTACCCGGTGTTGTCTTCTTCTATGTATCATGCACTGCTTCAGTTCTATGTTACAGAGAGATGTGAGAGAATAATCTAACTTTGCAAATACAGTAAAAGATTTTGTATTCTGTGACTCTGTAACTTTTCTTCTGTGCTGTGTTGTGGTGTGGTAAAATTGTTTGCTCCCTCAGGATGAAAAGGGAGATTTATATTGCGATGTCGCAGGATCAGATAAAAGGTGCCGAGCGGCAAGTCGGGCAGATAATTTAAAATTGTAAAGATAAAGGGCAGTATGAGAGATTGGGGAAAGAAAAACAAACAAATGTGGAGAGCAGAGAGTCATGCTGTCTTCATTTGAGAGCTGTCGTGAATGTCTGCATGGCCGCACATTCACGCAGTGAGTAGGAAAACTTTGAATCTGCAGTCGTGTTATGTTTCAACTATGTGACAGAATTTAGGGTAGAAATAAAGAAAAGTGTGTTGAACTTTGTAAAAGAAAAACAGGAAACAAGGGATCAAACTTACAAACTTCCTCTTCAGCTTGCCCTTATTACTACGGGTTGGTTTGCCCTCAACTGCGGTCCCAGAGCCGTAGTCAGAGCCCATGTCCAGGTGGTCATCTGCGGAGACGCTCTTGCGGAGATAGGCAGCTCGCGCCCTGAAGTGGGAAAAGGGCGACTGGGAGCGAGGGCGGGCCTCGGAGCACCCACCATGCCCTGGCTCTTCTTCACCCTCCATGTCATCCTCCAAACGCCACAACTCCCCTGGAGGAAGTAAGATGGGAGGAACGAAAAAGGACAAATGATTGGATTAAGGTACCGTCGGGAAGAAAACAAGAGAAGAAGAAGGGTTGGGCGCAGACGGAGATATATTAGACAAAGACAGATTAGACAGATAATGAATGTTTGTTTCTGTAGCACAATTACTGTAAACACACTCAACAAATTGTCAACCGTCATCCACTGGTGACATTCATAAAGTAAAATCTGAATGTAATTAAGCTTCGTTTTCAGGTGAAATATTTTACACTCAAACATTATTCTCAGCCTGCCTTCCTAACAAGTCGATTATGATTCTATTCGCTGGATAGAAATAACAGCTCATGTAAAATTCAGAGGAACAAATTTGCAGCGACAGTGGCATTTTTCTCCAGCCCTGACAGGATAGCTAAGCGTCCACAGTCGCACAACAGAGATGGATGTGCGCTGTCAGGAAATAGTTCAGCTGCACTAACCACAGCTGACTTCCATCACTCTGCATTTCATGTTTGTCAGACGTCCTGTCAGCGCCTGACTAACAGCATTCATAAAAAAAAAAAAAAAAAAACTCACTGGTCTTTCAGTTGCTTACAGCACCTGCTGCATGCTGGGTAAACTACAGCAACTCTGTCCATCAAGGCGAGGGACAATTTGCAGCAAAAAAGGCTCATAATTTTGGTTCATGCTCACATATTATTCAAATACATCCAGTCATTACAGAGTTTGTTTATCGATGATATTTCAACTTTTTCTTCTCATAAATAACAAAATTAAGTGTTGTGAATGCAGGAAACAACATGAAAAAAATTCTGTAAATGAGATATTTAACCAAATGTTCTCAACAGTTTAGAGCCACGACATCCCAGACTAATCAGGTTTGTGTTAAAGAGTGTTCCTAGATCTAGCGAGGTAACGGTGCCTTCACGGTCAACCATCAGTTAGTTGACATCACTGAGAGGTGCTTCTTGTCTCTCATTCCACACTGCTTTCCACAATGTTATTTTATTCTCCACAAACATTTGGCAACTTAGAAGTTAAACTTTCTGTTTCTGTTTATACAATAATTAGAGAATAACTGATCACATGAGTGCTGCTTTGGTTACAAGATTATTTTCTTCATTCTTTATGTTTGTGGTTTAGGTATTTCATACATAAAATAAGAAAGTATTTTTTCATTCATGATGTGTTTTGTATATTCTGCTGAGCTCAATCTGATGTCATCATTTAAAAAAAACAAACATTACTGATGTAAACAAAGTTTTAAGGACATAAAAACATGACATGCTCAGGTTTAGTTGTTGCTCTGTACAAGTTTGATCTGTCAGTCAATTGTCAACTGATATGAGGCTAGGTTAACATAATAACCACAAAAAGATGCTGTCATCTCAGCTTTTAGTATTTTTATTTCATTTTATTAAGCCTTTGAATTTCCTTGTGATGACATACTTTATTAAGCCATTTCAGCAGCAGGTCTTTAGGCAGCAGCCGCTTTTGTGTGTGCTTACAATGACTTTCAGAGTGTGAAATATTACAGTATCAGTTCCAGTGTCTGAGCAGCAGCCAAAACGCATCTGGCTTTCAAAGCTGAGCTGAATAACACGGCAAACAAAATGACTGGGGAGCAACTCCCGAAGCGAGCTCTGAGCCATACCTGTCACTATTATGGTTGTTTAAATACGTGAATGAGGCATACCTGGGTTATTTAACAACTTGAATAATAAAAAAAAGTTGCCTCTGTACCACTGAAGAGATAAAGTGATAGAGAGGTAGACGGAGGGGCAACATCATGGTCGATGACAGTGGTTGCTACGCAACAAGGGGCCACATGAGACCGAAGTCTGTCTCAATTTGATTTGCAACAGAGCAGCAATAGGGCGAGGGAAAACAGGCAAACAGAGTCAGATAGGTAAAGTCAGGACATAAAGTGGGATCACTTGGGCTAAATAAGATCACAGACAATGTCATGAAGTCCACCATCATTACAAGTAGTAACAATACAGATTGATTGGATTAGAATAGTGAGGGCTGTGGTTGGCTCTGTGCTCTTCCACCAAAGTGGGCTTAGTGAGGACATCCCAATCTCAAAGTTCAAACAAGAGAGCTGGTGGGACTGTGAAAGGTGAAGAGAGGGAGAGAGAAAAAGAAAGTATTAATTATTATTAAGTAGTAAAAACAAAATCAAAACTGTTTCTATTTTCTATTTAGTTATTTCCCATTTGCTCTTGTTGTGTTGGGCGATTTGCTTTTAGGCCACTTCATCTGATAATTTATTGTTATATAGATCATTTTACAGTTTGTTTCTGGTAAAATATTTAAGGGCTGCATGGTAGCTCTGATGTTAGCACAAAAAGAAGGATCTGAGTGTTGTCGTATTATATTGTGATAACTTTTTGCTTGTTTGAGTTTATTTCCGTAGTCAGTACCAGATCTGTTGCTGCCTGTCTCTCTGTGAATCCAGTGGGACTTTGGTTTACTTCAAGTAAAAGACTTTGCTGTATTTTAATAAGATCCCTTTCTCTGATGTTTGCTGTTTCTTTCCTGTCTTTGTAGAGTTACGCAATTATTCTCTCTCAAAAGCTACACAGACGACTCAGTGCGGTTTCAGGAAACGCAGGGCTGAGGGTGTGTGTGCCTCCTGTGAAAGCTTCTTTTGTATTAAACATCACAAATAACGACGATAATAACACAGCATTTTCTCTTATCCCATGACAATTCTCATCCATCTGGCGGTGGTCGGGAGCTTTGATCAAGCCGAGTCGATGCAATGTGAATCAGCAGTTAGAGACCACTGCTTAGTTTCACTGTTTATGTCTTGTCAGCATGTGAATGAGGAGGAATGTGTGTAAGGATGTTTAAGGCGAGGCTCTGACTCTACATCTGTGCACGACTTGCTGACATATGTGCAGTCTGCCCATGTCTCAGATGTGGTGTTAAAGGGCTGGAGATTACTTTACATGACCCACTTTGGAAAATTATGAGAGCTGCGAGAAAACAGAATCCAATGTTTAATTATCCACTGAGAAATTATGAATGTGTTTGAGCAAACTGTGTGTAGGTCACTTTTAAAACTCTGTAAATGCAAGCGCAAGTTTTCATATCCTTAAGAAAATGTTCAGATGAATATTCTACACCAATTTGTGGTTCTAATATTTTATTTTTATTAATAACTTAAAGGGCCAGTGTGTAGGTGGTGGAACCTAGCAGCGAAGTAACAGATTACAACCAAATGAATACTCTCCCATGCCTCACCCTCTCTTTCCAAGCATGTAGGAAAAACTCTGGCAAATGAATAAAAAGCAAAAGGCCATATCTAGATTAGTGATTGGTAGGGTTGCAAAATTCCAGGAATTTTCAAAGTTGGAAACTTTCCATGGGAATTAACAGGAATTTATGGGAATAAACTGGGAATTTACAAAATCGAAGGTTGGCCCTTAATTTTTTAACTTGCAAATAGCACATGAAAATGTATTCGTACAGTAGATAGCTAGCTGATAAGTTAGATGCTAAATTAGCTAAAGCTAGCATCATTTCATTTACCATTCATGGGGCTATCTTATCATGATGCTAGCTTACCCCCAATTTCCAGTTAATTCCCATTAATTTCCCATGGAAAGTTTCCAATTTGGAATATTTCCAAAATCCCCCAGTTCAACTTCCCATGAAATTTACCGGAAATTTTCCACCCCTTTGCAACCCTAGTGATTGGTTTGTCTTTTCTGGGTTACTGTAGAAAAATGGCAGTTCAACATGGTGGACTCTCACTTTCACTGTAGATCTAAAGGACTCAAGGAAAACACAACAGTTCTTATTTTCAGGTTTAGCATTTCAGGATTATATCTTACACACTGGACCTTTAATGCATATTCATTCATTAATGTAATTTAATTGCATTTATTAAGAGATTTCGAGGCCTTCTGCAGGGTTTCCTTTCACATAAAATCTTCTACACCTACAAATGTTTTCATCCTTAAAAAAAACAACAAAAAAAAACACCTCAACCCTCCATTAGATGAAAGCTCTCTCTGCCAGCAGGCTACAGCTTCAGGATTCACGATGACAGTCTCCGCTCTCAGGTGAATGGTGTTTGATTTATAGCTAGCTGCTGTGTGCTCTCCATCAGGTGAGACAAATATCAAAGAGGCAAAGTATTTGGTGAAGTTTGTAAGGAAAAAGAAACAGGCTGTGTTTGACATATCTAAGAACACTTTAGTCTGAGCTTTAGTGGCATCATTACTCTTGTATCTCCAGCCTGACACACTTCTCTAATCAATATCACAAGGCAGACACATGAATGAATATAGATGTCAGAGAAACAGCAGATTGACTCCTAGAAACCAGCTTCAAACAGTACTTATATATATTTATATCTGGCCATTTACAGGACTCTGCTGCTTAAACGTCTTCCAATTTCAGGATGAAAAGGAATGTTTTACCATAATTGTGTATTAAAGTGCATTTGGGGCAGATTCAGGGAGAATTTACTCAGGCTTTGTCAAAATCAGATTAGTGATTTTAGTACGATATTGTGAACAAATAAACAAGCAAAGGAGATTAAAGAATCACACAACTGCAGTCGCTTCTACAAAGTCAAACTCTGCTGTTTGGGTGAACGCACATTCCCAAAGCAACGATAACAGAAAAAAAAAAAATCAGCTTTACCTGCAGGTGGCAGCGTGCACGCCTTTAGGTGGCTGGTGGCAGCGGGCGAGTTCTTCCTGCGAGGAGGACTCCCACCAATGAGATCAGAATGATGGACCCTGGAGACTGTAGGAGACTGGGGGATGCTGGGAAGAGTGCGGGACTTAGCCAGTAGAGGTCTCTGCAGCTTCCTTTCCAGCGACCTGATTGGATAGCATAGATAGGTCATTCTATTTCTGCAGTTTAGTGCATCTAACAAAAAAACATGCTATTGGTTGCGCAATGGACGATAAATATTATAAGGATATTATATTATAAGGATAAATGTTGCCTCAGATAAACTTTGGAAGATTTTCAAGCTGTAACTGTGGCAGAACATGTACGCATACACACACTGATAAACACACACTGTTAATAGGCAACAAGAGAGCAGCTGTACTGATCAATAGTGAAATTACTTCCACCTCAGCATAATAAAGCTGGGGGCAATTTGGAAACCAACCAATATAACAATATAGTTGTCTTTCATAGCAGTTGATACTGCAAGCTCTTCAGTGGGACTCCAATCAATAGCCACAATCACAAGATCGGTTTAATAGCAATTTGTGACAAGCACAACACATTCAAATAATCTGCATATATCAATAATGAGACGTGATGTAAATGTTAAATAGTTATCTAACTGTTCTGTGGTGGCTTTGTATGTAAATGTGTTTTCCAAGAGGACAAAGATTGTACTAACACCCCTCGTTTTAAGCAGAAGAAAACATATCCTTAAAACCATTTAGGCAAGTAGCTGATACAAAAACAATTACTAGATTTCCAATATTACATTACAGCAGATGTGATTAATATTACATAAGCGACCCCCCCCCCCCCCCCCCCCCCCCCCCCCCCCTCGATGCCAGCTCTGATTAAGCTTGATGTGATCAAATTCAGTGAAACGTGGCCAGCATTACAGACATCAGAGCTGGTAGACGATGTCTGACCTCCAGACTCTTGCGTGACAAGTTTGGGCACAGAACACATGATGCCCGGCTGAAAATCAGTCGAGGACATGCAAGCTGAGTTCCCCCGGGCTGACGTGTACTGATGGTCTCAGTGAGCTTTATTTTTAGAAAATAAATGTAATGGGCTGGTGTTAACAGACTTATTTCTCTAGGGTTGGGACACTGCAAACAAAGTCAATCAAGTTAATATACTGACACTGACAGAAGGATGCAGGTGTGTCTGTTTGAATTTTCCAATATCTCTCTCTTAATGCGCTCTTGTTTTTGTTCTATCACACATTACATATTCCTGTTTGCTTCACGGTCATTTGACACCGCAACACCTGTATCTTCTAAAACCGTTCATGTTTCGCTCTAAATTTAAAGGAATAGTTTAACATTTCGGGAAATATGCTTCTTCGCTTTTTTGCCGTACTTCAGATGAGAAGATTCATCTGTCCATTAAATATGAAGTTGGCGTTAGAAGACAATCAGCTTATCTTAGCTTAGGACAAAGACGGGAAACAACATGTTATATCTTGTGTTTAATCCGTACAAAAATCAAAATGAAAAAACAAGTTTTACAGGGAATTATGCGCTGCACTATTTCATGGCCAGAAGCGCCGACTTCCCGGAATCTCTGCTAGTTGCCTGGCAACCTCATGATGATGACAATACTCCAGTTTCTTCATTTTCCAATTTTTATGCTAAGCTAAACTCCTTTGTGGTAGTGAGATCATCTAACTCCCTACATGAAGGCAAATCAGCATATTCCCTTAAGGTCTAATGTTAAATAAAACCATGCTGGCATATACAACTGGCAATACAAATTTACATATCAACATCATCAACATGTTGATGTAAGCTAGCTAATTATATATCCTTTGATCCAGGCACACGATCACATCTAATCCGTTAAATGCTTGGCTTTACAATAGAAGATCATTAATCAATTAATTAGAAGAACCAAATGTTGCAGCATCAGTCAGTTGTATTACACATTGAACAGCGGCCAGCATGTTTTTAATCTTCAGTAAAACTCTTATGCGCCCACGTTTGAGTGGAATATTTTCAACTCTCTTGGATGTCTGGCTCAGGATGTATTTTTAGGCAGGCATAGGGCTATTTATCACCAGGGAGCTATCAGGTAAACTGACAGCCAGTTCAGTCAGCACATCCGCGGGCTGGAGAAGTATAGCACTGACATACAGTACGCCCGCTGTCAGATAGTAAACTACTCCCCTGGTAGAGGAGGCGGGTGTTGCAGCTGTGAATATTTGACCTGGGATCAGTAAATCCCTGAATGAGGTTCAAAGGCATCGAGGAGCAGGGCCAGTCTGATGATGAATAATGCTTTTGTATTGCTGAATATCAGAGGAAGAGCTGATAGTGACTGTAACACACACACACACACACACACACACACACTTTGATGGTAATAAAAACAGGCAGGTGTCTCACTCCTCAGCAATCCATACTGACTTGCACGAGCATTTGCCTGAAGCAAACATACATGCATACACACACTCACCAATCGTTGGCATAAGATGAAATAACTCAGGGTCCATCGGTAAACATACACACACACACACCTACACACACACACACACACACACACAACCACACACACACACACAAACACAAACACAGTTGGTGGCCTCCCACCAGCACACCATGATGATAACACACTGGGCTGAACAGCCGGCCCAGGCCACTCCGACAATTTGGGTCTCACTCATCCTACAAACCTGTTGCTAAGCGACTCTGTCTACAAAAAACAGGAGGAGAAGAGAGGGAGGAGAGGGGAAGAGAGGAGAGGCTAATTTTTGCCTCCCAGCAGCAATATGCATTTTCACAAAAACAATGACTTGCCCTGAGTTGTAAGCATCAAGTGTACAACATGTTTTCTGTTGCCAAATTTATTATCTCTGGTGCTGCAGCCAAGCGGGACAACTCACTTTCTTTGTTAGAGTCTGTGTGTGCCAACGTGTTTAGTGTGAGAGAAAAATACTTTTATACTCGGTGTCATACAGAAGATTAAACTTGAAATATTATATTTTTTGCTAAGAATGACAGACAGTGAGATACTACGGAGTAGAAAGAAGAAGAGATATGGCAAAAGAATTATGAGATGACGAAGCGATGGTGATGTGTGTAAATCCAGCGTCAACCTCCGTGGCTGCGAAGTGACGACAACGTGCAAGTGCCAAAAACTGCAGTTCCTCAACGACCACTTGAAGCTGGCTACAAATCAAGTCAATCTCCATAAGCCCCCATAGTAAAACTTCACAGCAGGAATAAACATATTTACAGCCTGGTACAAAAAACAGTTTTGGTCTCTATAGCTAATTTCCCTGTTTGTGATGACTGTTCTTGGGATATTTTTTATATAAGTCACCTGTTTGAAATATATTATGCCTTAAAGTTCTGCATAATTGAGAGGACGGCTGCTTTGATTGACAGTTGGGTACCATCACAGGTTGAGCTACGTTGTGTTACGTCTTTGCCAATTTTTGAATTAGTGGGGAGGCGGCAAGACTGCTAAGACGGCGGCGGCCAGAGTCCCACACTTATGAACACAGTAAACCTATGAGTGATGCATACTATGTGCATATTTTATGCAGTCTATGGAGAAAATACACTCATATACTTCAGTACATTTCCAAAACAGGTCAAAGTGTTTATTTGAAGAAATGCACATGTGAGCGAAACAGGGTTCTGAACATGCTTTTGCGCACTTATCCAGTGGCTCTTTGGTTTCTTCCCTCTATCTTGTTCTGCACTTGATTGATAAAGAGAGCTCAGACTGCAGGCTAAAGCACTTTGCTTCTACAAGAACAGATTTATTGCAACAGATGTACAGCAATTTGTATTAGTGACCTATTTTACTGCTAAAAGTAGCGCATGAAACCCCTTGACTGTGAAACTGCAACTGCTGATGTATTTTCCCATCCCTGACACTAAAACCTATTTCTACACAGTTAAGAAGAGTGATTCATTGTGAGTTTATACCCTCAACCTTAACTCAAGCTGCTGTGGAGGTTGTCGCATCATCATTAAGGCTGGACCAAATAGGAATCCATTTCTAGTAGCTTCTTGTTGAATGCAGCTGTAGTGAGAACTATCCATGGTGCTGAATCAACTTGCAACACACACGCACACACACAGTCGTACACACACACACATCCTCATCAAAGTATCTTTGGTACAAGAGATTTCAGTTCTTCTTGTGATTAAACCATTTTAAAATTTAACACAGATTAAAACAATTCACACGAATGAGAACTACATCACTTTTTTTATCTTTTTATAAATCTCTAATGAATGTTCCATTTATTAATGTAATGCTCTTCTGTAGCAAGTTAAATAATACATGGTTACCAAGCCAATAAGCCAAACATACTGCTTGCTACTCAGCCAGTCATCAAAAGTCTTATTCAGTATTATTGTGTTTGACTGCAGATGTGTATTTTGGGGGGTACTGTGCTTCTTTTTCCCTCTTTATACTCCTTTCATCTTAACTCCAGATAATCCCCGGATTATTTAAGGCCACTTCAGTGCATTTCGTTTCTCTTCATTTTACTTCCAGCCATGTATTATCTTTTTCCTACCCTTCTTGACATCAACTTCTTCACAAAGATGGATATTCATACAGTTGTAATCTACACCTGTGCAGGGCTCATCAATGATGAATGCCCGAATGCCCGGGGACACTAAGAGGCCACGTTAGCCTATTAAATCTATCTAACTCACTTGGCCTGATTGGGCAAGTGGTAAAAAAAGAATTAAACTTTTTCTCGCTTACTTCTAATCTCTGGTGAGAGTTGCACATCCACAGTAAAAGCAACGTTTATGAACGTAAGTGCAAGCGAGTGTTTTCGATTATCCCGGAAGCAGGAGTTTTACTTGGGTGGCGTTAGAGGAAGTGGACGAAACATCATCTGTGTTTGCCACAAGTTTGAGAGCAAGGCGAATAAAACAGGGTCCAGTGAAGTGCAAGAGCCAACACCATCTTCATTACTTGTATAGGGGCAAGTAAAAGTTGACTTTGGATGAGTAATTTTCTGTGAATGTGAAAAGAAAACCTGCTCTGATAGAGGCCTTTAGATGTCTGAGTAGGAAGGAATTGGACTATTCTCGAGAGGTTGAGAGAAACAGGACTGACCCTCAGAGACAAAAGGAGATGGACAGATTAACCTCTGTCTTTATTCTGTGACTCAGTAGACGCTGGGCTAGAAGTCATCAGACTGAATAGATAAAATGAAGCAGCTTTGAGCAGACAAGAGCAAAGGCCAGCCATTGTCAGCTTGCAGATTTATGCCTCTACATTACAGAATGATGGACATTAATGTGTTCATTATATTACTAATTTGTCATCTCTCTTTTAATGAATCATGGGCTGACTAACTTGTCACCATTCATTATGGCTGTATCTCAGAGAGGGCAGAGTATTTTGCCTACTCTCTGCAGAAAAAAATGCTAACACTACAGTATTTGTCGTTTGGAAGTTATGTGCATGCAATTTATATAATGATTTATAATCATGATCCTTCACTGCAAAAAGCTGTGAGACCTGAAAGGATGTTAACACGTGAAACAATTAGCACAGCTGGGCTGCTAAAAGCAAATTATGAGAGAACATCCGACACTAATCAAACTAAAAATAATGGCCAGGTTGTTCTAGCTTTTAAATAACATTTAGTTCAAATGAAAAGATTCCAAATATCTCAATGAAATCTGACAGGTGTGGAAGTTTGTCAGCTTTAAGGCCAGCGGGGCAGGTACGCTGTACGATGTGAGCTCTTGGCGAAGCTAAATTTAGAGGCAAGGTCATTTGTTAGCCTCCGTAAATGGTGACAGGTGTCGTGGGTACTTGCAAGACAATGCTAGAATGTTGGAGAGAGGTGATTACAAGGCCATGAACCTGTCAGTCACACACTTTCTATGTACATAAGACATACATGCATCTCAGGAAAACATTAATATCTATTCTTATATCTGCAGTAAGTGGTGACTTTTCTTTGCGCTTTTTTTCTGCTCTAATTCAGTCAGAGTTCGGCTGTCCTGGTCCAACATCTACAAAAAGACTTACTGCAACTCTGATCCCTTAACCTCCTCTAGCTCCTTCTTGGTGGATGTCAAAGTACAGAGAGAAGAGGCACGAGTGAGGGAATAACAACGATAAAGCAAAACACCAAACAAGAAAGACCAAAGTCTGAAGCGAGAAAAAGACAAGAAAAGATGGAGGGGTGTGGGAAGAGTGTGCCTTGTGTGAGAGAGACAGTGAGTGGGAGAGGCTGAGACAAAGACACTGTGGGGATGAGAGATGTGCTGGATTTGTAATAGCAGGGAATCAGAGAGCTTTTTTGGTACCACATGTCCACCCACGTTAACACTTGTGCTGTGAGTGAATGATATGAGATTTGATGGACATTATTTCAAAGTCTAGGGCAGTGGCAGCAGTGGGAGTTCATTACACTATTGTGATTTGCACTTTTCATCCTGGTTATATAATTTAGCATCAGCTCGCAAGCGACGTAATGGAATTATAAAACTTGAAGGTTCGTTTGTCGAAGGTCACTGTTACTAATTATAAGAACAGAGAGGCAAAAAAGAGAAACACAGGACTTCTGTGAAGTTTGTTTTTTCCTGAGGGTTTTTTTTTCTCTCAAATAGCTGGCAAAGCAAATTCCATTTTCTTTCTGAATTTAGGATGCTGATTGTGCTGTAAAGGAGCTTGCTAGAACTTAGCAAAGCCATGCAAATTAAGTTTGCAGGGTGTGAACAGCTTCTGGGTGTTGTAGTGGGAGTAAAATTTCAAAAATCCATCCGAGAAAGGTGCGTGACAAGACACCGTCAGAAGATTCCAGGTCCAGGTTTCGATAAAACCACAGAGGAAATTTACAATCACACAGCATCATCATCAGTGACTGTGATTTAGGGATGTGGGTTCAGGTCAAGAGGAGACAGGAAATGAAACATGTCACACACGTACTTCAAAAGTAATTTTAAATATAACTACTCTGGCGGTGGAGTTGCCTGTGGACTCACTCAATACGACTGCTGCTGCCTCAAATCCCCAGATTGTCTGGGAAATAGGGAGTCCCATCTTCAACACCCACTGCTCAGTCTGCCCTTGAGCAACGCACTTACAGAAACCCTTAGATTCTCTGCTGCTCAATAATCAACAGTAGAGAGTTGTGGCTGTCACTGGGAAGCTCCCAGTGTGAATGAGTGGGACAGTATGAAATATGTGAGATGGAAAGGGAACGTGCACAAGGTAGACTTTCTGCCTGCCCTTCTCGTCTATATGGAGAATGTCGATGTGATCCTCTCTATTTCTATCTATAGAAAAGCCTCCGTATTCAACGATGCATCAGTGGGAAGAATCCATAGTAGCCAGCGCCATGCCTGACAGCACACATCTACTGCACCTCCACACTTATGTAACACAATGCTTGCAGACACATGCATGCAGGCGAGCTCGTGTATACAAACACCTGTATGCCTGACAGTCCAGTCTGTGTGAAGACACACAGGAAAACACTGACTGACTTTTTTTAAACAACATCAAGCCTGCATTTTTATTCAAACTGGCTTTGATTAAATCCAATATTCCATGTTCAAATCAAATATATTTAACAAGTGAACATAATTAAACATTAATAATCTTCTCGAGACACAGCATGAAAACATTTTGTTGCACAGAAGGAGACATATAGGGACGTGACAATGCATGTTCACAGCCACCCACGTGCCTAAGCATACCTGTGCACAGACGCAGACACACATTAACACACACAAACACAAAGGTTACCTGGCCTCTGCCACAGTGCAGCAGTAACTCCCACTGCGCTGTGAGCTCCTGCCCACTCGCAGCTCCTCTTGAGACTTACGACGATTAAAGTAGTCTGTGAGTTTCCCAAAACTCGCCATCTTTCCTCTCTTCTCACCTCCACCTTAGTGTCTTTTTTGTCTTTCTTTTTCCCTTCGACCCTCTTGAAATTTAAAAAAAAAAAAAGGTTTCTGGGTCTGTTCTCCAGGAGCTCCTTGGCGGACAACCTCCTGACTCGCAGTCTACCTTCTACCCGGATACGGTAGCGTGGCTCAGCGTCAGCCGCGGGTCCGAGTGTCCCTGTGCTCCCCCATCACTCTTGTTGCTCAGCACTTAATGTGCAGAGGAACGAGCTGAACCACGCTCTGCCTTTCCTTTGCCTCTCTCCCCTTTCGATCGGTCGCCGCTGAGCGTGGAACGCACACGCACACACACACACACACGCACACAGAGTCTCTCAAAATAGTAACGTTTGTAACTGCCTACCAATCGACACAGCAGGAGGAGAGCCCTCTCACTGGAGAGCAAACAAGAAGGAGGAGAGAGAGAGAAAAAGAGAGAGAGGTGGCAGCTGAGCGTCGGTCTTCTTGTGAGCTGGTGGGAGAATATGAGCTGCTATGATGGTTGTATCTGAGCCCACCCCCCTCTTTCTCTCTCTATGTCTCTCTCTGTTTTTTTAGCGCATATTGTCTGTGTTGCTCTCTCTCCCCCCTCGTCTCTTTCTCTCTCTCTCATACGTGAATTCTTTCACACGGCGTTCGAGCTCTCTGTGAGCACACACGCAAGCTTCGATCAAAGCTGGAGAGCAGGTGGCAATGGATGTGCTTTATGTGTGCATCACCCTGTCTCGCTCTCTCTCGCTCTCTCTCTTCACATTACACACACACAAATTCGCACACAGACTCACATTCAACCTGCAGTGCACCTGCTCCTCAAACCTTAACTTCCCTCCGCTTGTGTGTCTATGTGTTTGTCTGTGTGTGTGTCTGTGTGTGTGTGTGTTGTGCGGAAGGATAGCGCTCTCTCTTTAACTCTAATTTCATCAATAATGAAAAACAAGCAGAGAGGTTTGGCCAGAACAACCGGCTGGCGGCCCCTGCGAAGTGAATCCACTCGGCAGAATAAAAGAGGACGATGGGAGGACGGAGGCAGTGAGGGAATGAGGGAAGAACAGAAGGGAAGCGCATGAGGAAGGAGGGAAAGGAGGTATAAAGGGAGGGCTCTTTGTGAAGAGCTCATTAGTGAGTGAGTGTGTGTGTGTGTGTGTGTGTGTGTGTGTGTGTGTGTGTGTGTGTGTGGCTCCCTCCCACACATCCAGACACCATACATACAGGCATTCCTCTGTCTATTCGCTGTCTCGTCTTTTTTTTTTTAAATATATATTTAGAAACAGGTGACCATGCCTTCTTCTTCTTCTTCTTCTTCTTCTTCTTCTCTCTCTCCCTTCCTGCTTTCACTGTCAAAATCTCTTCCACCCTCCGTTTACCTCTCCATCCCCTCCAGCTGCCTGCTCCTCCTCCCTTTAATCTGTCTCCGTCCATATGCTTCCCCTTTTCTATACGCTCTCACTCTCCGTACAAACAGGCAGAGGGCGGCTTCTGAATCATGTACATCATGCTGATTTGAAAAGGTAAGCATCAAAGCTCAAATGTGAAATTAAGTATACTATATACATACACCCTCATACATGCAACAGGCTTTCTAAAGCAGCCAGGACCCACATTTCAAGAAATGACTTCCCACTGCAGATTTCACCTTACTTACAAGGTACTTGTACTTACTGACAAGAAAATATAGCTTTGATGGAAGTAACCATGCCCATGTGCAGTATTCATTTGAGGACTTATCTGGGACAGTGCTGGGTTCACAATTCACTGCTGTGATTGGCTGTAAATGGTAAATGGACTGTACTTAGATGGCGTCTTATGACCACTCGAAGCGCTTTTACGCTACATGTCTCATTCACCCATTCACACACTGATGGCGCTGGCTGCCATGCAAGGTGCCAACTGCTCATCCGTTTTTGGGAGCAAGCCGTTCATAGACATTCACGCACCGATGGTGCAGCATCAGGAGCAATTTGGAGTTCAATATCTTGCCTGAGGACTTTTCGACATGCAGAGTGGATGAGACAGGGATTGAACCGCTCTACCTCCTGAGCCACAGCTGCCCCGCTGTGTGTGTGTCAGGGTCTATGAAGGGAAGCCAATGCAAAGTGTCTTAAACCTGGATTCTTTCTAATGGCCTGCAGGAAGCAGCACACTTGGCTGCAAAAATAAGGCAGATTGTAAAGAGCCGTATAGAGAAATGAACCTATGTTCATTGGTTTATTACCTCAGTGGGTTTATGGTCTCAATCTCTGGTTTCAAGTCTTCCTCTGTACAACAAGATCTTCATTTTGTACATTATGACGCCGTTTAGAGTCAAATGATGATCATGATGATGATAAAGCCACCAGTGAGTCTGTCTGCAACTCTCAGTGCTCACAAAACTAAGATCAAAACGTAAAATTAGGCACTGCTGATCATGAATCAAGATTCGTTGCATTTACTTTTTTCTGCTTACTTTTTAGTGTACTGTTTAGCTGTAAATTGAGAATGTTTGTGACCGGGCTGACATTTTTTTCCTGCTTGAAAATGGACCAAGCACCGCCCCAACTTGCGCTTGCTTTTTTTTTCAGTTTTTGTAAAAATTAAATGGAAATAACAAATAAATAAAAATGGAAATTGAGACATCTGTCATGCATGTGTTATGCCTTTCATGTGATGACATGCTGTCTTAAGACCAACTCCTGACTCACGTCACTTTGTTGACTGTAAGTGACCGAAACCTGACATTTTAAACCACAGTGAATAATGCAGTTAATCGCTGCATCCCTGGACTAAACACTGATAACACATATTAAATGGCACAGCTATCACAATGTGATTACAGGTATTGGTAGCTGCCTGTTAAGCTTTGTAATAGGGACAGGTAGAAAAACATTAATCAAGATGTTATTACACTGGCAAGATAAAACATATTCAAGTTAAAAGTTGGGGTAAATGTAAAAGAATTTATCTCAGTGAGTAATTTACAGATTATTTGTCTGTGTGTGTGTGTGTGTGTGTGTTTGTGTGTAATGCGTGTGCTGTGCTCCTGTTTGCTGTGCCGTGATCCCACGCTGCAGCTAATGTTGTGTGAAAGGTGTGGGCTGTGCGAGCTTTGCAGGGTCCTGTGCTAAAGAGTTCAGCGTATTGATCAGCCTCTCCCGTCTCTCCCTCCTCCTCCTTCAAAATTCTCTTCATTCCCTCATGATTTGTTCGACCCCCCCTCCCCCCGATAGAGACAAATTAGGTGAACACAGTGTAATATTAATGACTCTTCAAGCCTCTGCTTTCCTTTTCCTTGCTGACGCTACAATATTATTCTTCAATAAACCCGCAGTGTTACAGCAGTAGGTACATATGCATTCACAGAACAGATTCATCAGTATTATGTATGTGCTTCTGCATTTTAATACCCTGCACAATTCCTGCACATTTATTGCACTGCAGATTAATTCGAAAACAATTTCGGAAACTTTATCAACAGCCCCACATTTTCCCCTTTTCTCAGCCGAGAACATAATGTGAATGCTTGAGAGGAATGTTTCTGTTTTCTTACCACTAGAATAAAAAATAATACAATGTTTTGTATGCCACACTGCTGTTCCTGCAATAGAGGCTGATAGAAAAATATTGCATTGTATAAAAAAACATTCTCAAGTGTTTATACACCTAGGACAAAAAGCCTATGGTTATGCATAACACTGAGGTAAAAATACAGCTTGAATATTCCTATGAGTCTTATTTTGAAATGCTTTCATCAATCCTGAGATCCTTGTGTGAGAGAAAAGTCTTATCTCACACCTTTTTTAGGGGGGGAAAATAAAACGTTGGCTGATAAATGAGGCTGCCTGGAGAAATGGAAGAGGAAGAGTCAGGGAGACAGAGAGAGAGAGGTGGAGTTCAGAGGATGGAGGGAGACAGTGAAAGAGTGAATCTTGACAAAAAAAAAGGATGTAGCAGCAATGGAGTACCCGACAAGCCTCTGAGGGGACTATTGACAGCCCAGGCCTCTTTTTGACTTTAGTCTGCATTTGGCTCTAAAATGTTTTTTGCTTATGAATAAATCATATACCACTATCTTTCTTTCTATGGCTATTTTCATTCAAACACAAAACATCCACAATACTTGGCTCGAGAAAGCTGCTGACACTGAACTAAAAATGGAGATGAGATCATCTGTGGACAGTCACCAAAAAGTAAAAAGCTGAGTAATTCAATCAGGATAAATTATGACTTATGACTTATTTATTAAATCAGCTGTCAAAACACACAGGGTGTGGTAGCGCATTTCATTCAGGAGTATTACCACAACAGCAATTGGACAAACAATAAGCTATCACACACTTTCTCTCCACAATTTAGCCACATGTGTAGCAATCCCTTCCACTGCTGACCCCTGTGTTGGCCTGGGAAGGATAAAGTGTTCATCCTCTTCATGTGACACCAGCTGTTTCACAGGCGTTTCACAGAACTACAAACGTGGAGCTGCTAGTGCATTCACCAGAACATGATGTTCTACCAGCATTCGACAAACAGATGCTGCCAAGGCACAGCTGCCAGGAATTGAAATGGGTCCCTCCAGTGGTAGGAAAGTGTTTTACGTCTAAGTATTTGTACCTTTGTATTGGTACTGCATATATGTTGCCCATTAAGTAACAAAACATATTTGACTTGTGACACACTGACAGTGACGAGAAACATTCACTGTTCTGTGCTCGATCTGCAGACACCTTGATACGTTATTCCGCTGCACAGCTCATTTGACAGGGGAGAAACAGCCAGCCATGGAGAAAGTGAGAGACAGTTTAAGAAAGCTTCTTCCTGTAATTACTGCCTCAGCACTCAGCTGCTTTCCCCTGCTGGGATTAAGCAGACAGGACACACACACACACACATAGAGAAACTCAGCTATTCACAGTAAAATGAACACCATCATTTTGCAGCACACCTGAAGAAGTCTTTTACATCCTCGTGAAGCGTAAAGCGCCCTCCGTAGAACCAGACACACACTCAGACACACCGCACGCTGAGGATGAACACTGCCACCGTCTTTATGAGTCATCATCAGCAAAGGCCTCAGGATAATCTCTCCCTCTCCCTCTGCGCAGATGTGTGCGAGGCTTTGACGTCCCTGCCTCTGCTCCTGCCTGTGACCATGTCATCACCTCTTTTTACTTTTTTTTTCTTTTATTACTCATCTTCAGTCATTTGCTGCTTTAGCTCTAAGTCTCTTCTCTCTGTTGTCTATAACTTAAGTCTGCCATCAGCACCTCTTTGATCATGATCCCATAAATACCTGGTATTACTTCTCCTCTTGGAGTTGCATATAGCTGCAAACAGTACGTAAAGTTATTCAGAAAGGTTAAATTGGTACAACACAGCAATTTGGCTCTACATCTAACTACATCTGTTGTAGGAATAAAATCACTTGTTACATCTGTTAGGCCATCGGCTTTCAATCTTTTTCTGTCATGACTTTTTGGATGAAAAACTGAAAGAACTTTAAACTGAACGTAAATCACAGTATGAATTTACAATAGTACGTGTATAGTCAAAACATTTCCTGTCAGCTTATACAGCTTTTTGGCAGCAGATCATCCATCCTACACATATTACTACACGTACAGTAACTTGGCCTTTCAGCAGCTTTCAATTCAGGTTCACAGAGAATTATTAAGAATTATTGACATGTGTCTATGCATGTGTGTGTGTGCGCGCAGTACATTTTGCATCCAGCTCAAGGGGTGATCAGAGAGGAACAAACAACAGCTGGGTTTCACGATTCCTATCCACCACTGACATATTTTTATTAGTAATGATATAAAAATCACTTTTACATTCACCTAACTAACTGAAAACTAATGCTAGATGTGAAAAATATTTTATTGAGTGAGCGTGTTCTTAGAAAAGAAACTAAAATTGGAGGCATTGGTGTGTATGTTTATTGAGACTGGCATGTCTACATGACTGTGAGTTAATTGCCTTCACAAAATGTTGTGCTTGTAATTTCTAAAACCTACTCTGACCTTCTTAAATCTTGCTCCCGACAAATACCCTCCATATTATAATAAATTTTAAAAAACACAACAACCAAGACTACGTTTTTCCACAATACAAATTCAACTGAAACCCGCAAACACGCTCAAAAATGTAAATGTAAAACAATAATCTGCTTCACAATAAGCCTTTCACGCAGCATAAAAATTGACATTACAGCAGGTAGAATTCATTAACCATGGCTGTAATCCATGGTCAGAAAACTTGCATTGTTAATGTCATTAGTTACACCTGCACTTTTCCTGCAATAATGAGCTAAAACGCCGTGTATGAACAAGGCCAAAATGTCAACACCCAGAAAATGTCAATTAAATCCACTTTGCATTTGGTGGAATAAATTATTTATGGAGGACCGGATGTCAGCTATAGTTCATAGTGAAGAATTATGGACAAATGATCTTTTCAAGTGTTGCATAATTTTGCTGAAAACAGCTGTCAAGTGACACACATATGAAGCAGTGGTAGGAGATACTGATGGTTGGAGAGAGAAGGAGCAAACACAGCCAAAGACTCACAAGTGATGATATGAGCTGACACTTCCTTTCAGCTGTGTCCTTTGTGTCTTGTTCGTGTTACTTTATCACTTTTCACACAAAATATGTAAATATGCTCCTTTTCTTCACTTGTCAAAGGTGTTTCATCGTGTTGAAGCACCTATATGCGCCATTCAGTGGATTTATAACCCTTCATGTGTTCAACTGCATTACCACTCACAATAATAATATAACACGAAAGCTGAACGACACAAAGCTGAAAGAACGTGAGTTTCAAGGCAAACTGTGGTCCACCTTTGCACGTCAGCCGTGTGTCAACGTTCTCTACGACAGTTCGGTTCAGTAGCCTGACCCCCTGCTGAAAAACAGTGCAACAGTGCCCTCAATCTCTCTCTCCAATTTATCAATTTCAGCGTCACAGAAAGGCTCTGGATATTGTTAGGGATGATTCACATCCAGCATCTTATGAAGAAATGCCCTCGGGGAGGAGATACAGAAAGCTTTGTTTTAAATGTGAGAGCTTCAAAAGAAGACCATTGCCTCAGGCTGTTCAGCAGTAAACCTTTGGCACTTTAAGGTACCTGTGTTTCGAGCTTGCTGTCTGAATTTATATATGGTATTTTGTGTATTTTCAATAACTTGTTATATCTGTATGCTGCACTGTGCGGTCACCAGTTTCTTAAAACTTTTGCTGTCTCAGCTCAACGTAAGCTACATTTGTAAAACTTACGGCACTGCTCTTTAAAAGAGGGCTGTTCTATAAATATCTTCACACACTGACAAACACAGGTAAGCACGCACCACAGTGGAATAGCCATATTCCTCTAAATTAATCATCTTCAAAGAGAAAAAATGGAAACGTTCTACATGTGGGACTTGGAAGCATATGGCTTTGTTTCTCTTTCTCTCCCTCCATTACTCCCGCCACCTTTCCTACCTGTGTGTCCACCTCTTCCTCCCTCACTCTGTAACATCACCCTGCCATGACCCATCTGTTTAATGCCAGTCAGGTATACTGCTTCTGGTCCTGAGGGCTGGACTGAATAAAAGATTAAGAGTAAGTACTGGCTACTGAATTTGAGCTTGTCTTTAACTCCCTTTACCTCCAAAAACCCCGACCTCTAAAAATGCTGAGGAATGGTTCGTTCCCGTATGCTAGGTAAAACTGTTCGGTTTAAACCCAATTAAAAACTGAGACATATAAATATGCAATTCATACATAGCCTTGAAGGGTTTGGTGAATGTAAATCTTCCCCCTCCTTCTCTTGAAAGTTCCTCTTCTCAGTAGTGGTTTTACAGCTTAATCTCCAGCGATCAGAGGTAATCAATTCCTCTTGGAGGTGGGACACACACAAACTATATAAGTCGGTTTAATTGGTGGAAAAGATTGTCCTTCACTGGGCTCAAGCTAGCGTGTCGGTGAGCACCCGGCGTGTGTACAAGTGTCCTTGAGCAACAGCGACTATTTTTACTGAACATTTACAATAATTTCATACATTAACATCACTGCTAATACATATTTTATACAAAGCATGCGGAAGTGTCTTTTTAATTATTTTTCCACCTTCCAGGCAGTTGCAGGATTTCACTCATTTCACCATGCAAAGAAATAAACTTGCAACGATGATGAAAGTCATCTCACTCACCGAGCAGATCTGGTAAAGTAATGTGTTATGTACTGCCACATGTCATTTTCTGTAACTTCTGATGGGAAATTCAATACATCTTTGAGACATGAACCACTAGAGGGCAACTATTCCTTCCCCAGAATACAATGTCTTTCTTATTTCTGCTTCTATTTTTCCATCAAGTGACTGACACTCAACACTATTTTTACTGCTTGTCATTGTTTTTCTCTCACATAAACATCTCACAAGATCATTTAACTCACTCCAGTGTTGTCCTCACTCGCACACTGTATGTATTTGTGTGTGCGTACATATGGAGGCGGTGTATTCGGTGCGAGATGAGTGCTCCTCCAGTGGCGGTAGCAACACCGCAACGCAACAACAATCTCTATTTCTGGATGAGCAAATTGTGTGTTTGAACAAGGGTCCACACAAATACTCACACACCCGGAGGTACAGTGTAATGACAAGAGAGAGATAACAGGAGAACAATACAACTGATGTGCTCGTCTGCAGGCGCGAGAGCACATGTGAGTGTTTGCAGGTTTTGACAAAGATCAGGCAGATATGAAACCTTCCAGCTATGCTCGAAGAATCAGACGCAGTCGCACACACACACACACACCCAAGCACACGAACACACACCATTCCCTGTGAGGCGGCAATAATCTGTCTTCACAACCCAGAATGCATGCAGCAGCCTTCCACTCAGCATGAATGCATAGTGATGAGCTCGACATAAACAGGCACCTCGAGGACTGAACTGTGACATGGATCAGAAGAATAAACGGGCCCAGAAGCGGAAAAACAAGCAGTGCAGACGTCACCGTCATGAGGTCAAAAAGTCCTGAACGCGTGGCTTTGACGAGAAAGCTTCAAGTGTTCCCTCAGGTGTTTGCTACTTTGCGAATGATATGTTCATTTCACATGGAGTCTGTGTGTTTTGCAGGACTAGAGGAGGGTTTTTCTGTCTGCCGTTTGGTTACAGTGAGAACCTGTACTGTGTTATTGTTACTAAAATAGTGATTTGGGTAAAAAAGTTGCAGCGTGTAAGCCACAAAGGAGGCACTGAGAGCTGGAACACCCATGGATCATCTTCCACAGTATATCCACATAATCTGCTGCAGTGAAAAGGCTACAAGAACTAATATCAACTTATTTGTGCATCCTGGCATTCTCTCAGTCTGACAGCTCAGCCCCAAATGACCAATTAGGGCCCTTCTAGTTACCTGCTCACTGCGACAGATAGTATTTACTCAGCTCATCAAAGTGAAGATTAAGAAATAAGCACTTGCACAACATGACTAATACACACACAAAGACGCAAAGCATGCAAGAGACTAATGATATTATACATTCAGTGACTCCTCGTGCCCCATGTGGAAGCATCTGCGTTTGTATTAGTGTTTTAATTTGTCACACACCTCTACAGTATATGACTTTGTGTTTTGAAGATTCTGACTTCCAGATAACAGCTCTCTAACTTCAACCCCCTGCATCTGGTTTCCTTGAAACGCTGATATACTGTGTAAAGTCTCCTAATAGACTGTGGCCATTACCTCTTCAAATGGCTTAGACCTCAATTTCCCTACACTGATTTCTTTGTACGCGGTGTGAATAAATCTAATGTCAGAGCCCTTGATCAGATTGCTGCCAGCTTAACCTCGGTGGAAGTAATTCAATCCGTAGAAAAAAGGGACTGGGGAATTTGCTGTGGCCAGCTGTTCCAGACAAATGATACTGATGTGAGCAGAGACAAAGAGGGAAACTAACAAGCTATTAAAAGCTTCCAAACAGAGCAGCACGATCCTTTATTTGTTGCCCAAGGCAGCCATATTTAAACCTTAGATTAAGCTTCGCAAACAGACTTCGTGTCAGTTTATAGACAGTACATAAAACTCATCGACTGTTGCTACAGTAGTCAGTGAATAATGACACAACAGCACCATCAGTCACATGAAATCTAGCACTGCTTAAGTCCCTGACACCATGCTGATGATGGTGATGACACTTTTATTTTCCTCGAAGAGGACATGAATCATCAATCTAACACACTTTTAGGAATCCAACTACAAAACACAACAGCTTAAAAACGTAAAACTAAAGAAAAGTCCTCAATACTTGAATCAAATGTTTGCTAAAACTGAGGTGCATTTTTAAAATATTGTTTGTACACATGTACAGTATGTCTTAACGCAAACCCTACTACAAACATGTATCTTTATATTTGGTATTCAGAGTGCACATGAAGAACTTCGATGCAAAAAATTGTTGATAATTGATTGTTAGACTGACAGAAAATTCATCGGAAACCATTTTGATAGTCGATAGTCAATCGTTTAAATCATTCACTGGTTCCGCTGCGTCAGATGTGAGGATTTGCTTTATTTTCTGTGTTTTGTCATTTTTCTTTGAATATTATTGGGTTCTGGGTCAATAAAACATGAACATTTTATTGTTTGCCATTTCTGGCATCACGTTAGGCTCTCAGTCAGAACTTAGAAGGGTATTTATCTCTTTTCTTCTGACATTTCTGACAATGAAAATAATTATTATCTACTGCACTCGGTGACTTGTGTTAAATTTCATCCAATTTTGTTGTCAGTTTTGTACAAATAATTCCAACTATAGTCACTGTGAATCACCTTTAATATTTTGATTACATGTCACTCATTATTCCAGTTTTTGTTGATAGGGATGTGAGGAATCTATGTGCTATATTTAAAGGTCCAGTGTGTAGAATTTTGTTGCATCTAGTAGTCCAATCGCTACATTGCAATCTCCTCACATCACCCTCACCTTCTTAGTGTAAAGGAGAAACAACATTTTAGGGGCCACGTCTAGAGTCACTATTTAGTTTAGTCTGTAGAAACACAGTGCTTCAACATGGCGGCCTCTGTGAAAGAGGACCCGCTCCCACTGATGATATAAAAGGATAATTTTTAAAGTAACAAAATAAAAATATTCTTATTTTCAGGTGATCATACATACATGAAAACATGCTTATGAATATTATATCCCATGTCTGCCTTATTCTGAAAATAAAGGCCCCAAATCTTACACACTACACCTTTAACTGTGATTTAATGTCAACCTATGAATCAGTCGCACGGCATCCCATAGGAATAACTGAGTGACATTTCCTTTTACCATTACATGACAATTTTATTATGTGACTTTCTCGTGGTCCCCTTTACGTAATTGCTGCAACAATGCTGTCGCCACCCCTGAATTTAAATATCAAGCCATCACAGGATGCATCACGCGATATTAAGCAGTACAATCTAATACTGAGCCACACGTTCTTCAGCAACATCTGACTGATTTCATTATGCAAGTTCTATTCTTACGTGTGTCTGTGTCTCCGGTGTTTATGTGATGTGAAAAGATGCTATGCGGCACAAAAATTATCACTCACCGCATCAAATTTAGATGTTTAAAATATGAAATACTGTTGCAATCACTTTTTGGCGACAAACTGAGTTCATTAATGATCTGGCAACATCAATCAAATAATAAACATCCTTCCTTAAAAGAAATATCAGCACAACATTAAATTCATGTGAAGATAATAATATAATAACATTCACTGTGAACTCAACCTTTCATGTTCAGAACTAAAGCTTGTGTCTCCCTCTAGTGGTTGAATACGTACCACTCTGAACTCAATTGACCACAAATATCAGAACCGTCCTCATCATTATGCTTAGCTTTGCCTTTCCGAGGCTGCGTCAACAGAACAGTAATTGGAATGCACCGAGTGTCAGACAATTACCGATTCTGCTTTTTCGCGCTCTTTATCTGAAAAAGACAAACTCTATTCCAATTATGTTGATCATTATAAATAATGGTGTGTGTCTACATGTGTGAGCGCGTGTACCTGAACACAAGGAGAGGGAGTAAGGACAGATAGACAGAGTTTGTCTAACAACAGAGAACATGTGTACTTGTGTGCGCATTTGTATAACTACTACTAAGCACAAGTGTGTGTGTGTGCGTACTTGCTTGGGGGTGCATTTATAGCCCCTTTCCTTGTTGCTATGACTCACCAGTGAGTCACAGGCCAGAGAGAAGAGTGGACTTGCGCAAGTCAGGAACCCCTCTCTGCCACTTCACTGTTCGACACGGTGTGCAGCAGGTCGGCGGCGTAACCTCATCATTAAGAGAAAGCTATTCACGTTGGCATAGGAGCCAGAGGGTGTTGGATAATGAGAAGGATGATTCAAACTCACTGATGTGTCACGGCCAATATGAGACATAAGGGGCGGATGGGTGGGGGTAGTACTGATATACAGTAAATGAATGGTTTCACTTGACAGGCTGAGGTGTAGCAAGTAGGAGGGCAAGCATGTAGGCACGCATCCCTTCCTAGGCACAGTCACAGGTATGAATTATACATGTTGCACCTACTCGTGCCGCTGAGAGATGGGGAGAATGAAGTGACAAGTGAGGAGTATGTGATTCACACACATGCAGCAACTGCGCACACAACCCCGGAAACACAATGCCGATTCTGTTCCTGCTATCTGCAGGAGCAGGGAAGAGGACTTGCAATAGAGCCAAGAAGATACAACTCTCTGGCTCTTATCACACTCTGCTGAGCCACAGGAGCACCGACAAAGAGGGGAAGGGATATGTTTGCAAAGGAAGCTACTAGGTGTAGAAAGAAGAAAAGCAGGTTTTGCATGAGAATAACAACACACAGTCAAAGCAAAAGAGAGATGGATAGATGGACATAATATAGAATATATCAGCAGTCCAGCAATGTTGATGAGAAAAGTTCCTTCACAAAGGAGGACTGGAGGTATGTGGGGTAAGATAAATCAGCTCCCCATCCCCCAGCAGAGTGAGGTTGTATCATACAGACAGTTTGATTATCACTCCTCTGTGGCATCAGTCCCAGGCTGTTTTTTTTTCTTCCTTTCTGCTGACTCACTGCTTTAAAAGAAGACATATAATAGGAAGGTTTGTTTCTGTGTGTGCAAAGTTTACATATAATTGTGTGCCTCCAAGGATTTGTGTGTGCAACTGCTACCAAAGTGTATTCATGTTTACATGTGGGTGACTTTGTATTCCCTGCTTTAGTGTAAGACTGCGTAGCTAAACCCTCGCTTCTCAAAAAACTCTATTCATCAAACCGAAATGCAACTTTTTTGCATTCTGGATGATGAGAAGTTTTGCTAAAAATAGAAAATAATAGGCTTTTCAAAATGCCCAGACATGTTTGACTGTAAACGTTCAAACACCTCATCAACCTGTTTTACAAAAACAGTGAGAGGCAGGTCGGAGAAACACGAAGCATCTGTTTGGATGGCACCAGCTGCCAAAAGAGTTGTCCATAAAGAACAGTGCGACTGAGCTTGTTTTTAATTTCTGTCAAGATGTTGTATTTCAAAACAGACAAAAAGTCCCTTTTAAATGTCCTCACCTTACCTTGAGGCCAGTGCTGTATAAAGCCTTTTAAAAGGCTCTGCCTTTATGCTTTTATAAAAGAAATGGTTTAAGGGTTGAGTTATATATATATATATATATATATATATATATATATATATATATATATATATATATATATATATATATATATATATATATATATATATATATATATAAAGATGAAACTACAGGGTAGAAAGGCCCGCAATGTTTCTGCAAGTCATATTTTTAAAATATCCAAGAGACCCAGTGGGCTGAAGTAATTTGCAATCTGCTGGTAAATATAGCTGAAATCCTTCTCCAGTGGGCAACAACAGTTCCAGGAAACCCCGAAATAGAGACAGGAAGTTCATTTAGTAAACACAATGAGTTAACAAACCGTGTAAAGACTACTGTGGAATAAGAGAAACACGGGCATAATCTGTCTTACTCTATGAGTTGCTCCATTCCAGCACCCCGGGGCTCCAGTGGCTCCCCAGGTTTGGGTCGGTAGTCCTCCTCTTACAGTGTGACTCCTGGTTTCTACCTGAGAACACACACACACACACACATACACACACACACACACACACACACGTGTTAGCCTGGCTCCGGTTAGCACACACCTACAACTATGTGAAAGAGAGGGAAATGATGAATAAGCAGGTGGGGTATGCTATCTTTCTCTCATTCATCAAAACCATCAGTCATTTTAAAACCGGAGGTTTGTGGAAACGTACGGGACGTACAATCACTCAAACCGCAGCCTTGTCTTTTGTCCGTCCTCTACGTCTGTCACTCTCTGTCTGTCTCTTTAAGGGCCTCTGCAGGCCTCTCAGATCTTGAGGTGTTGAGTTTCAAAGTTGTCTCCATACTGTGTGATTTATGACAGAAACAGAGCTAGCCTCGGTTTCCCTGCTGTCTCTCACTTCCCTGTATGTATTCAAAAGGACTATCCAGGATCCCGTCCCTTTACTTAGACAGGTAAAGAATTTAAAGAAGCACTGAAGCAAATAAATGTTGTTAGATTTTTCAAGTTCTTGACGTCTTTGTTAATTCATCCAGAAAAATGCCATTGGTTTATACTTGAACAGCTGTGACACTGATTGATTTTTTAAATGTGCTTCAGGGCATAGATTTATTATCTTCTTCACACACACACACACACACACACACACAGATAACTTGATTCATTTTGTGCATGAAAGCTGCTTTCTGCTTAAGAACACATTCAACACATGAGAAAGACTTAATCATCGCCGCAAACCTTTCGCTACACCAATGACACTGACCTATTCCTCACTCAAGGAAAACACACCATGAATCTAATTAATATTATTCATGTTAATGTGAAGTAATTATGCAGAGCTGCGGCACCTGGATAAACTGTGTACGGGTGGTGACACCCCTCTCGCCCCAAGCCTGCATGTTAATTAAGCAAAACATCTGGCGAGAACGGAAACATACTGTCGGGTTGAACCAACGGGACACTCCCTTGATCCAAAGTGCTGAATGCTTTGGAAGGTGAAATTCAGTTACATTTGGGATGCGCGTCTCTCTTTGAGCCAAGATTTGCTGCAGTCAGAATTGATAAGCAGCCAATCCCAGCTTTCACTGATTTGATAGAGAAATCCTGGCAAAGCGGAGACAGCGGATGTTGACAGGGTGTGCTGCACTGTGCTGCAAGGTCAATGCGAGCTAAGTGCATTTTGCTTGATGCGTTCTGTGCTGTGCAAGAACATTGACTGATTAGGCTGATGAGGCATTCGTTTTTTTATCAGAATGAAATGACAAACACGACTTCTGTTGAAACTATTAGCTCATTAATGGATTGAAAGAAAATTAATCTGACATTTTCTCTGTTTTATATCTTTGTAAATATAATTTATTTGGGGGTTTTGACTGTTTTAAGGCTGAAACAGGCCTTTTTCAGGACAATATTGATTAAATATTTTGTATAAACAATCAACAAATTAATGGTGCGGAAAACAGAATTCTCAGACCGATATGACTTGGAAAGGAGCTTAAAGATTACAAAATATAGACAAAGATACAATAAGAAACATTCATTGAGCAATTTTCTAAATGTCCTTGAACTGGGCTTAATCCTTGTCTGGGAAACTGGCTGATACAGATTTTGTAACTGTGTCCCAGAATGCCAAAGTTTGGAGCCGCCAACTCACAACCAGACAAAAGGAGTCGTACCAGCTGCTCAAAGCTGAAAAGGCCAACAATACATCAAACAGCAGAGACAAAGCACAACTGCACAAGAGAGGAAAAGAGTTATTAACTCACTGGTGTCTCAGCTTTATGATATGCTGCTGATTTAGCCTGGCTACAGTTTGGTCATCATATGATTAGAAGCAAAGCCAAAAGGTCATCTAACTGTCATTTAAAGTAGATTTATGAAAAACAGACAAGACGCAAATACGCAACACATTCCTCGTGTTTCATTCCTCTCTCCACATGTCTGTACTGTATCTTTCTCTCACAAAAGTCCTTCACATTCACGGCTCGGCTTCCACCTAGTCATGCATACTAATCTGTGCTGTAACTTGGAGCAGTGGCCAGCCGCTGCCTGCCTGTCCCATCATCAAACATGCATAAGAAACAGATGTATCTTTGATGTAGGCTTGTTCATGTTGCCCCGTGTGCATGAGTGTGTGAATGAGAGCGTGTGTGTGTGTGTCTTTGTCAGTGTGCTCCCAGGCCCTGCGGGTGCAAGCCAGACTAGGGAGATGCGTCTGCATGCCCAAACACACAAGGAGAGAGAGAAGGCTGACATAGATCTTTGGCAGGACAAATAATCAATGCAGAAATTTGTTGCCATAAATTATCTTTAAATGTATAATTCATATGATTGGAAGCAATTTTGTGACTGTAATTCATAGCTTTTTGTGATCAAACATTTTGGATGTGGATTTTATTTGGCTCGAGTTTAATAATTCACTAGTTTAAGTCATCTTCAGCTCTGTTTGGAAAGATTATCACAAATACTGTATATTCTTATATTCTTACTGGAACTGCTCTATAGCATTTGCTACTTTAGACTGGTACACATGTATATATGCTACTGTTTTGTACATTGTTTTAAAAGGATTTAATGCACTTTGCTACATATTTTTGCATGTACCCAGTTTAAAACAGACTATTATAATTTACCACAGTATTAAGGTGTGATCTTCAGTTATATAGTATACTGATGCCCAATATACCACATAATTTTCTGTATTACGACACCATTATTATCGTGGACAACACATGGTAATAATATTAAATGTGCCACGCAGAGGTTCACACCTCCAAAAGCTACGCAATCAAACCTGAAACGATGAGTCAATTAATCAGAATGATTCATCGAATTCAAATTTATTTTGATCATGTATTCACCGTTTAGGTATTTTTTTAATGAAAGATGCCAAACATTCCTTCATACCACCTTCTAAAGTGTGAGTATCTGTTGCTTTTCTTCACGTTACATGATAGTAAATTGAACATCTTTAGATTTTGGACTGTTACTCGGACAAAACATGCAAACTGAAGAGTTCATGTTGGGCTTTAGGAGATTGTGACGGGTATTAAAAAGTTAAAAATGATTTCCCCTTTATCTGACAGCCAGGTGCTACTGAATAGAATGACTAGGCTTTTACGTTTCATAGTAATTAAAGACATTAGGCAAAATTAGAGACAGGTAGATTTACAAAATATGTGGATTACAATAATTAAATATAGGAAGCTTCCTGGCTTTGTTGTATTGTAGTCTTCCTAGTGTTTTAACCACCCGGTGTTTTATGCATGAGCAGTAGAAGCGGATGCTGATGTCAGGATATTTTGCTGGCGTTGCACTAAATGACAAGCATGGCACTCGTCCACCGGACTGTCATCTTTTAGCATCTGGAGTTGTGAAAACTTCCCTTGCACAAGGCTGCAAACAGGTACGATCATGAGTCATCAGATTGTACTTATCCTGCTTGTCATTCACATTCACGCCCGAGGCAACCTGATTTGCTCCGTGTGGTTGTGTGTGTACTGTATGTGTGGTAACATCTGTAGCCTTGTAGACTACCCTTGTGTCTCTGACCCCACCTTCCTACCGTCTACTCACACATATGAAACACACAGTGACACATTTTTCTGTCCCCTGTGGAAGTGTGTGTCGCCCACACACACATCTTTTTCCTTTTCCCCTAAGACAATTGTGTTATTCACTCTCTATTGTGGAAGCCAGTCATTTCCACATGTGTGTTGGCCATAAAAAAAGGCAAAGAGCCGACTAAAAGCATCCCTTTCCTGGCTAGCAGGGTCACAATTTGCCTCATATAAACACAGGACACACCTTAGACCAACAGTTTTCACATATCCTTGTGACCCCCTTACCTCCCAATGTGCTCTTCTTTCCACTGACACAGGATACCACTGGCTGACTGTCTTTGATATCTTCAGGCAGGAGTGTAAAAGAGAATAACCTTACACTCCTTGAGGTGTTTTTTTTTTTACTTTGGGTGAACTTTTTAGGGGAGTTTTTTTTTTTTTTTTTTGAGAGAGAGAGAAAGCTCAACACTGAAGCTGGTGTCTTTTGTCTCCCAACGTGCCTCGCGCTGGGTTTCCCTAGCATTGTCATGACAACAGTGTGTACGCACCGACACTAGCCACAGAAAACAATACAAGTGTTGAGTGAAGTGAAGCTAGCTAGCAACTTTAAGTCGTGTGTGAAAAGTTAGCTCAGTCCCCCCCCAAAAAAACACACTGAAGAAAAGCCGCGGCTAAAATTATCTTATTTGTCTCTAGCGAAGGACAAGTGCACAAGTGTCTAATGGAGGCAGAAAAGTAGTGTACAAAGATGCATTCAATCGCATACCTTCTTGACGAAGAAATCTTTTCCTTTCCTTTCCTTTCCTTTCCGGGCCGTGTCGAGGTTAGCTACCGGCAATTCCTTAACTTTAGTCGCTCTGCTTAAAAGATTAAGTTCGTTAGGCCGGTGCTAACATTTTCTAAGCATTTGTATCCTGTAGACAGTGAAGACTCCACCAAATGTGTGGAACAACGTCCAGCGGTAACTTTCTCCGCCCAGACTCATTCTCAACTCTTCTGTCTGCCTCTATCAAAGGATGCTTTGCTCCGCCTCACTCAAGCCTGGAGATAAATCACTGTAATCCAACAGAGTTATAGTTTGTGTCTCTTAACCGGTGGCAGGCTGTATTTTTCCCCCTAGTGATTTTCAAGGATATCACTTATACTTATACTTAGGCTATTATTAATTTGTGAACTTCCATTAGTTTCATTCGTATTGAATCACTCAACCAACACAAAGCTTGGGTTTTATTTTCTCCAATGGTTCAAACACAATCAAAGTTAATTTTAACATTTGATTGAACACAGGACAATTATCTTAATAATAAGACATTAATAGCTTTTTAGATCTGCTATCTCTGTATTGAAATATACTGACCCAATTGGTCTAATCCTTTGAACAACCCTGGTTCAAACAATCCGGGTGACACGGGATTTAACAATAATCCAGACTCACCGAAAGTTTCACATGCTATTCTTTATCCGGATGAAATTTAAATGTCACTCATGGTTTTAAAGGAATAGCAGACAATGCGATTGGAAATGCAAAACAGTGTGGTAAAATGCACTTCTTAAATATAGTTTAAATAAGGCAAGTTCTTATTTATAGTGTGTTGTGAGTGATTTGTCTTTTAATCTTAGATTACTGAAACTTGAATATAAAAATAGAACCTATACTGCAATATACAAGGCATACTGTACAACTATAGCATTGTATTGAAGGTCAAGTGTGTAAGATTTAGGGGACAGAAACAGAACATAACATGCAAAACTATGTTTTCATTAGTGTATAATCACAAAATTCTTATGTTTCTGACATCTTAGAATGTGCCTTTTATATCTAGTCTCCATGTTGCACTGCAATCTTCCTACAATAGCTCAGAAAAGACTAAAAAAAAGCTCCATAAAGGGCTTTTCAAGTTTTTCACGTGTTTCACAACCACCATAGTTTCTTCTAGCAAGGAGAGGGTGAAATGAGGCAGTTGCAATCAGCAATTACACCTCTAGATGGCACTAAATCCTACACACTGCTCCTTTAAACACAGTAGGTCCACATAAACTCAGAAAAACAAAAGTCCCTTAGAAAATTAGAAGCATATGTTAATGTCTGATTTCTATTATTATGATGTCAAGGTAATAACCATTCATTCAAGAAGCCTCTGATATGGCCTATATGCATAGTAGTGTAGAAGGTAATGCATGGCATGCAGCTACAGTTGCTAAGGTATAGGCTATTAGAAGTAATGGAGTCCATGCAGTATGAATAGAACTTTATTTTTCCCTTGATGTCATTCTGCAGGAGCTTCAAAGCAGACAGATGGACAGATAGACAATGAATAGATCATCAGAGGATTGTAGGGGCTAATGAGAGCAGTGGTAAAGCTGGAGGCCATAAGTGAGTAGTCGTAGTAATAGAGCCATGATAGTATCCAGTGATTAGTGATTTAGTGACCATAGAGGTAATATACTACAATATGTCCAACTTAATATTTCCTCAGGGCCAAGCGTCTTATGCTGCTGTTGAAATGCTTCAAAGCAGTCACATATAGGATCAATACAAAAAACTAATGGTGGTTGTAGCAGCAGCAACAACAATCACTGGAGTAAATGCACTATTTCTAGTAATATGATATGTAATGTCAAATTCAACGTATGCACTTATGCACATAAGACATTCAGTTTCATATACATACAGAATGCCATATTGCACATAATTACAACATGCACCAATACCAATATTATGTACCAATGTTAATATTATACAAGCAGCAACATAGTAGTAATAATAATACAAGCACTTTACAGGTAGTCAAAGGGACTTCTTTGTGAGTCCAGATTTGACTTTTTGTTCGGTCCCAGTCCTACCATTTACATAAATCCTCTTTGCATATGATCCCTGTGACCAAAGTGATTTTACCTACTACAGTAAGCCAGCGAGGACTCTGCCTCCATCCACTGGCACCACCACTGTTGGATGCTTTAAATAAATAAATAAATCTACAAACATATTTAATGAAGGTTGTAGATGACATGAACATGGTCTGTTTTATTGCATTTAGACACCAATTGTTCAAATCAGACGGTTCAAATTTAGAGCCACTAGATGACACTAGAGTGCCAATATCTGACAGTGGGCTGTAAGTAGGAGGGGGAGCCTATATGAAGCCATAATAAGGATATCTGTACACTATATGCCAACAAAATAAAAGGAAAAGACGAAATCATATATTTCATTATAAATCTATTTTAGTTTAGCATTATATATGTATGCATTTGGTTATTTATGTTGGTCAACGGTGACGACATTCGTACCCGGATATCCTAGTTGAAAATGCCCGCGGTGGTCATGGGAAATTGAGTATTCTACGCTCGCATTCTTGACTGGATTTTACGTACGTTTACGTGCGTACGCAAGCAGAAGATAACGTCCCGGTACGCATTTGACGTACGTACGCTCCTCTCTGTGCTCCTTGGAGATTCCCCTTCCTTCCTGGGCTGTTTGAGGTAAACCTACGCGGTCGCATCAGTCTCACTAATACCAGACCGAGTGAAAATAAACTACACATTAACGTGTTTGTCACAGATGTGAGAAACATGCAGCGACAGCGGAGCCCGCGAAGCTAACGCCTGGAAAGGTTACGGAGGCTAAAGTACAACCCGGGAACAACTTATCGTCTCGATGGCTGTGAAAAGTTAACGCACAGCCGACTGAAAAACAGGAATAATTCCCCCTTCAACCGACTTGAGGTAAGAATAACCGATGTGTGAGTGGACTTGGCGACATATACAGCTGTCGGGCAGCGTTGGTAACGTCGACCAAACGACTGAATAAGAGTGTCTTTGTTTACAACGTCCCCGGCGTCCTCGGCTCGCTGTCTCAATGGGATTGTTGAGAGTTTTCATCTGGCTGCTGCGCTGTATAGCTAATGTTAGTGTTGGTGACAGGGCTCACAGGCTTACAGTTTGTCCACAAATAGATCGATTATGTGACAGTGCCTCGTATTTAACCGCGGTTTCACACTGTGCAGTACATTTTTATCACCGCTCACAACAGGAGAATACAATAACAGCATGGACATTTCTGCTCTAGGTGTGTGTTTAGGGGAATTGGGGAGGTCACAGGTCAGATAGATGAACTGCTACTATATGGAGATGCTAGAGACACACTGAGCTGCTCATGGACGCACTTCAGCAGGGTGAGTGATATGTGACCCTGAGTCCTGAGCTTCTTTTATCCAGTAGGCAGAGGTTTTGTCTGTAGAATAAGCATGATAATAAGCTCTAAAGTGTTTACATTATCTGGTTTGGGGTGAGCGTGTAAAGTGTGATTTGACTCATTGGCTTTCTGCTTTGAGCATGTCCACTGGGGAGAAGCAAAAAAGGTTTGTGACTCGGACACATTGGTTGGTGTGGAAATGACAACTTACAATGTACCGTGAAATCAGCTCACATCCTCCCTTTCCCTTCTTCCCCTTTAGTGTCCCTAGAGAATAAAAATGTAATCCAATCTCTCTTCCCCTCTCTCTCTCTCTCTCTCTCTCTCTTCCTCTGGCACTGACTGTTTCAGCTGCTGGGTCTCTGGGTGCTGACTTGCAGAGAGACAGGTGGCCCTCGGACAGGTGCACCCTTAACAAAGGGTTGTAGTCCTTCTCTTCTCATCTGATTTATGTGCAGTTTTGTTGTTATTTGTTACACATTGGGGTTGTCTTTCTTGTCCTGTGGTTACACTTTCTGCAAGCTGCTTTAGTAATTCAGTTATTTCTGCACTGTAATTGTGAGTGTGCTGTCACTGCACCCAAATACAACCGCACATGACACACTTGCTTATGTTTAGTTTTATACAGGAACTAATCAGGCCTGGAACTAATGGTGTTTTGTCTACAACTTGAAGATATTCAGTTTAATGTCATAGAGGACTAAAGAAACCAGAAAATATTCACATTTGAAATCAAAGAATCTGGGTATATATCTTAAAAACAGTGACTCAAATCAATTAAACAGTTACTTGGAAATTGAATAGCTGACTAATCGCTCACTGAGTAATAAGCTGTTTGTGTGTAGCTCTCTGTATGACGCAGGCTTTCTTAAGAACTCAACAATGCCCCCAGGTAAGCGGGGTTGGGCAAATCTATATCAGCAACTGTGTCACGTTTGAAGCTGTAACGTTCTCTGGTATTTAAGTGGAAGTCGCGTTTACCAGACAAACCACTTTCAGTGTAAACACATTCGACAACAGCAAACAGGAGTCACACTCAGGGCCGTGTATAAAGAACACACCCTTTTGCAGCCACTGGGACTTCCAGACAAATGACTCGCCACACAGCCACACAGGCTTGAGCTTCATTGGTAGATTGTGGGTAATGGTTAACCCGCAGCTTTCAATGGAACAAAGAATGCACTGAAATATGTGGTGTGTGAATCTTCATTGTATGGTCAGACCTGTGCTTTCTACTGGTGAATCCAGAGAGAGAGGGAATGAGAGATCTGAAAAGAGGTCAGCAAAGTGATATGAAGTGGAAGAGGGAGGAGAGGGAAAGTTTGAAGGCTTATCTCAGTAATGTGCGGGGACAGCTGAGCAATGATGAGTGTTGCAGTCACCATCGTCTTCCTGCTTAACCCTTCGCTACCTCCTCCTCTTCCTCTGGCTGTTAAGGCTGAGGTAACCTTCTTTCTCAGGCAACCACTAGAGACAAACACTTGTGTAAGTGTAACATGTGAGGTGCAAAGTGTCTTTACTGCCAAGTGTTTTCCCAGAATGAACATGCCTCGCCCTGCCCTGACTGGATCTGACATCCACCACTGGTCATGATAACTCTGAGCGTCCTGCTCTCATTAATGTGTAAGATCTTCACAGCTCTGTTTTCTATTGAGGTTTATTTAAATCTCTTGAACGCAGCCCTCCAGTGTTTTCCCCCCTCTGCTCGCCCGGCCAGTGCGCCTGCGCTCTGCTGACACTCCAGTAATCCGCTGTTAGGAGGTGGATGCATCCTCGTCCACTGCGCTCGTGCCATCAGTGAGGGAGAATTGAAGCTCGTGGAAGGATATCAAACATACAACAGGACAATAAGAGCATATAATGGGACCGTTACATGCCGGCGTGCTGGGATGGAGCAGTTTCCCACTATGAGCAGGCGACAAACGGGACTGGAGCGAGGATGTTTGCTGAAACACAAGGCAACACGGCTCAGCATCTACAGCCCCCCCCAAAAAACGCTGGAAATATGAGATGAACGCAGGCTGGGATGGAGCCGGCGGAAGATAGTGAAATTTGCGATTGAGTGCTCCCTCCTGGACGAGACCTCCTCGGCTATTTGAACGCCCGTGTGTCGCCTCCTGCACGACAGTCTTCCTGGCCTCTGTACCGCTGTGTGGACACGGACACAGACCACCTTTTTTTATCACAACTAACCGCGCTGCAGTGCTGTTGATATGCAACCCACATGCGCTGCTGTTATCAGTGATTAATTATCACGTATCGTGCACTTATTATGGAAAGTATGCATTGAAACCCACGTGATCTCTGCGTTTGTTGCCTCGGGTTTTTGTTTTTTTTTATAAGCTGTCGATACTCGTCAAAATCCATGCTGTGTCTCCTCCTTGACAGCTTCACTGGAGTGATACTTGTTTCCTTCAGCTGCTTCGCCGGTAGAGACTTGCTATGACAGGCCGGCAAGTCTGCACAAATCCCAGGGCAAGTTGATGAACTGGACTGACCGGCCTCGGCGGTGGGATCAGACAGAAATTAAGCTGCCTTATCTCAACACAGTGGAACCTGGGATCATCTCCCCGTCCTTGAGTTGGCAGAGCACCGCAGCCTGAAACGGAACATTCCTCTCGGGTATTTTGTCGGATATTACACTCGAACTTGAAGCGGAGCTGTGGACATTTTGGAGTTTAAAGAGCGGCTCCTTTATAAAATCACGGTTAAATACTGAACTTCATGCTTCCCCCCTCATGTGAAAAAAAAAAAAATACCCGAAGTGAGTGGTCTAATCTGTGAGAAAGGGTTTCAAACATGTCGTTTTATCCAGTGGGAGAAATGCAGCTCGGCTGTTTCTACTGGTAAACTTTCACAGCAGCTGTTAGTCAGGCTGGATGTCTGAAAGATGAGACTCAGATTTTAGCATACTTGTAGTTTTGCCAACACCCTTACCGGGAAATGCAATTCATTGATTTCCTCCAGTGCCCGCATTGTAAAAAACCCTGCAGATATATTTTTTATGACTTTCACTATTGATCACTATTACCCGTCCTCATGATCATTTATTGCTTTATCGCAGTGTCCTGGATGTTTCCCCCCCCCACACACACACACTTCTTGAACCTTTTTGGATTTTCTAGAGGTGTGCTGTTTGGCTGCTGAGATGCTAAAGGACAGTGAACACATTTGCCTCCGTACACATCTTTTCCTGATTTGATTTTCGAAGCAAAGTGAAGAGGAGCCAGGCATGAGACTGCACAGACTGAGGAAATGTGTCTCAAGGAACGCAGGAGGAATTATGAGTGGCACTATGGAAGATGTGGTGCAGAGTGTTACGAGCTTAAATTCTACAAAAGAGAGAATTACAAACCTTCGCTGTGAGAAAATTGTGTTTTCACCTCTCTGAGACCGACTGCTGGAATTGGAATTGGCACGCCACGCATCAAATTACTATTTGAATTGAGAACTTCCTCCCCCATGCACTGTGGGATATCCACCCTGATCTGCATACTTGGCCACCTGCAAGATACTCTCATTTTTTGAGTACCCTTATCCCTCATTCCCTGTTGCTGTGATTTTTATTTGTTTTTACTCTTGCACCCTCAGAGTTCTTTTGCAGGAGTAAATTCTTCCGTTTTCAAGCAGAAAGTTGTCAACAGGACGTTTACAGCAAATACAAAAACACCTGATGAGGGTTGCTGTTGTAGTCCAAATATCCTCTTTAGTCTCTTCAGTGTATCTCAGTATGTCTTGCTGAAAACAACTCTGGATCCCTCGTCAGATTTTGCGCTCTCAAAGAAAAACAAAACAAACACTCTTGCCCAATCAGAGCGCATTCAGAGACTGATTTCCTATCGCTGTGGCGATGGGGAGCTCAGCCTCGTCTCTCACTGCAGAGACCGAGTCAGACCATGGCTTCCGCAGCACCCCGTATCCATCGTCACCCCCTGTGGGTTGGCTCAGGAACAGCCACAGCAGCCCGGTGTGGGGCACCACCTTCATCACACGGCAGCAGCAGCACCCGCTGCCTCACCGAGAGCGCAGGTAAGCGCCAACGACTGTCTGCCCAGCCGGGTGCCAACACATTTCTCAGCCGAGTGCACTTGGGGCACAGAGCAGCGGGTGTTGGCCCTGGCTTGGCTGGTTGTTGGGGAAGTCGCAGGAGAGGGATGAGACCGTGGGGTTGTATTACACGGGAATGCTGTCATTCAAAGCTGTGAGCGTAAGCGTACTGAGTGGCATCATTTTAAGGTTCTCGTGCTGATGTCGGCCTTGGCTTCAGTATTTAGGTGATGTGCACTTTATATCATAAACTGACACTGTGTACCTGAGGACCTTACTATGTTCTCTGTCACGGGCTTTTAGAAATGCTTACTGAGGATTCAATAACCTCACTGCGATGGATCAAATCCTTTGCTTCATCAAAGCTTATCTAATCAAAGCCTGCATTTTGATGTTTTTCTATCATGCACCCAAAATCTGGCTAAGCCGGATTTGTAAACAGAAATCCCACCCCATTGGTTTTTTCGGCGCACAGCTGTACAGTGTGTGTCACACTTAACGCAGTGTTTAGAGGATTGCCTGGTCAGATAGATTGACCTGACCTCTTTGAGCCCAATGAAAACCAACCCATGGGTAATTAGGAAATTAGTTTTGCTGTCATGCTTTTTATCAGGGTTCAAGGCAAGCTTTGATTCAGCTGTTTTAATTTAGGAAATGATTAAAAACCGAGTGCATCTAAGTAAGTGTGGCTAGACTGAGATATTGTTTCACTCATCTATTTGTCCGCCCACAGAAAAACTTTACCGTGAACGGGGGCTCCTTAGTTTGATTGTCTGAAATTGTTGGAACACCTATTAAGTGTTTCTCCAAGACCACAATTATTGAGCGGCGTTTACGTCTAACAGAGCCAACTCTTTGTTGAAGAGACGTGCCATTCATATAGACTGTTTTGTCCATATTGACAACATGAATAAGATACATCCAGTTGCTGTATCTACAAGAAAGATTGCTGCAATAATCCATTGTTTTAGTCGGTACCTTCTGTCAACACAGTGAAAGGCCTATCAGCAGTGTGTAAGAGGCTCAGTTTGAATGTGCATCTCATCCAGCAGTTCTGAGTTACTTTCTTCCAAAAGATGATCTTCTCATCCGCCCTCACAGAAACTTGTTTAGAAGTGTTTCCAGTTTTTCCTTCAGCTTTTTGGGTCATGTCTCCCGGAACGAGAACAGGCAGTTGATATCGACCGCCTGTAGTGTATTGAAGTTGTTGCTGAGTCACTCAGGGCATCATGGTCCGGTTGTTAGTTATTGATTTTCAGAGAGCCCGATCACATTTCCCCACAATGGATGTCATTATTTATTCAGCATCGGTCTCCTGTTGGGCTTTCATCTTTCCTGATTCCTGCCCACCGCTGTCAATGCTTTCTTTGCAGTTGCTCTACATTTAACAGCTATGGCTGACGTGGCTTCCATTGCTTACCCTTCTAAGAGTTTTAAAATATAGACGGAGCCGGTTTTAGCCCACGCTTAAACAGGATTCCATCAGCCATAGCCCCATGCATGAATGAAGCTCCAGCATAGGTCATTCTGTCAGTGCAGTTTTGCATCATACAGTCCACTTGTTTTTTATTCAACAGACTCTTGCACTGCATTCGTGCATCTCTGTAGCAACAAGCCTTTGCCTCCCTCACGATCAGACTCCACCCTCAGTCAGTCACATAAGCCCATACAGACATGCACAGATATACAGCACGCACCTTTCGGTATGCTGTTGGTAGGCAGAGAGGGACACACACACACACACACACACACTTGTCCTGACAATAAATGCTTTAGAAACACTGTGCAGTAGCACTTGGAACATGCCCTCTTATCTACCCCCACTCCCTCTCTGCCTCACATGCACTCACTCAGTCTTATGCACACATACAAACCGCTGTGTGAGCCTAACAACGTTAGGCAAGCTTTGCTGAGCTGTGACAGAGCATGAAATATAGAAACAACAGAACACTATGAGCCCAGCTTAACTTCGGCCTTCCTCATACACTTTATTCCCTAATATATTGTCCTATAAAACGCTTTCTTTCCCTTGTTTTCTTGGCCTACGTGAACAGTCTTGTCCTTGGGTAATTTCAATTTGTTTTTATCCAGCAGCGTCCTATTGACTTTGGGAAGTGTTTGTGTGCACTGAATCAGTTACCTCAACTGTGAAGGTTCACTGTTGACAACGACCCACTCGGCAGACAAAGATGTGCCACAGAGTAGTAGTTATTTTCTCTATTTAGATAGCGACAATGCCGTTTTATCCCAGTGTTATTAAAGTTAATAATGTCACTACAGTTCATTTGATCTCAGCCCCATACTGCTAGCGTGTTGCAGTGCAGATGGCCTTTAGAGCCCCGAGCCCTTAAAGTGAGTGTCTGCTCTCTCCTGAGTCGATCCCAGTGTCTCTGTTGCCCCAGCATGATGGATGACGGTGTTTATCGCAGCTCCGTTCCACTGGCTCTCCTCCCTTTAATTGGATTAAAACGGGTCCACTTGGATTCGACCAGCATGGTCACTGGCTGTGTTTATGTCTGAATTATTTCAGCGCGTCCTCCCTGGCTGTTGCCTGTCTGATGAAGACAGGGCTGAGTCAGGACAGTCCCCGAGCTTCCAGAATAGATTTGGCACACGGGCTTTGTCTCACAGTGTGGCTTTCTTTGGAAAACAGAGCACTGATGCAGCAAGAAGAAAAAAAAAAATAGGAGCCTACTGGCACTGCAACTGACATGATTCCAGATTCCCCCACTCTTGTTGCCATGGAAATGTGTAGCATATGTTCAGTAACCTAATTCACTCGGCCCTAGATAGGACCACACATGGTAACCTGCCAGTCTCACACATAGAAAGAAACCTGTGCCTGCAAATTGCACCTCTGGAGGAATACCGTTATCACCCACTGATTATTCATGTCAATGTTTAGTGATGGCTGTGAGCTAAGGAAACCTTTTTTTTTGGTCTGCATTGGTAAAAGGAAGCAAAACTCGACTTTGTGCTACTTGTCTGTGAAGTTCCCCTCTGGCTGAAGGCAGCGCTGTGTCAGCAGTGCTCCTGCCCTCCAGGTTTTGGTGCCCCCAGGAACTCCAGTTAAGCACAGCGGCAGCAGCGCCGTGCCCCTGCCATTTCTTCCCCATCTCCCTTTTCCGATTCTGGAGCTTCCTGCTGACTTCCTGCTTGCTCTCGCTTTGCTCTGCGCTACTGATGTCTACTGAAACCCAGTCAGACAGTTTCCTCTGTTTAAAGATTCAAATGTCTAAAGCTGTCTCCACTGTTGACAGATTCACTCGTCAAAAATGAGCACTGGTCGTGAAATATTCACCAAGGGCACAGCTAGAGGTCAGAAGCTATTGTTATTCTTTCTGTTTTTGTTCCTTCCCCTTTTCCTGACTGGTATTTGCATTATTAGTATCTCCAGTCAGAAGATCTGTTCGTCAATCCACAACTTACTTTAATAATAGTTCAGGCTTGTGAGGTCTGGATCATATGATGTGTGATTATCTGGGTCAGGCTTACATAAAAACAACAACAGCAATGAACTGTCTTGAACTTTACATCATTCTCAAGCATGGCATTAATCTGACAAATAACATTTACACAACGTCACCCTAGTTTCTGCAGCATCACACCCTTCTCATAATGTTCTTTTTTCATAAGAGGGGAACATTTATTCTGTTTTTATAATTGCTCCTAGTGTATGGCCTTCCTGGTGCTTATTGGAGGAATGTTCTCGCCTAAGGACGCTTTTTCAAAAGACCTTTTGTCCAACTTGTTCTGTTAGGAGTCTTTATGCCGTAACATTTTGTACCTACTCTATCTTCATATTCAAAAAGTTTCTCACCTCATTATAAAGTGTTCCACTCAGTGTCGCTTCATCAAGACTTCCCCAATTGTCTTATTGTGCTGTCCCCTGTGACTAAGGCTTGACTGTCACCAATCCCTTGTATCACGTCACCAAGTCTCAGTATGTCACAGTAGAAACTCTTTATCTCTAGATACTTGCCTAAGTATCAGCCGGCGGCTCAGCTCCATAATGTTTATTGTGACGAATGAATTGTGGAGACCTGTCAGGGTTGAGTAATGAGTCATATTCATGCCACAACATATTACTTGGCAGGTAAGGAGGCGGCTCTTACAGTTAATTTTCAAGTCTCTGACCCTGATTCTTCAGCTCTCCTGAAAGACGAGGAGGAATGCTTGCTAGGTGAAAAATTTTTAAGTGAGAAAGGTCGCTTTGAACTTTTAAATGGAAGAAATCCCACAATGAAGGGATAAACAAACCTTCTTTTTTTTTTTGCTAGTAAAACTGCTGCAAACAGACTGAATTCATTACGAAAGAGGTAAAATAAATTCTCAGTTGGGTTTCTCAAGTGTGCTAAAGAATGTGTGAAAGTGCTGATCTAATCCCTGTCGCTGAAGTTTTCTGGGTGTGTTCAGATGCAGCAGAATGTTTTAACATCCATTATCCTTTTTTAAAGCTTGTTTGATCCCAGGGCACATCGGCCTCTGATAAGTCTCATTTCTTTATAACAAGCTCTGCTCTGTTAAACAAGAACACCACTCAGCTGGCATCAGTTTGCTGTCAGCCAGAGTTTGTGTGGATGAAGTAAAAAAAAATAAATAAATAAATAAAAAAAAAAAGCACAAGCAGTAATGTCAGCGCTCTGAGAACCCTGGGTAATGCCCTTGCAGCTGGTAGGAATGAAAATAGCTCCCTGTATCCTTGTCACTTCAAGCGTTGCTGCTATTAAACAGGTTCATCATCAAGTGCACAGTAACAAAATATTTTTCTAACATAAACATTTTATAAGCAGTAGTATTTACATCTCCAGTCCTTTCCCCGTGTTCACACAAAACTGCGGCTGTAAATATTTATCACAGGAATGACTCACTTTATTTGAGTGCGCTTGTGTGGGGGCTACATCTCGCAAAGGATGTTCCACACAGTCAGGCTACCTAAAGTTATCCATCAACAGCTTATTAGTGATTGCTAATAACTGATGTTGCAAAGCCGGTTATCAACCAACAGAGCACTGACATTAAACGAGGTGAGGGTCACAGTAAATGACATTATCAGCAGATCAAGTGCAGCATGTTTAATGTGAGATGAAACCGTTCGCTCCTTTGGGGAAATAAGTTTTGGAGTTGTAAAAAGTAATAATAGTAAAAGCTTAATAAGAGATAACTATTGATAATTTATTAGGCTTTATTGAGTGTCTTAAAATTTCTTTAACCTGCAGCCCAAATGTTCAGTTGTTAATGATGTGAAACCTAACTGGTTTCACCCAACACGGTGGGTGGAGGCATCCGCATCCACCCACTGCTGAGTTAGTCAGCTAAGTTGAATTTTACTGGGAAAAGACTTCACATTGTACCGATACTCCCTTTTCGCTTTGGGGTTCAGCTCGCAGCTAATGAATCACTGAGTTGTAACATGTGAACGAGCAACACACGTTCAACTTGTCTGCCACGTACGTTGCCATACCAGCAAATTCATTTGCTGTCAGATACACGTAGCATGTGTATTCACGGCATCCGAGAAGCGTGGAAGTGTAATTTATTTATTAGTTTTCAGTTTTATAGGCACTGAGAGTAAACAGTATAATAGGATCAAGGCGTTCCATGTGGTTACTGCAGTTTTACAGTCGAGCCTTTGAGAAACCTTTAAACGCAGTCACAAGATGAACTGTCATGGCAACCCTGTGTGACACTTGCTGTATGCTGACTGACAGGCCATGTGTTACATAAATCTGAAGCGCTGACTGACTCCTTTTGTGTAATGGCTCAGTCTGATGTCAGGATTAATTCATTAGACAGCTGTGTTTGAACTGGTGATGAACAATTAAAAGTCTGACATCTTTCCCTAAGTACTTTGGACGTACTTTCTTTTTTTAATCATATTTTTGATTTTAGATTAGAATGGAAACAGACTTGCCGTTGGGTACATCAGATACAATATCATCTGATGATAATGTAACAGAACATCAATATTATCATTTAAAAAGAGCGTGAATGTGAACGTTAGAGCAGTTTAGACTTATTACCATGTTTGTTCATCAAGGGATCAGCACCAGCAACATCCGTGGCTACGGCTACCCTGCTAACAGTCAGAATGCTTGTGATGCTTGTTTATGTGTTGAATGTGTTTAAAGCAGATATGCTCTGCCTCCAATGGCCAAGGAAGGTACCACGCTTTCCCCTCAGGCCCTGGGCTCAGGGCCAACCTTGGAAAGGCAGTGCTAATGACTGTCGCACAAAGGCCAAATGTCTCACAGCGAGGCAGGGAGAAGCTGGCGAGACTGGGCTCACTTGATCTCGCAACAGAGTTCAGCATGTGGAATGAATCCAAGTAGCCAGCAATAGGTGGCCTGCACACGATCAACAGTGCTTTTGTAGACGTCCTCTAGCCTTAGCATTTCTCTAAACCTCACTGACATATCTTAACATCCAGGATTTTGTACTCTTTGTATCCCTCTACTCTTCTTCCTCATAATTACTTGTTCTCTAAAGCCTGGAGATGTCCTTGCTGGATTCTCAGTTGGTGAAGTTACTTTTTCCTCACATCATGATGTGTTTGTAAGAACCGTAGAGCACTCAGTCCCTGTAATAGTCCAGTGAAGTGCCCTATGATTGTCTTACGCCCAACGATGCCTTGAGAAATTGTCCAGGGGTCATTGATGCTCATACTTGAGTGAATTTAGACTAGGACCGGGTATTTGATGGACAGAAGGCTGCATTGAGGACCTCGTTGTAAAAAGATGGGTTTTCGGGAGGTGCGGGTCTCTGTCCCTCTGTTTCTCTTGTATTCTCTCTCTTGTTCTCTTCCCACTGTAACCTATTGGCTACGGGCCCAGGTCTGCGACACTGAGGAACTGAGGAGCTGAAGTGGGCACTTTTAGAGCAGCTCTGCTGAACACAAGGCCAAGGACAAAAGGTGTGTGTGCGTGTACACACTCCTGTGAGTGAGTGAGCGGAGCATGTACACAGAAAGCGTCCTTTTAAGAAAGGTTCAAGGGTCGCAAGCAATAGTGGTTTACCATCTGCTGCAGGCATGTACTGTACATACAAAGGCGCGTGCTTGTGTGCACTCACAATGCCTCCTTTTAATTGATGGCTAGAATCGTGGCTGTAGTTGTTCATCACGTGTTGCTTGCATCTGATAGGTGTGATGCTTACAACAGATAATAATAAGATAATTAAGCTAGATATTAAAAATTCCTTTCGAGGCTGATCACTTTGATGAAAAGCTAAACCTACGTCGGCTGCCACGGACAGAAACATAACGAACTTGCAATCCTTGTGCTCTATCAAAAAGCAAATCAGTTTCTTTGACGGAGTCTCCATATGGCTGACACCATGACTTTGCGCTCTCGCTGGAGATAAAAGAGGCCTGACAGTTACGAAAACGGCCACAGGGAAGAACCTGTCATCAAACATGAGGCGTTGACATGTGTTGTTGTTGTTGTCATTACTGTTCTCAGCCCTCAGATAGGCTCAGACTTTGGACAGCTAAGCACGGTGTGAACATGTGCCATCAGTGTTAGCATGAGGCGGCCACTTAAATTAACCACATTTAACTGAGTTGCAGAGGGGGGTAGGTGGATGTGTTGTAGTCTGAGGACACAGCACAGGTTGTTTGGGGATACACTGAATAGCATACTAAAGAATCAGTTTATGCAAATGATCTTTATGCTTGTTAAAATTCTTATTCCCTGACTGATACAGCATTAGCACTTTATGTTTAAGGTCAAGAATTAAGGTCAAGAACACTTAATATTGCATAGCTACCAGGAGCACACAGGAGATGGTACAGTGGGAAAGAGTAAGTAAAAGATAGAGTTAGCGCTGATTTCTCAGTGTTTGTGTCTTCACAAAGTTTGTGTTTTTCCTAGTTTTCCTTATTATTGTCATTGGATGGCTGAGTTTCTTCCTCACTCAGTGGGTCCTGGTTTATGTTGGAGTGCTGATTTTAGCCTGGGAGAATGAACGCAGTGCAAATGGCTCCTGACATAAAGCACCGGGACTTCTGCTTCCATACTTTTGCTGCCCTGGGGTTGAGGACACAAACAAACTAAAGCACAAATATAGTTGGACAACAAAACAAGGAACTATGCTATGTGCACAGATAAATATAGCTACATGCCTGCATGTGTGCGCACACCCAGCGGCAAGGACCCATACACACAAAGACGCCCAAAGAAGACACATTAGTATCCTTCCCTGCTGTCATTCTCCTCCTTACCTTAGAGAGCAGAGCTGACGAGAGAATAGGACAGCGTGCCGAAGAGGAGAGGACGGTGTGCTGGGAGCGAGAGGTTGTCTTTAAGAGGTTCCCCTGGGTTCTGAGGATTCACCTACTTTGAAAAGGTTTAATGGAGTTGAACTAAGGGCAATTAGCCATCCAGGACACATGGTGCTGCAGTGGTGAAGAGCACTACCTATGCCGACCAACTAGCAGTCACCTTTACGAGAGTCTTCTTTATCGGTGGCATAAAAATGTAACACCTACAATGAGGTTGTTTTTTTTTCCATCTCCTACTGTGAAAACAACAAAGCATTGTCAGAATATGTTCTTCATAGCAAAATAAGCCATTTCCGCAGGGAGTATAGACATTTTTACAAACAGCCACAAACCAATGCTTCCCCCTGAAAGTGTTCGAAGTGTCAGAGCAGCCTTAGATTCTCCAACCAAAACATATAAAAAGATGGATAAACGTGACCAGATTCACACGTCATTCTGCGGGCGACACGTTTGCCTCTGGGGTCAACGTGAAGAGCATTGCAGTGTTCTAGCTCTTAGCACCTTACCCTCCGCCATCCTGCTATCCCCACATTACCTTCCCTGTGTTGGGTGTTCACACATGAGCAGCTTGAGTGACAGTGACATTTATGGGCTTGTCCAGACAGCAACCACGTCCGTCCCTCGGGGTGGGGGGGGCAGCCCTCTCCAAACATCCATCTCCGGAGGTATCCAACTGTGACACCCCCCCCCCTTCAAACACCCTAATCTACCCACCATCAATACGTTAGATTGACTGCAGGCACACAGAATGAATTGTACATGCAAGTCAATGTGTAACAACAGACTGCTTTAGATTATTATACGTAGGAAGTGGACTGACTGGATAGATGAGTTGCTCCCTGTGCTTCAGAATCGAAACTCTCTTAAATTGATTTGTTTTCTTCTCCTCACATTTCCCTCTGCACTGTTTACCCTGTTGAAGTTAACGATGTTGATAGTAGTCGTTGCTTTAATTCCAGCAGTATGAACGATTTTTGTCTCAAATATGCCAGTCAGTGCTGCCAGAATTAATAGACTCATACGTTCAGCATTCATTTTAAAATTCCTTTTGGTTATGAAGGTGATGTGACCTCAAGTTGCCCCCATCTGCCCTGCATTTGCATTCACTGGGTAAAAGAGAAGAGAAGTGCTAATATAAAGTGGAAGAGATCCCATGTGTTTTTTTCCATTCTAATAAGTGTCAGTCAGGAAGAAGCTTTCCTTAGTATGCTGAGGCAATAGCAGCCTCTCCTCTCCTCTCCTCTCCTCTCCTCTCCTCTCAGTCTCTCCTCTCCTCTCCTCTCAGTTTCTCCTCTCCTCTCAGCTCCTCTCTCTGTGCTGTCTTCCTGGCTCTAATCATGTGGCCATTGTGTATGGATTTACTGCCCTGTGAGCCCCCAGGAGGGAGATTTGATTTTTCCCCTGCACTAGCTAATCTTTCCCTCTCAGTCTCTATTTTTCTTTTCTAATTCTGTCTGCCTCTCCTCTTGCAGTCTTAGATGTTTTCGGTGTTCTCTCTTCCTTTTTAGATAATCACCCTTAGTTGACTGGAAGCATGATCTTATTCTCTATTCTCTTCCATAACATCTTATTTCTGACCGTGTCTTGCTTCTGTCCTTCTACTTTACCTAACTCACACTTTCTCAGCTTAAGCATGAAACTTATTATGTATTATTTCTCAGCAATCTCAGTTATATGTATGACTTATGCATTTGGTATTTGAATTAGTTTTGACTCGTTGTTTTACTGTTTTCCAGCCACTCTCACTCTCCTGGCTCCATGGCAGCAGCGGTGCGAGGCAGTGAGTGGTCATGTGGACGCTGCACCTTCTTAAATGCCGGTGCAGCACCTCGCTGTTCCATCTGTGAGGCACCACGCCAGAAACCTGACCTTAACCAGATCCTACGGCTGAGCAGCACCGAGGAGCATCGCTGGGCCTGTCCCCGCTGTACACTCAACAACCCCCAGGGGTCTGGCGCCTGCTCCGTCTGCGGCTTCGGACCATCCCCTGCAACTCACACACCTCCTACAACCACCATAGCTGCCACTGCCAACGGCCTCCCGTCTGCTCCGGCCGAACCCCCAACGCCTACCGTCACCCCCACAGTTTTACTTGAGCCCCATGGACAGCATCCAGCTAAGGAGGAGGTGCTGCGACGGTCTGAGAGCAACGGAGAAGTGGTTAGCCTGGAGGGGCATCACGCTGGCTGGGCTTGCCCTCGCTGCACACTTCATAACACACCCGTGGCGCTGTCGTGCTCAGCCTGTGGTGGTCCCAGGAAACTGTCTTTGCCTAAAATCCCCCCTGAAGCGCTGGTGGTGCCTGAGGTGCGCACCCCTGTGCTGGGGTTTCCTGTTCACACAGCAGGCACTGCCCCACTACTCATAGACCTAACGGATGACTCTCCCCCAGCCCCACCCTGTGATCCCCAAGAACCATCTCATGTGTCCTCACAGGCCCTTTCCTCCCCTTTCACTGCTTTCTCCTCCTCCCTCCAAAACAACCCTGTGCCTCGCAGCAGGAGAGAGGTGCCCCCTCCAGGGCGCCCACCAAACCCAGGCACCAACACTCCCAGCCCCACATCACCTTCAGCAGCCATTGTTCCACCCCAGCCAGGCCCACAGCGGCCAGCCAAGCCCAAACATGCCCAACCCCAGGAACCTTCATACCCCAGCAAGCGCCTCAGTATCTTAGAGGAAGAAGACCCTCAGCACCATCCACTGACCCCCCACCTCCCTGTTGCTTCCTCAGCTGCCCCCACCTGGAAGTGCCCTAGCTGCTCGTTGCCCAACCCCGGTAACTCATCTAAGTGTGAGGCCTGCCGATCATCACGGGCCGGTGCTGACCTCATTGACCTGGTAGGCTGTGAGACGGTACGATTTACCCCGGCCAGTCCCTCCAGCCCAGACTTTAGCACCTGGGCCTGCTCCAAGTGCACGCTGCGCAACCCTACAGGTGCACCCAAGTGCTCGGCCTGTGGTTCTTCCAAGCTGCATGGCTTTCAAGAGCAACAGGTGCCACTACCACGCTGCTGTACACACTGTGGCCTCCCGTCAGGGCCTGGCACCGTATCATGCTCCTGTACACCTTCCTCCTCTTCATCCTCCTTGGGTCATAAAACACGCAAACAGGCCCGGGGCTTCCCGTCCTCCTCTTCTGCTATTGCTTCTAGTTCCTCCTCTGCCGCCACCTCATCTAGCCTTCAGGAGAAGGTAGGACAGTGGAGCTGCCCAGCATGTACGCTGCTCAATGACATCAAGGCCAAGAACTGTGCAGCATGCCACACACCCCAGCAGTACCTCACCCTTCGCAAGGTGGTTAAGCCTCTGAAGAGGAGGGAAAGCATGCATGTAGAAGCCCGTCGACGAAATGATGAGGGCGAGGCCAAGGAGCTTTGGGAGAACATAGTCAGCTTCTGCAGAGAGGTAAGAGAAAAATTGAGTTGTAGCTGGGGAAACCTAAGTAACCATCGATGCTTTGATGAGGCACAGTCACTTTGTGTGTCATTCGTAAAAAATATTTATCAAGCAATGATTCTATAGTCTTGAATGGGTGAACAAGTAAAGCCTTGTCAAGTAGCACATTTTCATCCACAGGCAACTGACACTGGTCCAGCAACAGTAAGTTAATCATATGTTTTTCCTCTTTTTGCTTTTACATTTTGTTATACTTCTCTGAAAAGTCCATTTCTGCTTTTTTCTATGTGTAATGCATCACAGGGTGCGCATTGCCTTTCAGTGCACAGTTCCCTCATTGTAATTCCTCTTTTTGTTGTGGCTCTGGCATTGTTCCCACTCCCTCAATCTCTCTAATTTCAGAGAAATGCTAATAGGCTTTGTCATTGCCTCTGTTTGCACTCGCTTCGTTAGCAGAGTTTTAAACGTCCAGCGGGTGAATGTTGGCCACCTAAATGAGCTGCAGATACAGTGTGACTCATTTTTATACCCAGACTAGAACCTGCCCTCAGTCACAGAGAAGTCACTTCACAAAATACGGAGTCTGAATTTTAAAAGTGCGGTCAGGACTGTAACTCTTGCACTGGGAGGCTTTAATGGGTCCAGTTTTATTGTTTGTTATGATTAGATTCTGCTGGAGATTTTTTATGCTGACAGCCTAGTTTGAGTTGGATTCTCTACCTCCAGTCCTTAGTTGACACCAAATACAACACAACACGCAAGAGATGAGACATTTTTTTTTTTATCATTAGAAATATAATTTTTCTTTAATGTGAACTTCCCTGCATCAATTCTTCAAGATTATTAAAGGATCAGAACTTTAATTCTTGTTAAACTTCTTTCTATATCAGTATACACTGTTACACAGAAAATTTTCATTAAGCTGCATAAATGTTAATCATTAAAGTGTGTCCGCGGGACCTCTGGGAGCAGTCAAGCAGCAATTCTGAAGCAACACTCTGAGCGAGATGAATTAATCTCTCTGCTAGGGGTGCAGGGGTATGCTCAGGGTGGCCTCAGCGTGTCATCGAGCCACCCTTTAGGACTGCCCAAAAAATCCTGGACTGAAAACTGTTGAAAAACTGTTTTAAACTCTAACTCCACATTTCAGTAATACATCATTCAAAGTCTTTTCACATGTTTTCAGCAGCTATTTTCCAACATATTTAATGTATTTTGAAAGAATACTCAGAATTTTTAAGTGTTTTTTTTGTTTCTGAAGCGGCGGAATCCTAATTATATTTTTGTAATTATGTTGTCATAACCCCAAATAATGATGTATTTTACCTGTTCCAGCATTCAAAGATCAAGAATAGTCATTCATGAGCCCTGATTGGTCTGATTCATGGTGTCACAGTTGTTTGGAGACACAAAGATGTCCCCAGCAACTATAACTATGATGTGACAACCTTTATGTTGGTTCTTTGTAAGACACCACATCATGTTCACTTTCTCTGCAAGGCTGAACCTTTGATAAGCCTGCATTATGTTGTCATGGATATGCTATTCAGGGCTGTCAGAGGGGCTCATTTGAGACCTTTTAAGATCGCCAACACCTATAGTAATGAGACAGATCTAATTGGACTAATTAGGCTTCACAGAATCCAGAACTGATCAGATTCAGGTCATTATTTGGGACAGGCTTAGTTTCGCTGAATGTATTTGGATGTCTGATGCGTGCCCATTTACTACATCGGCATGGCACCTATCATGCCATGTTTACAATAGCATGAGAGAAATTTAGGATGCATTATTAATGGCTTCTTTGAAAGGCACAGGGCCCACTGCTGCGAGCGTGGGAGGAAAGTTGGCTCAGTCGGAAGGAAGGATATCAGAGATACCTCATCCCCTCCTTCCCTTCCTCGTTTTCCAATTTAACATCGACATTTAAGCTCGTATTTCTTTTATCATCTCTCCTTTTTTCCTACAAATATTTTAGGCCTCCTTCTCTCCAGCTTTGCCCCTCTGCACTCTTCAAAGCACTTTCCCCTCTTCATCTCCTTTTTATCCCGTCTCCCTCCATCACATCCATCCCCACACGCTCATCCTGTTTTTTTTTTTTCTTTTCCTCCACTCTGCTAATATCTCAAAATATGCTTTCCCCTTGCCACCAACCGCACCCCATCCACCTCCATCCCACCCTCTCCACACGACTGCACTCAATTCCCCTGTGTAGCAGTCAGTGTGTGGCTGTGTGTGTGTACGTGCTAAGGTGAACACAGGGCTGGCCTATTTATAGTAGCAGAGCTAGAGAGAAGAGGAGCAGAAATGATCTGCTTCCCTATAGTGAATGTAATCACTAACAGCATCAACCACTGCAGCTCGGTTTTAAGGGTCAGAGAGCTGAAGTGGGATAGAAACGGTAAGCAAGGGGTGCTAGTCTTCCTAATCCATCTCTGTCAAGGCATTAACACTTGGCAAGCACCAAAACACCAGTGGTGAAAATTGAATAATGGTAAAAGCTTATGGTTTACGCTGTGACGATGTGTGTTTGTGCAGCCCGACCACACAAATACAGTGTTTTTAATATGTTGTATTTGTTTAGCTCTGTTTTCAGATTTGCGTTCTAGGCTGCTGTTACTTATCAAATATTCTGTACAAGTTTTTGGGGAGTTAAAAACTGTATTATTCTCACAATGAGAAATATTCTTTCCTCACCTGAGTGGAGTGTGCTTCTCTTGCCGTCTTGCTTTTCTACTCTCCTTGATTGGTTTGGAGAGCAAGAAGTGTGTGTGTGTGTGTGTGTGTGTGTTTGATGCCAGTGCCCCAGAGCGTGTCCGCTTACTCACTGTGCCAAACGAGTAAATGCTACTAACAGCCATCAGCGCCGCTTGTGAACTGTAAAACCCAGCATGGCTGGAACTGGTTCCTCTGTTCCCTCTCCATGTCACCCTCTGGGGGAGCAACAAAAAGATGCTACACAGCAACAGATTGACTTTTGATTTGTTTTATTTTGTTTTTATTTTCATTCTTTAGACCGCTCTTTATACTACTTGGATTTTTGCCACACTTAGGGATTTTGTCTCTTTTGGTTTCCATGTTGGATCGTAAGTTGTAACTGCCTGCAGTGACAGGTTTTCACTGTCTGTGACAGTCTTGCACGTACCAGGCTGTTCTGGGATGCTTTTGTTTTGGGTTTAATAAGCGTGGCACTATGAAATCCAGCTCTTATAGTTCCTTGTCACCACATTTTCAGAGATCAATAGGTTGTCTGTAACGTGAAGATATCTAACCACAAGCTTACATGCCTCAAAAGAAGCCTGCCAGCTCTGTGTAGTCTGGGAGATGGCAGGAAGGCAGCAGGTTTTCTTAGCTCAGCACTGAACTGGCTGATCGCGGTCTACTTTGCACGCTGGCACACGCCCAATGATAGAATCAGAGACAGCAGCACCGGGTTCACTCGACGAGGACAGTCAGCTAGACTTACACTGGCAGACGTCACAATGCTGCAGCCTGAATAGCAGGAAAATGTATCTATATTACGTATGTGAACGTTATCCATACTTATATACGTACAATCCAAAAAAGGTTCCACTTTACTACAAATGTTATATCTTGTTTCAGACAGGCAATTTATGTTTATTTAAAGCGTATCCCATTTTGCACACTCTGCTTTATGTTGTTTAATACACCATTTTTAATAATTTATGTGTAAGGGGGATCTGTTTTTTGTTATCTGAATGCATTGAAGTTGAATTATCTCGCAGATTCTGATCATTCATCATAAGACCAGAACTGAGTTGCATGTCCCAGAGTTCCATATGACTCTTTGGTGTCAAAAGGTCCTGAAAAAAAACAAACAATAAGCGAATAAGCTAATTGTGAATAAGCTAATGGTAACAACGTGCAGCACGGCCTTTTCCTTATGGACAGACTGCCACACATCACATCTTTGAAGTGACTCAGAACAATCTGCTCAAATATGTTCATGACGGAGGTGAGTGCAACATGATACTCTCAACAGCAGTACCATCTGGAAGTGAAAGGATGGATTAAAATATGTTGAAGCACATGGCAGAGTTTTCTAGCACATACTGGGGATATACCATACTCTAACGTCATCAGGCCCTGTTGATTTATTTATCAACTGAAGTTCCCTTTAACCTGCAGATAAGAGAGTGTGAAAATAAGCCTCAAGCTGCCGCACAGTCAAGTATTTCTCAGAGTAATGAATTAATTCTTAAAACACTGGAATGTAAAAGTCTGCAAATGCAAATGTGTGAAGTGAAACGGTAAAGTTTGAAGCCATAAACGGAATAAACAGTCAAATTTGTGTCTGGTTTAAATCATGGAAACAGTCAATGGACCAGATTAAGCCGATAAAAGAATGTCCTTGGATGTCAGAGCCTTGGTGGCAAGCAGCTTGGTATGCTAATTTATTATTGTAGCTAACATTTATCATCTATTCATTAGAACCAGCAGGCTTTTCATTTATCTCAGCTTCCCAAATGATGATGCTTGTGTAATATTTTAGATTAGAGTCAACTATAAGGACTTCTTGTGCTTGTTGAGATACAGAAAAACTGATACCGTCTGTGTGAACACCTTCACCATGAGAGAGAAGTCATAGTAACTACCTTTCAGCGAGTAGAGGGAGCTCTACGAGATGCAGTTTGGACTCTTTTACCCTGAGCTCACAGTTTTTCCCTCTCTAGTCTTGTTTATTTGAGAGTGCTCTGTGAGGTTGAAGTTAGTGTCTAAATGCGTCCAGGGCCAGAGCCTTCTCCTCCACCTCTGTGGTGAATCCACATCGGCCCTTGAGCACATACAATAAAGGCCAGCACAAGGGTCATACATAAGCCATTGAACTCCAGAATCCGTAAGCTACATGGAGACCTCGGATGGCCGGGGCTGTGAGGCGGTGCTGAAGTGATTCTGTCTGGTAGCTCATGCTGCATCGAGGCGACAGAACTGGATTGAGGGGGATGGAGACGAATCAATTCGCTTCACTGTGAGCCTCCAGTAGGGTGCCCACATTACATCCCCCGTCTGCTTCGTGACACGACTGGCCAAGCCCACTTCTGACACCACAAATAGGAAACCAGATAGGGTTGCGTGTGTGTCTGTTGGCCCTCTCGGGTTTGTACAGGAGAGTTTTAGATGGGCAGATAGTGTGACATATTGGGTGTCTTGATCTGTTAATGTATCATGTAGTCCCAGTCCTGCGTACAGTAGAGAGGCAGCTACATTTCAGAGTGTTTAAATCCAGTGTGTCGTTCTAAATGCTCCGGTGCTCTGCAGGAAATATGTCGAAAAGTAACGCGTTTGAAATGTTCAAAAGTGATTTGCATATGTGTCCCGTATCCCGGCTGGTACGCGGCGGCATTTTTCATCTCCCGCTGTGCACATGTGTGATGCCACGCTAACCGTGGAAGTAATTCCACATGACACATGACTAAATGTGGAAGCCAGCAGTTTGTCCTTGTTCCCCTGAGAATCCTGGGCTCATGTGGCACCCTGTAGCGTCCTCCATTAATCATCATCCACCTGCAAAATATGTCATTTTGGAAATGCAAGGTAGAGATTAACAATTAGTCCTCAAAAGCTCCAAGTGTCCCTCAGGTTTGCATTAGTTGTTTGAAAGTGCTCTCACCAACTCCTTTCAGCGTGATTTAAAAATGGATTTTCAGATTTTGATAAGATGTTCTTTCTAACAATCAAACGTGCTTTTTTTTAAAATCTATTTCATCTGTTCTTTCCCTCCTTACCCTCCACTATCTCCCTCTTGTCCCTATTCAGAACTCTGTGAACTTCGTGGATGACAGTTTCCCTCCGGGACCTCGCTCCGTGGGCTTCCCCGAGGGCGACAGCGTCCAACAGAGAATCAAAAAGTGGCTCCGCCCCCACGAGATCAACTGCAGCAACTTCAAAGACCGAGGCGTCAAGTGGTCCGTCTTCCGCACGCCGCGGCCCTCTGACATCCTGCAAGGCCTGCTCGGGAACTGCTGGTGAGCTGTCGAAAACGGAACACAAGGACACATGGGACTGTCATGAGTCTGATAACTTTAAACAATCTAGAGGCAGATCATTTATTTAGAAAAACGCTGGGAAAAACAAGGAAGAGGTTGTCCTGATTCATGTTTAACCCAGGGCAAACAAAAATAGCCATAGATCCCCAAAGTAAAAAGACGTTTTTCATTCCGTTCGGTCTCTGTGAAAGTTCAGAGTAATATAAAACAGACAGCAGGTAATGTTTCATGTCTGTGTGGTTTTAGTCTGAGTCTGCTTTAGATGAACACTGCGGCCTGAAGCTAGCACAGAGAGAGAAAGGGAGACAGTGACGGAGAGGCAGTGAAACAGTAGGTAAAGAGCGAGAAACTGAAAAATTGGGAGGCAGCGAGGAAAAAAAGGAAGAAGGCAAGCATTAAATGAAAGAGGGAGCAGGGTGTAGTTGGACAGATGCACAGATACACCTGACAGGGAGATTATTCACAGGAATGCGAGGTTGGACACATGCTTTATCTCTCTGCCCTTGTTCTGTGTGTCCTTTGAGGTGTGTGTGTGTGTATATATAATAGAATATATATATATAAGTATATGTGCGTGTGTGTTGCCATCCGCGATCTTCCTCAACTGACGCACGCAACAGAGAACAGTCACTCACAAAGTTGTCCCAATACAGCTTTTCGCTTCATCACCCGAGCACACAGCTTATCAAAAATAACCCTCCCCAGAGCTGAATCCTCTCATTCGCATCAGGATGTAACCCTAATTCATCTCTCTCGCTCTCTCACTCTCACACACACACACACTTGACCTAATAAACCAGCAAACAACCCAGCTCCCTACAGTCAGCCAATGACAGCGGAAGAAAGTGGTGTCCTTGAGTACAGCTGCAATACAAGCTGACATTACAGTCACATTATGACACAGCTAATTGGATTTTTGTTTGATTTCTTTTGTTTTTTTTGTAGCTGATGGGTTTTTCAGCAGCGGCTGAATGGACTGATCGGCCACGCTCAGCTGTCGCTTGAACAGATGGAATATAGCTTTGACAATACACATTTCCAACCCCACACAGACGTGTTTTCAGTCTTTGCTGCTGCGATAAAACACACACTGACGGCCGGACTGAAGGGGATATTACTTTTATCTCTAGATACAGTGACAGTAATGCTAGTGGTAAAAGTAGCTAATCAGTTTGGTAAACTTTGAGTTATGTCATCAGGGGGTTGGTATACTGTAAAAAAAGCTGTGAGTCAGCAGCACACAAAGACACATATTTTTAGCTCGTTCTCCCAAAACTTGCAACAGTTTGTAGCCATTTCATCAGCGTCGTATGATCTCTTTCTACATTTTCAGATGAACTAATGTTCACTTTTAAAATATATTCCTTTTTAGTGGGATCCCTGTATCCCCAGCCGCGTTTCTCTTCTTTGAAGAATTAGCATTTTCTAATATATTCGGATTTTTGATTAACTAATTTCTCTTGCAAACTAATTAGTGGAGACGAGACGGTTTGTCTTTGCTACAGGGTGAATTAACAGTAATGGGGAGGTAACCAGAAGGCATAGATGCCTGAATCATGAAATGCGATTGATTTTCAATGAAGGCAAATTATGTAAAAAAAAATAAATAAATCTTTGGTGCCTTGCAGAAAAGAATGTTCTTAATTGCACGTTTACAGTCTTATAGCTGCTTATCCGGCTGTTTCTGCTTGTTCTTTTCTCTGATTGCGTCTATCAGTCAAGATTCCTGATCCATTCAGCCATCCACCTGTCCGTCACAAGCAGTTGATTATTTATGTCTTTGCATCTCCATATGTTTTACTGCCTAATTCAGATTGTCTTTTCCATGTTTCCATCGCAATCCTCTCATCCTCCCATCTGTCCATCCAAATCCGACGTGTTGTTTTCCGATTCATTGAGTTTTATCCCTCCGCAGGTTCCTGAGCGCGCTGGCGGTGCTGGCAGAGCGTCCGGAGCTGGTGGAGAGGGTGATGATCACCAGGACCATCTGCCAGGAGGGGGCCTACCAGGTTCGGTTGTGTAAAGACGGGACGTGGACGACGGTACTGGTGGACGACATGCTGCCCTGCGACGACTATGGCTACCTCCTCTTCTCCCAGGTCAGGAACAGGGAGAGGAGAGGGAGGGATGTGAGAGGCCCTGGAGGGAGAGATTTAGGGGTAGAAGTAATGGATGAGAAAATGGTGAAACCAGGGAAATCTGTAGAAAGGTAGACTCATAGATATTCAGTGAACAATACATGTTATTAATGTCAAGGACACTGAAAAATAGCTAGAGGGAATAAAGATTGAAGTATATTGTATTCTGCTCATACAATGTCTGTCCTCTTCCAGGTCATTGAGGTTAGAGAAGATGGATAGTGAGTACATATAGAGGACCAAAGCAACATGCAGACTGTGCAGTGTATGCGCCCTCTGACATGCTGCTGCTATTCACTCACACCCTATTGTGACTCTTAAAGGGGAACCCCACCAATTCTACACATCGGAGTGTGTTTACAAGTGAAAAAATAGCTGTATAAAGCTTTATGTGGCTCCAGAGTGGGCTGTGCAAAGTCTGATAAATTACCTTAATGTCACCTGAGTAAGCATCAGGGAGGCTGAAGACTGACTACAACTTTTGGAAATGAAAGAATCTGTGGGTGTGGAGTTGGAAAGAAACAAACTTACCAGACCAGTTTGTATTCCTCTCCTTATCTCTGCTCGAGTTTAGAGGCTCCAGGCTACGTTAGCTGCTGTTAGCTTAACACACCCAAATCAGTACTGTCTGTACTGTTGGTGGTCGAGTTGTGTAGTGGGTAATGTAGGTGTCAGGTTTTGACAAGGAAGAAGATTGCATGGAATAAAAACGATGATATCTCTGGCTCTGCTGCATCAGATTCCTTTTTTAAACTGCCCATCATAAGTCTGACAGCGTTTAAGAGGGGCAGTGCTAAATTGGTGGAGTACTCAGCAGGAAACCACAGCAGCGATGTAGCAACATTACAGGCTACTGGACACATATTCTTGCTGATCTGTCAGAGTTGCTTGGTGTTTGTTTAGAGTAATCATAATTGCCTCGTTGAAAGAGTTGCAACCTAACATCAGCATGATATTAACATCTTAATATAAGTTCAAGTTCATTCATTAACTAGCTTTTCATCAGATGTCTCAGAGGATGCCACAGAGGAACATTGTACCTTGAGGTCTAATTAATCAACAGTCAATTACAGGACAGACTGTATTGCAGTATGCAACAAATAAAGCACAGGGAGACTAACTCACGCACTCACATGCTGGACAGACATACTGTAAAACCTATTATACCTTACCTGCATTATTGTGTTGAGAGTGACTGGCACCACAGCATAAATTCTCAAAGAAGGACGTGAATTCCTTCACAACTATGACTAAGCATTTTGGGAATCAAGACAGTAATGTTTATGGTTATAAGATAAGAAAGAATAACTACCACATTCCACTTTTTTTATCAGGTTATCATGTTCAGAGACCTTTGATACATTCGAGTCCCAGCCAACAGGTTTAGAGCCAACACAACATCCTGTCATAAATGTACCTCCGTCATTGAAGTGTACTCCTGACTGAGACATGACTAAATATTTCCCTCTTCTGTTTCCCATAATTCCAGGCTCAGAGGAAGCAGCTCTGGGTGGCGCTGATTGAGAAGGCCCTGGCCAAACTCCATGGCTCCTACTTTGCCCTGCAGGCAGGGCGCGCCATCGAAGGCCTGGCCACGCTGACGGGGGCTCCCTGCGACTCTCTGATGCTCCAGGTCAGCTCCACCAACCCCCGGGAGGAACCCATCGATACAGACCTTATCTGGGCCAAGATGCTCAGCTCCAAGGAGGCTGGGTAAGAGAGGAGAACAGTGCAGGGAGCATTGTCTTTGGCTTTGCTTTTCACTTATTCATTCTTTTCGTGTTGCTAGATTTTTCCACTGTGTTCACATTACAGAATAGTTGCAGTTCTCTGAATAGGTATAAAACAAATAGTAAACATCTCATTGTAAAAACACTGAATCAACATTCTGTAATCACAACTACAAACACTGAGGTGTTACAAAGCTGCAAGGGTGCTGAATGCCAATTGGTGGTGTATATCAGTAATAAAAGAGGTCTAGTAATCAGCACATTGATATGTGAGCTTTCAAAGCAACCTAAGAAAACTAACTGAACACCAAAGGGGCCAAATCATCTGTGGCCAGACTGCAGGTCCATCTGTCAGAAAACAAAGTATTTTTCAATACGTCAAAGGGGAACGACCTGGAACAGGATGATAAGACTCACTTAGTGTACTAAAAAGATGCAAGCTGCGTCAGCAAAGAAGGAGCAATGACACATGGGACATATTAGGCATAAAACTGACATTTGTTTTTTTTTTTTTTTTGTTCTTGGGGAAAAGGAGGTTTTCATTTTGTGGCTTTTCTGTTGAATTAAGGATTAAGTAAGTAAAGAAACAATGAACATAAATTAGCTATGCAAAGCAGAAAGGAAGCACAAAAGTTGAAAATAGTTTGCACCGACTTTTGTGACAGAAGAATAAAATAGGGACATTATTTGTGATTGCAGCGTTCATGTTTGTGATTATTGAATGTCTTACACTGTGTGCTGTCCTTGTCAGGTTCCTAATGGGTGCATCTTGTGGGGGAGGCAACATGAAGGTGGACGACGTTGTCTATGAGTCTCTGGGTCTGCGGCCTCGACACGCCTATTCTGTGCTGGATGTACGAGATGTTCAAGGTTACAGGTATGAATAGATAAAAGACGAACTGTGAACTACAGCTCCCGCCTTTCTTTTTTCTCTTTTTTGCTTCCCACCCTGATTACTTAATGTTTTCTTTTTGTTCATCCATCTATCTGTTCTATCTCTCACCTTCTATGTGTTTTATCTTTGTAGCATAAACGATAGTAGACATTTAAGGGAAAGAGACTGTGTACATAACACATAAGGTGAGAAGTTAACTATGACTCCCGCAGGGCATTTCGGCAAGGAACATCAAATCACATAGCTTCAAATCCTCTTACATGCGCCACTAACTGCCAGTGAAAACAGAAAATTATACTGTTGAGGAAAGTGATAATAAAATCTGCAGCTTAAATCAATTCACTTTTTATTCCGGGACGATAATGGATGGATTCAGCAACTACGGGATCATATTTTGTTTTACAACTGCGACAGCGAAGGATTTCGAATTCACTCTAGCTCATGAGTCATGCCTCTGTCTGGCTTCTTCTGTCCAGCAACTGTGGCCAAGGCTAATGGGTATTGTAATAAGAGGCTTACCATACCTAAATTAAACTTTGTTTAAACTGTTAAAACTGGTGGCTATAACACAAATTTGAGTCCTGTGTTTCTATGTTAAGTAACAGCGAGGATGCGATTAAAAGATTGGAACAAAAGAATGAGGGAAAAACACATCCGACACTAGCTGCTTCTCCTGCTTTGTGACTATAAAGCCATTTCCTTCAGCTACATTTCTCATTCATGACTGTTGTAGAATTCATAGTGGAAACCAGTGACTCATACAGTGCGTTTCACTGGCATGGGCTTGGAAAGAAACCAGCTCTTTTTGTTTACTCATTTAAAAAAACGTATTCATAAACTTGTCTTCCCGCAGATTTAAAGCTACGTTTCATGCATCACAGATATTTATGAAAATGTATCCCGAGTTTACGATTGATTAAACAGACGCATACTTTGTGAAGGTATTTCCTGATTGATTTATACGTAAATAGGGGAGAGACTTGATGCCAAAAGTGAACAGCACATGCCAAAAGTGAACAGCACATCAGTTCAGTTTGATGATTTTGATCACGATAGCATTGTGAGTCAACACAAGGGAGACTTCTTCTGTCCCACCTGTGAGAGGGAAGTTGAGAGTAGCTGTAAATCCCAGATGTAATTTGCTCAAGAGCCTCACACAGCCACTTTAATTTACTGCCATAAAGCAATCGGAGTGGAAGATTGGGTCGCGGCGCTTGATCTAAAATGGGTTGGAGTCCTCCCTCTAGGAGCGAAACGAGATGAAAAGCAGCTTGGAAACAGTGATTCACCTGTTCTTTTTTTTTTTTTTTTTTGGAAAGTTGGGACTCTCCAATATGGTTTTCCATTATACCTCCTAAGTTTTTCACTGTGGGGAGCAGGCAGTAAAATGAAATGAGTTGTTAAAATGTAAGCAATCAGCCATAAGAGGAGCGATATGAGCCACACACACTGGATCCTGTTTTGGGCTCTCCCTTCCTGTTAATCACCTCCCTCCCTCCCTGTCACTCTTTGCCCATGCTCCAGGCTATTGCGGCTGCGTAACCCGTGGGGTCGCTTCTCGTGGAACGGCAGCTGGTCGGACGAGTGGACGGACTGGCCGCAGCACCTGCGTCACGAGCTCATGGCTCATGGCAGCAGTGAGGGCGTCTTCTGGATGGAGTACACAGACTTTATAAAGTAAGAACCATGTTCAGAGAGATTTTTATTACTGGCGTGTGTCTAAACAGTTTTCTGGTTTGTTCAGCTCAGGAAACTGTGGGCTTCTTTTGACTAGGACAGATACAACCACAATGACATCACAAACTCTTTGTGATAATCCACTATTTCCTGATCTGGAGATGAGTATCTTGTCATAAGGTTACTCACTCTTTCAGACTGTACATTCACAGCTGACCTTTCTTCCCCCTGGTGGCCTTAAGGAGGAACGACAGCATCTAAATGTTGTCAACATCTTTGGTGATAAGTCAGTTTTTTTCTTTTTTTTGGCACTTCTCAGCAAAGACTTCACAGTCTAACAGTGCCCATATGCTGGATGCACAGATTCCTTTCCTGGTAATTAATTAGAGCTGTAGCTGCTAACACCAAACACACCACTGTTAGAAGTGGAAAGGATTTAGATCTACACCAACACCAGCTGTTCAGAAAATGTCAGCGCTTTTGTGAACTGAGTGCAGGTGAAGTGACACGATGGATGCTAAAATTGATGGATGGCATTGTAATCTTATGCCTTTGTGGAGTTTGCTAACCATCTGTTATTAACACCAAACTGAGTGACAGTGTTTTTGTTGTTTTTAGTAGATTGTGTTTGTGAATGAATCATAGATTCAGGAATTATGTTGTGGTTGCTTTGGTTGCCAGGGGTTTTGCAGGATTAGACTTGTCATTGCTCTCAGTGTGTTTTGTCCTGTTAGGTTAATCTTGTCATTCAAATCGCACACAGCATCAAATATGTCTCTTACATAGTTTTATTAAGTTTACTTACGTAGTTGTTTTTATGTATCTTTTCATGCTTGCCAAATATCCTTCCCCTTTCATAAACTTTAATTGGGCAGTGACCTTGTGGAGGTCGCTAAACATGTTTGCCTGCAACTGTTTCACTGAAAACAAAAACAAGAGTAATCTAAAGCATAATAAGGAGTGGTTGCCTGGGAGTAAAACATCACTGGCTGAATCACAATGTTAGAAATGGCCAAAAAAAACCAAACAAACTGAAACTGAATTACCGCCCTAAAATCAATTAAGACCAAAAAATCTAATAAAGTCTGAAGAGAAATCTGTGTGGCTTTCAACAAAAACATGTCACTAAGTGTTTAGAGTTTGTGTAAATAACATGATGTTACATTTGCACAAAAATGAGGTCAACGACAAGATCTCACTTTCGTAAAAAGGTTTTTTTTCTAGTCCAGCAGGTTAGTAGGTTCACTTAAAAATGAATTATGTGTACGTGTGACTGTGGAGGTCTGTTATTCACGTCCCTTGTCTCCAACAAAATAAGAGTTGCAATAAGTTCAGAAGGATCAATGTGGCTGTGCTCCTGAACGGCTCAAACCTGAAAAATGTATTCGGCCTAGACGAGAATCTCATCTGTCTTCGGACTGTTTATTGTTTTCTCTGACAGAAAAATAATCTCAGTATTGTGCTACATGACAAACTTACAGCCTGTGTCTGCCCAGACTTGCTTTGGTGTGGAAAAGTGGTCAGCTTGGTGGAGGAATATCAAGGTGCTCATATTGACTCATATGCATCAAGTGGACAAATATTTTTATATTGAGTTTTTCAACCCCTAAAAACAAGAAGACATATTTATCTCTAGGGATTAAAACCCACTGTAAAACCTCAGCATACCCGCCTTCTCTTCCTCTCTCTCTTCATCCGGATTGTCAAGAAGACAAAAGTAAGATGTAAGGCAGTTGTCAGAGCGAGGTTAGGAAGCGATGAGACAATGGGAAAACAGACTGAAAGTGAGGAGGAGAATGTCTCTGGGGGCTCTGTCTTTGAAGGAGGAGGTCTGATATGTTAGCAAGGTAAAATGCTGTTTGCACAGCAGCACCCTCAGAGGGTATGTTAATGTTAAAGAGCTGCTTTTGATGCATACAAATAGACGGGGGCAGGGGAAAACAACCGGTCAAATCGTTGGTGTCTCAGAAGAACAGGTCTTTTATTTATATATATATATATATATACACACATATATACACACTAAAGAAAGCTCTGTCCTCTCCTCCCACAGGTATTTTGACTCAGTAGATATCTGCAAGATCCACTCAGACTGGCAGGAGGTGAGACTACAAGGCTGCTTTCCCAGCAAGGCAAGTGGTCCGGTCACCGTCACATCCCTCACGGTGCTGGAGAGGACAGCATTGGAGTTTGCTCTCTTCCAGGAGGGAAGCAGGTAAATGGGACATTTTTTTTTTTTTTTTAGTCCCTCCTTCCTCCTCACCTTTTGTTTGCACTAAACCATTCATCCTCCCTCCCTCTACAGGCGTTCAGACACAGCCGACAGCCACCTGCTGGACCTGTGCATCATGGTGTTTCGTGCCTCCTTCGGTAGCGGCAACAAGCTAACTCTGGGCCGCTTGTTGGCCCACAGCAAGCGGGCCGTGAAAAAGTTTGTTGGCTGTGATGTGATGCTGGAGCCAGGAGAGTACGCTGTTGTCTGCTGCGCCTTCAACCACTGGCAGATGAATGTCAGCGGGACGGGAGGTCCACCCACTCCCAGTAGGTGTACAGACGCAATGTGCACAAGCAGCGCTTTAGTGTTTGTGAATATTTACTTGACATTAACAGAAACAGTCAGTCGGCTTTTAGCAGACAGCAGCTGTTATTTTTGTCACTTATTCTAAAACAAATAACCGTCTTCTTCCAGTCTCAAGTCCCACAAGCGGACCAGCACGACGGCCCAGCCAGGACTTCCCTGGCTACATCCTCGCCATCTACAGCTCCAGACAGGTCATGGTGGAGCAGGTGGAGGCGACCGCCACCACGCTGGCCGACGCCATCATCCTCCTCACGGAAAACAAAGGCGAGAGACACGAGGTGAGACACAATCGAAGCATATGTGTTGTTACCTCACTCCTCAGCCCTCTGTCCTCGCACATCCCTGTCTCACACCTGCACACACACACAGCTTGTTCATCTTTTAATATAATATATCTGCTTGTGAAGCCGGAGAACGCTCTGTAAGCCACTTTCAGATAACACTTTTAGATTTCCTCTGCAGTGTCCCGAATCCTGTTCTGCTTTTACACATGTACATGCACCTTATCTGTCCTGCGCACACACACTCCTACACCAGTGTAAAAAAAAAAAATATCCTGGCTGAACTGAGCTTTCCTGAAAGCGCTGTCACATTGGCTGGTCTTTAAGAGGATGACAGAGCTTTTTAAACACTTGAAATCATCTTTGTTAAATCATTCAGCTCCCCAGGACTCCACCACTCAAGGTAGCTCGGCCAAGCACTCGGGAATGCGTGGCAGCCACTACACAAACGCTACGGAGGTGGTGTCGGTACATGATTTGAGCAGTTCTGAGTCATGAAACGAGTGGTGTACGAGCACATACATGTGTTGTTGACAGATATTTCTTTAGGTACAGTTGGAAGTGAAATGACAGCAGCTGTAGAGCAGTTTAGCTACACTTGTATTCACTTTATTACAGTTCCAGCTCCCAGAAGAGAGAGATCAGCAGCCAGTTTTGTTATTGTGAATGCAGATGCCACCCTTCTCGTTTTTTTGCAGCAGACAGTAAACCAGAATGCAGTGCGGCCACAAGCCATGTTGTATTACTGAAAAACCTCTTTAGTCTTTGTTATGCTATCAGAAGAAATATCCCTCTCTACGCTTACACCAGCCTCGGGCATATATGCGCATATGTGAGGTTTGTTGATGGAATACAAATTGGAGGGAGAGCAGCAAAATCACACACTGTCATATCTCTAACACTAGATGATCCATATACAAATTTAGCATTAATTTTATCTGTGCACCATCAACCAGGACTGCATCCTTGCTTCTAGACAACAGCCAGTTTTCAGTAACTTAATTACTTGTGCGTTACATTAGCATTTAGAATGTGTACATTTTAAATATGTGTCCCGACTGAACTACTGTTTCTTTTACATGTCAGTCAGAGGACTGATCTTTAAGAGTGGAGTTTATCAGAGGTGGAATTATTACAATAGTACATCTGTTCTGGATTTGTACTCACACAAATGTGTGTTTTCTTCTTCTTTCATTGTGTTTGTGTCTGCTCTTAGGGCCGCGAGGGCATGACGTGCTACTACCTGACCCACGGCTGGGCAGGGCTCATCGTGGTGGTGGAGAACCGCCACCCCAAATACTACCTCCACGTGTCCTGTGACTGCACTGACAGCTTCAATGTGGTTTCCACGCGCGGCAGCCTCAAGACCATCGACAGCGTGCCGCCTTTGCACAGGTAAACACACATACACCTTGTCCCCCCTCTCTTTTTTTGCTCACATACACAGAACCCTGAAAATCGTTTTTCATCAAGCTATATTTCACCTTGAAAGAAATAACGTGAATAGATAACAAGTAAAGAGATTAAACGCTCTGGGAACATTTAGCACAGGTGCAGCAAACATCCGCCCATTTAGATGATTATATCTGTACACATTTCTGTAAACGCAGTGATCCCAGGGGATTAGTGCTCTATATTTCTTAATGATGGACTTTAGGCTGGTCTCAGCACAATAGTAGCTGCCTTTGTTTTCTGTTGGCCCCCCATTTTTCTCTGCCCATTAGAGCCAATGCTTTACAAACCTGTAAAATATAGTAGGCTCAGAAACCCCTGCGAAATCCAGCACAGTGGAGCCGTTCACACATCATTAGGTTTGTCTGAATTTAGATTCTTTGGACATGTACTGTGAGTGTTTTCAGTCGTACAGACACATTACGGCAGACATTAACGTAAATTTACGACCTTATCCCCTTGAAGTTATGTCCCACATAATGGGAAACGGTAAAAAGTTACCATGCATGAGGACCATGTCTTTTTATGTCGTTGTCTCTCATCTAACAAGAACATTATGTCAGTACATCTTTTGCTGCAACGCCACAGTCTTATTCTCTGATGTTCTTATTCACTTGCTCTTATACAATCAGTTCATAGATTGGAGGCATTTAGCATCTAGGTAATTATATTCAGGACAACATTTAACTGTCAATAGAGTGTACTCTTTTAGATGATGAAAGTGTGAATAAGTCTTTTCCTGTCACCATATTTCCTCATTTTCTCCCTAGAATCGACTGAAAACGAAAAAACAAGCTACTGTAGAGTGCTGATTAATCAACTTCCTCCAAATTTAGCTTTAACTTCGCTGACTATCGAATAAACAGTTCCAGGATCAGTGGCATATTTAGGGACTGTATGAAAATCATGTGTGCGGAAGATGGAAAATTAAACTAACATGTAATTATTTTGATTAATTGGATCCTGATGTGCTGCAGTGGTGTGTCTAAGTCCGTTAGATGCCTGTTCACTCTTTAGCTAACTTTATTTAGCAGGTCTTGAATGTATTTTCACTATTTTAGTTTTGCATAAAAACATCATTTGACATATTCAGGGCATAGAATTGCCGTTTTTCAGGTTTTTCCACAGAAAATATTAATCATATAGGGAAGGTCCCGCTCTTTTTCTAGAATGAAATTGAAGATTTTGCCACGTTCCTCATCCCAGTTATTTTCACACAGTCCCTTATTCACTACATTCATACGCAATGACAGGAGAAAAAAAACATATTTCTATGCACAAAGCCTAAAGCTGCTCTCTCAGCTGCTCCATGTTGTTTTTGTCTCCCTCTGCAGGCAGGTGCTGGTGGTTCTTTCACAGCTGGAAGGAAATGCTGGTTTCTCCATCACACACCGCCTGGCTCACCGCAAGGCAGCCCAGGCCTCCCTGGGAGACTGGACCCCCACCAAGGCCACCCACAGCCCCCAGCTCACTCCAGACATTGACGGACTGCACCGGCCCAGGCCACTATGACCACCGCCCACTATCTCACACGCACACAGACTATACAATCCAATGAACTGTCAGACCACTGGAAAACCAGGCAAGGGAGGGCGAGCGGTGTGTGCGGCCCTAAAACACAGAGAAAGATGCATATTTGTGCGTCTTTTGTTCGATGAACACACACCTGAATGTAAAGCATAAATGGGCAGCGTTTATGTGCCGTCCTCCTAATGCTCCATAAAAGTCTTCATCCAGCCAGCGCTCTCTCCCTTGCCAAGTGGATGTGCCATGTCAGGATGAAATGAGGGAAGCAGGCCACGTGGGGTGACCGGGACTTACTCACAAAACAATTTTTCACCCAGGCACCTAACAGGATTCTGGATGTTTTTTTTTTTTTTTTTTTGTACATGCGCTGTACGTGAAACAGATGTCACCCCTGAGTTTCATATGCTTGGAGACGACCCTAAGCGAGCTTGACGGGAGTCGGGGTGGAGTGCCGTAACTACTGAGCCATTTGCAGGCCCACAACCTCTGAGCCAATCACCCGCAGAGATCAGACACTTACCCCTATGTCGTCCACGACGACAGCTAACAGAGCAGAGACTTCAGGGGGGCGAGTTTGTCTCACTCGGCCCTCAGTACGGTACTAAATGAGCCAAACCCAACTTCTAGTTTTACACACAGTCATACGTTTGTTTTTTTATTTGAGAATATACACATCGGTCTTACTAGTTTTATACATGACTCTTGTTGCCGTCTCGTCCATATTTGTGTTTTTGAGGTTATAGAAAAAGCCATCATTCATACAGTACTGTCTGTCCCCACTCTCCACCATCACCGCAGTGCTGTCTAGCGCTCTCTCTAGCTCAGGACCAAACCCATGATTTGTACAGTAAGCTGGAGTCAAGCAAAACCTCAAGATGATGTGTGTGACGGGTGTATGGTGGCCGGATAGCTGGAATAGCATCTTTCTGTATCTCTGTTGGTCGTCCCTTAAAAACACTTACCAGCCAAGCTGTGGTTTCAAGAGTAGTGTTGCAACAGGAGGTTCAACCTTGCGAAATACTGACACGTAATAGAATTCCCACCCTCTTGCTTCAGGAGACTAACATGCAAGTTTTCTCTTCTTCCCTGCACAGTAACAACCATTTTAACTTTTACCTTTTTGCCTTTCTTTTCCTAACTTTAATTCATTTCCACTCAGTCTCAGTTTGGGATCTAAACGCTGGAGGTGAGTCATTACATGACCAGCTTTGTAGTTTTCCCCTCAGGCACGCTGACTTTTCTCATCCAGTCCGGCAGTCAGTTTATATCTCTGCACATAAATTCACAGTTCGGGAGCAACTCCGCTCTCTAGACCTTTATGCAGAGTGAATTAATGCTGCATCTTGCACTCTTGGATTATGACACTCCCAAAATTTGTGTCTGATCTTTTCTTTTTTGGTACTGAAGGTCAGTGAGTATTTGTCTCTTTCGCGAACATCAACAGTTCGCCAGTGTGTTGATTTACACTATTGTGAGGAGTACTAGAGGAGCTAGTGGCTGTTTGAACAGTCAGTTTGCCATAGGGGAGCTCTTAAGAGGAGCTGCCGAGTTTACTTTGGGAGGTCAGGGACCATTTTTGTTTGCTTGGGTGCAGCATTAGCATCTGGGCCATCCTCCCGCAAGAATACACCAACGGCACATTAGCGACAGCACAGCGTCCTAGTGTAATAACAAATTACCATTATGTCACATAACAAAGGGACCCCTGAGATGTGTTGTGACACAGAAAATAGTTTAGCTCTCTCACTGCTTTGTTTCAAAAGATGACTCTTTTAAGGCCCCACCCGCTTGATCTTTCCAATTTTCTCCCGTGTCAAAGCCATTACTCCGGTTTCACTAAGGATCGCTCAGTCCTCACCATGGCAACATAGATGTTTTATCAGAGAGAGGGGAAAGACTAATGCGGTACTATAGTAACAGGATGAAGGGGGGGACGTTTTGTCAAGTCAGAGTTGATGTCTTACTATTATGTAGTGAAATGGAGATAAACTTGAATGCTCGTAAGCGAAATCCCTGGCAAACAAGATGCAAATTTTATTGTCAAGATCATTTTGAGACTGAACATTAAAGTTCCCACGTGAGACGATTCAGTACAGGACATAAGCCTTGGCAACCTTGAGTTAAACAAGTGCTGAAATATACGTCATCTCATGAGCGTCATCGCTTTTTTGTATTGCCAGCGTTAATGATAAATAGCAGGGCGCTATAGTAGCATCGTGTCCCGAATGCTTGCAGTCTTACTTACTCTGCACAAACACGTCTGCCAGAGCCGGTAGGCTGCACTTCACGGCATCTTCAGGACAGTTTGTGAGAAAACTACTAGAGCAGTGTGATGTCTCTTTGATGAAGCCTGAAGCTGAAGTAACTGTAAATATGTTTTTCCAAAGACACATAATGACCACTTTCAGATGTCTGTCTGCCCCTGTGTGAGTGTGTGCGTGCTCGCAGCCGAGTAGCTGTCTAATTTATTTGTGTAAGTGATTTGCAGGCCTGTTGTCGAATGAATATTGTTGAATACTGAACTGATGAATGATAGATAAAGGAATGTGATAGTTTACGGCTTTGGTTTGAGCCCAGAGGGATTATCTTGACAAGAAATGAACCTGCACTGAAACACCTGCAATGATGAGGCACCTCAAAATTCAGAGTCACTCAGTTTTACATTTTACATTTACATGAGATTGATTTTTTTTTTCCATACTTGGTATTTTTTTGTCATAATTGTCATTTTGGCTCTTTGCTGGTGTCCTTTGAATCTCTTCTGTGAAGTTGTGATGATGACTCTTCTGTGCGTCATGGGTGCCCCCTGCTGTTGAAGAGGCTACAGCCAGAGGAAAACACAACGCCTTTTCTCTCCTCTCCTTCGTCTGGTTTCCCCTCCATGTAAATTGTACAGACTGCAAACTTAAGCCACACAAAAGATTTAAAAAAAAAAACTTTAAAACAAAAAAATTAACTGACCCTTTTAAACTTGTAAAAAAATAAATAAAAGTATGATAGTAGAAACAAAAAAATGAAACCTAATGCTGAAAAAAATGGAACTCTGATGAATGTGATATATATTTTATTGATCTTTTCTGGGAAGGGGAATATGAGTATATGTGTACAAATATGTATGTTTAATTTTCAATCTCAGGTTCCAATGGACCAAATAAATTTTTTTAAATTAAAATGCAATATTTGTCATTATTGCAAACAAAGTGTTTTCCACGTATACAGTATAACAAAGAGGCTCTCTTAGTCTGTGATTCATAGAAACACCCTGACAAACATAACAACTGTCAGAGCAGAAATGTATATTTCTGTTCAGGCTGTTGTTACGTGATGAATAAAGAGGAAGTCAAAGCTTTCAAGCTGCAAATACTTGAATGAAAAAACACATGATGAAAAGAAAATATATTTTTGTATCAAAAATCCTTTCCACTTACACATACACTTATTTACTGCCCTATTATTGATTCCAGAAGTCCACTTTATGTGTTTGTCATCATTGATTCCTCTTTGCCCTTCATTTCCTGCTCTATGAAGTGCCTCTCCTTTTCTCTGAACTCTCTCTTCCCGACAGTTTGTTTTTGCAGAATCTATATCTCTCTGCATGTGTCCACTCTCTGCTTCAGTCTGCACGTCTTCTCCCAAACCCCACCCCACCCCACCCTTCGTTTTCTAAAAATGTACCTCTGTTCTCTGGTCCCCTATCTTTCTCCAAGGCAAGCCTCCTCCCCAATCCATCATACTCCCTCTCCCACTCATTAGTTCCCGCCTAACCTCTCTGTGGCTCTGTAGTGTTAAGTTTTACTGGAGGAGGCTCCACTACTTGGTGACAGCATAAGGAGCTGTCAGTCACTTTCTTCTCTCCTGTACTGAGAACTCATAAAAGGCACTCTGCTCATCTGGAACCAAAGGTATGACATGCTCATATATCTGCTCATGTCTTGGTGTTGTAACAAACCCGAGTTATCTTAGTTCTTGGTGCATGGTAAGGCAAGGTGAAAATTTGATAATGCTCTGGCCAGATAGTCAGTGGAAGGTCTGCATGCTAAAAACTTCACGCTATCACAGGCAGTCAGATATGTGAGCAGAGAAAGGCGAAAGACCTGCCCTCTCGTGGGAAATCTGTTAATTTCAAACCCCATGCATCCCTGGTGCTCTGTAGATATGAAGGAACTAATTAGATATAGGCCTTTCAATTTTGTCTGCATGCATGATAAGGCTAAATCATTCCACAGCAACACTTAGTATAAAACTGAAAAGATACAGAGTTCCTGAAAGAGGAAAAGTTGTTTTCATGTCAGACTGGAGAGAACAGCGCTGTGAGTACAAAATAGTGCCTCAGAGTGATAAAGTAAAGCGATTATTGTACGGTTACTTTGAGAGTTTCAATGCTGCAAACTGCATAGAAATTTGAAGGCCACATTAAGTACTGCTGTACTTTAGAGACAGGTAGATATTTATTCACAATAAACCGTTTTTTAATAATAAATAATTACCAATTTTAATAATAATAAATAATAATTCTTGGTTTGTTTCCAGTAAAAATCTAAAGAAGGACTGAAGGAGGCACGTGACTTGCTTTTGCATGACACCCCCAGATATCACATTTCTCTCCCATCTTATTTTCTCCACCATGTCCTGCCATCAAGGGGTTGTGTTGACGATGAATTTTTGAGGCATGGTAATGTAACTCGAAGAACGTGCCTGTCTAAGGTTCGGGTGATCCTCCAAGTCATGAGCATTTGCTGGAGTGTATTTTAAACCACAAAGGTAAACCTGGTTTTGAGTCTATAGTGTGTGTCTACTTGACACTATTTAAAAAGTCATACTTGAAAGTCTCAAGAAGCTTGTAACTACTTTTTTTTTTTTGTAATGCCGTCATTGCTTTTGAAATAGCCTTTGTGGGTTCTGGCAGCAGTGATACATTATCAAGGGCAACATTTCAATCCCTGTCTGGAGCTTTCTAATCACAGTGAAAATCTTTGTTGTGTCAGTGCAGTGTGTTACGTGGTCGTCAGGGTGCTTAGTACAAATACCTCTGTGTGGCTTGGACCTGTATGTACTTCCACCACATTCCACATTTCCAGCCCTGCCTCTTCTCATTTGTCAGTCTGACCCAGTGGGGGGTCTGTCCCTCACGTCCCACTGACTCTGCTTTGAGTCTGTCAGTAAGCACACAGCATGCATTGATAAACTGATGGATCTGATGTAGAATGTTGATGGGGGCGTGTGTTGTTTAGGGTTCCAGTGAGGCAATGAAATCTGATCAAGGTGCAGTGTAAGTGACAGATGCAGACAGACAGAGACTGACTCCAGACAGAGTTTAAAGGCTTATCAGACACCAAAGCACTGCATAGCATTTCATAATACTCAGTGACATTTTACAACTCTTGAAAGTTACAACCAGAACGAAACATCAATTATTTTATCTTTTACTGTGATGAACACAAGGTGAGCTGTAAAAACATGCCATTTGTGTCAACTTTTGTCATTTTTTAAAGCTCTGATTCAGCATCACTAATGGATTGGTCAGAAGTTTTCTTCGTTGCACTGATAAACACACCCAACAATTATGTCACAGTGTCCTAGAGTACATATGTACATCACTACAGCAAGATGACAAGTTCAACCACTGGAGTTTGCATTTTATGGGAGTTTTAAGTCAAATTAAGTTAGATGTCCACTTTTGAAATGGGTCAAACATTAAGAGATGGATAGTTCAGTATAGTCTATTATAATATTAGTCTAAAGGGTTTTTTGCTTCATTCCTCTCCTGTTAAAAATTGAAGGCCACAACATGGCATCCGAGATCCCAGCACTCCCACAGTCCTACGCTCCAGGTACTGACAGTGTCTTTTCTGACCGGTCTGGCTTTTACTCTCTGGACACCAATGTTCCTGGACTATCTAAGGTGATTCTCAACAAGCTCAACATGAAGGACTACGGAGAATACAGGTACAAACTACTGATACTAACCAGTGTTCAAACTGATATGTTCAGCCCACCGGTCTTGTTTCTCTTTGGCATACATGATTCATAGAGTTGATTGCATAGATTGTTGCATGTTTCTCACAGCTGTGTTACCACCAGATTCTTGAACATACTGCTCTTGCCATAATGTGTCTGATTCCAAAAAGGGCTGCCGTTGAGGGAAAGGTTAAAGGAATCACGTTCCGCAACTACAAGGAGTTGTTTCAGAAGATGGAGGAGACCTTCAAGTTCTGCACCAGCTGCAACAAACTCCCAGAGCATCTCACCGAGGGACAGAACCTGAAGCGCTGTGTCAAGTGAGTGCAAAGACTTAACTGAAGGATGATACTTGAGAATGACTGCAGAGATGTGTTGATGTGTTGTACGTGATGCATGATTTGGGAGTATTCTAGCCTTAACTGTGATTAACATTGATCATTGTTGACAATCAGAATATTTTAGGCAATTGAAAACTACACCGTTGTCTGGTAAGCCCTATTATCACCCAGTCAGGACAATGTTTGGACATTGTTGTCCAATAGTTGTCATGTGTGAAGCATTACCAGTTGTTGTCGTATCAGCACCAGAATGATAGCCTGCTAAGGCGTGGACAGCTCTACAGAAGTGGACAATGGCCAGTGGCAAATATAGCAAAGTCCCCTGACTGTGATTCATCTCTCTGCAACTTGGCAGCTTATTAAGAGCAGCTAAAAGCAGTTCATAATATCACAGCATCTCAGTAAGTTCCTCAAGGAGTGTACTGAGAGTAAGAAATACATTATGCTGCTTATTCACAAGTGCCTCGTTGTTTTTGTGCCTCATTTTTCTTCTGGCTCTCTGTTTCCTCTTTCCCTCACTCTGATTCACACATATGTGCAGTCGCTTGAAATTCTCAGCTGCTACTGCCTGTCTCAGAAAAGTTACTATCAGCAGAAGTTAAGGCAGAAAAAACAGCTGACAAGTAAAACTCAAAAAAACTTTGACATCTGAGAATTACCACAAATAGTCCAAAAGTACCTACTTGTGACTTCCCATCACCTTTTTTGTTCTCATTCTTATTCACGTTGATCCATTTATTACCGTTAAGACTGAGGTATCTCTGCAGAAGTGCTTCATACATTACCTTTCAAGGGCACCTGTGTTTCTCATTGTTTTGTCTCACTTTGTCCACTTGTAAGCCTGTTTTGGAGGATTAGTACGCCCAAAGTGTGCTGTGACAGAACACGTAGGCTGATAGATGATTTTATGGAAATGTGGGTACCTCTGAGGCTGCAAATGATTGCAAAGTAAAGTAATATAGTCTCCCAAGGCACCAACTGGCACTGGCTGTCAGACCTCTAATTCAGTGCATTACCTCACCACCTTAACAGTGTGACAACACAAAAGCCCACATCCATACAAAGAGGTTGTGTAATAAATTCCAACTTCTACCTACCACGGCTGCCAGTTGTTGTCTAAAACAGGACAGAATTCATCTACAGTCGCCACTGAATGAGAGGGTCTTTATGGGTGTAAAATGCTATTTATGTCCTGGCAAAAAGCATTCTAGGTATTTGTCTAATAATACATAGGCTATCCTAATATACAGTACAAGTGGTGCACTCATAAATAATTTTCTTATGGCGCACAGCTGGTTAAATAATTACTAACAGCACTTTAGTTGGCATCAAATATATAAAGAGTTAAGTATTATTTAATTAAGACTCCTTCTCATTCAATGGTTTTATCTTAATTTTTATTGGTTTCTACATTTTAGATTCACTATGAGGAGTTATGTGGTACACAAATTTTTCAAATTCTTGAAACTAACCACCTTTTGCTTTGACGACAGCTTTGCACACTCTTAGGATTATCAGCTTCATGAAGTCGTCACCTGGACTGATTTTCAGTTAGCAGGTGTTTGAGACCATCAGTTGTTTTCTCTGAGGTATTTATGGCATACAGGAAATAGACCTATTCAACTACTGTAGTAATCCATATTGTGGAAGAAAAGAAAAATGACAGTCCATCTTTAATTTAAGATATCAATCAGTCAATCCTGAAAATCCTTAAGCGCGGTTGCAAAAACCATCAAACGTTATGATGAAACTGGCTCTCACGGGAGCCGCCCCAGGAAAGGAAGACCAAAAGTTACTCCAAAAGGTAGTGTGCTGCAGAGGAGTTCATTACAATTAGCAGCCTCAGAAATTGCCAATTAATAGCACCTCAGATTAGAGCCCACATAAATACTACACAGGGTTTAACTAGCGAACCATTTCAACATTAACTGTTCAGAGGAGACTGTGTGAATCAGGTATTCATAGTTTAATTGCTGCAAAGAAACCACGACTGGGGGAGAGCAACAAGATAATTGTTTGGGCTAAGGAACAGACATTAGACCAGTGGAAATCAGTACTTTTGTCTGACAAGTCCAAACGTGAGACTTTTGGTTCCAACTACCATGTTTTTATGAGATGCGAAGAAGGTGAACAGATGGAATCTGCATGTGTGGTTCCCACTGTGAAGCATGGAGGAGGAGGTGTGATGGTGTGGGGGGTGCTTTGATGGCGACACTGTTGGCGATTTATTCAAAATTTCATTCGAAATTCAAAATGGCACCAGCATAGCTACCATACTGTAGCTATCATAGCTATCATACTACACTATCTGGTTTGCCCTTAGTGGGACCATTCTTTGTTTTTCAACAGGTCAGTGACACAAAATACCGGTGGAGTGCCACATGAGATGACTTGGCCTCGACAATCGCCCAGCGTAAACTCAATTGAGAATGGTTTAGTATGACTTGGATTGCAGAGTGAAAGAAAAACAGTCAACAAGTGCTCAGCATATAAAGGAACTCCTTCAACTGTTGGGAAAGCATTCCAGGTTACGACCTCATGAAGCTGACTGAGAGAATGCCAAGAGTGTGCAAAGCTGTTATTAAAGGGGCTAAGTGAAGGTGGCTACTTTGAAGAATCTGAAATCTTTTGCATATTTTGCTTTGTTTACACTTGTTTTATTTACCACATAATTCATCTCCTTTTTGTTTAACTTCCAAGCCTTGCATAGTTCTTTCCATTTAATTTCTCTGCATTGCTTTTTACCCCACCTTTCTGTCACAGGTGCTTAAATGTGTACTACTGCACCAAGGACTGTCAGAAAAAGGACTGGCCTCAGCATAAAAAGGTCTGCAAGATGCTGCGACTGGTTGCCATTGACAGACTAGTGGAGTGGCTGATGTTCACTGGTGAGAAATGAAAAGGCACTGCAGCTGAAATACAAAATGCCTTAATAGCTGTTTGAGTTCACAAAACAGAGAAATCACATTAATGAGATGGCATATTTTAAAGCTGAGCTGCAGAAATTAAATGCCTGAGAGTCAAAAACTGACACTGTGACTGAAAGTCACAGAGCAATACTGAAATTTTGATTAAAGTTTCTTTAGATCTCTCTGATTGCTTTTCAAACACCATGTAAGAAGCAGAAGAAACACTAATCTATGTCCTCAGTTTTGTGACACATAAATCTATCTTAAATGGTCTACCATCCATGCAGGGGACCTCCCATTCTCCACTGAGAAGTGGTCCAAGTCAGCTGCTGAGGTGAAGAATTGGGAGGACTGGCTTCCCATGCAGGGGGACCTCACATCATGCCTGGATACCATCTTGTCTGGTGCCAACATGACAACCCTTTGGAAGAATGCCAGCAGGCCAAGGCCAGATGACTCTGACCTGCAACAGTCTTTATGGCGGATTCAGAGCGAGTTCCTCTCTCGGGTTCTGACAGTTGGGATGGCCATTCGACACTTCAGGCTTGACCCCTATGCTAAGCCACTCACTATTCACCTAGCAGGGGCATCTCACAATGAGACCATGGGAGCCAGACTGACTGACTATGATGAGTTGAACAAGATGTTCCCTGTACACCAGGGTATCGAGATAGTTATGGTTGGACCAGAGGTGGTGGACGGCCCCATCATGAGGCCTCCTCTCAGGGCATTTGGCCCCAAGCAGAGGGTCTACATCAGTGCCCACAAGGGCCTCTACCACGAGTTCTGGGAAGATGTGGTGGAGAAAGAGGAAGGAGCCAAACCAGATTTGGTGGTCGGATTTCATCCGGGTATGTACATACAATATCCAACCAATCAGAAACAAACAAAAAGTAAGAGTGAGTAAGAGTAAGAGAGTAATGTGATTACACAACCACAAAAATCTTGAGATAGGTCTGGTTGAAAGGAGACTTTCACCACAAAATGCTGTTAAATCAGCCAGTAAGGAATGAATACTGTATCCATAAATAGAAACTGCTCAGCTTAAGTGGTCAGCTGTCTTGCAGAACCAGTGACTTGTCTCCTTTTATGCTCGTTTGACAATTGCCTCTTTCAGAGAACAGAGCAAGTAGGAGACGTGTAACTCACTAGATCTGGCCTATTCATTAGCCCCAGACTTTTATTGGGGATTTGGGTGATTAATGGGAGCAGCTGGGAAAGAGTTTGGCTTCTGATTGCTGGACTCAGCATAATGTCAGTAAGCTGCCCTTTTGAAAGCAGAGTCTCAGTTCCCCCCAGTTTCACCCTAACAAACATTGCAAGCCTGTGCAAACGCACTCTTTTTAAACCAATCTTGCCATCCCTGTCCCCATTTTCAGTCTGAAGACATCTAATAAAAACTTTTTTCTCGAATTATATAGTTCATACTTTTGAAATTCAAAAGACAACAGCAGCTTTTTCCCTTTACGCCAAACAGCATGTTCGACTGAAAGGCTTGACACCTACTGTCTAACCCTTTGTTCACTTTCACAGACAACCACCTCATAAAAGTGGCACTATACCTCTACACCTCCTAATCTCTTGCATTAAATCAGTTCACTGACCCTTTAACCTGCAAAGCAGCAAAGCCCTAACCCAACCACATTCATAACCCTTAGCTCAGTTATCACTGCAAGCTCCAACGGAGCTAAATATACAGGAATCAGTCATCCTGCAAGTAAACTGCCTGAGTGCCTGGCTGCCTGTCATACCGCAAAGCTGGCAGAGCGCTGCATTATGACACTGTTTAAGTGATAGAGGAGAAAGCTGCATGACGAAAGGCATAACAAGGAAGGTGTGTATGTGTTAAATGACACAGAGCGAAAGAGAAAGAGAGAGAGGAAAATGGTGCTAGAAAAGCAGTGAAAAACAGACACTGGGCTTTGTGAGTGAGGGAGGGAGCAGGATGATATCAACTGCCAGTCCTCACAAAGGAAATGGATGTGGGGAATGTCATCCGTACAAAGATAGAGCACTGAAAACAGACACTTCACGAACACAGCATCCAGATAGTTATCCTTGAAATAAACTGGATATTCATCATTCTAAAGCATATTTTCAGACCAGGACACAAAGTAAGTCTATTACCATTTACAGCAAGTTTATCCACCATATGGCCCAAATTTGCACTGGAGCCAGGAAATTATTGCAGTCATTAACAGTCAGACTGTAACATCTCTTTGTCGCCTTATCTCCTGGGGGTCTAAACGCCTAAACACTTACTCCCTGTTAAATGTTTTATCATGATGAGAAGTGTAACCTCGGGGATGTTGGTATCATGGCATGCAATATTCAAATTAAAATCCTCTCTTTTAGCAGTTGGGGTTCTCCTCTAAAGATATGGCAGGTTGGATAATATGATACCATCTGTGTGCCACTATCAGAAGCCTTACAAAACTCTGCCTCTGTGGCATGCTCTGAGCCCCCTGACACACTTAACCAGTATACACGCCAGTATGCACTAAACAGCTGAAGCTTTAATAAATTCATAGCTCACTTCTATAGCTATATAGCTATATACCTCACATGCTTTTTCCTAGATGTTGGTTAAAATTTTATCTCTCTTGGACAAACTAATAATGTGAGACTTTGTTGCTCAGTGCAGGGAAATTCTCTGTTTGCTGCTCTCCCTGTTTTGTCTCACTCAAGGACACTTAAGCTGGATGGATTTACGGTATTTGCTGCCACGGTGGCTTGAACCTCAGTCATCTGGCTGAAGGTCGAGCTATTCACCACAGTACCCTGCTGGTCAGAGGAAAAAAACATACTGATATAAACAAGAGTCAGTGGAAAGTGACATCTGTCAGTTAATATGCTGCAGGATTATGTACCCCACCCCAGCATAGATATAAATATAGCCAGACTTCTGCACTGAAATATTGTGAATTTTTACTAGTGTGGTGCAAGTTAAGTTAGAACAAGCTTTCTCCAGTCAGGCTGAAGTTTCTAAATGGGGCCAGCTTGTTTGGAGCAAGATTAACTTTGTCATATTGACTGATAATTAGGCTAACATGTTCAGAGAGAAATATATTGTAGCTAACAAGAGAAAGACACGGGCAGCTGGAGACTAATCAAACGTTATCTGTTCGACTTTCACCTCACTGGGGTCACTCTGTCACTCTGTAAAAACCTGTGATGGTGAGAAACAGACAGCTCAATAAGGGATTTCTTGTGTCGTTGTCATTCAGCTGACTCACTTGGGGAGGTGTGTATGTTGCAAGACTGGCTTATTTTAAATTGAAGTCCCTGAAAATGTTTTTTTTTTTTTCAAGCAACTTCTTACTATGATTGATGGGTTCCTACATAAAGCAGGTTTCTGCCAAAGTAAGAACAATTTTGGATACTGCACATTAAAGATTTCTATGTTTATTTATTTATTTTTTGCATTCTCTGAGGGTTTTAGTCGGCAGGACTAAGTTGGAAAATGAAAGGTGATGTAACATACATCAACTTAGATTTTTGCCTGTTTAGTCAGGAAAATGCATACAGACTAATGCTAAAATTGAAAGTTTTTTAGGGGTTTTAATAGTGCAATGGGTAAGAGATCCCCCCCAAAAGTGATACTGATTATTTTATTATTATATTAACATGCTGGTTTTACAACTTTGCCAATGGAGAACTGGTTGTCTTGTTGGGATTTCACAACACATTCAGGTTGACGTTTGATTTTCTTTTGTATCAAAAGTATATATTTTATCTGGTCCTGTCTATTTGAGGTCTTTGTTATGGATCTTGATGTGTTTTTATATTTTTAACACAGGGTTCCATGCTAACCAGGGTCTGGTAGAAGGCTGGCTGCCCACACTTCTGCTACTCAGAGATTATAACATCCCTTCCCTCTTCACTATGTACAGGTTAGTCACATTATTGTTACTCTGATTCATTGCCATTTCAAGTTATACCATCTGCTATCCAAAACTCTTTAAAAACCTTCTGTATTGTTGTACATTAAACTATCTCTCCTCTATTGCTACTCCTCAACTACCTGATCTCATCACCTCAGTCTCAACACAGTTGTCGTCGCCCAAAACCCAGATCCCACCTCTCCTTCCACACTTCACACTCTTTCCCTCTGATGGCAAATACCAGTTTCTTGTTTGTACAAAGGCCAGGTTGAAGAAAAGATTTATTTCTTCTGCTGCAGGCGCTCACAGCAAACTCCCCCTGTGGACTCTAACATGATGATATAGTAAAGTTATTGATGTTGTTCTCTTTTTCGTTTGTTGTTGCTGTTCTTATATAATTTCTCTCAAATTGTTTTTTTGTGGGCAGATGTTAAAAGAAGTCTTTTGAGGTGTTTAATTTCTCCTCAGTCTCTCATGAGGACCATAAAACTAAACTTACTCAATTAATTGATTCCTTGGCTATCTCTTTGTCTCTACAGCGAGATGGAGCTCAAGTACTCGCTCCAGATCCTGTTGGAGTTGGAGATGCACATCAGGGACAGTGGACCCAATCCATTCACCTCACAGAAACCTGAGCAGGTCCAGGCCTGCCCCAACAAAACCCCAGTCTACTGCAACTCTCACTACATCTGTTTCCGGGGGCTGCTGCCTCGAGAAGACGTAGAGGAGCCTGGGCCAGACAATTAAGAGGCCATCATAAGGAAAACCCTGTTCTTGTTGTGCTACGAGTCCTCCACTTTAAGGATGTGGTTTTCAAAATAAGATTTGGGGACTTTCCTGAGATCCTTGGGGGTTTTCCTATAGCCTTTCTTAGCTGTGCTATGACTTGGCACATGATGATGAAGCTTGGATTCTCAATTGGGGCACAGAGAGAGAAGAAAACCATACTAAACACTGCCCTTTCAATTCAGAAATGATTTATTAATAACTATAGAAATCACCCAAACTTATTATTTAGGATGTTGGCACCTGAGGACATCAGTTGGGCACAAAGATTTGTACTCTCTCGGTGCCCCGAGGTGGCGTGCTGATTGGAAATAAAGGGTCATGGATGTACATAGGTAATGAGACCAAAATTAGTTCAGTCATCATTTGATGGCTCCCTGTAAACTGTTACGGTTAGACCCATTCCCAGATCTCATAATCACGGCATGAAATCAGATCATATGCATCCTAATGTAACACATGCTGTAAAAGTACACGTAAATAAATTATGCAGTGCCACAGTGCCTGAATTAGACTAAACCATGTTTGTTTTTTTTTCTTTGTAATTTTTGTGATTCTGCTTCTTGCTGTTGCAGGACTTTAAATGGTGAGTCTGTGCTCTGGAGTATGTGGTGTTGTCCACAGTGCATGTTCTGCCTACATTCGTGGCTCTGTGCAGCTTGTGTTCATGCTTCAGACGTGTGATCACCATTTGTCTTCTCTAATATACAATATAATAGCTCCACAGATGATTCCAGCCTTTTCCCCAACTGTTAATAATAAAAAGGCAGAAAAAGCCAAGCAGCATTTGTTTGACATCTGTTTTCAGTTTTATTCAGGCTTGATAACAGTAACACCAGACAATACAATGCAATCTGAAAAACAGCGTGAGTCACAGGCTTAAAAATTGCCCTGAGATAAATCATTGTCTGTCTCACACAGTCTCAACAAAACTGAATACCTATTGCAGGCCTATTGTAAGGAATTGCATTATATTACAAGGCACAAACAAATCACAGGGTTTTACCTCTGTAGCTTTAAAAATGACACTTCATGACTACAAACTAGACCTACTTTCCGCAAACATTTCAGATAATGCTTTGCGTGATCTCTTCCCTTGTAGGTACACATTCAGAATTTCCAGGCAAGAAGAGGAATCGCTCGATTTTCTTATAATGTGACAGTAGTCGACTGGCACATTAGACCAATTAGGGAGCATGCCAAAGTAATTTATTCATTATTCAATCTTATCATTATGATCTCCTCGTGTGCAGTGAATCAGTTCTAAATGAATAATGAAAACAGCTTCATGTGGGTGAGTCCACAACTCAAATATTACTAACAATGACAATCAGTGCTCTATGTATGACATCCTGCTTTAGAGAACAAACACACCATTGCTTCTCTGTCTGCATGTGTTTCTTGTCTTGCTTCATAAGAAGAGGAAATGTTTTGATACTGCTGGTACAGCCTTCACAGTGTGACACTGCCCTCTACTGGAAGGAAGTGATAAAAGCACACAGAAACAATTGTGTCATAAGCTATGTCTTGGTGAGTTAGCATTCAAATTAATTAAGTTAACTTATATTTTAATTGAAAATAATTCTGGGCTGTCTCTCATCAAACAGTAATGGATAGGTTTTGTGGTGCTTTCTTGCATTTAAAGTGATACACAGATATGATATACATAGTTTTACATGTCATGGTGCCCCCATGTTCTAAAATAAACATTGCAAAAATGCCCTCTTGGAATCCCCATGGGGCAAAACATGATAAAGTACCCGTACAGTGCCCTTTCAGCATCTAAATAGTTAAAGGTCCAGTGTGTATGAGGGGGGCTCTAGTTACAGAACATGGCTGAAATGGAATATAGCACGTGTAACTATGTTTTAATTAGGGTATAACCACCTGAAAACAATAATAGTTGTAATAATAATTGTTTTTATTACTTTAGAAAGAGCCTTTTATCTACAGACAGACACCACATGCCCTCTTCATGGATGTGTAAAGAGCACTAGACACAGAGCTGTAGGTGGGACTCCATTCAGTCTTATGTAAGCTGCTCAGTAGTGCATGAAGCCAAAAAGTTTAATTTCCCAGGCATAAAACTGCTTATGCTTACACATTGTGTGTCCCATAGAGCAAGCGCACTGGAGGCTTATGCTGGCCGAGCCGTTTACTTCTGGTTTAACCCTCCACTAACTTGAATGGAGATAAAAATGATTTAAATGTACAGTTGTTTTAGACTTTCCAAATGTTATTGGATGGATAAAATTCTGATGGTCCTCCAGGATGCTCCTAGCTCACAGTCCAGCTAATAAACTGGGCTAACATTATACTAACAGCATAGTTGCAGCCCTTTACTTTACTGTCAATAAATTACTGAGAGTTAATGTCACGCAGCCATAAGGACAGAGGGAAAGCAGAAAACATTTTCTCCATAAAATATGATCCAGTTTTACCAAAAAAAGTGAAATACTTGGTGGTGTGTGATTGTACCAGGAGCACAAAGTTACATAGTGCAGAAACAGACAGAGACTCACTGTCACCATTACACATTAGTGTAGCATCAATGTGTAGCATTACAGTGTAGCAGCACAACGATTTACTTTTATTAATGTATTCATTTTTTATTGAATTATTTAAAAGCTGTTATTTCATGGTAGAAAAGTTACAATGTTGCTTTAGCAAAACAAAGCTGGGCGCTGTCTTTTTTTCTGCATGCCGGTGTCCACCTCATGCAGCTGGTGCCCTTTTCACTTTGTTCACCCCTGCCCCTCAGACGGCTTGAGTCTGCCACTGGTTGTATCCCTCGTGAAGTCAGGAATTTTCTAGACGGGACAGCACAGGTGCTATATCTGGCACCAGCAGACCCCAACAAGCCTTTCACACACACACACACACACACAAACCTCCAGGAGCTGCGGAGGAAGAAATAGTGGACAACGCTTGAGTGACATTCATTTACAAAATGACGGAAGCTCAGAGGTAAGTAGGTTTTGGCACAATTATTAAAACTTATTTCACTAAGAAGTGTTTTATTGCGGAGGACATGTCTATATTTACATTTCCACCACGCGACGACATAAAACTTTGGAGCCACGCGCGCAGGAGCAGAAACCGCCTGGTGCTCGTTAAGAATGACAGCTCGACATTGGGATGACATTTTGCGATGTTAACATGCCACCACAGCCTGTTTCATAGCTTCAGCCCCCCTTTTTGGGGCAACATTTTTTACATGTAAACTCGTTATGAATATGCCCATGCAGTCCCCCACCTCCCCTCCTCACACTGACTGCCCTGTAGCAAATGTTCCACTCTAAGAATAGAAACGTAAAGGCCTCAGTAGTTTTCTGGTGAGCTGGTTACTACTGAACATGTTTTCTACAGTTGTGGTGTCATCTTAACTGTTATCTAAATGAATAATGAGTTACTGTTTGATAATTTTATTGTGTTTTGTTATTTCTAAGAATGTTTTTTTGTTATTTGTCTCTGCAGAGCAGGTAAACCTATGGCCTTCCAGTCTCCAAAGCAGATGTTTGAGAAGATGGAGGAATCTTTTAAAGTATGTGCACATTGTGAGAAGCGACCAAATCAGCTTCCAAACCCACAGAGTCTCAAGCGTTGTGCAAGGTAAAAGAAAAATAAATAAATAAATACATAAAACCCCACAGGCTGTGCAGCTGAGATATTACTTTATCAAAGTTAGTGACTTGACAATCATCTCTCACTTCTGTCTTTGCACAGATGTCTAAATGTTTACTACTGTTGTAAAGAATGTCAGAAGGAAGACTGGGGCAAACACAAGAAGTTCTGCTCACAGCTGCGTCTAGCTGCCATTGACAGAGTTGTGGAATGGCTTTTGTTCAAAGGTAAGAATGTATATGAAAGACTGAAAAAGACAATGAGCGAAGCCGTTTGAGTGAGTCTTCTTCTTCTATGAAAGGAATGAAGGAATGTGCAAGAAATTATCCTTACCAGAACTAATAAATAGCAATATTAACACATTGCAGTGATATGTGTTTATCAAAGACTTGTGACAAAAATATGTATTTAGGCAGGATATTCTACAGTTTAACAATAGCATTTATTGTCCAATGACATCAGTCCACTGATAAATTTCACTGTTAACTTAATAATCATAAATCACTATACATAAAAACAAGAACTCTAAATACTTTTCTGTATTAAATCTGTGTATTTCAGACAACATATACACAGATATATCGACCAGGCTCTATGCTTATACTGTCTTTACTTCAATTAAACTACTAAACTAATTTATTTGTTTTTCTATCATCAGAAGACCTTCCGTTCCCTACAGAAAAATGGTCAAAGCCCCAGTCGGTGGTCAAAGGCTGGGACGACTGGCTCTTGATGCAGGGGGATCTCACAGCTCGCCTCGATCCCATTTTAAATGGAACAAACATGAAGGACTTGTGGGCCAACACTGGCAGGCCTAAACCTGATGATGAGGACCTGAAGCAGTCCATCTGGAGGGTTTGCAGTGAGTTCTTCTCCAGGCCGATGACTATAGCCTGGGGGATGAGACTTTTTGGCCTTAAGCCTGATTCCAAACCACTCACCATTCACCTGGTTGGAGCAGGTCATAGTGAGACACTGGGAGCCAGACTGACTGACTATGATGAGCTGAACAAGATGTTCCCTGGACACCAGGGTATCGAGATAGTCATGGTGGGACCAGAGGTGTTGGACGGCCCCATTGTGAGGCCTCCTCTCAGGGCGTTTGGGCCCAAACAGAGGGTCTACATCAGCGCCTACAAGGGCCTCTACCACGAGTTCTGGGAGGATCTGGTGGAGAAAGAGGAAGCAGCCAAACCAGACCTGGTGGTTGGCTTTCATCCTGGTGAGAACATATTTGCCATTACACAAAAATATTATACCAAACTCACTTTTACACTGTAAAATCTGAGCAGCTAGCTAAACTAGCTACAGAGCAAGAGGTTCTTGTTCATGGTGAACTGTTTTCTATCTTTTTGTGTCAAGGATTTGATGCCAGTCAGGGTCTGGATGAGGGCTGGCTTCCAACACTTCTGCTCCTCAGGGATTACGAGATACCTTCTCTTTTCACTGCTCTCAAGTAAGTGTTGCAAAAGTTAGCCGCACACACAGTGGAATACCTTACAACAGAATTGCAGTGGTTGATAACCAAATAAATGTACTCACATACTGTGCATCAGTGCAATTTTACTTTTTTATTTTAATTTCATGCTGCTTTCTACTTAACTAGATTTCAGAGGGAAGTTTGTTTCACAATTTCTGCTGACACAGCAGATTAAGATTTCGAATAAATATGTGATCAGTTTATATGTTTAAACAATCAAAATGATATACAGTACTTGAAATTCACGAGATACAACATTAACAGACTGCTTACATGTTAGTTCATTAATAATGTTGATCCAATAATATAATATTGACAGGAGCTATTTTGCATAATGAGTATTTTTCCACCTTAAGTACATTTTGGAGAAATTATATTGTATAGTATTGCTACTTTTACTTTAAAAAAGTAAATTAACTACACACGCAGAATTTCCCAGTTAAAAAAATATTAAACAATTTTCGTATTACAGATTGCATTACAGTAATCAAATTATAATGCTTTGAGGGAAGGAGTTCATGATTAACACAATAATATGTTGGAAATAAAGTGAAGTAAACTGCTTATTTTTTCATTAGTGAAATAAAATACTGGATATTGTTTAATATGCAGTACTAGACCACTGATTTTTACATTTTAATTAGGTAATATATGATCAATAATCCGTAATTTGATTATAATTACAAACGGTCTTCCATTCAGTCCACAAGCCGTTAATTTAATTTAACTATACAAATAGGCTCAGTGACATGGATTACATTATTTGCATTACTGCACTGTATATTACACAACTGCATAAAAGTATGCAAATACAAATGCAATACTGATAATGTGTTCAATGAAAATAACCTTCTTACTGCTCTCTTATCATTCACATGAACTCGTCTGTGACATGTGATGTTTAATGGCCGCTGTCTGTGTCCCACAGTGAGGCAGAGATGACCTACTCCCTGCAGATCCTGTTGGAGTTGGAGATGGACTTGCAGGGAAGTGGAGCCAACCCCTTTGCGTCGCTGAAACCAGAAGTGGTGGGCGCGTGTCTCAACAAGACTCCCGTCTACTACAACTCCCACTACTTCTGTTTTCAGGGTCTAAAGGAGACTGCGGAGTTTGAAGAGCCGGATGAGGCCTGAAGGAGCTGAGTTTTGTGGACTATGAAGCATTGTTTTTGAATTCTTGTGTTTTAATCAAATCATGTAATAATGTTTTTAAAATAGCATGTAAGTCCTTATGCATGTTGATGATGCAGGACAGACAAAGATGCACGGCTGTGTATTACTGTCATGGGGTATTTTGATAACAAGGCATTTGCATTCACTATCTCAGTTTGATATTTGAATATACTGTCTTTGAATTATTGCTGTGCTTAGCAAAGAGACAATAGATAAAATATTAAATACAGAGGAGACTGGATTATCCACTCTGGCATTTTAATTTGACAAGAAATGCACAAAAATGAGGTTACATTTATATGTTAATAACTTTTGATGCCAAAACAACCTTTATATACAGTATATCATCTTGTATTGATTTAATGTTATTTCTAATAAGGTAAAAAAGAAGTTCAGGCAACATACAGTACTTATTAACAGCTGCTATTATGTGCAAATCTGGACAACAGCCTGCAACAATTAAATGTTTTCATATCTATGTACATGTCATGTCCAGATTTCTAGCGAGATTTGAAGGATAAAACCAGGTCCACAATGTAAAAGACCAGATTGACAATGGCTCCTATAACCACAGCATTCATGTCTACAAAGGAACACTTTTCACAGATGTAAGGGTTGTAGTTAGCGCGTTTGTATCCAAAAACACACCAAAGAATGATAGCGAGCAGGTACAACAGCACTGCCACAATGTTGAACACAAGCTCCATGATATTCAGTCCAAATGAGAGTAGACACTGCAGTAGTTTAAGCAGATGGAGGACTATGATGACCACAGTGACCAAGAGGCAAACAGCAAACACAATGATGCTGCATATCATCCCAAAAGGGCGAAAGGCCCATTCACCCTTTACGAAGTGGTCAGTGGCAGCAGTGAGAATGATACAAGCTAGAAACGCCTCTGCTGTGCGGAGACTTCCTCTCAGGCTGCACAGGTAGCCGCTTGGAAACATCTTTCTTTGCATTACAGTGTCAATCAGGAAGAATACGGTGGCAACCAGGGAGCAGATGAAACACAGTATGTTGACGATGCAAGAGAGGCAGACAAACACAGCTGCATAGATGATAGTGGCTGAGGTGATCATCACAGCACACAGGGTGGTCAGCCCGCAGGTCAGGTCGGCCCAGTTAGGGAGGAAGGCAACCAGGAGGATGTGCAACATTCTGGCCTCCATCACGGTAACGACCACGGGCACAGCGATGCAGAAAAACCAGACGAATTCACACCAGACACCCCATGGACTCACCATCCTACCTCTGCAGATGACAATGATGAACGCTAAAGCGGAAAAGATTATTTCCAGGAGGCGCAAAATGCCCTGACAGCCCTTGAATGGCCCGCACATGATGCTCAAATTAGAGATGTTGGTGTCAAAAAACTGGAAGCAAAAGTCTCTCTCTCAAAAGAACACTCTGCAAGAGGAACTGTACCTGTGGTAACCTATTCATTAACTGTGAACGGCACGTTCCTCACGTTGAGCTAAATCCTTATCCCTTACATGAGATTATATTCAAATTTTCTGTTTCATGAGGTGGTCTTTAGACTGTCAGTGTGCTTTCCATTTCCATGAATGTCTGAAGTAGAAGGAGACTCTTTCTAATATACAGTATGTTGTTTTACTGCCCTAAATTCTGCTCTAGAGTTTTGAATTCATGTCTATATTTGTTCATTCAGTAATTTATTCAGCAGGGATATTCATAATCCAACATCAGCGAATAACATTTACTCCCTTATGTGATGAAAATCAGTACGACCAAAATGAATACAACATCTTTTCATCTCTGTTACCTTTATCTTCTAAGAAGCTTTGACATGAAATGGAGTGAAGTGAACTGAAATTGATTTCTTTAACTACGTCAATTTTTTAAAGGGATTTTTCCTTGAATTTCAATTGCAAACTGACTTTTTCATTCTTTATGACTTGCTCTGATATAAACAGGCACATACACACTAACTCTCATTTTAAGCCTTTTCATCTAGAACTGACAAAATGGAGTCAAAAACATGTCTTTATTGGAGTGTCGCTTTATTCCTTTAAGCATCAATCACTTTTGGTTTTCCGGTTCTCCTCTGTTTGTGGCTGACAGGAAACACAGGTGTGCTCATTCATGTGTGATCACATTTCCAGCAGATGTAATGCAACACATCTTGAATCTATAATAATCATTGGCAGTGACATATGCAGTTCATATTTCATATCCACAGGCACACAACAATAAGAAAAATGGACAGAAATCAGATAGAACATAGAGCTGATTTATAATTGTACACATCAAACATTAAACTTTACATTAAAAACCAACAGATTGATATTATAATTAAGGTGTTTTTTTATATTCCTTGTTCATGCTAACGTAATATGCTGAACATATATAAATGAATACAATCAGAAACCTTGATGCTCAAAACATTGTTTTCTTTACTCAGTGTCAATGTGGTATTTTCAAAGGTTTATGTCCGCTTAAAGCCACAGATGCCAAGCAGGGTAAAAATGAGGTCGATCGTGAAAAGAATGAGATTCACATAGGTGAAAAAGGCAACCATAAACTGTATGGCCCAGATACAGAAGCTAGGTGGACAGTCACTGGGACGAGGGTTGTTTCTGAACATGAAAATGGGCCACACAATAGCAGTAAATATATACAGCACAACAGAGATCACCAGAAAAATAAACACAAACTTGTCCAGGTTAAACGGCAAACACGTCCTGAGTTTCTTGAGGATGTTGGTGGCAATGATTAAAGGCAGGATGGGGAAAGGAATGATATAACAGATAACACACACGATTAGAGCTGGCTTGTCTCTGTAACCAGTCAGTGATATAAAAATCATGCAGCTCACAAACGCCTCCAAAACTTTCCAGAATCCAGGCAGAGCAGCCAGGTAGGATGCCTTCCTCTTGTCGCAGATTTTGTCCTTCACCACTTCGAGTATGTAGACAAAGGCACACAAGAAGGCAAATATACTCACTATCCAGCCGTACAGGCATTTCAGGCAGGCATAGAAGTTGGCATAGGTGATAGCGACAGACACAGTCATCAGCGTGGAGGACATGGCCATCCCTGTGGTGAAGTCATCCCAATCCATGCAAAACAAATTGAGTACAATATCGAGCTTAAACATCTCAATGATGGTGATGATGAGGGTCATGATCGGGCAGAAGGCCCAGGTGAACATAGCATAGTTCCAGTAGGTATGGCTGCTCCCTCCTCTGAAGGCACCCAGGAGAAAGGTGACCAGAGACAGGATGATCTGAGCCATGTGCAACGCGCCTCGGCCAGAACACAGAGTAGAAGGAGAGAACACTGCCTTGGACAAAGTGTCCTTAATATCATCAATTATCCCCATCTTCAAATGAGCCGGAGAGCTGTTGGGACACCTTTGTTTTGTACGTCCTCCCTGAAAGCTGCTACAGGTGCGTTTGATGTGTGTTTTCTGTTACTGTTTCACTTCCTATGGAGTCCTTTACTGCCTTTCTAGTTTGCATAATATGCATAAAAAAGACCATGTGTAGTGATAAAGGGCTGCTGCAGCAGATATGAAACAACTAAAGTGTGTGTTACTTCTCAGAGAATTACTGTATAAAGTCATAGTCACAGAGACATTATTACAGGAATGCAATTATACATTTACACTAATACATTTTTTAACAAATTTAAAAAAAACGTATCATCTGTGTAACCACTTATTCTCATCAGCTGACTTAGGGTGAGAGGCAGAGTCACCAGTTCATCACAGGACACAAGCAACCATTCACACTTACGGGCAATTCAGAGTCACCAATGAACCTGTTCCTTGCATGTTCCTTCCTCGCTCCCATGCAAACTCAGAAAGAGTTGCTGAGGTTCGAACCGGGAACCTTCTTGAGGTGACAGTGCTGACCACTACACCACTGTTCCACCCCATACAAGTACAGTCATAGTGAAATGAAAAAGGCAACACAAGATTCACTACACCCAGTGCAAGGTGAGGAGTGATTTTCTGCAGGGGAGAGGAAGATTTCCAATAGCTGTCAGGCCCCTCACTGCTGTTTAATCAACACTCCAATTATCTTGGTCTACACTCTCTGTTTGACATATCAGGTATATCCCTAGATGTGCCTAGGATGCTTTGTGTCCATTGCTCCCTGCTATCAAACGCCATTTTATAAAAACATAAATATACACTACTTTATGTTGTGCTGACAGACGACTTTCTGTTAATGCTGAGCAGCATTACAAACAGTCCAAACAACCTTTTCTGAGGGAGTCCACCACACGCTGCAAAGCTTCATAGCTCAGCTGTTTTCCCTTCTTCCAGTTCACCCTTAAAATCATTACAATGGAGATTAATATAATACATTTACAACAATATTTAGTATTAGTTTATAATCGACCAGAATTACAGTGAGAAACAAGCTATTTTGAGGCACATTTAGTTGTTTTTATTAGTGCAACTTCATTTTTACCTTATCTGGTTGTGTGCCAGATAAGCAGACATATTTAATGATGTAAACAATAAGATGTACACTCAAACGTAACTTTAGTGATCTAAAATATTTGGCAGAACATTTTTGGGGGCATAGCAAAGCCTGACAGACAAGTTCAGGGCAAATAAGTCTCAAGCTCAGTCCATAGAGACTTGGCTTGGGAACCGGAGGGTGGCCGGTTCAAGTCCAGAAGGAACTTGAACCTCCTGGGAGCTGGAGGAGTGCCAGCTCACCTTCTGGGCACTGCCGAGGTGCCCTTGAGCAAGGCACCTAACCCCCTCACACCCCCAACTGCTCGCAGGGCGCTGCTCTGGGTGGCTGCCCATCACTCCACCATCTCTCTCCACATTTGCATGTCCCTTTGCATATGTGTGGTTGTATTTCGGGGTTAAAATGCATGTAAAAAAAAACGGAGTGAAAAAAGAGGGATTAATAAAAGTATCTCAATAATGAGCTATAGAACAAAACAGGTTTCTACACGGATAGACTTTTTTGTGACACTCCTTCAAGCTAACCGCTTTATGTTTTCCTTTTCGCTACTTTTCTTGGTCAAATGTGATATGTCTTCATTTAACACTATAAAATGTCGCGTTTTATTGGAGAAATGTTCCTCATCCTGTTGATAAGATTGTATCCAGCAGGTCAGTTTGTCGTCGCTGGCGCTTGTTTCTGGGGAAGGTAAATAGACAGCACGAAGAGGAAGTTGTTGTCAAGTGTCAGTAGCAGTGCCAGCATCAGACACTGGAAATATGTCTCCACTTTTCTCCTTTAAAGCCGTCGACGTTTAAAAAATAACTCTGGAGGAAGCCGTCGCCTTGTTGGAACTATACTTAGTTGTGATGATAATTTCATTTTCTTGGGCGATTTATTTTATATTCGTGTCGAAGCCATTGTTTGGGAAGAACTAGCTAACGTTAGCAATGGGTCGATGACACAGACTGCACTGCAGCAGCACAACACTTCTTTTGCATCAGTGAAGGAGGAGTGAAGAGGGGCCGGATGGATTTCTCCAAGTTCCTGGACGATGATTTTGATGTGAAGGACTGGGTGAACGGCGCCTTCAAGGTGGTGCAGAAGGACGCGCCGGGGAAGGCGGATACACACGCAGCGACGCTGGTGATGAAGCTGCAGCTGTTCATCCAGGAAGTCAACAATGCCATTGAAGGTAAGCGGTTCAAATAAACTAGAGATAGTTTGAACAGTATGTCGAGGATGGACAAAGTGTCTCTTGCAAGTGTATGTACTGTTACACCTACCTACCGGTACTGCTGTATCTGTAATTGTAAATGTAATGCAGCAGCTCTGCAACTCCTGTTTACTGCTTTGTGTTCATTATGATGAGAGTTGTTTATAAGTTTAAAGGTCCAGTGTGTAAGATTTAGAAATATTTACTGGCAGAAATGGAATACAAATATTCATCAGTGTGTTTTCATTAGTGTATAATCACCTGAAAATAAGAATCATTGTGCTTTCGTTGCCTTACAATGAGCCCTTCATATCTACAGTGAGAGCGGGTACTCTTCCGCTTTTGTACGGTAGCCCAGATCAGACAAACCGAACTCTGATCTAGATATTGCCGTTTGCTCTTAACGTGAATTTGGCAGGTGCTTGGAAGAAAAGTGCGAGGCGTGTGAGAGTATTCATTTGGTTGCAGTCTGCAACTTCACCACTAGGCGGCACCGAATGCTACACACTGGCCCTTTAATACAAACTTACAGCAACACACTTTTCACTGGACACTTTTTGGATGAAAACTTTGTACAGAAATTGATTTTGATAGCAGGCTTTATTGAATTGCTGGTGTATTAGATAATAATAGATCAAACACTGACAACTAATGTGAGTTATTGTTCTAATTTATACTTTATACTACACAATATAGTTTGTTGTAATCTACATTAGAGGCCTGTATATCTACGCAGCTACCTGTCATCACTGACTAGAATATGAAATGTTATGTAGTGAGTGGTTTTGTATTCCTCGCCGTGAATGTGATTCAAATTACACGATGAAACAAACAACACATCCGTTTGTTAGCAGGGATCATTAATTTAAGTGTACTTGACATTCATACAGTTGCCAGTTTATTAGGTGCACTCAGCCAAAGCTACTGACCGCAATAAATCCTGCTGTAATGAAGGTTATAATGTCCGATGTTTGTTGTAGCAGTTTTAGAGAGGCTGTCATTCAACTGTACTGCATTATACAGAGAGGTGCTTCTGATTAGCGTACACTCATTGACATAAATGAGGTGGACAAAACAGATGAAAACAGTGTCAACAAAAATTGATAATAGTATTCATGGAGGTAGTATTTATTGCAGGATTGTTGCAACAGGCTGGAGTTTTAGTGAAGTGTGACTCATAAACTGGCAATAGAACTAAGTAATGAGTGAGAAGCTCTGAATGTGCAGCCTTTACCTGAGACATGAGGACAGTAAAACATCTCATATGGAGAGAAGATTATGATATTAATTCTCTTAAAGTTAAGATTTGACTACTTAAGTTCAAGACAACTTGCATAAATTGACATAAACACAGCAATCTGTAGGATAAAATACCATACCAAAGGGAACTGCTGGCAATTTCTTAATAATTAACATAATGTTATTAGTGTTATACTTTTCCTGTCACACTCTTCATTAACTTAAAGTCTGCTTTATTCCTGTGTGCAGAGAGCAGCATCCAGGCCCTCCAAAATATGCCCAGAGTTCTGCGGGACGTGGAGGCTTTGAAACAGGAGGCTTCCTTCCTCAAGGAGCAAATGGTTCTGGTCAAAGAGGACATCAAGAAGTTTGAGCAAGACACTGTGCAGTCTATGCAGGTGTGCATAAGTTCAATCACTGTGTCATTAGTACATAAATAGCACACTTGATGTATATTCATGGTTCACAAGTAATACAAATACACAGGACTGACACTTTATCTGATGTATTTATTTAATGATGAGCAGTTTAATAGTCAAAGTCTGATAGTGGCATAAAGGATACTTCTCAGGTTTGACTTTTATATTTTGTGGTTTCTGTTCACCAGGTCTTGGTGGAAATTGATCAAGTGAAGAGCCGCATGCATCTGGCAGCTGACGCTCTGCAGGAGGCAGACAAATGGAGCACGCTGAGTGCAGACATTGAGGAGACCTTCAAAACACAGGTATCTATGAAAGACATCGCCGCAGGACTTCACTTGTGAAGATTTTGTCTGGGTTGCTGCTCTATGCTACTCCTCCTGGCCCACATCCATATAAGTGACCATCACAATGTTCAAGGAATAGTTCAAGTTCACTGAAGTGTGCAAGACAAGACAAGTTTCCTCACAAACTCATTAACTGATTATATTTAGGTCAGAAAAGGGCAGTGAAATAATGAATTTCTGATCCATAACCGTATTATTGAATATGTTGTCTTTTTTTTTATCCAGGACCTTGCAGTAATTTCCTCCAAGCTGACCAGCATGCAAAACAGCCTGGCCATGTTGGTGGACACACCAGACTACTCTGAAAAGTGTGTCCACCTAGAGGCTCTGAAAAACAGACTGGAGGCCCTGGCCAGCCCACAAATAGTAGCAACCTTTAATTCCATGTCTATGGGTAAGAACCTGTGAGAAGTGCTTTCGTCACTTGAATTTCCATTTCTTTCTTCCCTGTCACTAAGAAGGCTCATGTTTACATGTTGTTTCTCTGCAGACCAAGCCAAGCTGTTTGTTAAAGTCTTCACAGAGATAGATCGAATGCCACAGCTCCTTGCCTACTACTACAAGTGTCACAAGGTAGGTGCCTGACCTCAATAATTCATTAATAAAGAAGCCATCGCAAAAATAATATCCTCCTGTGTGTTGCCTGTTTGGCGTAGGCATGCTTTAATGTCTGTTTTGGCGTCTCCAGGGCCAGTTGGTGAGCATGTGGCAGGAGCTCTCTCAGAGCGAGCTCAGTCTGAATCAGCAGCTGTCTGAATTCTACGACACTTTGCTGTCCTCGTGGCACTCTCAACTACAGTGGAGCAGCCAGGTGAGACACACTACAGCTACACTACAAAGACGAAGATCCAACAAAGCTAACAGCTTTGAAGTGGCGGCTAGAGATCAATCGGAATAAGTGAAATACAAAACTATGGGTAGTAACTTTATTATAAACCTTGTAATTTTCTGCATGTTGTCTAACAGGTGTTCAAGAACCCGTATGAGGTGGTGACGGTATTGCTGATCCAAACTCTGGGGGCCATGGTCCCATCCATCCACGTTTGCTTGAGCACGGCTGTGGAGCGGGCAGCCCAAGAGCAGCGTCTCGACACCCTGCTGGAGCTCCATCACACCACATCCACCTTCGGGCACAGCCTGGAGGCCGCCATGCTGCCGCACCTTGGTCTGTGTATAGATAAGACATGGCTGCAGATGCTGCAGATGTGGGTGAAATTACGTCCTCATGTTCTGTCTTGTGTTTTTCCTCCCCAGGTGAGAATAATCTGCTGAAAGTGAATGAGCTGGTCTGTGCTCTGTATGATCCCTACAAACCTTATAAACTACAGTATGGAGATCTGGAGGAAGCTCACCTCCTTATCCAGATCAGTGCTGTACCTCTGGTTAGACACCACACTCCACACCACACGCACACACACATAAAATGTTATTTTGTCTGATTCACTTCCTGTTTTTCATTTATTTTCTCGTTTCACGTGCTCCATATTCTCTCTTCTATTTAGGAACACGGGGAGGTAATTGATTGTGTGGAAGAATTGAGCCACTCTGTTGGCAAGTTGTTCGGCCTGGCCAGCGCTGCTGTGGACCGCTGTGTCAAACTGACTGATGGACTCGCCGTGTGTGGCCTCCTTAAAGCCCTCAAAGCCCTCTTCACCAAGTAAAGATCCTTTATTATCACAGCCACAAGCCACATGCAATGTATTGACCCCTTGTTTTAGTCATAGAAATAATTTTAGTATGTGTGTACCATACTTTTCATACATTTGCATGACCAGCTTTAACATTGAACTTGTTCTAGGTATGTGTCGGACTTCTCCACAACGCTGCAGTCAATCAGGAAGAAGTGTAAGCTGGAGGATACTCCAAGTTCATCTGTTTTCCAAGAGGACTGGACAGCCTTCCAAAACTCTGTCAGGTTAATGTCTTTTTTACTATTGAGACTATTTCATTAGTACATCATTTTTTAAGACTATTTTAATTAACAGTTTTGTGTTGTGTCTTTCAGAATTATTGCCACTTGTGGTGAATTACTTAGACAGTGTGGAGCCTTTGAGCAGCAGCTGTCAAACAAGTAAGAAAAATGTTATACTTTATATTTCATGTTGTTCTAGTTGTGCCCTTTTGCTTCAAACCATTCATCTCTGTGAAACGGATATAACTCATGGGGCACACTGTCAACAAGGCACTATGTCAGATTTTTAAGGAATTGCACGCGTCCTCTAAACACAATCAATCTTTTCCCCAAAGGATCCTGGGCACGGCGGGGAAGTACTTGTCGGAGTCATACAGCCCACGCAGCCTGGCAGGCATCCAGGAGGCCAGCTCCACAGAAAGGAAGAGCGCCACCAAGAATCCCTGGCAGGAATACAACTACCTTCAGAGAGGAAACATGGCTGAATACAACAGCCTGATGGAGGTCCTCTACTCCCTGAAGGTATGGAGTATGGCAGTGTGTCAGAATGAGGATGGATTTAGCTGATGTTCATTGAGGATTGAGAATTTTGTTTTGTTTATCAAGGACCGTCTGAGAATGTTTTTATGCATCTCTTTCTCCTTGTCTCACAGGAGAAGGGCACAGGTAACTCCAGCCTGTTGGCAGAGCCCAGATCTGCTCTGACCAGACTCAACCAGCAGGCCAACCAGCTGGCCTTCGACTCCGTCTTCCTGCAGATCAAACACCAGCTCTGCCTCGTCTCCAAGATGGAGGTTATTAAGTCTCAAGTTTCTTACGTGATTCGATTTGAAATACTGATTGACACCATTTGAGTGCATTGCTGAAAGCTTTTGGATTGTCTGTGTGCATTTCAGTGTTCAGTGTGCGCGCTGTGTCTATTTTAATCTCACCTCATACTGTTTGATTCTTGTGCAGAGACAAGAGGCACCTGGTTTTGGAGAGAGCTACACAGAGGACCTGCCTACTTTCAGCCTGTCACCGCAGGAGTACATTACAAATGTAAGTCAGGTTTGACTGGAATATGCATCATGACATTTGTTTGAAATAATCCCTAAATCAGTCAAACTAGTGGTCTTTTTGTACACATTCACAGCTAACACAGTTACAGTACGTATGACACTGCAGCTCCAAGACAAACCAGTTGTCTGTGTTCCCCTTCCAGATCGGGCAGTACCTCATGTCTCTGCCTCTCCACTTGGAGCCATTTGTGACTCAGGAGGACCCGGCACTCGAGATGGCCCTACATGCTGGAAAGCTACCTTTCCCTCCAGAGCAAGGTTTCTGGCCATCAACCCTGATTGTCCTCACAATCTAACACTCAACATGATATATATATATATATATATATATATATATATATATATATATATATATATATATATATATATATATATAGATATATACTTTCACTATTTCTGCTCACTTTTTTGCTACTAACCCTTCACTTTCTCATTTCTTTTATCAATTATTGTTACTCTCTTCCTCAATATCCAAAGTGAGGACGAGCCACTTAACACAAGGAAGTAATTATCATATCATAAAAATATATATTTATTTTTTATATCTTATAGAAATTGGTATATATGAAGAAATTTAACTTTGGCTCCTCAATCTCAACTGCAGCTTTTCCACAAAATCCTCAAATTTGTAAATCATTTCTGTAATGATATAGATCTAGCAAACATTGCTGTGACAAAGTGTTTGTATACTTAATATATATTAAAAAAAAATCAATCCTTTTGAACTGCAGCCATGGGATAGAAAACGGAAACACCAATTTGTAATTTGACTCCCAAATAACAGACCACACTGACCTGTGTCCCTGTTTGCTTGGTAGATGAGCAGTTTTATTTGATAGGAGGGTCAGTCCTAAATCTGTTATTGTATTTATTATAATGTCCTCTATACTGGAAAGTGCAGGGTGCAGCACTAAAACAGAAAATCAGGATATCTCATTTTGATGTTGAAGTAGATCACTTTTTGATTTATGTAGTGTTAGGGACATTTTATTCTCTAAGACAGCTGGTATATCATGAAGTCAAAGATCAAGCACAGATGGGACTGTACTTTTGTTTTTTGTTTTTCTCGACTGCCTTTGTTTTCGACACAATTTTGACCTTTGTCCTCCAACTCCAGCTCCTTCTGTTTCTCTGACATCATATAATAAATCCCAATCTGTCTAACTCTTTACACCTTGTGAATGACGCACTTTTGAGACATCAGTTTCCTTCTGTCTTTAGGCGATGACCTTCCCGAGCTGGACAACACAGCAGACTACTGGCTGGGCTCCATCGCTCGGGCAACCATGCAGACCTACTGTGATGCCATCCTGCTCATTCCCCAACTGGGCCCCCATTCCACTAAACAGCTGGCCACAGATATCGGTACAGTCGCCAGAAATTCCTCACAACGGCTAAACAAAACGATGTGTTCTCCCAGTTAAGTGATTGTGTATCTCTTTCACAGACTATCTGAGCAATGTGATGGACGCTCTGGGCCTGCAGCCCTCCCGTGCCCTGCAGCACATCGTCACCCTGCTGAGGGCCAAACCAGAAGACTACAGACAGACCGCTAAACTCCTGCCTCGTCGTCTGGCCTCCACCATCGCTGCCCTCCGCTGCATCGACTACTGACAGCAAAGAGAGGGAGGGAGATAGACTCTGTAGGTATGGTGGCTCTCAGACTGGCACCAGGGAGTCGCAGGCATGGTTGACCCTATACCCAGGTTGTTGATAATATGAAGAAGAATGTGATATCAAAAATAGTTGGTTTACATCAATCATTAAGTCTCAAATTTGGGGCTGCAGCATTTTAGGATTATAGTCCTGTCTAAATGGGAGCTATGGGAATGTTAAGAGATTGAAATCAGCGTGGTTTAGACTTTTTTTATACTGATTAATGTCGCGTGTGTCTCTGAACGATGTCTTACCGGTGATAATTGCCTTCAAGTCAAGCCAAAGGGTGAAAGTGTCTTGACTGTACATTATTGATTTCTGCATTTTTTTAGTTGCTGAAGCGTCTAAGGATATAACAAAATGTACATCAGGGAATGTGTGAGAGCATTTGAAATCTATACAGGTAGATGTTTGTAGTTAATTATTTGTCATACTAATATAAATCATCGATGATATTTAATTATATTAAAGCAATCTTTATGAGCTTCACATTCAGCGGTTGATGTAAAGATGAAGGTGTAGTTGGAGCTGGAGTGATGATATGGATAGTCATTTTCCCATATTTTTCCATGCAGTATCGTGAAAATCTGTACATAAAACACTGACATCAACACTAAAATGGAGCCTATTGTGTTACTTTTCATGGAACTATTTTTATTCTTTAGATGAATGAGTCTGTAATCAGTCTAGTTTAATAAACATACAGCATTTTCTGCTAAATCCTTTAATCATCTCACATTGGTCAAACTGTCTGTGTGTCCATTATCTTTTTTTTTTTTTTTTTTTTTTTTGTTCTTGACTGAGGTTGAATGCATGTGCACCCTCATGTCATGAAAAATTGTCACGTCTGTCACAGGGGAGCATGCAGAAATAGAAGAGTTTACTTAAACACACAGGTAAGACTCGACTGAGACGAATGGCACCATGGGGTCCTTTACGATTTTGGTAAGATGCTTCAAATCTTATATTTGATTAGCACATAAATTATTCTTACAATTTGGAAACTGTTAAGGGCATCTCACTATTTTTGGACTATAATATGAATGAAATCAGTGCTGAAATGAGTCGGTATAAGATGGAGTGGAACTATTTTGATAAGTTATTAATCATTTAAGTTATTTTTGCCAAACATCAGCTTTTTAAATGTGGAAATTTGCTGCTTTTCTTTGTCATGTCATTTTCTTTTGGATTTTAGGCTGTTGGTCAAACTAAACTTCTGATTCTTTTCTAAATTATTACAGGTATAGTGTTTAGGATTTAGTTACATCAAGCGGTGTAATTGCAATCTCCTCACATCACCCTTGCCTTCCTAGTGTAAAGGGAGAAACAACACTTGAAATGCCCTGTCTAGAGTCAGTATTTACTTTTATATTAGTATTTATTTACGTGGCGGACTCCGTGGAAGAGGACCCGCTCCCACTGTGGATAGAAAAGGATCATTTTTAAGTGACCAAAACAAAAAGATTCTTATTTTCAGGTGATTATACATGCATGGAAACATGGTTATGAATAATATATTTCATGTCTGTCTTTTTCTGATGATAGAAGCAACCATTACACACTGGGCCTTTAATAAAATACAATAAAATTTATTGACTTATTAAATTTAATTATTTAATTAAATTATCAACAGATTTAATGATAATCAACATAATTAATCACACCTCATATTTGGCATAAATCTCTAGAAACAAGTGGAGCAATTTATAATGACAAAAATAAACTAAACTCCTCTAAATACAAACGTATGTAATGCATGGACATGATGTGATGATTTGTTGCCAAACTGGCGCTCGTCAGTGTTCATGCTGTCCAGAGACGAGCATCACATGCCGCTGTACGTACCTGCTCTCCTCCAACATGGACCAGTGTTTGGCCCTGACGTCAGCCGTTACCGCCCTGCCTGCAGTATATCGGTGCCTACAGATGATGATGGAGACGGGAGAAACGGCGGCCTCGCCGTGAATCCCATCCGGAGGAGGAATTCAAGCGCACGAAGAGTGAGACAAGTATCTAAAATAACTTTTCGGACCGGGGGAGACCTATTTTTTTTTTGTTCCTCCCCCCCACACACACATCTGGCACACGAAGAGATGCTCCGCGGCGGACAGACGCGAGGGAGCGGCGTGCTGTGCCGCTCCGCTCGGGGTGTTCCTCAGTTTGGCGGAGCTCCTGCGAGCGCACCCAGTGTGGAGGCGATTTAGTGGAAGAAGAAGGAGAAGGAGAAGAAGACATCCACCGGTAAATCTCACCGAGCTGTTATTCTCTACTACATCACCGGAGATGTGATGACCGGAGGTGAAGAAATTACCTTTTTTTTTTTAACGGGGTGGAGCTGTGTTTAATAAATGATGAGGAATCCCGCACGTCAATCTGAGCCTAATTGTGAATGAATTTGATGCTTAGCAGACATTGTGTCCACTGATACTTAACCTCGGCTTGTTTTTGTGTCTAAACAATGGCACAGGTGATGTTATGTCGCCGGACCGACCGCTAGAGATGATGGCTGCTGGCTGGTGCGGGACTACCCCGAGCCGCCCTGATAGAGGCTCACCATGGAGGCTGTTTATGCAATCCGACGCAGTGTTGCAAGTGGGCTGATTCAATGCTACTGTCTCCATATGATCCCCAGAACTGCCAGGCCTTTATGTTTCTGTGAAATATGCCCGGGCCTTGTGTAAAAACAAGTGGACGTGCTGCTGTCACTGCACGGGGGGTTGCATGAGGCTGGGATGCTCTGAGAAAAACCCTTACTGGAATTAACGCGTAAAAACATCCGGAGGGGGAAAAGCCATCATGTCGAAAGTTGTCAGTAACAAGGAGAAGAAATCCTTCAGTAAAAAACTCTTCCGGAGGAGCTCGGTCCGCTCCGTTGGGAGCTTTATGAACAGAGTTCTCCGGACTCTGTCGACTTTGTCTCATTTCGGTACCGACGAGCAGGCCGCCGAGGATGAGAAGGACGACTCGAGTTTGATCCCGACCACCACCGGGGGGTCACTCCCGTCGGACGACAGCGACTGCGGGGGTTTCGCCTTCGGGGACAAGGTGCCGGGTGTAGCCGGACTCAAGAACCACGGCAACACCTGCTTCATGAACGCTATCTTGCAGTGCCTGAGCAACACGGAGCTCTTTGCAGAGTACCTGGCTTTGGAGCAGTTTAAAGGAGGGGAGACGAGCAGCAGCAGCAACGACAAGGCCAAGTCCAACGGGGTGCTGGTGGTGCAGAAGAAAGGGAGCCAGCAGCAGCAGCAAGAGTCAGGAGAGGTGACCGAGCAGCTGTCCGGTCTGGTTCGGGCTCTGTGGACCTTTGAGTACACGCCTCAGCACAGCAGAGACTTCAAGGTAGGATGTGCATCATGCAGAAGTCCTAACAACGACAGAAAACACACACATTGTGCATACATGTGTACACCTTTTTAGAGCATATTGGCCAAAATTAGATGTCACTAGACTAGAATAAAGTTTGCAGATACCTTCAGTGCTCCTGATCTATTTTAAAACTAGCAGAGGAACTTGTGGCAAAAGTCAGGTGAGGGTATCAGGAGGCAGCATAACTTTTAGTCACTTTCTCAGTTGGTCCATGTGAGCATCTTAAGTTTCATACTTAAAAAGAAGAGTAAAGTCACGAGTGTTGTTACAGATTACTGAAGAACCAGCAGCCTCAGGCCCAGTCTGTGCTTCCCATTAAGGAAAATGCATGATAAGTGGGGCCATTAGCACCTCAGTGAACTGTGTTTCACTATCCGACTTTTTCTGTGTTCTGTCAATACCAAATGCAGATGCTTCAGTCCCATTAGTGAGTCTAAAAATGTGAATTCCAGTCTGTCCAATCAGAAAATACCTTAATTTGTCACACAGGGTCAGATGCTGTGATTATGGCCTTGAATGATGGGTTTGGTTGTCTCTAGAGCAGCACGGTTTGAGTCTGTTCTCTAATGCTGTTTCTTTCATTTCATATTTTATATACAACAACAAACAAGTTTGTGTTTCATCAAAAATCTGATTCCATACCAGAGATAACGCAGTTATATTTACACTTTATGAAATATTTGCAACAATCAGCCTTTTTATAGGAGAATAAGTGAAGTGAGTGTCCCTGACTAACACTTCTTTCTTTAAAAGGCTGTTTGAGTCTTAGATCAGCACTGTAATAAAACTCTAAAAGGATTTTTGAATCACTTTATTGTCCATCCCACACCTCGTCTGCTATTTTCATCGCTTCACCTCATCAACCCGCATCCCGGCACTGAAAAGTTTGCCTGTCACAATCACAAAGGTTTGTTCTTTTGCAGCAGGGACACTTCATTTTCTGTCTTTTTTCTCTGTCTGACAATCTATTTTTCTTCTTTCAAAAGCTCCAAATACGTAACAGAGAGGGACTATATTGAACAGGGCCATACAACACACTGCTTATTCTTGACAGCGTTACTATTTCTGTCCATTTTTTTCTACATTGGTTGCTGGCCAGAGAACAAACTGTCTGATTGGATATAGATTGTTCTCTTCAGAGTGAGAGGCCTTGAATATGTTACTGAGGTTGAAAGCATTTGCACCCTCATGTCATAAGAATTGGCACGTCTGTTACAGGGGAGCATGCAGAAATAGAAGAGTTTACTTAAACACACAGGTAACTTGATAGAGTGCAAACTATCAGACACTTTGATAAATAATATCTGGTATAATTCATGAGAAGCTAAATTCTTTGTTTTTGTTAGTTATTGTGGGTAGTATCATCCCAAACTACAGGGTGGGCACACAGCAGAAATGTCAATATTTGGATGAATTAAGACTTGGCAACAATTTGATTTTGCTCTGCAACCTTTAACTGCGTCTAATTGAACTTCAGCAAAACATGCTGTTTTTGTGGTTAGTGTACATTACAGCTCAGCATGCACATGTGATGGTTTTTGTGCCTCTTGTCTCAGACCACAATCGGATCCTAAACTGAGAGCACTTAAAGATCATTAGGAAGACATCCGTAATAACGGCACAGGGGAATTATCAGCTGTGTCCATTTTACTCTCAGAAGCAATTGGTTTGAGGATTATGTTGTTGTACACCATCCAAACTGCCCAAGAGCACAATCTACACACACACACACACACACACATACACACACTCTCATAAATGATTACAAGAGACATTCACCATTTGTGATACTTAATTTGACAATGTGATTGATGGTAAAACAAATCCAACAAATGGTGGCAGCCTGTAAGCAACACAAGGTAATGAAAGCAAACTTTCTCATAGATTACGTAAGCCTTCTGTGTTGTAGGGATAATAAATGATAAACTTTAAGCAAGTTTTTTTTATTAATCAGTGTACTGCTTTATATTATCCATGCTTAAATCATGTGATCACAGATTTGAGAGTAATAATGTAGAAGGAATAGTCAGTTTCTTTCCAAATTGTTGCTGTTTGTAACTTCTAATATCTCAAAAGATCCATGTTAGACAGATGACATTTTTTCAGGTGTTTTTTCACTGTGATAATGATACATTTCCTTGATGTGAATGTACCCCTACCCTGGTTTTTAAACTCAAAACATTTACATTTTCATGGATACTTGATAGGAAATACTAGAATACAAGGATACGAGCTCCAACAGACTTGAAAACTGCGGATCAATCCCCAGAAATAATAATCCCATAAACACAGGCTTCCTCGTAACATAAGAGGACTTCAGTGTCTTCTGATTTACAGTATTACAGGCTTTACTGGTAACACTGGTTGTAGGAGCCATGTATTACATTATGTTTGTTTGTCGTTTAGCATATTTATTATGGTCATGTGGGCTGGACCGGAAATAATCCTTATTTATTTATTCACCTGTTCACCAGCTTGGCAGAGAAAGAGAGGGGTTGAGTTTTGGGTTTTCACATTTTCTGTTGACCGCAAATGCGAATTTAGTTTTTGTCTTTTTTTGTTTGCTACTTTAAACACGTATCAGTTCACTGGAACTGGATTATTCAGTGACGAATCAGCCTCTCAGCGGTTCATAGTATACAAAGAAGTCGCTACACTGGATGACAAACCAAAGTAACAAAAGCGTAAAAAGTGCAAAATCGATTCAATTTTATTGCAAACGTGTACGTGACCTATTCACAGTAGTAAGTGTGTAATAACATAGAAGTTGTGAATGAATAAACATTTATTTAACCAAAATAGTCTAAAATATGAAATGTTTCTTGACCGTGTTCTTTCCAAATCATCAGATTACATATAACAGTGTTCATAATCATTAATCTTTGCACCGTTGCATTTATCAATGTTTTGTCATTACATTAATTACTTTTACTCAAAGCATCAGACCCATTTTGCCAAAACAGAGAAGAACATAGAGCGCATACAAACATGATTCCATAAAAATGGGATGCTGTGTAAAATGTAAATAAAAACTGAATGTGTCCAATTCAAAATGAGTGTTTACAAAAAAAAAAAGGTTTGTCAGTATGAACATTATATCTTGTCTTTATACTGCATTCAAAGGAATATAGGTCAGAAAAGGATTTGCAAATCATTCTGTTTTCATGTCATTTTTACACTGTCACAACCTTTTTGGAATCGGGGTTGAGAGGCCATTGGTAGGCCACACTATTGTTGCCAAGGTGTGTTGTTTATTTATAAGAGATACAGATATTTAAAACAATGCCTCATTAATATTCAATCTGCATTTCACTCACTGTCTAAATCTTTAAACTGCTTTTGTTTTCAAGTCTACTGAGGCTAGCTTGAGATCTACTTTCATCAACAGAGCTTTACTTACAGACAACCTTTGTGGCCACAGAAGGAAAGCTAGCTCTGTTTGTACAAACTGCTGACGCTGCCTTGGTAGTGCTTCAAAATGAGGACGAATGTCCCACGGGACAGACTGAGAAGACACACAGGGCACAGTCCCCTCATATCTTTGACCTTGCGTGACATTTGATAGCAAGTAGAGGTGACTTTGTAGCTACCAGCCTGTGTGGCTCTTTAGAGTACACACTGTTGTCATCTCCAGTAGCTAATTGTCAGTGAGGTTAGGCTGTCGATTTTCAGCCTGTGTCCTGGTTTTAAAAAGCTTCTCCACGCCTGCGTCTCACCAACATCTGCACCTCTGCTGACCTTTAGGATTGTGCTGATCATCATCCTGGTCAAATGTACTGAATATTTTATGAAGTAAAAAAAAAAAAAAAACAGAAATGGCCCTCAGTGCATTACAAAATCATTTCTGTTTTAGGAGCAGTCCATTTAAATCGTAATTTGTTTGTCCTGCTTGTCGTGCTGCAGAATGTGGTCTCGAAGAGCGCCCTTCAGTTCAAGGGTAACTCCCAGCACGATGCCCAGGAGTTCCTCCTCTGGTTGCTGGATAGAGTTCATGAAGACCTCAACCATATCGTCCACCCTGACATCAGACCTCCTAGAAAGGTAAACAGGGCTAACAGTGTTAGATTTACAGTATATTGTGCTCTATATTCAGCTGTAGACCACCATGATGTGAATATCTGAACAATGTTTCGACTGAATGTTTCCAAGATGATCAATATTGTAATGAATTGAATAATGCAGTACTATAACTGTACTATTGCTGTTATTTAACATGCATTCTATTATACTTGTTCATTGTCTATTTCGTTTTCCAGCCTCCAGTTGAAGAAGAAAATCCCCCCGAAGGATCTCCACTACCAGCACCTGGTTCTTTTGTACAGGAGTTGTTTCAGGCACAATATAGGTGAAATATTCAATTGTTGGTGTATAGTCTATTAAGTCGTGTATTGATTTACTGCCAGCTCATGTTAATATTAACTGTAAATCAGTGAGGAACGTGTGTCAAGGGCAACCATCTGGAAAATTCATATGCCGGACACGCCTCTTTGTGATAAAATATTCCAAAGTCAAGGTTCACGTACAAGCTTTTTACCATATCCCGTGACTCAGGTGTCTTCACATGAGTACAGAATTTCAATCACCTGATAACAAGTGACTCGAGTGATTATATTGACAAAAGGAAACAGTGATTACGTCATTTTCATGAAGTGTGTATGTTATTTTGCCTTATTCTGCACTGATGTTTAAAATGATAATATTACATCTTTATATGCACCAGTAGTCTTTGTAGCACTCTGGATGTTAGGTTTTTCATCCATGTGTTTGGACTAGTTTGAGATTTTGGTAAATACCTCTGAGCGTTAGACAAGAAGATTAATACCTCTCTTGTGTCTATGGTAAATACGAAGCTATAGCCAACAGCTAGTTAGCTTAGCACAAAAACTGGAAACAGCTGAGCTGGCTCCAAAAGTCAATCGTCGTTCCAGCACCTAAAAAAAAGATCATTAACACATTATATATTGTTTTCTTAATTTGTACAAAATTAAATGTGTAAAAAAAGTTGACATGCTGTGGTTTTACAGGGGTAGTGTGCCAGACTTCTTAGAGTTTTGCTGTCACAGTAAGTTTGCAGGCAGCAAATAACCCTTGTAAAACTATATTAAGTTGTTTTTACACACTGGTTTTTGTACTGTTTTCCTTTATTTCCAGCTTGTATGCTAAGCTAACTGAACCTGCTGCTCATATTTACAGTAGTGTAACAGACATGAGAGTGGTTTCAATCTCATTTACCTCAGCAAGAAAATGGATAAGCATATTTCCCAAAACCTTGAACTATTCCTTTAAAATGATACACTGTTGCAGCACTGTTTTATTGTTCTCGTCATGTCTCTGTGAAGGTCCTCCCTGACCTGCCCTCACTGCCAGAAACAGAGCAACACCTTTGATCCTTTCCTCTGCATCTCACTGCCAATCCCGGTACCTCATACACGGTAAGGTGACTCTGTATCTAGTCTATGAGTAAGACAATATCTGTCAGACAAAAAAGGTCCTTGTATCCAAAAATGCAATGTGACAAGATACAGTGTGAACCTGGCATTAAAGACACCGTCGATGCCAGCCCAGACAAACACCATGAAAGATCTGACAAGAGAAAGCTAAAATTAGAAGACACCATCTCATCTTTGAAGCATCAGTCCAGCCACGGTTATGAAACCAGCCAATTAATTTCAGTCCTTCTGTGTTTCAGGCCCCTCTACGTGACAGTGGTGTACCAAGGAAAGTGCTCCCACTGCATGAGAGTCGGGGTGGCCGTGCCACTTTCTGGTACCGTGTCCAGACTGAGACAAGCTGTGGCCCAAGAGACCAAAATCCCTGCTCAACAGGTGCTGTCTTATTAGAAACTTCCCTTTTTAAGGCCATTAATGTATCAAAATGAAGATGATTAAAGATAGTGTGTGCTACTTAGCGGAAACTGGATAGTGAAGGAGTATTTTCAGTGAGCCATGAGAGAATATGGTGGTTAAGTTTTATCATTAGTGCCTTATAAATATTTATATCTATAGACAGTTTTTCAGAATATAAAATGTATTTTGATATTTGGTGGCAACTCCTTTTAATTACTAACTAATAGATTTTATATTTCACTTATTTTCACAATAATACGGCTATTTAGTACAGCACCTTTCACAGAGCAAGGCAATAAATGGATTTACAGGAGCAAATGTTAAAACAAAAACGAATAAAAGCAAAGGACAATATAAAAAAAACAAGCAATAAAACATCTTTCACCTTCAAATGAATCCTGAACTTGAAACCTGGACTTGGGATTTAGCAAAAAGCAGATAAGATGGGTGTGAAGTTAGTTCTTCTGTATCTGGTAAACAGTCTTGCAGCAGCATTCTGGAACATTTGTAGACTGTCCAGAGACACCTTGCTGAAGCAGGTGAAGGGGGAATTACCGTAATCTAGCTGAAATTATATAAATGCGTGAATGATCATCTGTAGTTAATTTTGGTGATGTTTGTAAAGTGGAAGAAACATGAACGTGTCAGTGATTTTATATGTTGTTCGAAGTACATAGACTGATCAAGACTTTACAGATGTAAAAAAGGAGCCAGTACACTTCATCAAACTGTGCTTTTGTTCTCTGTCTCTGCTCAGATCGTCCTCACAGAGATGTACTATGACGGCTTTCATCGCTCCTTCTGTGACGACGACGACGACCTTGAGATCATTCAGGAGAGCGACTCCATCTTTGCCTTTGAGACACCTGAGCTATTCAGACCAGACCAGATCCGCTCCAAGCGAGGCAGTACGACTTCCTGTTTATCCCCCAGAAATTAGTTTAGCCTGTTGTTTTATTATGCCAGTAGGAGCCGAGATTAGATTAGCAATTGACTAATATTGCACAAGTGCTTTATTCAGGGAGCTGCTACAGACACTGACCAGCATGTTTACAAGCCTATTGTTCTATTTGTTTTACTTTTTTATTCCACATTTGCAACTTATTTACAGGCAGCCCACATGCAAATCTCAACCAGAACAACCTAAAGTATGGCACAGATAATAACAGGATATCCACACAAATACAAGAGCCTACAACACCACCTCAGAGTCCCAACAAGAACAGCGGGCAGGCCGAGAAGATTGTCCTGTTGGTGTGTAACAGAGCCTGTGCTGGACAGCAAGGACGCAGGTACTGAACAACACGCGTAAACGTTTAAATCATTATCTCAAAGGACTCTTTCACGTGTTTTGTTTTTGTAATCCCTGCAGGTTTGGCAATCCTTTTATTCTGTATTTGGAGCGTACAGTGACATGGGATGTACTTCAGAAAGAGATCTTGGAGAAGATGCGGCATCTTTTGCGCCCTGGAGTCTTTGTGCAGGTACACACAAATGACATACATCCCTTTTTTTTCTGATTTTAATAATTGTTTAATCACCTTCACGTGTTATCTGTTTTAATGTCTCATCCCTGATGCTTTGTAGGTAGGGCCCTTTACTTTGCGTGTGGTAGGAGTGGTTGGAATCACATATCTCTTGCCTCAGGAGGAGCAGCCGCTCTGCCATCCCTCTGTGGAGAGGTAATGTCACATATCACCACCAGGGGGGAGTGTTACCACACGTGAATAGTCATTATACAAACCCTGCAGTGTGTTTAATCCACTTGAAGTTGATTGAAGAGCTACAAGTATGTAGGCCGACTCTTCAGTGGTATTGATGTTAAAATATCTCCTGAGATGCGTAATAGCTTGTCTGGTTTTATGGATTTTTCTCTAAGAAGGTGTTGACCTCTGTGGGAGTTACATGGATTTTTTTTAAATGAGAGGAATGAGGAAAAATGACATTTGCTTTTTTACAAGTGTGTAACAAACAAAGAGAAACTCAACGTTATTTAAGCTCAAGTTTGGCTCAATGTAGTGCTAACTTGCTTTGTCAGAACTTAAATGCGCATTTATTGTGTCTCAGTTGGCTCTATGACCTCTATAAAGACTATCTAGAATATATATCTACAAGGTCTGTAAAAGCTCATCAAGGGTATCTAGAATGCAGTGTGAAAAAAGTACATTTGCCTCTTTACAGCCTCTTGAAAAAGACAAATTAAACCTTCAAATAAATGTTATTTAAATTGAAATTAAGCTCAACAAATGGCTTGTTTGCTTTGCCAGAACTTAAAATATAAATTTACATTTATTGTGTTTCAGAGGCTCTATGACCGTTTCAAATATATATCTATAAGGTCTATAAATACCATCTAGAGTCTAATGTGCAATGTAAAAAATATGATCATCATCAAAAATGATGATGAATATTTTTTATCGTACTGTAATTCTGCATATGAATACTAGCTAAATGACTAAAATGAAAAATATAATGTGAGGTTTTCTATCTAATTTTCAACAGGGCATTCAAGTCTTGCGGTCCTGGAGGGCCACCTCATGTCAAGATTGTTGTTGAATGGGACAAAGAAACGAAAGACTAGTAAGTGAGCTCTGGCAGGGACCGAAACACCAATTGCACACACTTTCTAAAGCTCATGGTAGATGTGTGATATCTCCTTTCAGAGCTTTGCGTTTGAACACAAATACATAAAGGTCTTTTGAAGTTCTTTGTGATCCCTCTGTGACTTGTGCCATGCTCTGCCCACAGTCTGTTCAAAAGAACTGAGGATGAATACATCCCAGATGCTGAAAGTGTGCGTCAAGTAAAGGAGCAGCACCTGCAGCCTCAGACCTGCTCACTTGCCCAGTGCTTTCAACTCTACACCAAAGAGGAACAGGTAGGCTCAGACATGGTATCATGTAGGCAGCAGGAGTGCTGAGAATATCGCTGATACTGGATACATATTTGGATAAAAGAAGTGTGTTACGACCCGGCCTCAAGGAAACCCTGGCATAACATGAAAACTGAGACTATTCCCAGCTCCCAAGAACCGCCAGCAACAAAGAATTTGCAGCTCTTTTAAAGGTTTATTTAAAATCTTTCAGCTTCAGGGTGGGTTAGCAGCAAGACAATAAATAAAAAAATACTAAAGTGGTGCAACCTAAACTTGCCTACTCCAATAAAAAACTAGAAACCTCCTGCTAAACTCAGAAAAAGGAGAACAAAGGGTTAAACACAAATGCTACCCATCACTACTGAATTTGTGCAGTTACATCAGTTAGCACTTAGCCGAGCTATTACATTTCACACAGAAACATGTTGGCTGGAAGAAGAGCTCCGGAAAAGCTGGCCTTTTAAACCACAAGCTTGGAGGATGAAACCAACCAGCTCCCTGGAACAACTTGTACATTCGCACACTCGATCAGCCAACTCACCTGTCACACACAGCAGAAAGAGAGAAATCCACAGCACAGGCACAGCGGAGATTAAAGTACATACACATGTGCATAGAAAATCTTCATATGACCTCAGGGTTGTGTTGTTTCAGCCTGTCTCTCCTTTATACTGAGTTTAAAAAATGCTGGTTGGAGTAAGGAAGGGGAAAAGTGGGAGATGATTATATTTCTATCCACTGAATCTCAGATTTGACGCCAAGATAAGTCAAAATTCCAAACACTAACTGGCAGTACAATATTTTTATATTGTTTATGAAATCTTTAAAAAGGGCATCGGGGTGTCGTTTAGCTCAGTCGGTAGAGCAACCGCCCCATGTACAAAGGAGTCCTCGCCGCGGCAGCCCAGGGTTCGAATCCAACCTCTTTCCCGCATATCATTCCCCATCTATCTTTCCCCACATTTCCTGTCACTCTTCAAGCTGTCTCTGTCAAATAAAGGTCAAACAGGCCAAAAAAAAGGGCATCAATTCATGTCTTTATTATACAAAAATATAGTTAAAAAACAAGGCCTTTTGTCACATTCATTTCAGCTTGCTCCTGATGATGCATGGCGATGTCCACACTGTAAGCAGCTTCAGCAGGGCAGCATCAAGCTCAGCCTGTGGACGCTGCCGGACATCCTCATACTTCACCTGAAACGCTTCAGACAGGTACTGATGTATACAGTGTTGTGAATGAAGGTGCCAAAACTCTCAAATGATCTAAAACTAGTGAGGGATTATGTGTTTTCATGTGACGGTGTATGAACTATGGTGTAACTCGCTGTCAGATCAAATGCCATAAATCTGTTGCATCTTCAGGATGGCGATCGACGAATGAAGATGCAGAACATGGTGAAGTTCCCGCTCACAGGTATGGACATGGCACCTCATATGGTGAAGAGGAGCCAGAGCAGTTGGAGTCTCCCATCCCATTGGTCACCATGGAGACGGCCCTATGGGATGGGCCGTGACCCAGAGGACTACCTTTATGACCTGTACGCAGTGTGTAATCATCATGGGACCATGCAGGGGGGACATTACACAGGTAACAAACTGGCATCAACAACCAGCAACCGATGAATCGATGAATATCTCCAAGATATTTATAATATTTTAATGTGTTGTGTGTTTTAGCTCACTGTAAGAACTCCATTGATGGACAGTGGTATTGCTTTGATGATAGCGATGTTCATCCTATATCTGAAGATGAGGTCTGCAAGCAGACTGGTTATATCTTGTTTTATCAAAGACGTGCCACAATTCCATCTTGGTCTGCCAACAGTTCTGTGGGAGGTAATTTTTGTTGATATTAACTCATACAGTGTACAATCTCTGATGTAAATGTTCTGCATGGAATATATTATACATGTTCAACCACTGTCTGTTTGGGACGTTAGGATCGACCAGTTCTTCTTTGTGTGAGCACTGGATTAGCCGGCTGATGGGTAGCCGTCCACCCAGCCAAGCCTCGTCTGGTTCCTCCAGACGCACGTCATTGGCCTCCCTCTCTGAGTCGGCTGAGTTTGCTGGTGAACGGAGCGAGGATGATGGTGAGAGACTCATCCAAACACACAGTTTCTGGTGACAACTATGAAAGTTTTATTAAAGAATCTTTTGTTGATGCATGTCTTTCCTCATGCAGGCTTATCAAGCCGGTCAGCAGTAAGGGGCATGCAAAGGCAAACCTTTTCCTCAAGATCTTCCATTGCCAGCCCTCTGGTGCTCAGTGAAAATGGCACTAAGCCATCCTGGTCCCACTCTGCTAAGCTCCAACTCCGCTCCAACTCTCCTTCACGCTTCTCCCTGGAATCCCACTCCTCTTCCCCGACACTGGAGAGGATAGGAGAGGTGGTGGATAGCAAAGTGTCAACCTCCTGTTTCACTGGGTCACCCAAGCCAGAAAGATTGTCAGGCAAGTCGGCCCTTGCAGCTTCAGAGAGTAATACAGGCAGCAAGAGGCTGATAGAGCAGGTTCCCTCCAAAGCTGTGGCACAAGCAGAACAGAGGAGCTCCATCCAGGCTGCGGATAACAACAATGTAGTCGCTGCTGCTGAACCGGTCAGCCCTCGACATGGGGCAGCTACAAAGGAGCCAAAACAAAGAAATGGGGCTGCAGAAAGCGCTGGTGTGAAAAGGACCTCAGCAAAGACCGGATTAGAAAGTGAAAAGAGTCCCAAGAAGCGTCCTGCCATCTCCTCAACGTCATCAAGCTCTTTGTCTCCTGCATCCCCTGCCCTTGACAAGTTATCGTCTCGAACACAAACCAAGAGTGCAGCATCAGTATCAAACCCCAAGGATAAAAGTGATGGACCGTCTAAAACTAGCAAGGCCGCTTCCTCGAGAACAGCAACCCCCTCCAAGAAAGGGTCATCCCAAACCCCGGAGGTATTACATCCTGACTCTGCCCAGCAGAGGAAGAGTGGTTCTCCAGGATCACAAAGCTCACACCTTCAGAGGAGGACATCACCAAGAGGGGGAGGCGAGAAAAGCTCAGCCTCAGCAAGGACTAGAGCAGCAGACAGGAGCACTAGCCGTGAGTCCTCACGGACCAACGGGGTCCCAGAGAGGAAGGTTAACCCTGGAGGTCCTCCCTCCAGGTCGAGCGCTGCAAGTAGAGCGGAGGGCAGGCCGAGCCGCGCTGTGGACAACAAGGCTGCAGGCCGAAGCTCAAGCAGTAGCTCCTCCATGACTAGCCTCCGGTCCTCAAGTATGGGTGTTTCCTCTGCAAGCGCAGCCCCACCATCAAGGGGACCTCAAAGGAACAGTAAGACGGAGGAGAAAGGTTTATCCTTCTTCAAAACTGCTCTGAGGCCCAAAGAGACCCGTAAGTCAACTGATAGTGGGAAAGCAGGCGTGGGAGAAGCTAAAGGAAGTCCAGAGGATGGTGGTGGGGATGCAGCTAAAGAAGGAATCCCACATGGAGCGGGTAAGAAAGCCCAGAATGTGGCCTCAGAGGCCCAGACTAATGTGACCACAGCCAAAGACAAGGAGTCTTCTAAGGCGTCTGCTACAGCTAAGCATACACTGCTGCCATCCACAAAGTCCAAGCTTTCTGGAGCAGAAACAACCACACAGTCCTCTGCCAATGCAAAAGACCCTTCAAAGAAAGAGCCTGCTAAAAAGACAATGCAGTCAAGGAAGATCCCCATCAACTCTACACAAACTAGCCAGAGGGCCAAGTGACATTATTTTAAAGGCCTGTTAACAGTCTCTCTAGTGCAGCTCCGAGGTGCTTTAACATCAAGCTAGACCGAGTGTCTGACAAACATCTTTAAAGCACCTGTAGCTCTTCAGTAGTTACTGAATACCAGCTGCCATACTGGACACTCACTGTCCACGTTGTTAAATAGTCATTTAGGAATGGATTTTAACAAAGCACTTTGTATGGATTGCATTGATTTTGAAGAATATAATAATGTATTGTAAATAAGCATGGACTGCACATGTATTGAAATTATTGCCTTGTTCTGTCTGTAGCATAGTTGAGAGAAGTACATCTCAGTAGGAGGTGAAAATAAAAGTGACTTTGCACAAGATGGAAAGCCGATATGATGGGGCAGAGAAACTCTTGACATGCCATCAAACATGGACTACTCAGTCACCAAAGGAAGTTTACTGGCAATTTTTAACATGCTGATGCAGTGAAACACTGAATTCTTTCCAAAAATCTTGATGTACCGCTCTCCTTCAATACTGAGAGTCATACGTCAACAACAAACATCAGTGCCTCAGATAATCAAAGTATTTAATCTAAATTGTATAACTGCAGGTGTTGGTAAATTTATAATTCAATTTTAATATTTATTAAGCACTGAAAATGTCATTTCAAGTAAAACACAATTTAAGCCTATTTAACCCGAACTGCTGTTTACATATGCTCCTTGGTATAGTAATTGTGCAACAGCCTTTAAGAAGTATTTTTGTGCAGCCAAAATCTAAGACTGTCATCGAGAGGCCGAGGAGAAGTGCAGGATTGAAGCATGTGTCGTTGGTGTTAAATGTCTGGAGACCTTGGTTTGTAATGGTTCTTAAATGTTTGTGTTTTATTTACCTGTAATAACCCCGTTACCCCTCAAACAACCTCCCTACCCGTCACCACCTCTGCCCTCCAGATGCTGATGCCAACACTTAACTGCGGTGCCCATGTTCCTCATGGGGATCAACCACTTCAGACTGCCAGACATCTCCAAACATTCCTCTCAGATGAACACAGGGTTAATGTAAAAAGTCACAATGCACACAGACAACATATTCACAGACAGCTGGGATGCCTTTGTTGAAACACCATACATGTACATAGAGCATTATGGTATGTTTGAGTCATCTTCTGCCTTCACGTGTGACATCACTTTGCTTGTGCACATCTTTAGCTTGCATTACGGAGTAGATCAACACTGAACGCACCGACATAGATTGAGAAAAGAGATCGCTCATGAAGTATATGACAGTTGTTGCATGAAAAATTGCTTATGCATGCACTTAACTATGCAAGCAGACTCTTGCTAATGCCCACACTGAGTATGTAGACGTGATACTCTTGGATGTGTATATATTTCTAACTGTATATTTTTTCAAATGCCAGCATCAGAGAGCATGTTAAGGCATCCTTTATTAAAGCTTTGTTTGCACATTTCTTCAAAGTAATATACATTTTGTATGAATGATAAGTATTGCTCATTCACACTCCCCCTCAAAGTAAATCAACTCACTTGCAAATTAATGTTTTCTGTATTGTATTCATTTGTCTCACGGTTTTTCCTTCACAAGTCCAAACCTTTAATAACATTGAACTTTTTATATGGCTTTGGCAACAAAACATTGCTGCAGTTTACAAGTTGTGGTATAACTTTAATTTCATGGTGAACATGTTGGAGGTTTCAGCAGATCTTCCCTGAGAGCTGGGAAATTAAAATGACTCTGCAAAGACAGTAGTGTTTTATAGAAGATGACAGGTGTGTTGTCTGGTTCTAAATATATACAACAGGACAGGTTAGGCTCAAGATGAGATGCTGAACTCATCCTCTGTAACCACGCTGTCTTCTGCTTTTGTCTGTAAATCCAAAAAACGACAACAAAAAAAAGTAATTATGTGCAATTTGACTTTGTTTTTAATTCTTGTATGATCAAAACCTCAAACCTGTCTAAAAAAAAACCTACAACACTCTTGATATCTTGACAAGACATATTTCACTGTGAAAGATTGCACTGGAAGGCATCATTGACTCATTCTGTGGACAGGAATCCTACGAAATACAAATTTAATAATGACAGTTGTAATAATTACACATCAGATTTATAGATTTACTGAATGTCAGTGTCACAGTCCATGAGGGGTGTTCATCAGTAACCCAAGCAGCTCAACCACAAGCTACTTCACATAGTTTTGTGGCATATGGTGCAGAATAAAACAAACTGATTATCTTTAGTGCCTGGTGGCTACAGTGTAGTGATACTGTGCTATTACATCCAACACATGCAGTATATAAACTGATAAAGTGACATCTGTGTGTCACATCAACAATAAGTGAAACTTTGCAGCGTTAACAAAATGAAACGGATGCATAAAATATAACAAAATGCTGCGTGGAGTGATTTATTTTCACAAATGCATGAGGATGATTAAACATTTTTATTTTTCCATTTATATTCTGTGATATAATGTAATTTTTGACATGTCCTGTGTTCATCCTTCTTTGGGGGTTGCAGTGTGCGTTGGCATTGATTTAGCAATGCAAGACGAACAATAACAAAATAAAATTATGTCATTAACTAACATTTTGTTCACATATGTGGCTTTGATTTGTTTTTGTACAGCACATTTCTTTCTACACATTTTGTCTTTGCACAGCACATTTCTTTCTACATTTCTCATTTCCTCCACTTGGTGGAGCTCAGCGTTTGCCTTAAAGAAACTCAGCAGACACAAAAATAATGAGTTAGGGAAATAAAGCAACACTTGTCCCTGAGAAATGCCCTTCAATCTGAACTTGTGGGATTATTAAGATATATGGTACCATCAAATCCAATGCTGCCAGTGAGGGTGATGATATGTTATTAAACTACAGCGCCATCATTTATTTAGGGCTGATTCAATTGTGGCTTTATTAGTTTGGCCCAAGGCTGGGCATATTAAGAGTTAATGCTGCCTCTTTGTCTTTCTATTCTTGTAATTTTGTATAACAGTCATCAGTTTGGGGAATTACATTTTCACCCTCTCAGTTCTCACCTCTTGTGCAGTCTGAGAAGTCATGAAATTTTAAAAATTGCCTGTGGTGTGATGGGGCTGCAGCATGTTTCTCTTCACATGCAGATGAGGGTCTGAATTGTATAAATTATGAGAAATGAGCATTTTGTCTGTGTTGTAAAGAAAAACGTCAGGTTGTTTCAATTAATGTGCATGTATGAATGTAAGTAGAAAACACGCAGACAACAAAGTGGCACGAGATCATTTTGTAAAGGAGCCAGCCTCCTCTAGTGCTGAAATCAATAATCATTTGCCAATTGTATCAGTTCCAAGAGAACATCATTAGCAAGACCTCAGTATAGAATTCAACTTTTATCTGGATTTAACACACAGAGCTGTGACGTTACCCTTCTTGAGTCCTGAATGTAACACACTGAGCATGCTGAATTAGTTTACATGTTTTGATTTTGCCACATGAATGTGCTTGATTCATTTTAGAAAGGCAATCTAATCATATTGATCAATCCAATCTTGGTATCTCCTGAGGCCAAATCCAATCCTTGATGCTGCAGCTAAGTCTCCATTTTGTCCCTGAATAGAAAGGCATGATGAGCAGGATCTTCATGATTATCTTTCACTCTTTATCCGCTCGCTGTTTGGATGGATTGATGCATTGACTGCTGCGGTGAAGGTGACGCACAGTATCATAAACACTAACACATTCACCAACACTGCAACATTGAGAACCTGATAATTATTCCAGAAATATTCATTTAACCCTGTAGTTTACATTTTCAAGTCTATGTTGTGGTGATAATTTTTTTAATGAAAATATGTAATGTTATATTTATATATGTAATACATAATATCTAATAAAAATCGTCCCACTGAATTTTCTTATATACTTTGATGGAATAAACAACCTCTATAATACATGTTCAACAAACCGATGGTAGTATGATGCAGAGCTATTTAACTGTATTGCATTAAACGTGCAACAATATTATGTCCACCCTCTGACATTTTTACTGTTCATCCATGAACACCACATACAGAAAACGCAAAGGAGTCTGGGATTGTTTCAAAAACTTGACAGAAGACACAAATAAAGGTGAGATTAGCAGATAAGTAGAAAACTTTAAAACGCAGGTGGTGGCGGCTGCGTTGAACACCCCTTAAGTCAGCTGTGTTAGTATTTATAGATCAGAGAGCGTTCAGAAATGCTTTCATCAGCAAAAAAAAAAAAAAGTGTCTTTTCAGAATATTTTCCAGTTATTGTTAGAATAAGTGCACAGGATTCTCATGAGATGATGTCATTCACCCCTGGATTGCCTTGAAAAAGTAGAAACTTAAATCGACAATATCTTAAAGTGAGACTACGTAACTCAAATTAGGAGTTTTGCAGCTACAGCATCAGTTGGTCTGGTATGACCACTAGCTTATGGTGCTAATATTAGCTCACTTTAAATAAATATTGCTGTGTAACAGACATAACGATGTATGTTTGTAGACTTTGTCACCCTTCTCTTGTGCTACTGTATATTTTAGTATCCATCCATTTTCTGTAACTGCTTATCCTTATTAGGGCCTCGAGGGTTAATTGGGCAAGAGGCTGGGTACACCTTGGACAAGTCGCTAGTTTATCACAGGGCTGACACATAGAGACAAAACAACAGATGATACTGATATTAATTAAGGTTCCATTCCATTTATTGCAGCAGAGCCTCTCCAGTGAACCAACATGTACCACAGCTCTACCCTACTGTTTCATGTCAAAATGGCTGCTGTGAAAGGCGTCTATTAACCTATTAATAAGTTGATAGGTTAATTGGTTGTCAGTTTAAAATATTTAGCACTTGACATCATTTCATAATTGCTACTTGTACTCCAAAGTGGCTGCTAAGTTAGCTACATGAAATGCCTCAATCCCTGCCAATTCAGCACTGGAAGAAAAAAATTATTTGCTTTGAAAGCAGTGATATACCAAGGTAATATTTGTAGTTTTACAGATGGCAGGATTGTAAACTTCTACTAATGTAATTATTAATTTAACAGTGACTCGAGTTGCTATTTCAGAAAGCAGCAAGCCATTTGAGTGTCCTAAAATCAGTGGGTCCTTTGTTTGTTTGTCCTCCTCGGCAGTTCTGGTTCAGTTGATCGTTGTCCAGCTGCTATTTCTATTTACCTTAGAGTGTACAGTATGAGCCTTCCTGCCCACTTAAATGCTTTAAAATAGCAACGAACACCTTGCATCCGTGAAACTGAAATAAAACAGGGAAAAAAAGAGTCATCTATCATAAGTAGCTTCCTTCAGGTCTTTCATTTCCATTTTTATTTCTTTCATTCTTTGAGCGTTGGAGAAAAGTACTCTGAACTCTCCAACTCATCACTATTCAATTCTTCATCTATAGCGAACTTTAACATCATGCCAAGCAACAACCTACACATGACTTAATGTATTCTCACTGTGAGCCTTCTTTTTCCTCTCCACTGAACGAAAAAACAAATTCAATTATTCACTTGTTTCAGGAGCGAACATGTCAATTATTTCTCTTCTCTTGAGTCCAGTGATGCAGTACTTTAGTTCCCTTTTAATTGGAGATGAAAAATCTAGCAAGCCTTGAGTGCAGTCGGAGAGAGCGCTTTTTAGGCAATGCAATATACATGACGTGTCATGTGGGACATCCGCGGCTGAATTACATAACCTGCGAGCAATGAGTGGTGCCTTGAAAACAACTTTAACACCTTTGAGACTGTGCTTTTGTTTGCGGACCAGAGGCAAGAGCAATAAGCTGTCAGAAAAAGTCCTAGTCGTATCTTTCAAGGGTCATTTGTGATCTGAAAACCTTTTTTATGCAATAGAACAATATGCAGGATACAATCTCCATCATCCCTTAAAGCTTTAATTGTAAAATGGTTGTAACTTGTAACAGTGATTTAATTAATTCATCCACTGACATTTTAGGTAACTAAGTGCTGTTTCTGCTTACGATAGCAGATATACTTAAAACCTTAACCTGAAAAGTGTCTGAGACCCAGCAGCCACATTTCTCCCACACTCTGCACATTCACTTCTCCTCCATAATGCACAGAAGTCTGTAGCTAGAATCCCAGGGCCTTGCCAACATAGGACTCATCAGAATGCTAGAGAGCAAGGTGTGAAGTGTCAAAGTTGGACATACAGCCAGCGCATGTCTGCCTCACTTCCTCTGACACTCATCCTACACCATTGGCTGTGCGAGGAGTGATTGACTGAGAGGTTGATTATGCTTCTTCCAGCCAGGTGGTTGGCAGGCAGAGAGACGCATATCACCAGATTGCTGCATCAGCCAAAGTGTGAGGCCACAGTTTCTGGCATCAGTGTGTCTGGACGAACATCACAGGAATAATAAAAAGATGCGGGGATGTCAATCATCACCCAAAATGTTTTTTTTTTTCCTCCCCATTTTGTTGGCAGCAGTCTCTCCATCTAGTATCTTGTATCATTAGAGGCTTTTGCCTTTTGAGCAATGCTGAGAAGGAAGACAGGCGAGGCTGCACGGGTAAAGAAACTAGAAGATACTTGGGTTCTTGCGGGAGACGGGAAAAAGTCTTTGATGTTGTGGAGTTTCATGAAGGCAAATAACACACTTTGATATTTCATAAGCCATCTCTCCTCAAAAAAAAAAAAAAAAAGGGGCATAAACATCTGCACACGCACTCTGTCAAAGATGAGGCTTGAATTACCACTTGGCTGAACGATTTGCACTTATTTTGGCTGCAGATATTTGTCTTACGCATGGCACAATTTTTGAAAGTTCCAATTTTCCAGAGGACTGGTGAGTGAATGTCTGTCCTCTTTGATTTTCTGAGGAAGATAAATCAGTGTTTGGATGAACATAAAAGGTAATGTATTCATAAAAGCTGTGATGAGTGCAGCTGTCTCCAGCATCTGACATCCAATCTGAGACAAGCCGCCCGGGGAGGTTGGACCATCCTCCACTGTGTGAGTGTATGTGTGTGTATGTGTGTATGTGATGTTTATGACCAAGAATTTATTGTCTGATAGAGAGCAATTTTAATTTAAGCGAAGGAAAATACTGCAGGATGATTTCTCAAAGTGCCAAAGATTATCTTATACTGCCTCGATAATCGTTTAGACTAACACAAGATATTAGTAGATTTATTAATGTAGAAGAGCATCAAATGATACTTTCATTTATTTAATATATTGGTGTGCAGGAAAATTTGAGTCTTGCATATTATCAACTTAATGTAATGTGAAATATAATTCAAATACATAATACATAATAAAAAAGGGTTATTTAAGATGTAAGACATATCCATATTTCATATTTAGAAGACCTTTGCACAAACCATTGATGTGTATTTTAGAATGGCTTCACTCACTGAAGCAGGATCATTCTTTTTATTTATATTTATATTATTATGTTTATTTAAATTCCCCATAATCATATCCATCTGAAAGTCAGAGTTCTCCATATGCTGAAAAATGAAAACACAGCATAGAAATCTGCCTGATCTAATTTCCATTTTACTCATGATTGGGGTTTAGAGACGTGTTCATTGCCTGAAAGAATTATTTAGGTGTTAAAAGCAGGAAGCAACTCTTTCCTGGCTCCCCCTCATTGTTGCTCCATCTTTGAAAAGGCTTCCTGCTCACAGAGCACTGCCACATGATGTAAACCCCCGTGAAAATTCTAATGCACCGCCTGTCGACTCAGGTGTGGTCTAGGGTCCAGGGGTTGCTGATACATCAGATGTGTTTTGGTTTTTCTGTGGATGTGAGATTCATATGGAGGCAGCCTTGGGATGAGGCTTGTTATTCTCCTCAGTGAGACATGAGGCACGCACTCTAATTAGAACACATCTCCTGGTGGGAGAGATGCTGAGGTCTGACTACTCCTCCAATCTAATCAGCTCTCTACCTCACTATAGCTACTCCACAGAAAACAGAATCTCGCTCATCTGACAAACGGATACAACAACAAGGAGATGGCACTGAACAACAGTTTCTAATTTGGAGGAATTTCACAGATCTAAATCTTGAAAGGGCACGCGGCCAACAAAATCTCACATCTTTGCCATCTTTCCCTCACTCTCAGCTGGGGACAAGTTAAAAAGGGGCAGGAAGGTGGTTGTTGATTTGTAACGTAGATCTGAAGATCTGAATGCAAAAGGAAAAAAAATATCTCTGGCTGCTTTTAGCATGACCATCAGCGACAAAATGACACTGTTTTGTCAAAAATATGGCTGGCATTTCAGAATTAGATTTCACTTTTTCACCTCCCTGGTTTCCTCCATAAGTTTAATAGAGCGCATCACATGCACACGCTTATTAAATGTCATCCCTACAGACTGCAGTTCCAACACTGGTCTGCAAATAGTTGTAGAACATGTATCATTACGTACTTGAGACTGTGCCACAGTTGTCAGCACTTCATTTTAATTTGGCTCCTAAGCCACTGGTGATTTCGACCACTGGGACATCCTGTCGGCTGCAGAAGTTAAACTATTCTGAAGCATTAGGACTGAACGAGGTACACTGCTGAATCTCTGCCTCTGCAGTGTCAGCTGCTGTCTCACTTGGATACAAGGGAACCTCATTCTATCTCATGTGAACATCCTGAGCAAGGGACAGGGAACGCTGTGTGAATGCGTACTATTTTAATTTGGCGCAGCTTAAATGGAGCACGCATGTGAAATGAATTTTCCTGCAGGCATGCATTAAAAATGTTTAAGCATTGTTAACAGTGGTATGTAAAAATGACTGCAATATTAACGTTTCAGGGAAGGATTCCTTTTAAAATAATCCTTTGCCACTGCTTCTATCTGACGTCTAAGCTCATTAAAAATCCAAAAGAGTGAATGTTTGAAGCTACATTAACCAGCAGGGATTCTACATTATGTGCACCAAGAACATCACTGTGACATTTAAACACTTTAAGTTTGTCTTCAGCCACTGAACTGGATTCAGTTTAGTTATTTTATTCATTTATTATTTTTGGTACTTTAGAGAAAAGTAGGCCTTTTCATTTTTGATTTTCACCCTTCACTAAAAAACAACAAAAAAACAATATCACTGCTTTAAGAATGAATCAATATCAGACGACAATGTTCAAAAATTATCAAGAATGCTCTAAGCCTCTTTCTAAAAATCTCTAGGGAGTATGGAAGATAAAAAAGGACAATATGTGTCTGCTCTGGTTCTTTAAGTCTTATTATGAGTTTCAGCAATAGCTAGTGAAGAGTACATTAAAGTATTAAAGATAACTTCACCTCCTTCAGGTATTTTGAGCATTAAATAATTACCACGCTGCTCCACAGGGACGAAATGATGTGAATTGTGCTAAATAGGATAAATATTTTGATTAAAACAACACATTAAATATAACCTTGTGTAGGAAAATGTTTGAAATGGTTCATTTAGTCATAATGTTTCATAACAACAGTTTCAGTGTGAGTTTTAACAAATACTCATTAAGCTTAACAAGCACCTCATTAGCTCGAGTGCAAATAGGTCACATCATAGTGCTCCAAAATGCAAAGGATTTCATGATTTGCATCCGCTGCTTCCAGAGGGAATTCGTGTTTGAAAAAGAAAGCTGAGTGTGTGTATGTGTGAGCACGTGTGTGTCTGTGTGAGAGAGAGAGAGTTTTGACCTGCAAGCAATCTCTGGAGAGCCGTTCACTCTCAGAGTCTAATCAGACTCTGGCTGATGCTTGTTCTCTGGGATTGCTCCTCTCCAGCCCTCAGGCCTAATTAGGACCCATGTGTACCATACAGAGAGTTGCCGCTCACAGTGACGACTGCATAGACGCTCACCTGTGTGCCAGTAAGCACCAGAAATGAGGCACTGGCGAACATGATGACAAGAAGGGCATCAGAGGTGGTGCAGTTGCACTGCCTACACCCCCCACCTGGAGGTCGTATGAGTTTAATGAATGTTAGGTTAGGGAGAGAGAGAGAAGCTGTGAGAAGAGCGAGAGAGGAAAAAAAGGTAGACGTCTGGGCTGAGAAAGGGTCAAAGACAGTGGAGCATCTTAAGATTTTTCTCTTAACAATGGACTACCATCATTTGCAAAAAAAAAAAAAAGCAAAGAATGAGGAGAAAGAGTAGTCTGAACATACAGCAGAGTAAAAATAAGAACAGTTTTTAAGGTTTTTGAGCTCAACTTTCTGTATTTCTATGTCAAAAACCAAGAAATCTTCAAAGCACCCTCCGTTACATGCACATTTCAATAGGGCGTCAGATAAAGTAGCATTCAAACAGATAAAAGTACTAGACTTCTGAGGTATGTAGATAACAGAGGGGACCAATATGTCCCACATTTCAGTGGGAGCGAAAGCATTATTAATGAGTGTAGTAGTTAAGGAAACAGATTCTTAGAGTTCAGCGTTCCACTGTCTATTGTTATATTGAAAGATACGCATTAAAATGCTGAGCTAGTCTCTGCTGGTCTGTATTTCTGTACTGAAGTGAACCCTCACAGTCTACATGCACTGTCCATGTGGCTGCTTACTCTACCCCCCAAGTCACTGTGTAAATAGTTTTTACGAACTGGGTTTGAATAAAATACTGACTGGTACAAGGGAAGGAGGGAATATGGAGGTAATGGATTTGTATTTAAAGGGGAACTTCTAATACTTAAATACAGTTTTACTTATCCAGTGCATATTAAATACAAGGTACAGGCAGCCCATTACAGCTTATATATTCTGTAACTACACTGTAAATACAGTGATGAAGTGGTAAAACATGACTGCTTTATTTTACAGCTCTATACTACTGTAATTATAAAAATAGAATGAATTATTAGAATTATAAAATGAGAATGAACAATGAGATGTATTTCTTTGATTATTATTTTGTAGATTACCTTATTATTTTTCTCATGTTTAGTGGGAGAATTAACTTAATTTAATTAATAATAACTATTTGTATCACTTCATTTAGAACAGGAACTATAGATTACGGTACACCTTTCCTGTAATTTAAGCGATGAGGTGATGTATGTCGTTGGGTGTGTTAAGTTGTCCTACTGCTGAAATGGACATTAGAAGTGACCAAGTGACACAGACAAAGCTGTCGCTGTGCTTTTACTTCACCCACAGCCCGAAAGTAATTGAATTCAGTAACAGTCAAGTTTATAGTTAATGCTAAGAGTAACCAGCGTTACACTACATTACTCTTCCCCTGTATTTTATCATCGTTTTAAAATATATAATTAACGTGTTACATTTAAAAAAAAAACATTTTACGCTGTAAATCCAAAAGTAGTTGTTTTTCATAAATATGTCCTAATTTTAAAATAAATTACAGTTTAATTTCCTTTCAATATTAACACCGTTGTACCATTTTTCCTACCTTGTTATCCAGTAATAATTCAATCACAAGTTACATGAAAGACAGAGCAGTTGTTCCTTTGTTTATATTGTGCCTGGCTCAAGCTCAGACAGTCTGGCTTCAGTATTCATACCATGTAGCCAAATCTAAACTTTTACTGCAATCATGTGACATGCAGTCCCAGAATCTATTTGATAACCTGCCACAACTAGGTGTTCCTTGCTTTGTCTTTGAACAGTGATTGAAATTCCTTACACCTACACCCACTCATCCACCTACCACCGCCGAGGCACACAGCAAATCTTACAGAATGCAGTAAACCTGTTTTCACTACAAGTGTAGGTGGTCTGATGTGTTGCAACCACAGTTTTACCAGCGAGATATGAAAAGGGAGCTCTAGCACAGAGACAACTGCTTTCTAAGAGATTCAAATTCCAAATCGTGTCACAGGTTTTCCATCACTTGATTCAGTGTGCGGCTTTATGAAAATCAAGCAAATGCAGGAGGGAGTTAGAAGGGATTAAAAAAGTGATTCGACGTGCATTTAAAAAAATAGCAATTCATCAATGTCAAGGTTTCAGATGACACATAATTACTCATTTCATAAATGTATTTGTGCTTCTGTTTCATTTAATGAAGTTCATGGACAAGCATGTGGGTGAAACAGTGATTAAATACTTTTTAAACAAAAATATAAACATGTTTTTTTTTCAAATGAAGTACAGAGAACAAAGTGAAGCGCTGAATGTTACAGCGTATACTAACTTATCTGATTCATGCCGGAAAGAATGAGAAAAACCTTTCACCCTGTATAGAAACTGATAAGACCGACAGTAAGTGACATTAGGTGGTTCATACTTGTGTTATGGCTTTACATTTCAGATTTATCACCACAGTGCTGCAGCTTAACTCTGCTCTCCCTGAAGACTTCACTGACATTTTCCAAGGTCTTGCTTTCAGGCTCTGCCTTGATTAGTGAAGCAGGTTTTAAGAGGAACTAATCCTTTTCCCTGGAAGTTCTCTCTCTCTCTCTTTTTTAATAAACCAGTCAGGAGTTGATGAATCTAGACAGCAATAATAATACACAGTAACAGGAGCAGAAATCATGTGATCCTGAAGCTGAAGTGATGACTATTTCTAGCAACAAACAGGACGGTGATGCTCGCTGGTAACTCGTCATTACAAGTACAAAAGCATTGTCATCTTAGAGTTTGCTCTGTTCATTAGTGTCACCTCAAAGAATAGTACTGCTTGTGCTGTTTCACTTGGAAATTGTCTAGAGACTGTTTATAGTTAGCTATACACTTTAGGTATGACATATTACTGTAAACCAACAGCATTTGTGTAATACATAAATATTTCTTGTACCATTTAAAAATAAGTCTCATACCTCTACTCCCACTTGAAATCATGACCCACCATTTCATAAAACCTGACATTGTACGGTCTATAGAAGTCTCGCAGTTGCTCTATTGCATCTCGGTCTATCTGCACGTGAGTTCTGCCTTTGGACTTGCCCAGGCAGCGGGGTGAGCCGCTGCTCTCCGGCTTCTTAAGGCAGGGGAAGCCCTTGGTGCGGTTGAAATAGAAGTGTTTGTCTGTGACAATGCGCTTTAACCCAAGGAAGTCTTGCACTCGAGCCAACTCCCCTGCTGGGTCTGTGATAAGACGCTCCCCGCTCACAAAGTGGATCTGAGCCAGAGGGAAGTAACGGAGCCAGTTTTCGAGGTGCAGAACGTACAGGCCGATACGAATGGCGTTCCAGGATGTGTCCACAATGCCCAGGCTCTGGTTTCTGAAGGCCAGCTCCTGGAAGCTCGGCAAGTCTGGAGTTTTGGATAAAGTCTGGGTGTAATCTGATATTGCACGAGTGACGGGGTCTCGCACCACCACAATGAGCTTGGTATCTCGGGACATGGCAGAGATCCGGTGTGGTGTCTCTTTTGTCACAAAATAGCTTGGTGTCTTCTCCATGGTGATTTGGCTTTCAAGAGTCCTTGGCATTAAACCTCTGAATAAAAGATGAAAACACAAGTAAGAGTTCCAGTAAAATACTGTAAAAGTTTCTCATTTATATTCACATCAATTTGTTTTTATTTTCTTGTTGTTTTGAATTGTTTAAATTACCACGAAGGCTAACTGATTCAGACACAGAGGACACAACGTCCTTGCATTCAGTCTGTCAAAAGGAAAAAGCACGTATTAGATGTCTATTTAGGGCAGGATAATACAAGTGAGTTTCAAAGGCACAAAACCACTCTAACTGAGAAGCTCTAGCTTGGCCATGAACCCAGTTTCTCGATGTAAATGATAATAGGAGCACTGATACAAAGTCAGAGTAGTCTGTTGTCACAGGAGACTTGTCTCACAGACAGCTCTCCTGTGCATCAGCCCAGTATGGTTCAAGAGTAATAAATCACCATGAATGCAAACAGAACACATATAGCAGAGTGACTCTGTTAGGTTACTTCAGGGTCCTCAAACTAGGCCATTGTAGTCTTTGAAAAAAAAAAATGACTTGAACAGGTATGTCTTCACAGAGTAAAAGTTTGAAGTTGGTCGACAGGAGTCTAAAAATAGCTTGTAAATAGGGCTGCAATACATGTCGATTATTTCCGTAAACAATTGATTTGGTGATTTCTTTCTTGATGAATCAGTTTATCATTTAGTTTATATAACCAGCAATTTCCAAGAAGTGTCATAAAATGTCTTGTTATATTATCAATATACATTTAATTGTTTATTGAGTAAAATTTTAAGACTAGGACAGAGACCAAATATTCACATTTGAGAGATTTAAGGGGATAGTCATTTTGAAGTAGTGTTGTATGAGGTACTTATGCATAGTCAGTATGTTACTTACAGTAGATGGAGGTCAGCGTGCCCCCAGTAGTGGAGAAGCAGACAGGGATCTTGGCACAGAAGCAGAGCAAAGCACTGCTGTGGACAGTGTCAGCAGAAAAACATGTTTTAGTCACATAAAAAAGGCCCACCTGAGGAAGATCAACATCCATTTAAGTTTACGCTATATTAGGCATCTTGTTATAAGGCAGCCTTTTTCATTGGCACTAACCGTATTTCAGCATTCCTACACATAAGTCCAACTATACCGTGCACTGTATTACGTTACAGTCAGCTGTTTGGATCAGAGTTACAGTGGCACAGCCAGAAAAACACAAGCATGCACGCGTCTTTGAAATCTTTGGAAATGTGTAGGTTGATTTCAGTCCGATGTCACAACTTTCTGAGCTAAACATCTGTTTCACAGTTGGAAGTTCTATGTTTAGTGCCAAAGAATAAGGCTGTCTGACAGCAAGGTAAAGTGGTGAAAATATTCTTAATATAGCACACACTTAAACGGATAATCATTTTGTTGAGGTGGGCCTTTTTCTGGCTAAAACACATTTTCTGCTGACCCTGTTCTCAGCAGTGCATAGCTCTGCCTCTGTGCCAGGATCCCTGCCTGCTTCTCCAAACTGGGAGCGCAGTGACCGCTGTCTACTGTGGGTAACACACTGACTATGCATATGAAACTCATACAACCACACTTCAAAATACCCAAACTAACCCTTTAAACAAGAGTATGTTGTTCAAAATAGTTGCTGATTAATTTCTTGTCCAGTGACGAATTGATTAATCAACTAAATGGAAATGGAAATTGGCCCCTATAGCATCTTTCAAATGATTCTGATTGTTTATGCTTTTGTTTGTAGAAAAACACGATGATTTTCTGCCCAAAAAATCCTGGACTGAAAACTGGTGAAAAACTGTTTTAACCTCTGACTCCACATTTTCAGAAATATATGTTTTCAACAACTATTTTCCAACATATTTAATGTATTTTGAAAGAAATCTCAGATTGCCTTTACAGACTTTAAGGTAAAGTGCCCGTATGGCTGCGCTTGGATAAAAGCTGTAACCTTGCAGGGAAGAGCATGTAGAGAGTTACGTGACGAAAATGATGACGAAAGATGCTTTCATGTGGAACGAGCAAACCAATTACAAGACTCTGCGGATAACTCATTTGAATCCGAGACTTGTTTACTTGTTGTCTGTCTTGCCAATGCTGATTTGACACACGAGCACTTTAAGTTCCCTTGTTTGTAACAAAACACCGTTTTTCAAGAATGTCTGGAAACTGGACGGATTCAGAAATAAGGAAGTTCCTCTCGGTCCGCACAGAGGGCGCCATCTGTTGGACTGCCCTTTGCCCAGTCTGTTCCAGCATTGCTGTAGCTAAGTGTCAAAAGGCGCAAGACTGAAATGTTCCTGAGTGAACCAACATGTATGAATAGTGAAAATCACTAGTGATGCCTGGAAGGTTATCCCAGAAATTTGGTGGGAACTACGCGTGAAAAAAACTCCAGTGTTGTTTTCAGCCCAGGCTCTATTCATAGCACCACTAGGGGGCACTGTTTCCGAAATGTCCTTCACACAGTGGCTTTAATGATGCATCGGATGGTTACTTGACTGACATGATGAATTATGTTTAAACTGGTCGATATTTTTGTTGGTAGACTAGCTAAATTACACTGTACTACAGAGTAAAGTTGATTTAAACACCTGGAAAATGAACTCCGCACTGCACTGCTCAGACACAGTCAATACATTTCATCTCATTTGTTCTCACCAGTCAAGTCACATACTGATGCGCACACCTCCTTTTTATTTATTCTTTTGTTTAGTTTCAATATAATAACACAAAAACATGCACGGAGCACACTCCACTACATATTGAGAATGAAACTATTCAAAACAATAGTCTGGCCTTTATTGATTACTGTCTACAGGAAAGTTTCTGAGAAGCAACAGTTTGTTTTGACAGAAATCCTCAAAAGTCAGCGAGCTGGCATTTGACCTTTTCTCGACAGCTTTGGCAGCTGACAATCAAACTACGGTAATAGGCGAGGGTTCGCATCTGGATCTCACACATCGCTGAGATAAATGGGCGTCAGCCGCCAACTGTCCTGAAGACCGCCAATTAGTGGAGATACTTTCAGTCTATAATCATTTCATAATACCACTGATACACATCCCTCCTGCTGGCTGCATGACAGCCAGTCATTAACATGAAATGTATTTGGAAGTTGATCTGTGCGTCTGTTTGTATATTTTATAACTAAACCAGAACATATTTCTGGTCTAAATCTGTACTTAAGGAGTTTAAATAATCATGTGGCTTTTTTTATGCATGGGATATATTCAGTATATAGAAACTCTTCTAGTTGGTTGCACTTAGTTCAAAGGTGGTTCAAGTAGCGTTTTAACAATCAATAAATCATGTACTATAACATTCCTTTTGAGATGTTAGTTTAATTGCCATATACAAACAAGGCAGTGGCGCAGAGGCCTGCCAGCTGCGGCAGGCGTGCACGTTTCAGTTTACACTGTTTGCCTCGAGAGGTTGGATTTTATGAGAAATCTGATGAATTGCTTTACAGTACATCAAAAAAAGAGGGCCACTGTTCTGTAAACAGAGCACAGGCCTTCAAAGTTTCTTGGAAAACGAATGTGAAATGAGTCGAGAGACTGCAGAAAACACACACCCAGTGTGTTTACCCACCTCAAAACATATTGTAAACAGAGGGGCACCAAGGGGACTTGTAAAAAAAATCACATTTTTGACAACGAGCAGCTGATTTAATGTGAAAAGTGGTTTTAATTTTCAAAGGCACTTGTACTAATATAACTGGCAGGAGACAGAGACCACCATTTGCCTCGGCTTTTGTATTTCTTTGAATAATTAATTTTTTTATTTCTTTTTGTTTTTTAGAGATACAATTCCAGCACTACTGAATTTATATAGCTATTTTATCAGTGACCCCCGACAAAAGAATAGGAAAAAGGCTTACAAAGACAATTTTTTGAAAAATATAGGCCAGATATTGACATCACCATCTTATATTACAAAGCAAAATACTCACATCTTGCAATGGAAAGCACATTTTACATGATGTTATATCCTCATCATTCAGTTATTGGCTGAAGAGAACAGACCTCCTGTGTACAGACATGTTAGGATGATAGAAACACAGCTGACCATCAGCCTTAAATGTCCAGAGACTCTTTGAGGGTCTCTGCCAAATGGCTACACTTTTACTAATTAAGGCTGCTCATTACTCATCCCTCTTACAGGACTGCAGATCAGTCACTAGTGTACAGCAATTCAGTTTTAACTCTTCACAGTGTAGAAACACTTATAATTAGCACATCAGCAGTCACCAATCTCTGCTTTCTTGGCACCAAACCTGATCAAACCGCAGTGTCATCTGCAGGCTTTCTGTTCAGGATTGGAGTACATGACCACGCACCTGTACAGGTGAGACACGCTCTTACCTGTACCACTCCAATCCTCTATCATAGTTCCTGTCGAAGAAGTGTGTTTCGGTGCCAGCCGCTCGCACGTCGGGGTGGATTCTTATGAACTCCAGAACAGCTCTGGTTCCTCCTTTTTTCACACCAACTATGATGGCATTTGGTAACTTTTTATTCCCAAACTTTAAATTGCTCATGGGAGGACTGGGCGTGTCGTTCCTGACGATGTGGAGAGTCGAAGGAGGTCTTTGGTCGGATTTCAGCCGAGATGCCTCAACACTGCTCGGTCTTACATCCAACGGCAAAATACAAGAGAGAGATTTCTGAATGCGCCTTTCGGCTCCATCAGCCAGGGCGCGCTGACAGCTGGGCGTCGGATCACCTGACTTTTGCATGATGGTATCGGCAGGATATAGTGCACAGTAGCACAAATATGAAAGGAAAAGAGATAATAGGCATATGGATGATCTTGTGAGCCGGTGTGAGAAGGGAAGAAGTCGACTGAAGAGGAGGACGCATGCCATCTCTCCATGGATATGAACAGTGCATGGTTTTCTAATAGATTTTTTGTATCGCTCCGTCCTTTCTGATTGTTTTAGTCGCTGTGCCAAGTGGCTGAACTGTCCACTGTCTCCAAAGCAGAAACACAAGCAACTTCTGCGCCTTGTGGGTTGGTTATCATCACTTCCATCACTTCGTCGCGGAGCATATTAACACAATCCATCTTCTCAGTTCATTAATTGAAAGGGCGTCCTTCTCTGCGCGCTGAGTTTGGAAATGACATCCTCCTGTGAAACTCCTGGACGTCTCCATGGTCATCACGCACGAGTAAGAAGCGCAGGGTGTGCGCTCTCTGACAGCTCCAAACCGGCTGAGCGACAGACAGATATTTCAACACGGTGACGTCAGGGCAGCATTGCATTTCAAAAAAAAAAAAAAAAAAAAAAAAAGTATTCAGCTCTCTCCTCTCTCATCTGACTTTACCCATTTCTCCTCATGCTGGTTAATTATTATTTTTTTGGCACAACATGCAGGCGTATCTGCTGCATAGTAAACATTTAAGCTTAGTATAATGAATGCACCCCCATATGTGAATGTTTTTCCCAGAAAAGATGAGATTCAGAATTTGAATGAGTTTACATGTGGCTGGTGTAAGTGGCGAGGATAAAGCACCACCTGTGATCAGAATAGACTGACGTAGTTGTGAAATTTTATTAAATATATCTTAAATTTCAAGATTCCGAGTCATTTACACCAGCTCCGGGATGAATAACACCCATAAACATTCACGATTTAATATTTTGTTAAGCCACAGAAACATACCCATCCAGAGGGAGCTGAGTTACCTCAGCTATCTAGAGTTTTTTTTGTGCAAGGTAACTGGAAGACACATATGAGACATGATGAGGCAACAACATAAAAATGTGGGAATAGAAACGCAGATCATCTTAAGTAATGGAGCATTTTTCTTCTTAATCAGCACGACTCTGTTCTGTTTATCTGACCTCAGGTTGCATTTCAGGATATTGAGGTTTGGTTTTTATTTCATGGTTTGTCCATGTGTTAACTTTTATCAACTAGCTGTCACTTGACATTTACTTCAGTCAGTGCTTAAAATCAGTCCTCAGGAAAATACATTTATACATTACAAATTTAAGAACAAGATCATTTATTTAAATGCTAAATTCAAACATCTATAATTCAGTGACAACTGGGCTTACTCCATTTGCTGATGAAGATCATGTGATATGATCAAAAGCTCCAGAAAAGCAACACTGGAAGACCTCATGGTGAGAATGGTTTCTCAATTGCTGTTTCAAGAGTTCAAAATAAACTTTGAACCTCAGAATAGTAATGTTGATACTTCATTAGCAGCTTTTTATCAGTCATTGTTAATACTCAGTGGAGCTAAAATGATTAATCATCTAGTCAGGCGACAGAAACATAATCAGCTGCTCTTTTAATAATTGATGAAAAAAATATTTTTATGCCAAAAATGTAATGTTTTTTTCTTTTACAACACTAATATTTGCTGGTTTACATAATCTTCTTTGATTAAAACTAAACTGCATATCTGAATAGCCGACATTTCATCCAAACAAAACCGAGTTATCCAGAAAATAATCATCAGATTAATCAATAATAGAAGTACTTGTTAGGTGTAGCCCTAATACAGATCATCAACATACTGTATCATCTTCCCTAAACTCTATCAGTTTTTTTGGTCAGTATGTGAATGCCTATGCTACCATAAGCTTTAAACTGCAGTAATACAGTTATTTTTATTCACTCTCATGACTCAACAGAAGTGCCCTTGATTCACAGATAGAAACAGATCTGCTGGTGACAGTAACAAACAACTAAGACAAGTTTGTTCATGTCAGTGACCCGATAGATGAACTTCCCTTGATGAAGGTTTAGTTTCAGAAACACCCATCTTTCCCGCAAAGTCATTTTTCTTGTGGACTGTCTAGAATTTGGAGACAAGAAGAAAAAAACAACAGTCGTTGGCTCTCTTCCTTGTTTTGTGATACTGAATTCTTGGGATTAACGCATTCATTTAGGAATATGCAACATATGAACACAGTATCAGCTGAAATAATAAAAGTCTTTATATAAAAACTAGATTTACTACTACTAGGCAGACTCTCAATATCAGGTGATAAAGTAGGACCCTCCCTATGATGCATATTCCCAAGCACTTTTCACTTAAAGTACCACAATACAGGAACTGTTAGAGTGTTCTGTGGAGCAGTTGACTGCTTTGCCCGGATAGTAATCCAGCCCTGACCTAGAGCCTGCCTTCTCTTGCAGCCTCAAAGCAGTAATCTTGTCCCTGGTCTTGTTTGGCATCATTCCCTTAAAAGCAGAGGAAGTGTTAGGGTGTTGGTGTGAGCAGACTGTGCAGGGCGGGTCATCCCTCTTAGTTTCCTGATGACTGATACAAATGCAGACAAGCCTGGGGAGGAAACAGTAGAGGATAAAAACTCCCAGGACTGGAGAGACGCAGAGGGAGGAGTTGAGGTGTCACAGTGGTGCTCCCGCGGGTGTCTGCGCCCAATCTCAGAGGCCTCTGATTAAAGAATGATTTATAGGGGCTGGTCGGAGAGGCCCGCTCAGCAATCCGTCTAGTGAATGAGATTTTTCCTCAGGAAGAGGGCGGGTAAATCAAACCTTGGGTGTGAGAAGCCAGCAAAGCTTTGGCGATAGGGCTCAATGATTAAATGTTATAATCACCTCTGCTGAGTGTGCGGCTAGTTCCTGCAACTTGTTTTTACCACGAATGCTGATACCCGAAATCAGTTTACCCTGAGCTTCATTTACTGAACACATGTCTTGTTTTAAGCCATTAAATGAATAGAGTGTCATCCTTTGAGACTGATGTACTATGACAGAAGCAACAATTTATTTCACCCTCATTTTATACAGAAAAAAATCTCACATAGCAAAGTATGCATCTCCCCTGTGGAAGACAATTAAATTTTATTTTGAAGGAAGCTTGGTTTTAGCACAAGTTTGCACCCAAGGGTGATTCTTCGATTCCTGAAATCTCCAAGGACTCCTGGCAGAACATGATGTACGTTTTATGGAAAACAAACCATGTGTCTTTGAAACCTGAATGTGTTTTTCTTAATATTGTTGATCCTCTTTCAGAGATCACTGAATAACGGCCACAGACTGACCACTCCATCAGCAGCACTGCTCATTTGTCAGAGGCAAGTGAAGCCTGAGGGGGAAACGTCAGCTCGTCCTGACTTTGATCAGATGCTGAGAGCAGAAATAGATGATCCAGACAACTTTACATCACAGATGGATGAAGAATCACTCCCACGGATACAGTTTACACCCCCTCTGTAAAACAATGCACACACTGTACTGCCTGGTTTAGTGACACACATGCAATCACAGTGATGTGTGTGTGTCAGAATGTCAGTTATAAGAAATAAAAAAAAGATTAGATAGAGACTACTCAAATGAATAAGGTTAGTCCTGGCCTCAGGCACTCAAATAGTCAAGATGCTGATATGCTAAAGCAGAAACTATATACCAGTACATTTGGTATCTGTAGCTGAACTAGTGATAATGAAATGAAAACTGACTTTGCAGATCCTGTAACACTCTCAGAGGTATAGAGCTGCAAAAGTAGCATATAGTTGTAATAATTTAGTCATTATAATCCTGTATAATCCTGAGTAGATTTATCGGTTTTTCAGTATAGGCTAAAAAATGAAGCAGAGATGAGTGTCACAACACATTATATTTGAATTATATATGTCTGATGATATCTCAAAAATCGTGTTTATTATAAATATAAATATAAATCTTTAAATATGAGGTGGTTCTGAAAAGTTACTTTTATACAGTATATGGCTTCTGTGTAGGCCCAGTAACGTTACTCCTGTACATGCCCAATAATGTCACAATACTGCCACCTGCTGGTCAGGTTATAGCAATGCACCCAAAGTGCGGCATATCAAATGTGTATAATAACATCCTAAGTGAAAGTGAAAGCTTTCAAAGCCAAAACATTGTGTGTCCTGTCTGTTGGATCGCAACACAACAGCGACTAGTCAGTCTGTCTAAACGGTAAGTGACTGCTTATTACTTAATTATACTTATATTGTATCATATTATAAATAGTATACTTTGCTTTTGTAAATCATTAAAGGTGAAATGCTGAATGCTGCTGCACACCTGGTCTGAAAATATCCGTCCACCGTCTGTTCATTTTCCGTGGTGAAAAAAGTATTCAGCTTTTTGACTAAAAGCATCAACACTACTGTATAAAAATACACAACAAGTAACAACAACTTACGTGAAGTATTATCAGCAAAATGTACTTAAAGTGATACGTGTATAACTATATTGTTCTGCAGTAAAATGGCGACGGCGACTCATATCTTAAAATCTATGTACGTTATCAGATTGTGAACTTGAAAGCAGCATTTTACTGTTTTAACTAAGTTTCAACTACTTTATGTTAGAAACTGGTTTAATCTTTAGCAATACATTGCATAATTTGAATCTGAAAAGTAACCAGTAACTACATCTGTCAAATAAACACCGCAGTAAAGTTGGTTCGTTATTGGATATTGGCTTGACATTCGGTTTTATCTGTGCTTTTAATCGGAGACCACGGCAGTGTCCGCGTAATTAAATAGTGTAGCTTATAACATCATCATCATACTTTTATATACTATAAGATTACTGTCAACTATCCTCACGATTTCAAGTTTTACCAGAAAACAGCGTCTTCACATTGTCAACCTACCGTCATTCGCCGTGGTCCACGTTAGGGACCATCTGCAAATTACATGTTTCAGTATGAATTTAGTCATGAAAAATGTTCACTAAAAATCAATAAAATGACTTTTCCCCATTCTGTTTGCTGTAGTAGATCATATTTGCAATGCTCTAACTACTACAGGTGAGATTATTCTGAAAAAACATTTTATATGGAATTAGTATGCATTTAATCACTGAAAATATTCACTAAAAATCACTAAAATGACTTTTTACCATTCTGTTTGCTGTAGTAGATCATATTTGCAATGCTCTAACTACTACAGGTGAGATTATTCTGAAAAAACATTTTATATGGAATTAGTATGCCTTTAATAACTGAAAATATTCACTATAAATCACTAAAATGACCTTTTACCATTCTGTTTGCTGTAGTAGATCATATTTGCAATGCTCTAACTACTACAGGTGAGATTATTCTGAAAAAACATTTTATATGGAAATAGTATGCCTTTAATAACTGAAAATATTCACCAAAAATCACTAAAATGACCTTTTACCATTCTGTTTGCTGTAGTAGATCATATTTGCAATGCTCTAACTACTACAGGTGAGATTATTCTGAAAAAACATTATTTCTATACAGAAAACCATTCTTCTGCCGGATCTATAAGAGTATTGATTAAATGCATCATGTGTCCATATAAGATTTTGTTTCAGAATAATCTCACCTGTAGTGGTTAGAGCATTGCAAATATGATCTACTACAGCAAACAGAATGGTAAAAGGTCATTTTAGTGATTTTTAGTGAATATTTTCAGTGATTAAATGCATACTATTTCCATATAAAATGTTTTTTCAGAATAATCTCACCTGTAGTAGTTAGAGCATTGCAAATATGATCTACTACAGCAAACAGAATGGTAAAAGGTCATTTTAGTGATTTTTAGTGAATATTTTCAGTTATTAAAGGCATACTATTTCCATATAAAATGTTTTTTCAGAATAATCTCACCTGTAGTAGTTAGAGCATTGCAAATATGATCTACTACAGCAAACAGAATGGTAAAAGGTCATTTTAGTGATTTTTAGTGAATATTTTCAGTTATTAAAGGCATACTATTTCCATATAAAATGTTTTTTCAGAATAATCTCACCTGTAGTAGTTAGAGCATTGCAAATATGATCTACTACAGCAAACAGAATGATAAAAGGCCATTGTAGTGATTTTTAGTGAACATTTTTCATGATTAAATTCATACTGAAACATGTAATTGGCAGACGGTCCCAACCGAATGTCAAGCCAATATCCAATAACGAACCAACTTTACCTCGGTCAAATAAACATGTCCCTCTTAAATGTAGGGCAGTACAAATATGAAGTATCAAATGGGCCTACTAAAATAAAGTGGTAAAGTTCCTTAATCATTATAGTTGTACTTAAATACAACACTTGAGTGAATGTACTTAGTTACTTTCTACCGCTGGTGATTTTGTTGCATCTAATTATTTCATTACCTTTTGTGAAACCCTTTTAAAACCTTTGTTGAATATTGGAAAAGGTCATGAGGATGGCGAACAATAACATTCAAAGCTTTTCTGTAAAATTTGGCTTTAACTCTTCAATGTTTGGGGTCTCTCAGGTGCCACCGTTGTGTATGTGTAAAAATCACAATAAGAACTGCTAAATTAATCATTTTTTTCCTTCAGAAATGTACCATATTGCTATTATGCTATGGGTGAACATATACCTATTTTGCATTACATTATCCTGCATAGTTTATACAGTATATTGACTCCCTGTTAGACCCCTTATAAAAGTACAGTAACAGATATCCAAATTTGAGATTCAGGAGCTGCGTGAAAAGTCAAAACCATCACAGATATGAAACATGTAAGAGCTTGTTCTGTCAGCTTTTTTTCTGATGTCAGAACACAACACCAGTTCAAAAGTGTGTTTATAGGATGTTCTACAAAATTCTGAAAAGAATATCAAGATGATAATGTTTAGTATGTGTTTTGAGTTGTTAAAAATGGCTGCCAAGCAGACATTATGGTCAAGTAAAAGTTTGACTGTTATTACTTTTTCAGGATACGAGACAAAGATGAAAAAGATTTTCATACATGAAGCTGGAAACACTCTGGGAGCTTACAAGCTGTTCGTTAAGAAGCTCACCAAAAAAGGTGCAAAGAAAGTTGAAACAGTAAAGGAGAGTGATGTGTCTATTGTCTTCTGCCCCATCGTCAGTCGTTTTGAGACTGACATTACTTCAGCCATATCCAGCGCCAAAGGTAAACATGCAGACACATAAGGCACATATAAATGTTATATATATGTATATATGTTATATTTAAATGCTATGATTTGTATTTTTGTCTCTATCAAAGCCAAAGAATGCAACAAAATGATTCTGGTGGCGATGCATCACACTTTTGACAAGGACTACACTTTACCAAGCCACAGAGAACAGTCCTACAACGATGTCGTCCTCCTGGTGGACTGCCTGTTTTATGAGAGTAAGGGACTTTTGTCTTGCCCTCGCAATAAAAAGGCAGTCAAGACAGTCCGTAAAGAGGTAATCACATCCTTTTTATGTGCAATAGTTTTATATTGGTAAATGCTAAGTATTGCAATTCAACATTTCTGACATTTATCATTTATCCTGTTCATGGAAGGTAACAAACAAAAAAAAGTAGTGAGGCACACAGGTGCCAAAAAGGTTTCCATTGAATTTTGTTTAATGAAGATAACCCAGCCCACTGAATGATTCAGTTTACTCCAGACAAAATATTTGATCACTTATACTGACTTTAAAAGAATATTTATACTGTTATGTCTGGTGTAGTATATAGATTGGAATACAAATATTTTATTTTGGATATTTGAAAAATATATGAACATTTATTCCTCTTTTTTGTATGAAGATTTATGATACAGTTTTCTTTTTTGCAGTTGGGCTTTAAAAAGTATCCTGAAATACTCCAGAGACTTAAAGTATAAGGAGGAAAGGAAAAAAATAAAGAATCGAAACGAATTAAGAAGAAGGGAAACGAAAAATGAAATACAGAAAAGGATTCCACTGATGTCTTTTGTTGGACTGAAGAAAAATGAAGAGAAGTCAGTTTAACCGACATTTATATAGCTTTGCGTAAATGCACTTTAACTCTTTGAACTATGGTGTTAATACATGGATGTGATTGCTCAGTATTTCTCTGTTTTAATGTTAATGATGGTTAAACAGCCCTGTGCTGTTCTGTTGTTACAATATATGACTGTGCAGTTGCTTATAAGACATTATTTCTGCTTCATTGGGTGTAATTTCACTATTTAGGTTCACATAAGCTTCAAATCAGACAGTAGGCTGTAAATTCTGAAATAAAGTAATCTAATGTGTACACACACACTTAACTCTGGTCTTTGCTTATCTGGGCTCATTTCTTGGCAGCAACAAACTCACTGAAGTTGTTGGCAAGTCTTTCTGTAGCCCCTACTATTGCACAATGGCCCCTTGGAAATCAGGAGAACAGAGGTGGAGCTGCAGAATCCAATCCCCTGCAGTTACATTGATCCCGTTATCATTCATCTGACTTTTCCCCTGCTGGTCACTGTGAAACATGATACGCTTGGAGCTGTGTGTAGGTTATTATATTAGAGGATCAGCATGCTAACATGTCCACAGTGATAATGTTAACATTGTATAATGTCACGGTGGTCTGCCTTTGGGTTTTGCAGTAGCGACTCTGCTGCCTTAATTTCCCCTCTGCTCTTGATTGAGGGTACTTTAATGATGAAGTGTGCTTTGCTGAAGTGTGCAAATTCTGCTGAAGCATCAGCTTGGCACAATGTTGGACACTGATTCCCCTGGGATATGTTGTAAATCGTATGCTGATCTGTATGGTGGTCTGACGCTTTGTCTTGCTGACTTTGTTAATTCACATGAGCCCGGAATAGTAATCTTCTAGTACAAGGTTAAAGCTCTGGACTCTTTCATGTATTTACACAGATTTTTGACAAGGTCTGTGTTGTATATTAAAACCTTTCTTTGCCATTTTATTCTGTGTCATTATGTATCTTTACCATTATACAATCATGACACTAAGTTGTCCTGACATACATTATACTGTGGTCACTATTATATTTTCTGTAACATCAAGCCTCCAATTGTAAGGAGACCCCACTTATCTTTGTGTCCTCTGCTGTAAATTTACTCTAATCCCAGTAGAGCTGTTCTTCCTGTGGAACATTTTGTCGCTCTTAAAGCTGTATTTGATAATGGGGATTTTTAGTTTTCTTCTTTTCTCGGGTGTAAGGTTGAGGTTCGGTTTCTGTAGCTGGTAAACACAAGATTGTCCACCCTTTAATAGTGTCATCAATCTCTGTGTTTTTTAGCAGTTCCTGCTCAGTGCATCTGCAAAACAAAATCATTACCTTCAAAAGCATTTGGAGCCAGCTCTGTTTCTTTCGTTATTCCGAGATCCCAATAATCCATACAAACAATCGAAAGCTTATTTGTCTGACAGCATGTTATTCTGAAAATACACTCTGGTATGAACAACTTTCGTACGTAACTTCACTGATGTAGCTTACGTACTTGTTAAACTTGCTTAACCTGCCCTATCCTGATCTGTACTGAAGATGTGAACGTTTGTTTATTCTATTAATAAACAGTAAAGCATCATTTCCCAGGAACAATTCTGGTTGTTATGGCCTTTGCAAAAAAAACCTACTTGAGCAATGATAGGTCTAAGTGACCTTGTTATTCTTATTTGTTATTAGTATTTCCCAAAAGCCAAGCAATGTTGAAAACAAGTCTAGCACCATGAAGCCGAGCCAAAGAGTGATGACACCAGCTGCCCAGAAGTAACTTGCGTGGCTCATTGGCGTGTATCAGATTGGTGGAGGTTGCTAACGCTGTTTTCTGTTGATTTTAAATAAGGGTGTTTCCACATATCTGCGATCTTTCTCTTGTTTTTCTTGGTCTACAAAAATAAATTACCCCGCTGGCTGCCTTTTCTCCAGATCATCTCTTGGCTTTCTTTTTGCCAATGCCACCACAATATTTACAGATGAATATAAAGAGAACTGGATACACCACTGGAGGTGGGACTCATTTTCATTCTTAAGGAAGTATGGTGAATACATTTAATACATGTTAGATAAGTCTGTCAACAGACTGGAACAGAACAGTGAAGTCCTCAAGTTCCAAGGACCTCAGTTATATAAATAATTGTGTAATTGTTGTGAAGTGTTAGAAACAGGATGAGATAGAAGTTGGATAATGTTTCAGATGGGAAAAGAGTTGATGACACTACTCAGTTTAGGTTCAGCTTCCAAGTTGTTGTGTCTTTGTTAAGCATCTGCAAGAATTCCACAGTATAGTTGACATTGTGGGGAAGATTTGATAGAAGAGAGACAGCGTCTTGCTGCACATTGGGCTCTGGCTGATACTGACAGTGCGGCAGCACAAAGGTAAGGCTTTTTTCAAGGATCTGATGGTTGAATGTTCCTTCTGGTGTTAAAATCAATAAACTAATAAGCAGTGTTGCAACTTGTTAGATCTTTCTTGTGTCAGAGCTGATTTGCGATAATGTTGAAGTTATTTTCAAATTCGAGAGTGGTTCACAGGCTGCCCTGATACTATCGTCCAGAATTTGATGTTGCCATTCTGTTTAGTGGATATTTGCTCACATGCATTCTGAATATTCAAAGTGTTTCACAAGCTACTTTGTGTCATTCTGTCCTATAACTGGTTGATATTGTCTGAGTTTGTTCAAGAGAAAAAGCAGGTGTACCCTTTGGTGTTGTAAATGCAGCTGAAAATTGAGAAAATGTAGAAAGGTAGACATTGAAGAGAGACTGAGAGCAACTTTTTCAGTCACGTGAGTGTGTGCCTTCTCTTTGAATAAATCATCTGTTTACATACTTTTCACTGCATGAAAGGATTTACATGATTAGAGTATCTTTTTATAGCCTAATCTGATTAAGTAATGATGCTGTATTCATGAATACATGCTGCCTAACTCAGTTATTACATCTATACTGTCTTCTGTTGAACAAAACAACAGTAGGAAGAGCTACTATTTAAGCATCGCATTTAACCCAACATAAACACACAGTTTAGATGTACTCGTTTTGTTATAGTACTAAATACAGCCGAAATTAATATGCCACCATGATTCTGGGAATCAAATATCCATCAAACAAAAAAGACATAGGAAAACTGCCTGAGAAATGAACATGAAAAATGAAAATGAACCAAGTTGGCTAGAGCATATGCTGGCCAAAAGGGGGCATGTTTCATGTGTATGTTTGTGAGGATATGGAGTTTGGGATAAGAGGCTATAAATCAAAAGACAAAAGCAAGAAGTGATGGAAATAGTGTGAGAGAGAACAACAAATATCAAAACGAGAAGAGACCTGTGAGAATAAAAGAGACAAATCAGTAGAAACAGAGAAGAAAAAAACAAACACACGACTTCAATAAGCACTCCCGGCATGTATCCAACTTTGTCTGGAACAGTTCAGGTCTCAGGAGACACTGAGTTGATAATTACAAGGAACCAATTCCAAAATATGGCGACACTGAAAGAAAAAAGGAAAAACTGACAAAAGTGAAACTATTGGACTACTATGCAGAAAGAAATCAGGCCCTCAAAAAAAAAAAAAAAAAAAGAAAAGAGGGGAATCATATTGGTTGGAACTTGATCAAACTGGTGTTGACGTTGAAGATGAATCAGAGAATACAAGAATTCAAGAAATAATCACGAAATTAGTCAAGAATGTTTTGAGAACAGGAGGGGAGAGTGGAGAGCAGAGACAGGCAAAGAAGGTAGGTCAGGAGGTGTAGGACTGGCAGATGGTTAGCATAGCTTGGTACAAAGCCTGGAAATGGGGAAACAGTTAGCGTGGCTTAAGGATAACAATGCTAATTTACATGTTAGATCATGTTTGCTTAATCTGTATAAAAAAACCTGAAGTGTAAAATCATAACAGTCTTTGAGCTGTGCTAAGCTACTGGCTGTAGCTTCTCTGTAAAGATATGACGGTAGTATGAATCTTCTCATATAACTCATAAAACAAAAAAATGTCAAACTATTTCTATGTGCTCTCAGTCAAAATCCTGATGTGCTGCATATTTCTTAATTATAGGAAATATGTTAAAAAAGAGAGGAGTCACTCCTCTGTTTTCATCTGTGCTTACCGCACATACTGTTACTGTTACTGGCTTTGGGCTTCGAGGCAGTTTGGAGGTTAATGTTAATTTCATAACTACGGTAGCGCCCTAGAGGGCTGGCTAACTCTGTGGAGGAGAAGCAACATCCGTCCTGAGAGAATTAATAGTCACTGAAAGACTATTATTCTTGAGTGGTCAAAAAGTGCCCATTTATCTTGTGTGAAATAAAGGATGTTGAATCTTTTGAACAAACTCTGAACAGAAAAAGCCCGGTGACTTGTGTATATATATATATATATATATATATATATATATATATATATATATATATATATATATATATAATAAAATGTGTCACATTTAACATGAAATGACAGTGTACAGTGTTTTAGAATTTATTTATGACTGCACTTCACTCCGCTGCTCACAAGATGGCAGTTGAAGATGACATTTTCTCTGCATTACAGCACAGAGGCTGTTTGGTAGGCCTACATGAGCAGCAGACTCCAGATACTCCAATACTGACAAACTTGATGTTGCAAATTCAGAATTTTGGCTGTGAAAATGCCAATAGAGGTCAAATAAATAAAAACAAATAAAAACATTCCACATCAGTAACCTCATGTCTACAGCGGGTCTTACACAAGATACAAACTATGTTTACGGACATTAAGCTACAAGAAAATGGCTTCTATCAGTGTTGGTCTTGGTATGAAGATTTCATAGCTTCATTTAGAGTCCTATTTTTTAAAATATACCAGGCAAAAAGTAGAAATCCATACAGTATAATTCTTTTAACCGAAAGTTACTATTTTTGTTGACTTCAAATCGAGTGACATTCTTGAACGCACGGCAACAGAAACACTAGAATACATCCTGTTTGCATCGATGCACATACTGCGGGCCCACATCTGCATATGAACGTGGACATACGCCAACACGCAAACAAACAGACACACACACACACACACACACACATGCCCTCACACTCATACGCACAAACACACTGTGTACAAACCAAAAGTGAGTTCTCACAGACAGGAAATGATGTCAGTTCTTGTCTCCAAGGAGATGGAGGCAGTTGCTAAGATACTGTGACACTAGGATTTTTCTCTCTATTTTCTCTCCCTCTCTGTCTCTCTAACACGCGCACACACATACACACACACATACAGGGATGTCACCATGAATAACTCGAAACTCTCCCTTGTATCTCTCTTATTCTCTTGCACAGATGGCAATGAGCACCAATCCAACTTTCTTCTGTTACATTTCTAAAAATAACCACCAAAAAATATCACTTTGTTCACTATCCCAATTGGACGCTTGGGGCCATTAAACAGATCACTAATTCTCCTCGCCCAAATCTAACATCAACGCTACTGCTATAAAAATTATCCACATTCTTAATCTTTGCTTTGAACTGCGTGCAATTACTCAACCGCCCACTTCCAGAGTGGTGAGGCCTGTAGCTGGTAACCCGAAACGATGGAAGTGATGGATGTGTATCAGCACCCCTCCAAAGCTTCTTCACAGTGTGAGCTGCACCTCTCTAGTGCTATCAGCATGCCACATATGTCTTGGCACTAGCATGTTGCTGCCAAATCCTCATTGCCCTCCCCTTCTCCTCCCCCGTGGCTCCTAACACAGCATTAAGAGTTTATGGGGTTTGGGTTGTATTGGAAATGCCATGCACTCGTCTTCTGGATAGTAGGATTAGCTCTCTCCGCTGTATTTCTACTCCAAGAGCCTTCCTGTACTGATGACACAAGCAATACAGCGATGAGTGTTTGTTCATTTACTGTGCACAAATGCATGTCCCTCTCCCTCCCTCCACTCCATCGCTCCCACACACACACACACACACACACACACATGCTCAAGGGCGCCTGCACACACACAAGTGTACCATACATGCATAAGGGGGAGATCAGATTCAATATGCAATGACACAGTGAGGACATAGAGTGGAAAGAGGGGGAAGGAAGGAGAGCAGTGGCACAGGGTGGGTTTGGCATGGGCGGTGTGGAATCATTTTAAATGGCGCGGGGGTTGGAAGGCAAAAAGATGTACAGACAGAGGAGACGACGACAGTGGCAGCAAAAGCACTGAAAGGCAGCCAGGGTCGGGCGCGAGACTGGATGTGGGCTAAGATTTCAGCATGAGTGATAGGGAATGAGGGAAGAGGGAGAAAGAGGGAAAGGAGGAATATCCTCTGCACCACTGTGTGACTGGAAATTTAATAGAGGGAGCGAGATAGAGGGAGAAAGAGAGGGAAGGAGAGAGAGGTAGATGGGTGGGAGGGAGAGAGAGAGGCAGGGGAGGGGGAGGGGAGAGGAAGAGAGAGGCAAAAGGCACAGAGACCTCATTGCTGTGCAGCTTTCAGCAAAAGCTAGTGGTCGTGAACAATGCTCACTACGGCATTCACGGAGAGGGAGGAGTGGAGTGAGAGGGGGAGACAGATGGAAAGGGGGAGAGAGTATATATCTTGGGGGTCTTTCTGAAGCATAACTGGCCTTCTCTGTCCTTTGACCTTTAGTGTGAGCTGAGATAGAGCAAAGATGTACTGAGATTTTCCCCCCCCCTACATACTAGTCTTGGCTTGTGGATACAAAGGGAGCTTCTCTTCTTCTGCACAATTTTTAGCCTTGTGAAGAGGATAACGATGATAGGAGCTAAAGAACTTGACACATGTGGACACACACATGACAAATCAATATGTGGAGGCCACTTAGAGAGACACCAGCATCTCTTTACTGGCTAAAGCTTTCTTTATTGGCTAATAACTTGCTGACATTCCTTTCACTTTACTAATTAAAACGTACAGCCATCCACTGGTAGTCTACTGAACTCTGGAACCTGCTCACAAAGTACTTCATATGCATATCTTCAGGGTTCAGAAGTATCTGAAGGTTTGGGTTTTATAAGGTGCAGACCTCGCAGGGCTGCAGAGTGTTTGCTCTCCAAGTCTGGATGCTGACAGCAAATAATAGCGGTGGCTTCCATATGTACAGCTTGAAATCCAACCACTGAGAACAGCTTTAGGAGAAAAAAAATACTCATATGCAAAGACTGCAGAAAACAACATCATTAGTTTGCTAGATTTAATCTTAGCTGGCCATTACTAAAATGCCTGTGCTAGCGCTGCACATTCATTATGAATATGGACATTAGTAGGCCTACAAAACTCTTTAAGACTCAATGGAGCAGAAATATTTCTTACTGCAGACGTTTTGGCCTACTGGTTCAACGGTGAACAGGTGTCTATGACATGGTGAGGCAGCAAACTGACCAAAAATGCTTCATTTTTCACAGAAACAGGAGAAACATACTGACTCAATTTATTCTGCTGATCATCCACTGCTGCTGAGTCATATTAATAAATCTGACTACATGCTCATTACATGCATACAGCTTATGATGCATGCGGGGATATGAAAGAAAACCTGCAGACTAAAACAGACCTAACACTAAAATGAATCTTGCAACAATCACCCACAGACTTGAATCATCTAAAGAGCGCAGGTACATTCATAAGTAGTTGGTCCATCATCTATTCTTCTAATGCTGTCTTAGTGCGATTCAGACTGAAACATACGGAATGTGCGTAAAGAGCCGCTTATGCTGGACGCAAAATGCTCTGCCCACCGGGCGCCGTCGCGTTTGCTGCCTGCGTTCCTCTCCAAGGATGATAAGGCGCATGGATGCACTCGTCCCAGACCTCGTTCCTAAATGTGATAATACTAACATCATTTTCTCCAACGACCCTTAATCTGATCTCTGTTTTTTTTTTCTCTTCTTCTTCTCCTCCCCGTGTGTGTGTGGATTGTGTTCATCTTTAACCTGCCATCACTGTAGCCCCCCGCGTTGCGTTGGCGCTGCGGAATAGCCTACAAGAACAAGAGCCAGCTCTCAGCCGTGGAAACAAGCGAATCAATTTAGGGAAGAGAAAGGAGAGATAGATAGCGAGGTTGGAAAAACTGACGATCGGGAGAAGGGACGAGGGGGAGAGAAAACATCGACCTCACGCCGCAGCTGCCGAAATATTAAGGTACGTGTATATTGGATGTACAGGTAGAAGGGACTGAAATGGCCGGCGTAATTATTGCATTTGTTGCCTAATCTGCATGGATGCCGAAATCACTCACCGGATGACACAGACTGATTAATGAAACGTGCAAAGGTTGCAAAGATGCACGATAATTAAAGTAAATATTTAATATGAGAGAAAAGATACAGTCGATGTCAGTTGAATAAAGCTGTGGTAGCCCTTGCGAATGAATTAAAATAACACGGTTCCTTATGTAAGTCTGTGCGTTTCATATGCCCCCACGTATCGTTTTTTATTGTAAATGCAGAGTTTATGGATTATTTTTGGGTGCAGTCATGTTGTCATTACCCTGAAGAGAGAATGGATGCAAGCCATTTTGTAATGCAGCATGTGCAGAATTAGGCCTATTCAGAATTTCAATTGCGTTCCCGAGAAGGTGCGCCGTAGTGAGCGCAGCTGCATAGATGAATAAGGCCATTCTGTTGAATTGTAGGAGATATTATGCTAGAGGCTATATGATGAGGAAAGATTGCAGATTGGAGGTTGCGACTGCAGAAGAAATAATCAGGTTATGTCTTTTTTTTTTTTTTTTTTTTTTCTTATTTTCATGTGACAAATGGGAAAATCCAATTGTCATAAGCTGAAAGTTGAGAAAATATTTGACATGAACCTGCAATTTTCTCTCTTTTAAATGCGTTGGTTGTTACTATACTGGTGAAATGCGTCCCATCCTACCCTGATTCCCACGTCCTGAATCAATCTAGTGTTGTCATAGTTACAGCAGATGATGTTGGCCCTACTGCACCTGTGTCGCTTTGTGTTCATCTAGACCATCTGTAAATACATGAGGTCTAATTGGGCCTTGTGTAGGCATACAGGAAACATCCCACAGACCAGAGCCTCGGTGTTTATTGAAAACAAACACCACGATTTTTGCCTCTTCATAAACCTTAATGACTCTGTTGTGGAGAGCAGGGCATTGATACAATCAGGTGCTTACGATGATGTGATTGGTTTGTAGCAATTGGTCAGCAGCTTGCAGCTAATTTGTCTTTTCACGACTGAGCGCTTTCTCAGGCCTGATCGAATAATCAATATCTACATGGTTGCAATCTGCTCTTGACATGGAAAAACGGCTAAGATCAAGACAGTGAAATACCTGTGAATGAAATTGGTTTGAAAAAAAATTACAATACAGCCGATGTTTCAACCGTGTCATAAACCTAAAGAAAACACATTTTGCACAAGGATGAGGACTGAAGGCCACTGGCAAAGAAATTGGCCCTTGGATGAGTCAAGGTGTAATATTCTAGAAAATAAAGGCCATCATCGGTGTATGCTGTTGTTCTTGTGCACTCATATGGTGGAGAACTTGAAGAGGGGGGTCAAGGCAACAGGCGTCCTGCTTGCAGATTCAAGGTCTCTCCTTTAATACAGTTTTACCCTTTACCCAGTAAAAAAAAAAAAAAAAAAAAAATACATCAAACTGGTTATTGTTGACAGCTGCCAAATACATGTTGTCTGGTGGTAACTGTGCATCTTTCCTGTAATGATGCAATGAAGTTCTCATTTTACATTATTGAAATATTTTTAGACCAGCGTCAGAATGTATTTTTGCTGCTCATCACAACACTTCTCAGTTACCTCTATACATTTCAAAAATGATGGCAGTGGCAAGAGAAATTAGAGAATGGCTTTCTGAAATCACCTGCTAATATTTTCAAAAAAGCCCTATCCAAATGAAAAAAGGCAAAGCACCACCCAAACAGTATCTATAATGAAGTTCCAGTCTATTAAAAGACATGCGAAAACAAACTCAGATTTAGAAAGCACTGGTATGATCAATTATGTGACCAGCTGAATATTAATGATGTTGTGTTTTGATGCTTCCATGAATCATTTTCTGTCGAGTTAATCATTGTAACTATCAAACCTACATTCTGGATCAGATACAATTCTGATGACCGTTTTTTCCCAACTCACATCATTGAAATACGTAATTACCTGCTGGATGGGGATAAGAAAGAGACTCTTGAAGGAAGGACAGCAGTGTAAAGAGCATCATAATGAGGAATGCTGCAAAGGGCCTGCATACAGTAACATTTAGATTTAGCATTTGTATTCATACATCTGCATTTCCTTATTAGAGAAGGATAATGTGTTATTATTTCTCTGTGGCAGCTACAGTCAGGACGTTGCGGATATGGATGTGTGAATATCTTTGTGTGTGTGTTAGAGAGAAAGAGTCTGTTGGATGTGCAGAGCATCTGAAAAAGTCTATTTTTAGCATGCACTCCCTTATGAGCTTTCTTAATAGCTGCTTTAAGAGTTCTCAGAGCTATGTTTTTAATAAAGACTGATGTTGACCTAATCCTCAGACCTTGTAGATATTACAGTAAGATTCATGGCAACCCTCTGTTGTGATATCGAAGGCCGAGGTTCAACCGTGTGCTTTCTCAGGTTTCCCTACACGTATATGAACATATATTTTCATGTACAATAATAGATTTTCAACATTTAGCGTTTGTTCCTCTACAGAAAGGTATCTACCGAGTGAGAGACTGTTGATTTTATACGTGGTGTATCACCAAACGCTGTGAAGGGAATAAACATCAAGCTTTATGTCAAATATGAGTTGATATAGATCATAAAAGTGGTACTGATCATTTTTGAACAGCAAATGTTCATCAAGCTCAGCTAAACACAGTAATGTGGAATAGGGCACTGGACAGTAAAAACACAAGATGGTGAGTGAGCAGGTTGCCACAGCAACCGTGTTTCTAGGAGCGCATGCATCGTCGCTGCATAGGAGAGGAGATGCTAAGGACTGCCATGGAACCTTTTTAAAAATAACCTATTTATTAGAGAATAAACATAGTTGAAAAAAAGATATCAAAAACAGATCTTATATGAAATATCAATAATGGTAACACAGTGGTTATTTAAGTGACAAATAACAAAGATAATATTTGTTCTCAACAGACCACACAGGCTTGTGACTGCTAGAGTCATAGTGTCGAGAGTAACGTGCTTGAGAAAACAATGAACACTTTCTATTTGGACTAATCATTGTAAGGGAAACAACACAGCCTTTTCTAAATTTAGTGAGTCTGCTGATGCTTGAAGCCATTTCTCTTTCCAGAAGTACGTGTCACTCTCTTAACCGAGGACACACAAATATATATTTATGTATTACAAAAGCCATAAAAGTACCTTTTTTTTTGCTCTCAAGCTTGTTGTCATTTTCATATTTGAACTTTAGTGGTTTGGGATCTTGTCTTATTGTAGATTTTTATTGTTGCTTATTGTACACACCATGTACATTACAGTAAAATTTCAAGAGTCAATAATCATTTTTTTTATATCTTAATTGCCAAATTACTGCTGCTGCCTCTTGATGGAATCTCTGCATTAACCTTGGGTTTAGATGAGTCCTATTGGCAGTTGTAATTGCATTCAACAAACTTACATCCTTTTAAATGTTATATTTTACCTATGCCAGTGTGTATCTGACTATAAGCACACCAGTATCATAAAGTGGAGGATGAGACTGTAATCCTAATGGGTCTGCTGCAGCACTTGTGACCCAGCTTGAGGGTTTAGAATTTTGTGGCCATTTCAGACCATGATCCAGATGTTGAGCTTAACCTATGAAGAAAATGGCAGCTGAATCACCAGTTTGACTACAGCTACAATTTGAAAGCCACCTCTTTAGAAAAGATAGCCTTACCCGGCTTGACACACACTCTGGCAACAGTAAATTGTAATATTTTGAGATTTATTTTCTGTCCCGGGAATACATGCATGTATGTGCTAGGTTAATATCTTAAAGCAACTGCACTGTGCACTTACTTGACCTCCTTCTTCTCTCTTCTTTTCTCTCTTACCCCTACAGTGAGAAGCAAGAGCCTCTACAGAGACAACACTTTCAAGAGCAAATCCTCCCTCAAATCTTATTTCTATTCTAATAATTGTCATGGGAACTAAAAATACTGGGTTCCCTAAAATGACATATTGAAAAGAACAAGGTGTTTTGTAGTCAAAGAAGCATGAGCAAAGTAAAATAAGAACCTATTAATGATAAATAGAGCATTTAACATAACATTACGCTTAATCTTCTAAATTTTTAAAGTGAATGCTTGAAGGAGGAAAAAACAGAACAAGAGCATACAATATGAACATCAAGATAAGCACTTAAATTCCCCTATTTGGAGGTGACTTATCAACATCATAGCAATAGGGGTGGGTCATGACTCAGTTGCCATGCGTGTTGTCATGGTGACCAGCCCCTGTACCCCTTCCCTCCTCCTCTGGTTGGTCCAGCTTTTGTTGTGGTTTCACAACCATGGACCTCAGCTGACAGAGGCAGCACCCCCCTGTCCCACCCTCTGTACCTGCTCCAATCAGGCGAGCCGTGTCATCTGTACAAGGAAGAGCTTAGATCAAGTCCCAGACAGTATTTCAGAGAACACAAGATACCTCAATCTACAAGAGAACACAATTCAGGTAAATATGGCCTTATCTAAAAACAGATCATACATTCAGACTGAATTGATATATTTTGACAGCAGTAATTCTAATGTTGCTCCAACGTGCCTCCATGTTTTTGTTTCCACACCAGGTGATCAAGTCTGACACATTTAAGCACCTGCGGCATTTGGAAATCCTCCAACTCTCCAAGAACCACATCCGGCAGATTGAGGTGGGAGCTTTCAATGGCCTTCCCAACCTCAATACACTGGAGCTTTTTGACAACCGTCTTACAGTGGTGCCATCACAAGCCTTTGAGTACCTCAGTAAGCTAAGGGAACTATGGCTACGAAACAACCCCATCGAGACACTGCCGGCATTTGCCTTTCACCGTGTTCCCTCTTTACGCCGTCTCGATCTAGGGGAACTCAGGAAGCTGGATTTCATCTCAGAGGCTGCCTTCGAAGGTCTGGTCAACTTGCGCTTCTTAAACCTTGGCATGTGTGGCTTGAAGGACATCCCTAACCTCACCCCACTAGTACGACTAGAGGAGTTGGAGCTGTCAGGGAACCAGCTGGGGATAGTCAGGCCTGGATCCTTCCAGGGCCTAGTGTCACTTCGCAAGCTGTGGCTAATGCACTCCAGAGTGTCAGTAATTGAACGCAATGCTTTTGATGACCTCAAAAATTTGGAGGAGCTCAATCTCTCTCACAATTCCCTGCATTCTCTGCCCCATGACCTCTTCACTCCTTTGCACCAGTTGGAGAGGGTACATCTCAACCACAACCCTTGGGTGTGCAACTGTGATGTTCTGTGGCTCAGCTGGTGGCTGAAAGAAACAGTTCCTAGTAACACCACATGTTGTGCTCGCTGCCATGCACCCCCAGGTCTAAAGGGAAAGTACATTGGGGAACTAGACCAGAGCCACTTTACCTGTTATGCCCCAGTGATTGTTGAGCCACCCACTGACCTCAATGTCACTGAGGGCATGGCTGCTGAGTTGAAATGTCGTACTGGAACCTCGATGACCTCTGTGAATTGGTTCACTCCAAATGGCACTCTGATGACCCACGGATCATACCGAGTTAGGATCTCAGTGCTTCATGACGGAACACTGAACTTCACAAACGTGACCGTGCAAGACACTGGCCAGTACACTTGCATGGTAACCAACTCTGCTGGAAACACCACTGCAACCGCCGTGCTCAATGTGTCTGCTTCAGACCCCAGCAACAGCTACAGCTATTTCACCACTGTCACTGTGGAAACAGTAGAGACAGTAAGAGTAGATGAGAAGAACTCAGCAAGACAGTATATTAACGAGACCTTCATAGATTTTCCTAATCCTACTGTTCAAAGAGGGGTGTTAGAGGGCCGACCTGGCATCACTATATCGCCTTCTCTTTCGTCTCTTTCCTCACTGTCTCCACGAGCCAACAGAGCTACTGAAAATTCAGTGACATCCGTAATGGATGTAACTAACATTCCAGGCTTGGAAGATGTCATGAAAACAACTAAGATCATCATTGGTTGCTTTGTGGCGATTACCTTTATGGCAGCTGTAATGTTGGTGGTCTTCTATAAGCTCCGGAAGCAGCACCAGCTACACAAACACCACGGCCCTGCCAGAGCCATCGAAATTGTCAATGTAGAAGATGAGATTGGAGCCGGGGCTGGGAGTGGCATCTCAGGTGGTTCAACAATGAATTCTGGCAGTGGGGGAGAAGGAACCCTAAGGATACATCATCCAGAAATAGTCAACCTTCCCAACATTGGCCGTACAGATACTCTCAACCATTACTACAAAACCCATCATTTCAACAACAACGTGATGGGTCTTAGTATTGGCTCCGAAGGGATGGGACCAGGAGGGATGCTTAATAACAAGAACCAGCAAGGCCAGGATATCCCCATCTCCTGTACCTCGGTCCCAATCTCCACATCTAATTTGCTTTCCTCATCAGGCAATGGCACCAACGTCAACCCCAATTCTATGTCCCCTCCGCTGCCGATGTCTCTGCCCATGCCGACCATGGGCTTACATGGATCGATCAAGGGATTCATGGGCCAAAACCACAATCCCCAAATGGAGCCTCTTCTTTTCAAGGGGAGCTCGAAGGAAAACGTCCAAGAGACTCAGATCTAAAAACAAAAGCGAGAGTATAGAGAGAGAGTGAGCAAGAGTCTGAGACAGAGAGGGGATTGATGTTGGGTTTATGCGCGGAATGATTAGACACTAGAGTGCATTGACATTACACCAGGAGAGAGGATAGACTGACACGGCAATACACAAACACATAGACTTATCCGTGACAGTGTACTGAGCCAAGGATTACCACAATGGGCCACTTGTGTTTGTAGTAACGATCATGGCCATGGAGATCAAGGAATGGACATTGCTACAATGTAAATCTGTGCCAAAGCAAATGTTTTTTGCAGTTTCTACAAGCTGTGTTCACATAGGGAAAAACTAGCCTTTCGGAGTAATCAGTCCCAAAATCGTTGTTGGCCAGCAGAGATGAAAGACATGCATAGCACTCACCACACTGAAGATCGGAGAAATTGCAGAACAAAATCCAAGAGACATTTTTCTTCCACACAAAACACAAGCCACACTCTCTCTCGAGTGACTCAATAGACTCCCTCAAGGTGACAATTATGTAGGCATAAATAGATGGACAAAAAGGTACAGTGCAGTACAAACTACTGTGAAAAATCCACAAATTATATAAATATATTTTCATTTAAATATGTATCATTGCAGACTCCGATGCAGAGATATTTTGGGGTGGATGTATAAGCTGGTATAGTTTGTTTCTTTGTGAATAATCAGGGGCGGTGATAGTGGAGGTTGGTTATGATACATGTTTTAAGTTTGGCTACTTCTCAGAAACATAAGGGCTCAATTGCAACACTCATTGTGAATCTTTGAATTGGCTTTGTGACATAAAGTCCATTTAGGTTGTAGAACAGTGAATGCAGATCTCTGTTTGACAAACCTTTTTCTGTTGCTTCAGTAATAATCATAACAAACTTTTGTGTTCTGAGAGTGTATTATGTATTTTGTAAAAGCCAGCTACTTGGTATTTGAATTTGAATTGACAATTCTGATACTTAAATGCCAGCATCAAATAATGGTAAAACGATGTTCCACAAACACAGAAAGGTAATTCAATGCAAAGACCTGTATGGGTAATATAAAGTGTTGACAATGTGTTATTTGAATCAGATCAGTAGCCAGATATTTGCTTTTAGACAGGAATTTGATATGACCTCCTTGCTCATGGTTACCATAATCATGCCATAAAATGCTGTCATAAGGATGATTAGACATCTAACTGCAACAGCATTCAAGAAGGGATTAAACATCCATCTTAGGATGATTGGAATGAATGGAAATGTACAGTATATTAATAATAATAATGTCTGGTTGTATGACAATTGTAAGATCCACATTTTTACAGTGTAACTTTCATATGTTAAATGCCATTTACGCTTCTTGCGTTTCAACTATGTATTTCTTTATTTTTGTTAGTTTGATATAATGTGTACAGTTGTCTAGCCATGTATCATTACGTGTGAAATAAATCAATCATATATTGGGTTGTGGCTGGTCAATATGGACAACCACATAAGTAAAGAGTGAGACGTTATGCAGGCCTCTGTGCTAAACCTGGATTGAATGTATGGTTTGTGGTTTAGCCATTAGTCATCGTGTTAATGATAGGTTCCATCTGCTCTATTAACACATTGAGACAGGCTTTTAGTCACTCTCCTATAGATGTTCTAGAGACACTACTGGTTTTGCAAAATAAGTGTTTTTAACAGAATGAGACGATCTTATTCTTTCACGATAGCACTTTTGTCTGAAATTAGCCCTCACTCTGCTTCTCCCCTGGCGATTCTACTGGTTTGAAACAGGAAGAAGGATTGAGGAAAGAGATATAATGAATAAATTACCTTTACGACTATATTTATCAAGCAGGAATCTAAAATGTTTGTTGCAATTGAGCACAAACTGGACATGCAACCAGTTATTCCTGATAAATGTACCTGAGATAGTATTATCAACAAAATCATATCAACGAGGTTTTCAAATGTGAATTGAATTCGAATCTGTATGTGATTTTGCTGGATTTTTTGTTACATATATATATATATATAGAATTTATATATATATATATATATATATATATATATATATATATAGGAGCTGTTTTATGTGAGTGATGATGGTTTTTCTTATCAGCAACGAGCCCACACTTATTGGAAGAAAAGGAACACTGAGAGATAGTAATAATGGTGATGATAATATGAGTGATGATATCAGACAAAACCCACCCAGATTGTACCGTCACAGAGGTTAATCCATGAAAGGAACATTTTCTACATCGATGCACACCACATTCATCCTGTTTAATGCTAAACATCTAAGCCATCTTTTGAAATATGTCCAGTTAACTACAATAACACCTGTAAACTGATTAATCAGATAACTCAGGTTGTCTAAATTGCAGCCATGTATTTTCTCAACTTGGTGTTAGTGTTTTTTGCTTGTGAATCTCATTCAAAATAATAGTAACTGTAAATGTGTTGCGACCCCACAGACAGATCTAGTGGGCAAGGTTCAACTGTAGCCCCACAGAGACACAAATAGAATATAAATGAAGGCTAAAGACACAACATATGGCCGCTCCCTTGATGTGCTACATTCAGTGGCTCTGCTGTCAGATTTCAAAGAGCATACCAGATACCTTCTTGTGTGCTGTGTGTGAGGGTACATTCCTGCATGTTAACTGTGGAACCAATCTTCTTACCTTAACATGATTGTAGCAGTGTTTTATTGTGATGGTGACTCATCTAATCAGCACAGAAATGTTCCTTTCATACCACTGGACATCCATAACATGGAAAATGCACAGTTATCATCATTATTATTAACATTTGGTGGAAATGCAGAAGGGCTTTGTTGCATCTTAGTATAGTAGCTGCCTTTGTACATATAGAACTTGATGTGATTTAAAAGGAGGCTCATTCTACAGCAGTAATGTTAACAAATGTATGACCCCTTTTAATGAAGATCACAAGCTTGAGACTGGAATCTGAATATGTGCATATTGGGCAACTGCACTTCACCGTATTATATGGTGAATATTGATGCAGTTTGGCTACAGATGGAGTGCTGGCATACTGTATATCCTCTGCACCATCCGTTGCTTACAATGGATGCTTCAGCCCAGATGACATTTCTTGGTTTGTCGGAAGCAAAACTCCTTAATGAAATGGATTATCATATCCGAGACACCAAATTGCAAGACAAGAAAATGGACTGACCTTTTGGTCCTTTAAAGGTAAGCGGTTCTGTTTGATCAAATAATATAAAAACAACCTGGGTCTGTTCTGAAAGCTTTTTAAAGAGAAAGAGAGAGAACAGTGTTAAGCTCTAGAAGAATTTAGATCTCTTTAATACAAAATAATTATTGAAAAAAAAATTGTCATTTTGTGTTGTTTTTATTTTCCTTTCTTATTTTTCAGTTGTTGGTTGTATCTCGGTATGTGATATTATCAATTTGGGTCTTTATGTATTGTCATTAAATGTAATTTCTTTCACGCGTTCATCCAGGTACACAGTGTGGCAGAAGAGTGTATTTCTTCAATTATAGCAAGATCAACATGTGCTGTACTTGCACTTCAATGACTGTCATACAATGACTGAGAGGTATATTATTTCACTGTTTGCTACTTCTGTGACTTCAAGTTTACACCCGCTGTAAGGAGTTATTCTGCTATTAGAAAACATATACCACTTTCATTCTTTGTTGTGATTTCATCCTGCAGAGCACCACAACTAACTAAATGAGAAATGAGTTAACAAGTTAACATTATGATGTTTCAAATAAGTTATTGCGTGAAATTTTATAAAACAAAATGAAAAGAAGTGTGAACAATAATTGTCTTTACACTGTATTTTGTTACTATTTTGTTTGTTTTTTATTTTGGTTTTCACCCTTTAACCAGGAGAAAGGAAACACACTTTCAAAATAAGATTATGGTTGGACACAACTTATTCCTGTTATGTGCAGAATTATATTGTAAAATCTGGTAGTTGGTTATATAAAGCTCCATGCAAACGTTATGGTTTTACAGCAAATGTAGCTACACAGAATTTTAAAAAGTGCCAGCAGCTAACACAATGTCAAACAGGAAAACAATTTCCAGATGTTGTAAATACATAATAGATTTCTTGAACTGTAAATATCTGTAATCATGAAAATGATTCATTGACTTTATTAAAGAACAACACAAACTTCTAAAATTGTATTATAATGCAAGATGTAGGCTCATAATTTTTACTGATCTATTAGTCTTTGCTGATTGAAATCCTAATAACAAATTAGTTGCCTAATTGATTAAGAGGGGCGGCTGTAGAAGTACAATCATATTAATCTAACAAATTCAACACAACACTATTACATCCTGTAATCACTACAGCATGGCGACCGCCTTAATAAATCAAATGGCCCATCATGTTACATTAGCGTAATTGTAGATTAACCCGCACTGCCATTTTTTATTATTAGCATATGTTGTGAATGTGCAAGTCTAACAAATAGTTAAAAGGAAAAGAAAAACAAACAAACCAATAAGTTCCTTTAGTAAATAATTAGACATCGCCCATGCAAGGTGTAAAAGCAACTCAGTGGATTTGAGTTATACTGCTTACATCTCCAGATGGAAATGGAACTAATTGTCGTGCTGGCTAAGAAAGTGCAGGGCACTGGAGCTTCATCAGTACGTAATTGTCACTAGTTCTTATGTTGAAAGGGTTGACAAAATTGAGCTTAATGCCTTTAATTCACTGTGTTGGATTCTGTTCTTTAGTTCATCTGCATCCTCCAGATTTGATATTTTTGAACTTATTTTGAGCCCTGCGGTGAGGTGAAACTGTATAGACTATCACAGCTGTCCAGTGCACAGTACAACCCACATTACGAAACAACAACCTCAAGGGATTCATGTAATAACAAATGCAGCAGCCATGAACCATGACAGTGAATTTAAATTAAATGTTTTGATAAAATGTTTGGGCAGAGAGATTGTATTTGAAATGTCTTAGGGGGCACTATGCAAAGTAATTTTCGTGAATGTAATTGTACTTGCCTTGCACTCTGGTCTCTAGAGATCTCAGTCCCCATGAGACTTTTTCGACATAATTTTAAAGGCCTGTATGCTGAAATAGAAATAGAAAAGACAGCTACAGTACATTATGGTTCCATCGTAGTATTTTCTGGAGACTGCAACCCAAAGCAAAGGAAAGATATCAAACCAAACGTTCTGTGGCACCTTGAGGTGACTAATTTTCAAGCAGCTTATCAATATCTGTGTTTTGCTGCTTTTTGTTAGCTTGTGTTAGTAGTGAGCAAACATATAATGAATGCATAGAGAGGACTTCAATTTGTCTTTTCCTTGCTATGTTAGAAAAGGGTAAAGCTCACATGAAGTGGGGTGTGTGTGAAGTGAGCAAAGAGTGTGTATGCAGCAGAAAGGAATACATTAATATGCACAAAAGATGAAAGAGAAATGCTCAAATGCAAATACATGTAGAGCATTCTGTGATCTTGGTGTGAATGTAATGTGATGGCGTAAGGTAATTTTGAATTAAAAAAGGTAGAATTTCGTAATGCCAGTTTCAGCATAAAGAAAACCGCATGAGGTATATTTATCAACATATATTCCGTCATGTGATTCCAAACTATTTTTTTATTTTAAAGAAAAGAGGAACACCTGATTTCTCTTTGTAAAATGAAACATTTTCCCTGTACAGTGTGCCGGCGTCTACCTTCGGATGCTTGTGGTGCAGTCATTTTCTAGAAATCCACTGTGCCTGCACTATCCTCTCCTTTTCCCGATGCTGTCTTTTTCCTTCAAATTCAATAACCTCCCAGCTGTGTGTTTCTCCAGGGATTCCCCAGCTCCCCTGGCCCACAGACAGACTGCAGAGTCTGTGGGGAACCTGACACAACATAAACTCCACTGTGAAGCAGAGGTGTCAGAGTCTGTGGGCTGCATCTCCACTGATTGAGGAACCATGAAAATGTGGAAGCCTTTCATTTCTTCACACTTTAAAGGCTGCAACGAACAACACATGTATTTAACACGAGTGTAGTGTGTTGAGCGCGGCTGTGTGGGCTGCAGTCATACCAAAAAAATAAATAAATTAAAAAAAAACTAAGTATAGATTATGTGGCCTATTTAGACATTGTTTATATGAGAATGGACTACACTGAACTGTTAGCAGGCTTAGCTCAGACTGAGAATCCACTGTATTATGGAGAGTATGAGGAAAAGATCACAGTGACCCAGTTGGACTTAATTTGTGTAAAATGGATAAAAAGAAAGCAGAAGCCTTTTGATTTAAAGTCAGCTCTTTGTTTAAAGATTCCGTTTTTGACTACGTGAAACTATGTTGGTGAATTATGAGCTTACTACACAGTGTTTTCATAGGGTTTTCTCATACTGTACTGAACAAACTTTGCTTTTGTTTCAGTCTATATTTAGATTCCCTCTCTTCTTCCAGTATCATTAAAAGCCATGCAGCAGATCCTTTGACTTGGGGATATTGTTTCCTTCCTCACCCCAAAAATCTCAATTAATAATCCAGAGAGAGAGAGACAGAGAGAGACAGAGAGAGAACACACAAACATACTAGGGAGGAAATGAATCCTGAATCCTGAGTGCTTGCAAAGTACACAAGATGCAAGTCTACTCATACGTAGCACTCAGGAGCCCTTGTAACACCAGACAGTTCTTCGCCTCTTCTGGGGATAAAACACTCAACCTGACCAACAAGGCATGTCACCCGGAAAAAAAAAAAATCTACTGTGTCTCTTTCCACTAAATGCTGCTAAAGTGGGTGTGGAATAGAGTTGCTGTTGTATCTGTGTGTATAGGGTTGGACGGACTATGAATTATTACTATTCTCACATGGTGTATGACATTTTTTCCCCCAATGCCCAACAGCTAATATTTTTACTTATTCATGTATGTATTTATGTACATGTTAATATAACATGAGGAATTACATTTCCACCCCGAAAGTTAATTAAAAATGTTAAAAATGTGGCAAATTTTGGTGAAATTAGTCAAATTATTTCACAGACTAATTTGCTATGGGTCAGAGACAAAAATATCTCTTTTGATGTTGAATCCAAACGAAACAACTGCTGAAAAAGCAGAGCACAAGGGGTTACTTTGTAATAATGCTCTCTAAATCATATTATATATACAGACATAACAAAAAGAAAGGACTTTGTTTCTAAATACCTCACCAATACTGCTTGTCTATGCTCGAAAATGTGATTTAAAGTGGCTCCTTCCCTGTGAATATTTTGTTTCCAGCATACATTATGAACAGACTCTTCCCGTGGAATTACTGGAGGAAGGTATGCAGCAAATTGTTCCCCAGTGCATGCACTCCCACACACAAACACACTTTCCAGGCGCTCTGCTGATGTTGTTATTATATTATTACACTTACTTGAGTATTGATTTACCATAACTGCAGATAGGGATGATGTTTTTACTTTGCTTGGTTAATGTTGTGACATGCTTTGCTTTTTATGGCTCCCTGAATTATGTAGTAACTTTTACTTACCCTATTGATGCTTCATTAACAGCCCCATAGTCCTCTCAGGCACAAATTATTATAGGAATAGATCATTATTTTCGGAAATATAGTAATTCACATCTGTGCCAATGTTTAGATAAGAAGATAGATACCACTCTCATGTGTGCACAGTATATATGAAGCTAAAGCCAAAGGCTGGTTAGCTCAGCACAAGGACTTGAAACTGTTTAACCTGCTGTTTGCTGACTTTAAAATGGTCTTGTTTCAAGACAAATGATCTGATGTGATACAGTTTGCTTTAATTTTTTCCAAAAAGATTAATACAACTTTGGATACGTCAAACCCAGCTCTGTCCAAGGGCAAAAAAAATGCACCTACCAGCACCTCTTATGTTCACAAAGTAACTTGTTATATCACCGGTGTTTAATCTGTACAAAAAAAACTGTAAAAAAGAGTCTTGTCGTCACACTGACGACAAGACTTGTCCCAACCAAGAAATATTCTGGCACAAAAACCCCTTTTAAAACCACGACCAATTTTGATTTTATATAGAGTCTAGCTATTTCACCCTATTTCTAATGCTAAGCTAAACTAACTGCTGACTGTTGATAGTGGCTTCATGTTTTACCACAGAGACATGAGAGGGGTATCGATCATCTCATCTAACTTCTGGGAAGAAAACAAACAGTCTAATTATATTTCTTAAAATGTTAAACTATTACTTCACTTAAGTCACTCTGGATAACCTAACAAAATAACATAAGATAACACGTGCCACAGTAAATGCTATGCTAAATGAAGTTTTTATTGTTATTGTTTTTTATAATTATTGAAGAAAACTGCCCTGTCATTCTGCCTTTGGGCTTTCTTTACTCAGCAGGAGATCAGCATGTCGGGTACCTCACTGGACATTGACTGAGAAAAAGGAAACGCATGTAGATTCCTAACATGGATCACATAACAACATATAAAGGAAGAACAAACTCGTCTTTCTATTTCTCGCATCCCCTTCCTCCCATCTTACTTATTCTCCTTTTGTCCTAAAGAAGGACATTTTTGTCCCATGGGAGATAATAATATTGACGTCAAGAGATGAGTTATTGATTGAGAGGAGAGGACATTGAGACAGTTGACATGCTGCAGACTTACTTCAGTTACCAAACAGCTTAAGCATTCATACATGTATGTGGCATGTACTGTATGAAGGGATATTCATTTCAGTCTGGGTTCAGGGTTAGTACAGAGGAAAGACGGGGATGTGGGCGCTTGTCTTCTCTGCAGGCCGCATGAGCTTTGCTGCTCCCTACAAATCTTTACATGTTAGGAAATTGATGCAACGCTGCTTTGTTCTAACGCCTTACGATATATATGGGAGATAATGAGGTTGCGTTCTGTCCTGATTGAATGGGATGATGACATCGATATGAAATAGCTCTGGTCTTACCATGGCTGCTGTGTGTATTCCACCTAGATACATCTTCTTGACTCGTGGGTCGTTTGACCTGCATGAGTTTGTGCTGATTGAATCACTGGAAAATATGTTTATTTCCCAATGATTCAATCCATCCAAAGCACAGTTCTGCCACAAAATGCCTACTATATAAAGATACACAAGGTTTGAAATCTGGTTCTTTTTGCTCCTAAATGATGCTCAGGAAACGGCTGAAACTGGATGCAGGCTCTGCAGAGTTGGTCAATGTCACAGAGAAATGAAAAAATAAAAAAGACTCAAATGGCTGAGCGCAGACAGTTCTCATGTATCAATCTGTGGAAGATATCAATGACCATAGCAACATACAGAGCGAATAGATTCCCACTGGCAATTATGCAAATGTTGATGTGACATGTGAGTCTGCACCCAGCATGATGCGACGAGAGGGGAATTCACCAATACTTGGCTGCTCTGTCGCTGCTGCTGCTGCTACCATTAGCATTAGCATTGTTCACACATCCCCTCATCTTAGGCCGCTTCCACACCCCTCCCCCTCCCTTCCTCCCTCTCCCTCCCTCCCCATGCCCCACCACGTCTCCATCCTCCCCTCCTCGCCCTCCTCCTCCCTGCCTGCGTCCTCTCTTTCCTGTTCTCGCTGCGGTGTTGCTATAGCAACGGAGAAATGTGGGAATACCTCCGTCCTTCAGAGCGCGGGAGAGAGAGAGGGGTGAGGAGGGGTGGGAGGACAGAGGCAGGCAGGGAGGAAGAGGGAGAGGATGGGAGACAGACAGAGAGTGAAGGGGTAGACGAGACAAGAGGAGAGGAGAGGAGGGAAGGGAAGGAAGTGTGGAAAAGACTGTTAATTAAAAGACAGAGAGCGAGTGGCTCTGACTCACTGCCTGAATGGACACCATTGCCTGTCACTTAGCCCCTGACTCCAAGCGTTTGTCCCCCTCCTCCACACCCTCCACTCCCTCCACTCCCTAAAAGCTACCCTCCCATTGATATTCAGTCTCTGTGATGATGAAGAAGACGCCACTGTTATCTGACTGGAGGCGTGGGTGCCAGTGTGGGTGGGGGTGGGTTCGACTGAGATGGCATGGTGTCGCGCAGCCATGGCGTAGCTTCACGCTGGGCCCTACGCACGTCGTTTGTTTGACGATCCATGTGTTCTGGATGTCTCCATTTGTAGTGAGGCTGCAGTTTCCATGACAACGCCTGGCCTAAAATAGCACCCCGCTTTCCACCCTCTCTCTCTCTCTCTCTCTCTCTCTCTCTCTCTCTCTCTCTCTCTCTCTCTCTATCCTCCGCTCACAATACACTCATAACTGTTCATTCCTGATCTTGGGCCTCGTTCTATCAGGCTGAGATGTCCCATACTGCTCATCTCCATTCATCATATGGACTGAAAAACATGAAAGCCCCTCCCCCTCTCTCCCACACCTCCACCATCACCACCATCATGGCGTTCACACACACACACACACACACAGACATATACATGCGTGCACACATACACGAGCATCACTTCTCCTCCCACCTCTTATCTCCCATTTTCAGTCTCTCGGTCGCCCTGCAACAGATTCTGTCAACATGCATCAACCTCTGCGTTGCCATGACAACGGTCTTGAAAATCACTGCAATTATTTCAACAAAGACAAAAACACTACAGCCACTTGGGAGAGAGAGAGGAAAAAGGATGGCATGTGTGTGTGTGTGTGTGCGCGCGCGCGTGTGTGTGTGTGTGTGCGTTTGTTTGTGTTTTATGTTTGTGTGAATGACAGAAAGGGAGATGCAGAGTTGTGTGTCTGTGGTTGCGTGTTTAGTGACCCTTCAGTGAACTGGTGTGTATCAACTGTAGTGTTTCAAGGCACGTGTGCATATGTTAGTGTGCGTGTGTACAGTGTGTGTGTGTGTGTGTGTGTCTTAGCCTCATATGGTGAAACTCCTTTCTTTTCCTCCACTCAGACCCTTGAGTATGTATATGTTGTTCTGTAGTTGAGTGCAGGTGGACTCACTGACCCATTTGTACAGGTGCATCGTTCTTCAAAGCCAACCTGTACCAGCTACAGTACCACGTGTGTGCATGTGTGTGTGTGTGTGAGACAGTCAGAAGATTACTGTACACTGCTGTGAGATAGAGAGAAATAATAAAACAGATGGGCAGAGCGAGATCTGCACAGTGGTAACTAAACATACCTACTCAAGTACTGACCACGTAGAGACAGTTTGCATTATATGCTCAATTTGCTGATGTTAATACCGTATAGTACCGTACTTGTTCTCAAAGCATAAGGCTGGTGATATTCTATGTTTTTTTTTTTTTGTTATTTTAAACTGATGTTTATGTCCATTAGTTATAGTAAAGATGCAAATGGTATTTAAAAACTAGTCAAAAATATGTTTTTATCCTTTTTTAAAGCCTAAAACCCCTGGGCACTATAACTTTTTTCAAAGATTATTCAAATAGGAGAAAATTGTATGTTTGTTCAGAAATATTTTCAGTCATAGATTTGGTGAGCTAGTGAGTAATTACAGCAGCAGGACATGTATGTGGAACTGATTCAAAATAAGCTCTAGTACGCATGTTTATTGTGATAATGGATCACGTCACCCAGTTGCGTAGTTTAATTATGTGTTTTTGATGATGACGATAGATGTCTATGATACAGAGGAGTGAGCTATGTCAGGCAAAACATGGAATTTCTTCACAATAAGAAAAATACAGACTCAGCCTGAAGTAAAATCTGGATGCATGTTTTGACATTGTGTTATTGTTACTTCAGTAAAAGGGAATACTTTCACCACATGTAAGCTGACAATTTTTTCCAAGTCTGGATTGTGTTGGTGTGTGTGCATGTAGGTGTGTGGCTGTATGCGCGCTTTTATATTTCAGATCAATGTCACTTAATGATGAGAACATTTATGTTACACTGACAAGCCACCTCTGTGAATACTACACTGTGTATTACTTTGTACAATAGATCCTATCTTACTAATCCCATTGTATCCCAGAAAGCTGCTTTGATACTAACAGATACTTACATGTGTGTCGAGTCAGGGAAAACACTCCAGGCCCTGTAATTTTGGGGCCAAACCCACATCGGATGACATAGCAAGTTATAATGAATGTTTGTGGCCCTGGGCCAGTGTGTAAGTGTGTATGTGTGTGTATGTTTATGCACGTAGGAGTGCAATTTGAGAAGCCAGGTGGGTGCGTCTTAACTTAGCCCATTTCTTTGTCGTATTGTTCTCCTAAAGCCAGACTGTCCTTAAGAATATACTGTGTGACTGCGGCTTTAAAGTGGACTTATCCACACCAAGGGGCCAAACATGTATTCTTAAGTTCAAAACATGTCTGTCAGGAGGAGGGGCCTTGTCACTGCACAGCGGGGAGCTGGCAGAGACAGTGATTTGGACTTCAGTCGACGATGAAGTAGATGGGTACCCGAGGGAGAAAGAGAGTGAGAGAGTGAGAGAGAGAGAGAGAGAGAGAGAGAGAGAGAGAGAGAGAGAGAGACTAGGTCAGGTAGGACGACTATATAAAAGCACTCCCTCCTTTACTGGAACATGCACCTAATGTCAACCTGGGTGTGACTGAAGATTTGGGATGCACAGCAGTCCGCTTCTGTCTTTAACCCGCTTGACTGAGACAGGATATTGTGTGAACAAGTATGCTGAGGTAAGTGCATGTGTTCATCTGCTAAATACTTTTTGACAAGGCATTTTACTGTACATGTTCTGTATTGTATATGACATTGCATGCATGCATTCTTAATAAATATTTAAATAAAGTTGACTGGACTACAGTGTTGTGTTTTAGATCTTTAGGTGCAAGACTGATCTAAAAGACATTTTGCACAACTTTTGCTTGATTAAAATGTGCAACTATTGGCCAAATTCTACTACTAATGGCGTAAAAATGTAAATTTCTTGACATTTTTTCTCCTTCTGTAAGCAGGTGAACTCTGTGAAGGAAGTAGAGCTCGACAAGTCAAAAACATGTGGAAGTTCCAGAAAAGTTTTGGCTGTTTATTCCTTCTTTGTTGCATCTGCCAGATTGAGTGTCGGGTGCTGAAGTTTGTCGTAGCTGTAAGTCTACCCAGTATTTTTTCACTAATAATGATAACATTTAGCATAGCGTGCAATTTCATGTTAAGCTGTCTTTCAGTAGTTTAATCCTCTGTAAAATATTTGTACAGCGATATTGATGCGATTTATTCGTTGAAAGCTAGAATTTTTAACATCATCTGGAGGCCACTTTATACAGTGACATTACTGTACATTGCTGCTGATTACACTGCATTTTTCTGCTCAGTGAGCATTATTATATTTACGCATTTATGTCACAAAGGATTACTTTGAGCCTAAACTCCAACAGTGTCAAGCATATCTCTCCCAGACACTGCTGCTTTGTTCCTGATCCTCTTTGTACATCTTTCTTTCACACCATAGTTTAACCGCAGAATGAAAAAGAGGATTTAAGTGATTTTTTTTATATAGGATGTGACAGTTTTTTTTATTTTATTTGTATTTATCTTTTTACGCACGCCAACCGACTTATAAATTACACTAGTGTGTTTGTCACTTATTTATGACTTCTGATATATAATACCATGACTGTTGCCTGGCAGTTTACCATTAAATCTATATAGTAGTTTGACAGTACCCATTTTTGCTCAAGTAAGGGTTAGGTTTAGTGCTTGATATTGAGCAGTTAAAATGCATTTTTATCTGTCTCATTATTGTGCTTGTTAACAGGGTTTAGGGTTAGGGTTTGTTTTTGATGTTTTACATCCAAAATGACAGTGAGGATACTCAAAGCAAACCATGACTTTGTTGACTTGACTTTGTGGTTTGCTTTTTCTTGAAGTTTTACAGGAGTGAATCATATATGGCCCTAATCCAGTTTAATCAACCTGTGTGTCATGTCACTGCTCAGAAAGTGAGTCCTCAGGTTAATAATACTAACGTGGCAGCTCTAGCATTTGTGTCTTGATGGCATCATCAAAATGACTCCTCTGTGCCTTAAATCCAGACTGAACTGTCCAAGATCACAGGTTTCTATTTCTGACTTATGTCTCAGGGTGTTTTTTCCCCTTAAGTACACAGTGTAATGGCTGGCTCTGAATCCATGTGACATAATCTGTCATGACTTTTAAGGTGTTCCGACATGGTGATCGATCGCCAATTGAGTCGTATCCCAGAGATCCTCATGGAGAGCAAGTGTGGGCTCAGGGCTTCGGACAGCTGACTGAGGTACGGTGTGTATGGGTGTGTGTGTGTGTCCGTGTCATCGTTACTGTTTTGTCAAGTAGGATTTGGCAAACAAATATGACAAGCTTTTAAGTATATTTAAAATCCATCCATCTATGTATATCCACTTATCCTGTGTAGGGTCATAGGGAGCTGGAGTACGGTGGCCCTGATGTGCAAAACAAATAACAAAATTGAAAATAAAACCAAAAGGACCAGGACCTATTCCAGGATAAACTGGGGCGACACACTGGGCAATTAAGTGGTCCATATAGTTTAAAAACATATATTGTATATTGTATAAAATGTACTTACAGTACAGGAGGGCATTTACAATAAAGATATAAGATACTTTGTACCTGTACATACAGTAGTCCTTGGTGTAATAGTGGCCTAACTGACCCACCCTTCAAAGTGTGAAGGAGAAACTACGGTGGCCATGATCTCTGTAGAGATAGCTTAGCTCATTTTAAGGTAACAAAAATAATGCTTCTTGTTTTCAGGTGACTTTACACTAAAACATGGTTAAGCATATTGTATTCCCTTTCTGCCATATTCTGTAAATAGAGCCCCCTAAGTCTTACACACTGGACCTTTAAAAATTACAGTATCTTTCACTTGTACCTTCACCTGTACATAAAATCAGTTTCTTGAGATGGAAGAAAAGCTTGTTGTAAACTTTTAATTAAATTCCTTCCTACTGTGACACTGTTCTGCTCTCAGGCAATTAGCCAATTTACAGTGAATAAACGTATTATTTCTCGCCCTGTAGAAGGGGAGAAATTTGTTATTTTATGTAAATGTGTTGAATTTGACCTTAAATCTGCCAAATCTTCCGCAAAAAAAGGTCACATTCGACAAAAATTAACAGTGCAGGCAATTTTCCTTTCAGCTGGGCATGAAACAACAGTTTGAGCTGGGCAGATTTCTAAGGAGGCGTTATGGAAACTTTCTCAGTGAGGAGTACAACAACAAAGAGGTTGGTGGATTTGTGTTTGCCTGTAAGTATGCGAATATCTGTTTTTCCTCTGATCTTGGTTAGCTGAATTCTCCCATGAACCTGTGTGCTCAAGTGTCACCTCTTGTCATGGGTGTCTTGGCTCCAACGTGCAATGTGTGGCCTGCCACCATCTGTAATGACTGTAACAACATACCCTAATGAGCACGACTCATATTGGTGATATCACTGCCATGGCCTTGTAATATGCTGTAACATGTGGGGTAATCTTGCCCCTGGGCTCTGTACTGTACAGATGGCAGCATGCATGTTGGTTCTGTGTGCCCCTGGGCTGCATGCTCAGCATACTGTCAGTATGAAGACGTGATTTCTTTTTCCTGCCTCTGTTTTCTTTACACTCATCGTCTTCCTTTTTTCTCGCTCTTACCCCTGTCTTATTTTTCTCCATCCTTGCCTTTAGTCCTCTTCTCCCATCTTTTAAATAACATGCAATTACCTCAAAAATAACAACTCTTCTCAGTACCTGTCATTGGCGATTTGTCGCCCAGGACTCAGTCAACTTGTACCGTACCTTTTCCTACGCTGCCATGTCTGTTTTAATTTGACAAAAGGAGGGGGGAAAAAAAGAAGCGTTCTCGGCATCACAGGAACATCCAACCTTATCAGCGTGATTTACTGTGTGCGAAAACCTGACACAGGGTGACAGAGAGATATAGACGAGCGAAGGCTGATGTCAGAAGAGATCACAATAAGAAGGATCGTTTTCCCCCTCCCTCTCTCATCCATTTGGATCTCTTCTTCCCTCCTCTTCATGCTAAGGGAATACCTAAGTTGACTTGGGATAAATAGCAGCTCACTCACTACTGTTTTGCTGGGTGCATTTATTTTGCATTTTTATTAAATAAAATAGAAAGAGAAGTATGGAATGGAATTCTTTTGAGTTTCCGAGTGCATTTCCACTTAAAAAGTGAACTAATCCTGAGCGCATCGTTTGGACGAAGCAGACAGCGGCATTAATGACAGGCTTCATACCATACACGCATTTTAATACCATGTCTTCAACAGTTATACGTGCGGAGCACTGACTACGACCGAACTCTGATGAGTGCCCAGGCCTGCCTTGCTGGGATGTTCCCTCCAACCAGACGCCCGGCTCCCATCATGCCCCAGTTACTGTGGCGGCCTATTCCCGTACACACCATCCCCAGGGCCCAGGACAAGGTGGGCTGCTGAGCCACATAAATATTTTCTTTCACACAGCAGCCATACACGGCTGAGTAGAAACTTGTACAAGTTAATTTGAGTCTCTCTCTCTCTGTAGCTCCATGTTGCTGTCTGAGTTCACCTCAGCTGTGAACCTGGCGTGCTGAAATTCCCTACTGTTTTAAAGTGTGAAATGAACATATAATTGTGCCCAGAAGACTTGCAGTACCTGCAGTAAATGCGCATTATTTCCACTGATGTTCTGCTGTTGTTTTCGATTTCTCAAGCTGTTGAAGTCTCCAGGCAAAGACTGTCCAAAGTTCAGAGCGCTGATGACGGAGACCTTTGAGAGTCAGCCTTACCAGAGGTTCCTCGAGGCTCACCAGGTAAGGCAAACACAGAAGAAGACACACTGTACTGTAACTCATCCTCAGCATCTGCTCAATGACGTGAACATTCTACTCACAGCTCAGTTTCTGTTCAACATCACTTTTCCATGTGAGTCATGTGCCTGTTAACCACTAAAAACTTGTTTGTAACTCTGTTGTTGTTATTTTTTTTAAATCATCAGAATTATATAATCAAAATAGCTGTGAATAATACTCTTCCTCACCTCTGCTGCCTCTTTTCTACTTATCATTGCCTTGATTTGTAAATTAACAAACGCTGTGAAATGCACATTTCAGTGCAGAGTGAAATATATACTTCACAGTTGCTGGTGCCAACGTTATCAGCACCTCCAGTGGACGTGTTAGTTATGCTGTAGACATCATGTCCTCTCAGTGATTTTCTCAGGCACGGTGACTCCAGTGCCTAGAAAAAGCTGTACAGTGCAATTTCTCTCACATTCTCAGAGACGCTAATTAACGGTTGGATTGAATTAGATTAAGAATTACAATGAAAATGTTTTAATTAAACTGAGTCCCATGTGCTGCCTATTAAGGTGCAGTTTGAGATGAGGATGGGGCCTCCTGCACTGAATTTTAACACCCTCTGCTGGATGCACAGTACCTACAAGTTGGATACAAGAACTAAAATGGTGCCATTTTTCACTGTGTATGACCAAAGGTTGAATTTAGAATAATCACTGAATCAATTAATTAATCGATAGAATTAACCAACTAATTCCTGCAATTTTGAGTTCAAAACACTGACACCAGTGAGCAGCAAAAAAATGTAAATAAATAAACAATTGGTAATTAAAGTGTTATATTCCTTTGAGCATTATGACTAAGAATGTAAGTAACTATAAGCACTGTACTTAAGTGCAATTAGACGGTACTTTACTTGATTATTTTAAGTATTTAAACACCTAGAACCCACAGTATTTCAATAAGAAATATACTTGTTAGTCCACTATATTTATTTGACAGCTGGATAAGGGAGTTACTTAGCAGATTTAATGATAAGCTTATGTATGAATGTATAAAATATGATACATTATTAAAGCTGAAACCAGTGGTTCCCAACCTTTTTGGCTTATGACCGCTTATAAAAAAGTGTTTAGTTTAGGCTTTAGGGGCTTAACCCACAGGTTGGGAACTCGACTAAGCTAACGAACTGTATAAAAAGTAGTTTAAACTAGCTCCACCTTATAACATCTTTATGTTATAGTACTTGTGCCATGATACATCAATATTAATAATGTCACATATCAGTCAGAGGGGCATTTTCCTGCAATTTGTTTTTTACATATATTTAGCTGATAAAACTTTTACTTAAGTTGTATTTTGATTGTTAACTTTCACTTCTAATGGAGTACTTATGAATACATGAGTCTCTCTATGTTGCTCTTTTACGTGAGTAAACATCAGAATATTTCACTGGTCTAACTCATTTCTTCACATTGCAGTATTTTGTGGAGCGACTTTCCAATCACACTGGCTACCCTATCTCCAAACTGGTTGGCAAAAAAATATGGAGGGTCTACGACACTCTTACCTGTCAGGTATATTTAATATTCTAGCAAGCACACAGACACATACATAAATATAACAAAGCTTGTATACTACCTGTTTTCTGTCGTTTACCAATGCTTCAGTTACTGATACAAACACCAGCTGCAGAGCAATGATGGAAATGAGAATGGAGCTGTTTTCTTCAACACATCTGCAGACATGGGGAGGGGGCTGGAGCATTGGGAAATCATTTTTATGCATACAGTAAGATATGAATAGGACAACATATTGAAATGATAATTAAAGCATTGTGAGATGGGTGGATTCTAGGCCAGGTTGAATACGCTCATTCACACTTGCAAAATGAGCATCTGTTATCTTCAGACCTGTGCTAAAAATAGCCAGGATAATAGAAACGATGAAATACAGCCATTTAAAGCCCTTTTGTTGGTGTTCATCTGTTGTGTAAAGGGATTATTAGCGTGATGCAGGGTAATGAATGTTATTTTCTTGTGCAGAGGATCCATAACTTGACTCTCCCACGCTGGGCCACCCAAGATGTTCTGGACACCCTGAAGAGAGTAGCATCATTTGAGGTCATGTACAGCATCCTCAGTCACAAGCGAAAAGAGAAGGCCAGACTCTCAGGAGGTGAGGATCCACATTAGAGGCAATTCATTTAAAGCACTGTTAGAAAAATGTTTTATTGGAGTAAAAAGGCTCAGTGTATCTCATGTTGTGACTGCTGGATGAGCCTTTGTGTATGCCTCATACAGTGTAAAGTGCTGGGTCAGCTGTGTTTCCCAAAAGTACGGAAGCTGAGAACGGCCATGAAATCATTGCAATTATTTTTTTCATTCCGTTACCTCGAGATCACAAGTTAATTATTTTGTTATCTCGAGATATCAAGGCTCGTTTTCTCAAGATAATGGGTTAATTTATCTCGTTATCTCGAGACAACAAAAGGCAGATTTCTTGAGATAAGATCATTCATCACGAGAAAACGACTTCTGTTTTCTCGAGGTTATGGGATAATTACGGAGACCTTGAAAATGAGTGTCTGGTTCATTAAGTTGGAGCCAGGCTAGTCTTCTCTTTAAATGATGAGGACTGATCTGAATGTTATCTCTAACAGAAAGACAAAATTCAATTTCTGCATGTATTAGACCTCGATTGAAGTACAGACCGATGTGTTCAAAAATAGGCACTCTTTGATCTGACATTTTCAGCATGCATCAATGGTGTAAAGATGCCATCGACACACACTGACATGGCATTGCTGATTGCTGATAAATATATAAGTAAGATCTATAACTAATAATACAAGGCTTCCTTTTTCCCCCGTAATTTTATCTCGTTATCTTGATATAACAAAGCTTGTTTTCCCGAGATAACAAAATAATTAAATCATGATCTCAGGGTAACCGATTTTAAAAAAGTAACTGTACGCATGGCATTTCTCGGCTTCCATACAAAAGCATATTAACACATATGAGATAATGGGACAAAGATGATTACAGCACTAAGCAGGATGTTCAGTAAGGTCAAACGGATTGTGTTGTTGTCTGAGAAAATCTCATTTGCACTGTCGACACTGATGTGTTAATTTACCAGGGATCCTACTGAATGCCATCCTGAGGAATTTCTCAAGGGCTGTGGAGCACGGGAGCCCTCTCAAATTCATTATGTACTCAGCTGTAAGTTCAATGTTTGGGCACATACACACATTTTTGTAATTTATTTTGCAAAGCGTTGTTTCACATCTCCTCACCTCCTTGTATATTATTGCTGTGATGTTTGTTTCTCATTCCAGCATGACTCGACGCTCATCACCCTCCAGGCGGCTCTGGACGTGTACAACGGTCTTCTTCCTCCTTATGCCGCCTGTCAACTATTTGAGTTTTACCAGGAGTATGATGGGTAATGATGTCCTGTCAGTGTCACTTCAGGCATTCCTCTTTTTCCATGTTTAATTACACTATCTAGGTCAGATGGCCAAAAGACACACACACACACACACACACACACACACACACATTTTGAGTAATTGCATTCAACCATTGAAATTCTGTTTTCCTTTTCAATTCGATGGAAATCTGGCAGCCATCCAGGACTGCAATGGCCAAATTAGCACATGATACAAAACCATTTACATAACACTTACCACAACTGTGTGTCATCTCATTGTGTTAATCCTAATAAATCCCCAGTTCCTATTCTCTGGAGCTGTATTACCGCAATGACTCCGTGCGCAACCCCTATCCCAGCCCGGTGCCAGGATGCAACGGGTTGAACCCATGCCCTTTGCCTGTGTTCACTGAGCTGGTGCGGGACGTGGTGGCAGAGGACTGGGAGGCTGACTGTGGATTTAGGACCAAATGGTCAAGCACAGGTATTGCTTCATATTTTGGAATCGTTAAGGTTTCACAGCATTAGGTTTATTCCTGTTCACTTTGGGGACAAGTGTGGGGATTTTCCGCACAGACTATCAAATTTAAAACATGTCTAAGCTTTTGGAAATCTTCCAAATGTTTCACATTTACATGTACCTAAACAGAATTTTTGCCTCCCACAGGTGTCATAACAACTCTTGCAGTGGCTGTTGGTCTCCTGGCAGTGGCGCTGTTGTTCAGCATAGGAGTGGCAATCTGCAGGAGGAGAACACACTACTCCAGGGGGGTGTAAAGAAGTCGACTGTCACACATGTGCCAAAAATACAGAAAGGTGCTTCTCAGCTGTGGAAACAGCTCAAATGATAAAAATAAGCCATGTATTTGAATATTTTAGATCCTGATTGGGTGAGTGTAGAGGAGACGGTGAGCTCTTGTCTGACTCAAAGAATGTACATCATGTACATGAAAGGTTTTTTTAACAGAGAAATAAAATATCTCTAAAAAAAAAATACACAATTATAGCAGGCATGACTACATTTTATTTGTTTCACTCTTGACAGTGTGTACTCTACATACTGACATTCACTGTTTGGTTCATATCATTTCACATTCTTTGCTGTTCGGTTTCTCACTTCTTATCCGGGTCTATGGCAACTGTGGGATGACAGGACAGATGATGAGTGTTAGGTTTTGTTGAAACAGGCTCAAATACAAATGAAAGTACTGAGTTGTAATATATTTTGGTAAGAATCAAGGTATCTTATCTCATATAGACGGTCAAACAAATAAATTCTATGCAGCTGTCATTGTAAACACAGTCAGATTAGCTTTGGGTGTGTATCATGTAATCAAAACTAACCACCTTATAATGAACTGTATTCCACACAACTTCCTCCCCCATCAGCCCTCCCCTCTCTCTTCCCCTCCCCTCCCCTCTGTTATTACCTCGGACGTCCAGCTTGCACTCCACTTCATCCTTGCCCAGTTCATTGACAGCCATGCAGGAGTATTTGCCTCCGTCAAAGGTGCTTGGCTTGCGAATGTTAAGGGTCAGTACACCTTGGTTGTTCTGCATCAAGTACTTGGGATCCTCCCCGATGATCATCTTGTTCTTCATCCAGACAATCTTAGGCTACAACGTGGAAAAGTCAAATTAAGAAATAATGCAACAGATTTTATTTTTATGCAAATGTTTTTATCCTCATCAGGTTGCTGCTAAACATGACCTTTGATAAGAAAGGCTACTATTGGAAGATCTGCATACAGTACAAGTCCCTCTCACACTTTGCTTATAACAAGCGACAGTCAGCCTCCTCCGCTGAATCACGCTCCACAGGCTACTTTAACATGCATGTTTACCCTGGGGAAGCCTTTGACGGCGCAGCTGATGGCAGTGCTGTAACCAGCCACTACAGATCTGTCAACCAGGGGCTGAGTAAACTTGGGCATACAGGCCATGTCCTTCTCCTTGTAGGGGTTTTCTTTGCTCACCAGACCTATGGAGAAGTGTGGGGGGCAGGCAAACTTAGTCAACCTCCATAAATCAGAGCAGAAATGTAGCAAATTATACGTGACATCCCCAATGCTAGAGTAAAATGTAATTCACACACACATACTGTACTGTACATACTAACATGCACACACCTGTCTTGGCAATGACAGCCGTGTTCTTGCTTTGGCGCGGCTCCTCGCTCAGGCCGCAGAGGTTTTCACTGTAAACCCGGAACATGTATTCGTTGCCCATGATCAGATCTGAAACTGTGCAGTGTGTCCGTCTGTTGTGCTCATAAACGGTGAACCATTCCTGGAGAAGGAAAAAATATGACATTATTTATTTAAAAATTAAAGACCACAAATTGAGATTACGTCTTCCTCTCTTACCTTAGTCTTCATGTCTGCCTTCTGGATGGCGTATCCAGTAACCTCACAGTTGCCATCATCGGTGGGGGGCTGCCACTCCAGTGCTGCATTGAAGCCCCAGACGTCTGTCACCTTCACGTTTACAGGTGGTCCAGGCTTTTCTGAACACATTGAATGTCACATATTCAGTACATTTCAGTTATTTAACTCAATTTCAGAAAGTCAGTGTTTTTCTTCAAATAAACAACCCTTACCAACAACCCTGATTTCAATGGTGGCTCTGTCCTCCATGTTCTCAATCTGTAGCAGCAGCTCATATTTTCCAGAGTGTTCTCTCTCTGCTGAGCGGATGAAGAGGATGGAGTCCACGTTTGAGTTACGGACATTGACCATCTTGGGGTCAACGGGTTGACCATCCTTGAACCAGGTTGCAACAGGGCGTGGCTTACCCTGTAAGACACATAATGACGCATTGTTCAGGATAAAAGGAATTTGCTCCTAATAATCTTCTTGAAAGATGTGACATTTACTCTGACAAAATGACTGATTGCACATAATAAAAAAGTCTCTTGTGTTTTCAAGTGGTAGATACAATACAAAAATACAGCACTTGTCAAGATCCTAAACAGAAACACTGTGTATGTTAGAGGCTACTGATTAGAAACAGGAAAAGGAGAATTTGCCCTTTAGAGCTGTCAGGGTGTTTTATCACCATAGTAAGGTGGGTCATGAAAAGAGCACAACAATGAACAACAATGTTTAAAAAATAAGTAAAAAAGTAAATAAAAACTATCAAAATCTACGCAGCAGAACTAGAGACATCATATTTATTGAATGGCTCATACAACAAAAGGCTCTCCAACACCTGTAAACAGACACTTCATACAATGTGTAAGCGTGATTTAGTTTTAATGCCCTCCTGAAGATATGTCCATATTTGTTATAATGCCACACAGCACCTCCAAATCCCCAAATGTTCTTCCAGCTCACTGATTTGAGACTTAGCTCACAGCAGTAACACAACTCTACAACAACTTCAAACATAATAGTGCACTCAGGTTTTATTGCAAGAGATATACATTTTGCCCTGCAGTCTCCCACTGGTATTTATTATTATATATTTTAGTATCCATTAACACCGCTTTTCAAAACCTTAGCAGAGGTGTGTTTCTAACCTGGAAGGGGATGGTCAGGTTGATCTTGTCTCCTACTTTCCTGATGTACTTTGTTCTCAGCTCACGAGGGAGGCGAATCTTAGGATGTTCTAAAGCAGGAAAAGACATTTTATTAAAATACAATGTATTACACTACAGTAGTATTAGGCATATGTCTATATAGGACACATAAAGCATTAAGCATGTACTAAGTCAACTCAAAATGCAAAAACTGAACTGAACTGAATATGACACTTAATCCATAAAATACTGTTGTACATGTGTCCTCTGACTTTTGTCTGTCCACAGCTGACTGACTCACCCATGATCTCACGGATGGTCACAGGCTGTGACAGTGTAGCAGGAGCACTGCGTCCAGCGATGTTTACTGCCACCACCCTAAAGTTGACCTTCTCTCCTACGGGAAGGCCACGCACCACAAATCCCTGCCTCTCACAAAGTTCACTGTTTGCCGTCACCCACTCAGTGTCTAAAAAAAAAGAGAATTACATGCAGTAAATCATGAAGAGTGGGATTTAAAATTTACGTGTTTTTGTTCTCTTATTACATAGATTCATTGTCCATGTATGTATTATGTTGTAAACAAAAAGGTTTTATCACCTCCCTCCTTGCAGTATTCAATGACATAGCCATCCAGGCCTCCAGCTCCAATCCTCTCTGGAGCGAGCCACTTCAGGCTGCATGTGCTGTCTGTCACATCATGCACCGTCAGACGCGTTGGCTCGCTAGTTGGGGCTGAGGGTGACAAAAGAGAGATTCATGAGAATCAGTGGGTTGACTGAAGATGGGTAAGGCACAAACGGAGGGACAGGAGAAAGGTGGTGTAAAGATGGTTGTGATATGTACCCATAGGCATGAAGGGTTTGGAGGTGAGACTTGGTGGAGACATGCCGATGCTGTTGACAGCAAACACCCTCATCTCATACGGAACACCCTCAATCATCCTCTTAGCCTCGTATGTGGTGGAGTCATATACATCAAAGTTGAGCTTTGTCCATCTGGAGGAGCCCTTCTTCTTCCTCTCCATGAGATAACCTGATGGAGGAAAAACAGAGAAAGCATAAACATGAGCAGAATAAAGATTAGGGGCACAAGACGCAGAGAAACCCTAGACATTAAATTAATATCCCATATGCCAGGCCCATTACATATGAAGACAAAATCTAATCCTTTACCTTTGAGTGGTGCACCGCCGTCATATTTGGGAGGATCCCAGATGATGGAGGCACAGTCCTCTCCCACTCCTGTGCACTTAACATTCTCAGGGGGGTCAGGCACATCTAGGATAAGATTACAGTTAGTTTTAAAACACATAAGAAAGGTTTAAAGTAAAATAGACAATCAACTTGCTTACATTACACAAGATCATCACTTACCCACAATCTTTATAAACAGCACAGCCTTGTCCTCTCCAACAGGGTTGGTGACACAGATGGTGTAGTTGCCCTCATCATCCCTCTCTGCTCCCTCTATGACGAAGCAGCTCAGGTCTTTCCTTGACTCCACCCTTACACGCCCTTCAGCGTCTGTAACTGGCTAAAAAACAAAAAATTGCAGCGTCTAAGCACCGTGAAGGATGACTTTAATTAGCTATTCAAATTACCACAGTGAATAACTAAATATGCAATCTACTATTTCTTCTTGAGGGAACAACAGCTGTGTCAACCTAACTAAATGGGTCAGTGGGCAACAAAGGCCGAAATTTAATTTCATAAACATGAAGCTAAAATGCACATTTTCCTTAGCCACAGATCTGCAAAGACTCTCTGAGGTGGAGTAGTGACAATTACAAAGGGGCACCTTTACCATCAGCAAAGTTAGCATTCTGGCTAACCAGAGAGGCTTCGGGGAAAATCACAAAGGCATTGGGGCCAATCAGAGGGGCATTTATGGGCCATTTGAGTTGACCAGAGGGTGACTTTGGCAGCCCTTGGGCTTACTACTGGTCGCTTAGCACCTGACGTGCCATTCTGATGTGACACTGGGGCAAAATAAGAAGCATAGTACTATCCCGCTGGCACAGACATATCCTGTTTCCAAAAAAGGGCACTTTCTGACCAAAAACATCAGGGACAGTCTCTTTCCTTGCAACCCTGTGCCCCCAACTGCCTGTGGGCATAAATGTTCCCATTGGTTGGGTCAAATCTCAACAGAACAGCAGTTTACTTTTTTGTGGTGAGGTAGCATTCAACTGAAGCCCAGTGAACAGAGGGGGGATAAAAAAAAGAAGAACAAATGCAGGTTAGCTTGACAGCCTGCTGACCTTCCACAGTTGTGGACAATGGACATTCTGCCTCCCTTCATATTCAAGTTGGCTGTTGACTGTGTGAGCTAAGCTGTTTTCTGTTGACTTGCCTCTGATAAATGTTGTATCTGCTATGTGCACTCATGGCAAGCAATCCAAAATTTACATATGTAATTAGTGAGCACCAGGAGATGCACTTCATAGTACACATCCTTACTTTATCTCCCTTTGACCAGACAACGGTGGGTGCTGGCTCTCCTGTGATCTCCACATCCAGACGGAGCTTGTTGCCTGCCACCACAATGATGGTGTTTTGGGAGACCATGTTTCCAGTGGTGTCCAGGTGGATCTTTGGAGGATCTGATTAATATACAACATAGAAAGAGACAAAATGTGTTGAAGTGGGTTTGAGATATACACTATACACTTTAATTGTTTATGAACTGAGGTAATTTAAGGCTACCTACCTTGTCTGGGCACATAGTCAATCTTAATTTCTGTTTTGGGAGAAAAAAAAAAGAGAGTTGACAATATTATGTAGGTTGCTGATGATTAATCCATCTACGATAGCACCTTTGTAATCATTCTGTCTTTCTCACCCAAGAAGTTGAGTTTGGCAGAAAGTGACAGAGCATATCCGTCAGGAACAAAGGTGTAGTCTCCAGCATCCTCCGGCTTCACTTCATTAATAATCAGGCGATGAAACCTGAAACAAGCAACAGAGAAGATATGATGTGGGGAAACATCTGCCTCATGAATTAAACACAATATTTAGACTCTGAGTTATGACAAATATCTTACAAATGTCTTTGAATCTGTTTATATATCCTTGTACCTTCCGGCGTGAGTCATTTTGATGCGGTCGCTGGGCAAGACCTCCACTCCATCTTTGTACCACTTTCCTGTGACCTTGTCGTCAGACACCTCACATTTGAATACAGCCTGGTCTGTTGCTTTGACTGTCAGATCAGCAATATCCTGCAACACCTCCAGTTGTTTTTCTGAATAAGACATTGGGGACCACAAGAGAACAGCTCAGAAGAAAGCATGTGTAAAGGTAGAGGGATAGAGAAGATAAGGTTCATGATGGCAACATCTTGACACTCGCTGCCATGGGCTAAAGAGAGGTGTGAAGCCCTTGGGCCTGCAGTTAAACTCGGCTGCATCCTCAGCACTGAACAGCCTACATTTAAATGACACAAAATCCAGACTAAATATAGCAAATCTATGTAAGATAAAGTCTGTATGCTCATCTACTTAATCATCTTTGATTAGTATTCTATGTTTTATGTTTTTAAACAAGCTAATCTAAATGAGAGAAAATAATAACTCTTATTAGTGTTTTGAATGTTTTATAAACTCCACAATCACACACACAAAAAAAATAAAATTTAATTAAAATATAACATTTTCCAGTGGTACCTTCCACTTCCAGCTCTCCTTTGGTATGCCCTCCATTTGTCCAAGCATGGTACATTCCAATGTCATCCAGTGTAGCCTCATGGATGATAAGGGTGTGCTTCCTTCCATCCTTCTTGAAGCGATACTTTGAATCTTTGTCTTTGTGAAGCTCTATATCCTCAAAGTACCTGGAAAAGAATATAAAATGAGCATGAGCTCTTTGAAACACATCCCGCTAAATGTTTAATTCAAAATAGTAATAGTGAGTCTGAGTCTAATGTAAATTTACCAGACATACTGTAATATTTACACCTATGTTCAGGATACTATGTTTTTTCCTTGAAATCTTACATGACCTTTTTGAATTTTTATTTTCTTTCATTATCCTCATTTGGATTGTATTAATTACCGTAAATACATGCAAAGTTATAGCAAGTTTTTTGTTCTGTAAATCTTTATCTAAGAAGGCACACTGTGTCAAGCTACACGGCAAAAAGAAAAAATATATACAAAGACAAGACAAAGAAAACCAGAAAACACTTAAATCTGTTGTAAAATATGGAATAGAGTAGCAGAGTATTCCCTGGAGAGATCAGTGTCTGAATCAGACATTTCAGATCTCACTGAAGAAAGGAAGATACAGTAAACTAAATAAAAGTCTATGTAGCAGAGCTTGATTAATAAACCAATGGCAATAAAGCATTATGTACGCAGTGAGAGAGAGTGCAGTGACATGCCACAGCAGTACACTACATGTCAGTTGTAAACTTTAGTGTTTAAGAGTGGGAGTTGATGCATGTGTATACTATGCATCACACATTATAATCTAGGACTAAGCAGACGACAGCCAGCGCTTCGAGTTATTAAAAGCAAGTAAAGGATCAAAATTCACCAAGATGGTGCTGGTGAGTCGATGAAGGCTGCTAGAAAAAAAACTGTCATCTCGAAGTTTGACATCAAGCTGTAACCTCTATAAATGCGTCAAGTGAAAATCAGGTAACTTTATGAAACATTTTTGATAAATACAGTGACTGACTGTGTCTGCTGTACAAGAACTAGTTCAACATTTCTGCTTCCCTTCTGCAAGGGATTAAAAGTCATGGCCTAAAGTGGACCCAATCTTGAATGAGCCTAAATTACTGATATACTGACCACATGACGTGGGCGCCCTCCTCCGACACCTCAATCTCAAACTCCACTCTCTCTCCAACCACAACGTGATAGTCATCCATCAGCTTGGTGATGGTCACAGGGGGCTCTGGGCAGAACAGAGAGGGACGTTGTGTAATGCCATAAGGTTTACAAATTCACATTAATTATGTCTGATTCTTTACTGATGATAAACTGTCAAAAAAAAAAAAAAAAAGCTTCACCTTTGACAAACACCTCTGTGAAACACTTGTCCTCGCCAACCACACACTCGTATGCAGCGTCATCAGCCAGGGTCGTCTTATTGATGGTAAGTGTTCTGACATTCCCGGTCGCCTCCATTATATACCTTGAAAAGTGACAGACAGATTGAAGGTCAAACAGAGTGCTGAAGTATTCGTTTATTAAGCTGTCAACATGGTTAGTACAAATCTCTTAACATAATCATGACGAAAAAATTCCTAAAGGGTACCCACTATGCTCTCTTGTCTCATAGCCGATATAATACAACGTCAGATGTTCATATTAAAAGGGGCCATGATTTAAATAATGACGCAAACTTATGCATGTAAAAGTATTACATGTGAGCAAAAACAGACTTCAGATTGCTCTGCATGGCTGAGCATGACCAGGAAGTACAGCTGCACACCGATCCACTGGCTTACTTTGTTATTTGATTACTCTTCTCAGGGCTACTCTTCAAGGGTTAAGAGGTTCATCACTATGTCTCAGTGAAAGAGCTTTTTCAGTTGTGACAGTGGTAAAAGTTTAATATTTACTGGTTTCTGCTGTCTGATTTACAGAGTTTCCTGTTGACAGATAGTTTTACTTGTTGGTAAAGTAGCTAACCACTAAGTGTAGCTGCTGTTAGCTGCTGAGTTAGCCATGCAATATTAGCTGACTGTACTGGGATTGGGAGCAGTCAGACTTCCAGCTGTCCAAAGGTCCTGTACTAGAGGTGTAAACACCAACACTTCCCTGGTTCTCTGAGCTCCCAGTCCGGGTAGAGTCAGCTAATGATAGATGGCTAACTAGACGGCAACTGGGCTAACTATCTAACGACAGCTACACTTTGTGGCTAAAGCAACTATGAACAACAGTGATCATGCTTATACAGTAATCAGTTAACCTAGCCCCCAGAAACACTCCAGTGGTTCCTATCATTTTCCCACCATAATTCTTGTTTCATTAGTGGTTTGATATGGCTATTTTCAAAGCCGTAGAGCTATATACCATTGAGCACACCGGCAAAAGAATAAGGCGGGGATCACAACCACTAAGTGCTGTTGGATCTAGTTGCTGCCTCTTGGCAGGCTTCAGCGAAGTTGAACTTTTAGAGAGTGGGACTTTGAAGAGACAGGAGCTAAAACGGCTTGTTTCAGACAGGATGAACTGAGGGGGCTGCATGAAGGGCCAGTGTAAATTAAATAAGGATTGTTTTTAACTGTGAGTCATGCAAAGCCTCTCAAGTTGAGTCCCAGATTAAAAATACAGAGCTGTAAATGAGCATAATAGGTTCCCTTTAACTTTACCTATTTTTAACCTATTTTAGGTTTGTGTAACTGTTGCCAATCTTTCTTTTTTTAATCTAACAGTTCCAGTTTATGCATTTCAGTTTTCACCTGTGTCATAGATTTTTTTTTTGCTCATTCAAACTTAGAAATGAGAGGTGTTTATCCTGGGGTGGGGTTATCTTTATTGGTTTACATTACATGAGGCATAAGATGTCTTGGCGGTACAACCACTGTGGGAGGATCCAAGTTATGACCAGCTAAAAATAAAATGTGTTCATGGCACCATCATTTCAGAGCATGACTTTGTCGCACAGATAATTTTAGCTTGATATTTTTAAGACACTGCCCATCAAGTCCATCTAAGTTTGATGATTAATATGATATAGCCGTGCGGTAAAAAAAGACACTAAAAATGCTCTATGTAAACTAACAACAATTGTTGTGAGTGCATGTGTATATGATTTTAAGTATGTACTTGGCTGAGGGTTTGATCTCCTGGCCGTTCTTCAACCATTTGACCTGGACATTGGGATCAACCACTTCACACCTCAAGACAATCTTCTTGCCCTTTTCCACAGAGTAGCAAGATTCAAGCTTGTTCAGGAAAGCTGCAGTTGCCGGCAGAAAAGGAAAAATTAAGAATTAACAACTCATTAGCTCAGTTTTTTCTCTTTTTTTCTGTTTCCTCTTGCATACTTCTCTCCCCTTCTGTTTTCCCCGCCCCCCCACCCCTGAGGTAAAATCTCACCTCCTAATTTGTGTCCTTCATACTTCCAATTATCCTCTACTTCTTCCCCTCCCTTCACCTTACTTGACCCAACTTACCCTCGGTATGCTTGGGCTCGGCTTTCATCTTTTTCAGACGTTTCAGCATACCCCTCAGGTCAGTGATGCCATACTGAAAGGCGATTTTCTCATACTCGCTTGGATGGGCATTCTTAAGCAATTCCCACACATCTATTTCTGGTTCCTCTTTTTCAGGCTTCTTCCTCCTATCAGTCAAGGAAAAGGGATATGTATGTAATTACTACTTGAGTGCAACAAGGGTTTTGTTTTTAAGGAAATAATCATTGTCCTTGATCATTTACAAACTAAATAGCGCTCAGTTTCTCACTTCTTGGCGGCTTTCAGCAGAGCACTGAAATCCAGATCGCCCTCGTCCTCTCCAGCATCCCTATGTGTATGGAAAGAGACACACAAGGAGAGGAAGAAGTGTCAGGCATCTTCTGACATGGCACGGCATTAAATTGTACTGTTACTCACTCACACACACACTGGAAACCATTATAAATAGTACATACTATGTATGTTTTTCCATCCTGTGCATTCACACACATGCACATAGGCTACTGGGACAGGCTGAAATGCAAGCCCCAGTGCACTTACGCCCTCTTGAAGGCAGACAAAATATCTGCCTGCTGCTCCTGCTGTGCAGCTGTAACAAGAGAAGTTGCAGAGAACGCAAATTAGGGCAGGATCAGATCAAAACATCAGCATGTATGGAATATGTGTCAGTCCCAGCAGGCCAGAGTCTGTTTCCACTCACCCTCAACAGTGACCTCAAAGGTAGAGCTGTCACACTTGTCTTTTGATGTCACCTCACACCTGTAGCCCCCAGCATCTCCAGGGACCACTTTGATAATCTTCATTTCATAAGTATAGATCTTGGGGAGAAAATATGACTTACTTTTTAGTTATTTCTAAAAGAAGAGGATCAGATCACACAGTGCATAAAATGGATGTCTCTGTTTAACACGCACCTTAGTATTTCTGTCATAGGTTTCAGAGAACTGCATATGTTTCCCAGCCTTGCTGCCAAGGTCCAGCCACTTGCCCTTCAGCCATTTCATGGTGGGTTTTCTTGTCAGGGTGGTCGAGTCCACCCTGGCTGTGAAAGTGATATCCGACCCTGCCACCCACAAACAATAATTAACTCATATAATATCATGTAATCAGTTAACACATTATGGGTCTTTTTAGTTTCCTGTCTGACTTGAAAATTAATCATCCATCCATTTGTGTTTTCTAACCTGCAACAGCAACTACGCTATTAGGTGGCTTCTCCGCGAAGAGGCCGGTGAGCTCAGTTGACCCGGGCTCTGGAAAAGGAGGAATAAATTAGTTCACTTACTCTTTTAATTTTGAAAACAATTTTTGATGGATTCAGCCAACACTAGCACTCGAATAAAAGACTAAACACCTAAATGGCTTTAGCAACATCCACTGTGTGCAACAAACCAAAGTGCAAAGGTCACAGTGAAATGCTCAGAAAAATTGAGAATCACACCTGCACACGCAGACTGTGGACGTACAAGATTTATGAAGCACACAGCAACATTAAATGATAAACCAGCAGCATTTGGCTAAAATGACTAAAAGACAGAAGATAAAGAATGACAAGTAAACAGTTTCTGCATGTACAACATATTGACAAAAAACAATGTAGCATTTACTTGCTTAGTTCTGGCTGTACTGTAAGTTATTGTTACATAATGTTCAATCAAATCACAAGTTTGCATTTTGTTAAGGCTATATCAGATAGATATATATCATAGTTGCATAATTGCAAGGTTCACTGTTCCTAACAAATGTATTTATAGTTTTTCTTGCTTGTTTTTTTTGTTTGTTTTTTTTTCTTGACCAATAACATTAGAAACGAGTAAAGTTGTAATCTATATGTCCATATATCTTAAACTTCCTCATACAGAAAACTATGTCTCTGTTTTTTTCAGTGTTATCCTGTATGTACAGCAACAAAATAATTACAGCAAAGTCATCTGACCAGTACAAGACTTCAAGTCCTTAGCTCACAACACATACAAGGACAAGAAAGACGTACGGATGCTTCATGTATTCAGGCAAGCAAAAGTTGCAGTGATACATAATCGCTTCAGTAAAGTATCATAACAAATTACAATGTCCAGAATGTGTTAATGAACTCTCACTGTGCTAAGTATAAAACTCAGCATGTGCACCTGTTGGCCTCCAGACATCAGCACTTTCTAACCATATCAACGATTTAACATTCAAGATGCAAATCATAAACAATGCATACTTGGTAACATTAGCATCTAAATAAAGTCATACTATAGAGTGCAAGTCCCTTCTCAGTTTATATCTGGCCTTATTCAATTAATCAACCATATACAGGCAACCATTCAGAAATAGTCTTCACTACGTATGATGTTTCAATAACACGTAACAACACGTAGGATGCATACTTCTGTATTTCATAACATTTGCATGCAGTAGATGGTCACAGTTCTGTGCTGTGCCTACATCTCGCCCTTACCCTCATCTGCAGGGTTTTCCACAGCTGGGAAAACAAATTATCCCTGTTTAACATATGGAAGTATAACTATTCACCGTTATACTGTACCATACAAGTCGGTGTGAACTCAGAAGGTAAAACATGGCAACAGCAGCTACAGAACAATTGTTCTGTAGAATTATTACATTAATACACCACACAGTGAAATGCAATCAAAACAGAACTGTACACGTGGAGGTAAGATCATGACTGTTATCAACCACAACAGAAAGTAATCAAATATGTTGATTACTGCACTTTTAATCCCCTAATCTGGGATTCATTGAAATGACCTTGATTACTTCTTTTGGACTGATATTACAAGGCTACTTGTCACAAAGGAGGCAATTACAAGTGAAAGAGAGTTTAAAAGACATTTTGTTTATCATTTATTGTTTAGAGTATTGACATGTTATGAGTAGGATGTAATAATTTGTATCGAAGTTTGTTGAAATTCCTTCTTAAGCTACCCCAACACTAATGCAAATGTACAGTTATGCTCTTATGTTGTATCTTTCAAAATGATTCCATGGTTTCCAAATTTCTTCCTCTTCTTTTTTTAAAAATAAATTGGCAGTAGGTGTCTTCTGACATTCATTAGCAATACTGGTGCAAGTGCCCCAAAACAGTCTACAGTTTACCAAGTGATGATAATCCTCCAACACAGACTATACCCCAACGGATATGGCTTTAAACAGCCTTGTGTGATAAGCACTTCCCACTCTAATAGACACACTGCTGGCACATTCAGTGTGGTGCAATTCCCACTCTGGAGTCAGGACTGGGGATCAAACAGATGGCAGACAGGAAAAAAATCAAACCAAAATCAATGGCTACTGTGTATGAAGTAAAAATGTCCTCCTGCACAGTGCACATACAGTATAATTCTTTGTAACTCCTGCACAGAAGGATAAATTCACTAACTCCAGGATGTAGACGCCAGGAGACAATGTTCGGATCTTCATCAGGTCAAAAATGTTTTTTTCATTTTGTTTCCATTCCATTCCAAAAACTGACCCAAACTTACAAACAAGTTCATTGATAACATTAAGCATAAAGAAAATCATGTTTTAGTCTCTTATGTACTCTACCCCTCTTCTCTCCAATAGGGTTAATGGGAAAAATCACAGTTTTATAAATGTAAACAGCTGATTGGTGTTTGTACAAGCATTTTCCCATGGTTAAAATTGGATTCATAAGGCCTGTCACTGAATCTAGGCTGAGTTCTGACCAAAGAAAAGCACATCTCCTCAGGTTTCCCTCTGAACTTTACTCAGCTGCTGTCCCTGGATTAAGCCTGGCTTAACTGAGCTAGCCATGCTACCAATCAGCAAAAATGTTGTCTTCATCATGTAAAATGATAATTTTGCTAAACATAGTTTGTAGACAGAATGTGGTAGATGCTGAGGAGATATGTTGCTCCCACTTTTCCCCTAGCCATGCTCTGACACTGTATTTGTCTTTTCTTTCAAAAGTGTTGTAGCTCATGCTGAGCTCCATCTGGAACATCTGCCCAACATCTGTGGTGGCCATTGAATGGTAAAGAGGATGGCGAGATGTTTAGAAAAAACAAAAACAGGAAAGACAGGAAAAAACAGTAGTAGCCTCACAGGATCTTTTTCCAAAGGAATTTATAGAGATAACAACCCGGGCAGTGACTAAACTTAACACTGCTCGTTACTCTGGCCCCTCTCTTCACTCAGCAGGCCACATTTCAAGGCCAAGTATCACTTCTACAGCCAACCTCCCCAAGATAGAAACCTTGTTGTGACACAAAGCAGCTATGCCACTCTTGGAGGAGTCTGTGACACACCTCTCCCCTGCCGGCCCCAAAGCCACATCCAAGTCGTGCCTTACTAGGTAAATAGTGAGGAAAGCTACAGACTTCTCCACAAAATCTGATAATATGTCCTATTATGTACTTCTCAGTTACTACCGCATCTGGTCAAGCCTCACCCAGGTGTCCAAGTGGGAAAAGGAAAACCTTGTTAATGTCATCATCCCTCCTCAGGCATTGTATGTACTGGACATACCACATACATTTTAAAGGGCACGACAAGGAATTAGCAGCCTTCAGCTCCCTGAAGTCTTGGCACTTCCATAACCCTTCTCAATCCAATCTACCCCTAATTAGTCCAGATAGAGCAGACGTCCAATGCATCACTCTGGCTCCAATATGAGTAACAGTTATTGAGCTTCACTTGTAAAACCAGTGTTGTGATGTAACCCCAACATTTTTTAGACAGTTGACTTATGAGTCACACTGCATGTGATACACAACCATGGTTTGGTTACAAGACCATCTACAGAACTTTGGGCTTCAGATAAAGGATGAGACATGGCCCAATATTCAGAACTGCTGTTTGATGGCACTGAGTTTGATAACTTCATTGCTTGAGCTCTTCTTGCAGTTTCATAGTACAGCATAATGGTAAGTTACTATAAATGTCATCACATCAGGTGTATTTTAGCAGCAACAGCTGCGACTGAGTTTCCATTCTCATTGTTTACATTGCAAAAGGGACAAAGGCAAAAGAAAGCTGGTATCATAGGTCACCCATGGGACAGGCAGCACTCTTCACACGGAGAAACAAATTCTGAATTGCTGAAAGAACATAACCAGCATAATTTGCAGTAGTGTCTGGCAGTATCACCCGATACCAGCAGAAGAGGGCGCAACAGGTGACAGGTGAGATGAGGATAGCATTACACACTAAACTGCAAATGAACCCACTTCAGCCACTATGACACAGGATCTGCTGACTTGTAGGTCTGACGTGTGGCTTATTCTGAGGACAGTTGCTAGACGAGTTGCAAGAAGCTGTGAGCTCTGAAGGGGATTTTTAGCTGGGATTTTCACCGGATTTGTAAGATATGAGCACTGAAGCAAGCATGCTCATATTGCATTTTACATTTCGAATCTAGCTAGAAATTCTGTGGTATACCACAGCAAAGAAAGATTTGTTTTGTAGCCTGACACTTTAAGACCACTGTAATAAGTGTTTAGTAATAGGGAGTACAATGATGCAATATAAACAGCTTTATTAATCCCACTAGGGGGAAATTGTTTGGTACAGATTGTGGTATATAAAACAGACAAAGATTCAACAATTTAAATATTCACTACAAAGCAAAGTAAGAGCCATGGTTTTACAAAAGTGCCAAAAAAGGCTTATGTGTTAAAAGCCATTTGAACAGTAGCCGTCCAATTTCAGTCCAAATTGAAGTAGTCAAAATAATTCCAAATAAGAAAATAGTCCTAGGTCCACTTAACACATCATATATTAAGTGACATCTTGACTAGCACATAATACCAACACTCAAACCATACATTTGGAGGAGCAAAAGTAAATTATCGACAGACACGTCAATATAAACGTTGCTCTTTTTCTTACCATCCCCATCAGCTTCTGAATCTGTTGCAGACAAGGAAGCAAACTTGACTGAAAAAAGCAGCTAGGAAGCAAAATTTTTGTTGTTGCACAAGACGTGATGTACAAGTTGCGACAGAGATCGATAAACAAACATAGAACAGGAGCACCATGCACCATCACATTTAATGTTTGATTGAAATTCACCTTGCATTTATAAGTCGAAGGGTTTTCCTTTGAGATGTTTAGTGTTAATGCATGCAAAAATAAATGGATACATAGATAGAACACGATAACATACATACAACACGTATAGTAGAAAAACACAGACCTTAAAATACAGTATATTCTTGTATACTGTATTTGGAAATACAACAACAAATCACAAAACTGACCATGTTGCACATACTCTAAAACCAAAACAAGGTTAAGTTCACGCATATCATATACTAAAAAGTATATGTATATATCAGTCCAGTGGTGAAAAACAACATAAGACATTCATGTGAAATGTATAATCCATGTCATGGCAGCATTAGCAGTCACTGACTTTAACACTATATTTATATTTTTTATGTATTTTTGGGGAGGACAAACATACATGACAAAACATGACGCAGGTCACCTGAGACCAACCTGATAGATCTTTGAAAATAAAACACATAAGAGTCATGCAGATACTGTAATGTCACACAGTGTCATACATGTATGTTCACATTAATATGTGAATACATCAGATCAGTCACATTTCAATGTACAGGATTCTGTCTTACCTCCATCTGCTGGGAGCTCTATGGAAAATTATTAAAAGAAAAATAGCTTAAGTGCCATCATATACAGTAAGTATTCACTACATTTAGTCATAATTGAGGAAGCTGAGAAAAAGTTAATAGAAAGTGTGTGTTATTCCCTGACGCTAAGAGATGCCTACCATCTTGTTTCGGTTCTGGTTTAGCTGGATAAATTAAAATCATGCTTAATTAAGTGAAAACAGAAAGATGATGAGACTTGGACAACACTGAATTTGGGAAAATTCCAAAAACATATCCGGATAAACTCAACCCAAACACATGAACAGAAAGGTTGCTATGTGCTCACACTTCACATGCCTGCAGTAAAATGTAACCCAAAGGTCAAAGTGGGAAACCGGGTATATCACATACAGTATATGCGGTTGCAGTCAGTGACAGTGTAGTATATTAAAATCCACACAAATTGTCTTCTCTCCTTCATACATATGGATATTTTCTCTACAAGTTCAACATGCTAAACAACTCAAAATCAACCGGAGGAACAAGAACATTAATTCCCATTAGATGGTCATTAATACACAACAACAGAACAGAAAGAAAAACTTGGATTCACATGATGCTGCATCTCTTCACTGATTACACTTTCACACATTACAATGGAGATAAAAAACAACAAAAAACTGTCACCACACACAGAGATGTAGCTTCGGCTAACACAGGTGATGCTGTAGGCTAGCTAAGAAATGCAAACTTGCTGAATCAAAGTGGCATAATAATTGCATTATCCCCCTTCAGCGGCTTCATGTTGTCTCATATGATGTGATTGACTTATAGGCCTATCTTCTTGTCTCAGTAATTGCTCAACTTATTATGTACAGCAAAACCACTTGTTCTGTATTATTCAGATAATTACCCTGACTGATTAGTTCAAATGCATTTTCCAACACGGTTCAATTCAAACCCACTCCATGTCACATATTAACAAAGTGTGAATGCACTGAATCACTCAAAGTCACAAAAAAAAAGAGAAAAGAAAAGGAAAATCTTTGTCCCTCACCCTCTTCAGTTGGCTCCTCCGGGGCTAAAATTAGTGGATTTTTGTTAGATATAGCCAATGAAAAGTAATATCATGCTAGCCCCCACTGGAAAACACACTATATTTGACACGCTACAACAGCTGAGCAAATAGATTTTAATGTCTAACACATAAAATCAAGACCAGGATCACATGACCAACCTCAAATATGGCTTGGAAAAAACAAAGTGTTTTTCTCTTTGTGCCGTCTGTGTCATTAAATAATTTGCAAACAGTTGAGTAAACAGCTTCTGTAATCTGATAATGTTTAGTATATTATAACTAAACTGCCTGGAAGTAAAAATATTGAGAATTTACACCCTGTATGGCATCCTGACAAAAAAAGTTCATAAGTGAAGTATTGGTGCATGCTGATTACACACCCTCAGAACCTTGTTTGACGCAGGCAGTTGACATATGTGAGCAAAAGTGAAAATGTGACAGCTATAATCAAGTCACAGCGTGATAATGGAAGGCACACAAAAGGTCAAAAATGCTTCGGATAGTTGACTTACCCCCCCCCTCCGGTTTAGCTAAGAGGAAAAAGAAGAGAACAAGATGATGATTAGAAACATGCATCACATACTGTATTTGTACATACAACAACATATCATTTCTGATAATACTGTTTCTGTTTAACATAATTTGTGATGTCTTTATATCTGAAATGATGAGGAGTGATGATGGGTCTCCTTTAATCACACCTAATTTATGATATTTAACTGAATGTTTGTCTGAAACTGATGGATTTATTCAAAGGGTTATTTTAGTAATGTTTATCTAGATCTGATTTCATAGTCAAGCGGTTAATCCTGGACCATTAATCTAAAATACTACCTACCCGGTAAGAGGATACGTTCTGTGAAATTGCCACCTTTGAAATTTGTATTAAGCTGCGTAACCTCTGGCACAAATCTTTGAAACTGATACTGATGAAGTGTTTCACCATCTTTCTTTGCTGATTGGAAAGTCGCGTTCCTTCAGCCCAGTTGGAGCTTCAGAGAATGACAGACAGTCAATTTGTTTTGAGTGTGGAGCGCTGTGGGTGTAATTGTTGAGGCCTAAATCTGGTAAAAGGAAATTCTTAACTGAAATAGAGGTGGATAATATACCCTAACTCCTCAAGTGTCTCTCTGGAGGTCACAGCAGTAGCTGGTAAAGGCCAGGGTCGGTGTCTTATGACCTCTCTGAAGTTGTGCCACATTCTTCAGTTGAACACAGTTTCCTTGAATAGTCAGACCAACTTGACCTTGCTTGCTTTTCACTGCTCACTGTTAACCTAGGGCTTGTCATAACTAGCTTGCTAAAATAGGCCAAATGGCATTATATTCACTTGGCTTGTGATTAGTTTGTCTCTCTGTTCTGTCAAAATGTTCATAATGTACTTCTCGTTTCACAGGGAGCGGTGTGAACAGACTGGGCTAAACCGGATCCTCATACAGTTGATATCTTATTAGCATTGTGTTTAATGCTACAACTGCATTTGTATTTATTCCACATGGCTTCTTACAGTTACAGAACATCTCTAGCCGCTAAGTAACAAAAGCCTAAGAGTATCAGAGCTTGTCAGCAGAAAAAAAAACAACATTTGCAAAGGTACAAACATTCCTTTTAGACTTTGCTGTAAACACTTCATACACCCTATGAGAGCACCTGCATTGAGCGTAAATCTGCATCAGCATCTGCTAAGTCAATCCACTTGGGGTGAGATTCTTGATCATCTTCAACAAGTTTGCGATAAAGCCGGGTAATGAACTTCTGAACAGCTGTTCCTCACAGTTTAAACGTTCCCCTCAGAGACTGTCTGTGGTTTCATATATTGGCAAAGCTGTCAGAGTTGTGGTAGGTAATATATAATTAGTTGCTGTGCTTGTTTGGTGTAATTTGTTTGTTTGTTTCCTTAGGTTGAGAATTCTTTCTTTCATTTTCTTCCTTATTATTGCCACAAACACTGTATGAAACCAAACAATCAGTGGTGGAAAGTAACTAAGTATCCTTACTCTAGTTCTGTATATTTTGAGGTACTTACGCTACTTTGAGGCATTTCCATTTTCTGCTACTTTCTTCTGTTGTATTTTTAACTTCACTACTTTTATCTGATAACTGTCGTTACTGTTACTTTGGAGATTTAAATAAATCTCTACAAACAATCACCAAACAAATAATGACGTATTATCAAGGGTTAAGACTTTTGGTCCGCAGGGGTAAATTCCCAAGCTATCCAGCTGTCTCATAAGTTATGAACATGTCTATCCTAATGGTTTTCCATGGTAAGTTTAGGTACTGCAGGTCTTCACTCCACTGTTTGTTTACCTCTCCTGGTTCACGTCTGACAGCTTGATTTACAGTGTGTGTAATGGCCTAGACATAAAGAAAGATATTGAGTGGCCTGGCCTTATCAAAACCCCCGAGCATCTCAACAACACAAAATTTAATACATGTTGATTTGCATGTATATAAATGTCATTCATCTACTTCTATCAAGTTACACGTCCGTGTCACACAGGACACAACCGAGTGCGCCAGAGGATTTAAACAACCAAACAAATTCTTTTGAAAAGCAATTTAAAATTCTAATATCTATCCTGCACACTCCATATGCTAAAAATTATTAATAAACGGGTCTGAAGCCTCCATCTACATGACATCAAACACTGCTTTTGTAGAGAACAAGAATTTTTTTTACAACCATAGTTGACTGGACAGATATACAAACTTTGTTTTCAGTGTAGGCTTTATGTTTACTCGCTGATGTAAGTTGATGACATTCCATCGATTCATGGATTAAAACTGCATATTTATATGCACTCCTTTCTCAGTTTTGAAGAAAGCATCTGTGAGCTGTATTCCATGGACAGAAAGTTATAAGGCACTGTAGTCATAACGCTATATCCTAATGAAAAAAGATTATTTGCATTCAAAATTAAAGCTGCATATTTGGTGCAGTTTGTAAACTGAAGAAAGAAAATAGCTTTATATAACTGTTTTACTTTATTTTAAGGCCCACTCCACATCTGTACACACATAGACAAAAGGTTTGAGTTATAACTGTAAAACTGCATTTTATGGATTTCTCAACCAACCATTATTATTTAAAAATAAATTAAACACCTGTCAATCAATCCGCAAATGATTGTCTTTATTATTATTATTATTATTATTATTATTATTATTATTATTATTATTATTCCAGAGAGGTTTATTATTACAAAGAAGATTAATCATTTCATCATTTCTTGTTAAAGTTTTTGTACCCTAGAGAAGATAAACAGCATTGGAGAAACTTGACAGAGCTGTTTTGGTTCAACTTCCCCTCATAGTGTTTCATTAGGTCACGATGATAGAAGGAATTACAACCATGAAATCATACCAGTGTCTCCAGCAACTGACTAGGAAACTGTCATGTGTTTGATTGACTACATTGGGAGCTACATCACATTCAGGAGGGAGTGTCAGGCCTGCTGACCTTGAGGGAACTTTCTGGATGAAAGTGAAAGATTATATAATGATTTATCTCAGCTAGGACTGCAAAAGATTTACAGCAAAACTTAATACGCTTGGGTGTGTGAAACTCTATGGACTTATGAGGAAGTGGAAAAGGTCAGGGGCTATTGCAGAGTATTTTTAACTGTTGGCTGAAGGCGGGATCCGGCTACTCAGTGAGGCAGCACAGAGAACATTTCAACTCATTTCGGGTGTAAATACAGAAATACTTCATTTTGTGAGGAAATAAGTGGTATTACATTGAAAGCTAAAGGTAAAGAGGTTACCACTTTACCCTTAGCTTATAGTTAGCCACTAACCACTAGTCATTGAGCTGTTTAAAATTACCGTTTTTCTTCAAATATCACATGCAATATTTCTAAGAAACAGAGTTATAAATTATACAGTAGCAGGCTATCTGACCCTCGCACTCAAAGCTGTGCAAGTTGAGTTTGGCTTTGGAATGACAGAGCGGCGGGTGGTGCAGACATACAGTAAGCACAGTGGAACTGTATCCATGTTACTTGTATAAAATCTGTGGCTGTATATGGTAAATAAAATTAGTGCCCGGTTATGTTTCGGGGATAAAAATAAAAGGGATTAGCTTAGATCTTAAAAAAAGATTAACTGAGGGACAGATGCAGAGAAAATGAAGAATTAAGAGTAATGTGCTAACAAGTCCAGCAAAGCCAGTTACATTCACTATCACTGCACTGTTGGTGTAGAAATTAGAAGGGGCTTCAAGGGCTCAACACTCATCCCGCAATCTTGGCTGTAACACTGAACTTCTAACTGACTCATCCGCTATGACAGTCTCTTATCTTACGTGTCTGTCACTTCAGTAATTTAGAGCCACACAGGATCTGAGTGCAGGACAGATGGCTCCACAAAGGTCAAGGACAACAGACAAGTATTTCTGAGAAAGTAGCATTCACGTGAAGGTTCCAAATGCCAGTTTTATGGGGAAAAAAACAACAACAGAGAGAGAGAGAAAAAAAAAATTCACAGCATAAAGATTTATATATATATGTATATTTTTTATGTTCAAAATGAATATGAAAAACTACAAATGTGCAAAAAAAAAAAAAGAAAAAAGAAATCAGACATTTATTTGCTTTTTTAAAATTATTAATAGTGCATTTTTGTGTATTTTTGAGAAAGATGAGAATTCAGGTTTCAGGGTTCATTTATTATATATTTATCATATTAGCACAGTGATGTTAGCTTTGGCCAAAAAAGAGTAAAAAAAAAGTGAATTATTTAAACCTATAGCAACACAATAAAACTAATTTCCACTGTAAATATAATATTAAATGTAATGTTCTCTTGTTAACTACTACTACTCACCCTATATACAGCACAGACATAGCGAAAGCAATATTTATCTATGAACTTGCTGCAGTTTTACAAGCTACAGCTTTCCAGTTTAGCTCTAGGCTGATGTCAGTAACATACTGACCCAGATGATGTCATGGCAGCTGGTTATGTGACTATTTCTGGACTTTCAAATATTCTTTATAGACGGTCAACAACAAAGAGGCAAAACGTTTGTCTTCACAAGATGCCGAATCTATTTAACGACTGTAATTTATTTGAGCAAAAAGAGACAAAAGTAAACAACCTTATCCAAATTATAATTTAACACTTCTGTTTTGGCTCACTGTCATTTTGATATCAACATTTTGACTCATTGTTATGATTCTTATTGTTTTTTTATGGCATTTTCTTCTGTCTATTCAAGCTTTTGTTACTCTGTGCATAAATATAATTTTTGTTCCCAAACAAGGAGGAATTGTGTAAAACTAGAAACTGTGTGAACACATATAGGTCTGATTTACTTGCCCATTTCAGTGACACTGACTGATGAGGCTGTCTACTATTTTATTATTTTTTTAAATCCTAACCCTAACCCTTTCTTTAAGAGAGGTGGAGGGTTTTTTCTAAATCTAATTTCACATTATGGCATCTTGCTCTGTCTATTTAAGCAAGCTGTGTACAAATATTACTTTTGCTGCTAAACGAGCAGGAATTGTGTGAAACTGTTGGATAATGTAACACTCTACTTTACACTCATGCACTTCACTACCAGTGAACAGTGAGGCCATCTGATATTTTTAGTTTTCTCACTTGGGTTGCTAAACACCTCTGCAGTTTTGCAGTTATAGCTATTATGGTTCAGATGGGGTCAAATCCCCCCGACTGATCAGTAAGCATATCTATTTTAATCACCTACTTTTTAGATATGCAGATACATTTTATATCCTATTCAAAATAAATATAATATATAATATATAATATAGTATTTTTTACAATACATACAATATACAGTACATTATATAAGGACAGATACCAAAATACAATAATTCTTGAAAAGGAAAAACAAGATGACATTTTACACAACCCATCACTCCTACAACATCCTCAGATATAAAGTAGTATATAAGCCTATCTATTGCTGCACAAACCTCAAACAAACCAGGCAAACCCAAATTCAATCATCAACATTGCCACTGCAACCCAGGTCTCCAGACTAATTACAATGAATTATGCTTTCACAAAAAGTATCTGCATACCTGCAGGGACTGGCTCAGGCATGGTTATTCCTGTGTCTTCTCTTTGCTGCTGGAAGACTGAGGGCTTGTGGTGCTTATTCCTTTTATTTCTCCCTCTCTGTTATTCAAAGCTCTCCTGGCATTCAACTCACCCACACCCTCCAGTGAGCGAGGAGTGCAGGAGAGACTGACGACACCCTTAAGGAGTTCAAGAAGAGAGATACTCTGTGTGAGAGTGTTATAAAGTGGATAGACAAGAGGCTGAGGTGGTGGTGAAAGGGGTCTAATTTATGATGAGATTAATGAACTGACTAAACCTGTTGAGTTCTAATGTTCGCTGGATAAACACCAACAACCAACCCGTTTTTTGACACTTTATCTAGCACCTCTGGATGTTAAACTAATCTGTCGATCATCACCTCTTATGACCTACATTAAGAGCAGGATCAACACGTATTTGCAAATTATTTTAGTACACTTGATAGATGCATTGGGCTGGCTGTAGAAGTAAATCCTAGAAAATGTAGACATGGCCAACTAAGTATTAAAAGCTTTATTTAGCGTTCCGTCTGTTATTGATGCCTGACACACAATGCATTTTGAACAGAAGGATGAGGTTAGATATCTGGAACATTTAAATAAACATTGCATATTATTTTCAACAATTATATCATTAGGGAATGAGTTAACTTGATAGCACAAAGGCTGGTGAATTATTATTTTTATAGCATTTCATATGATATCTGGTGCTGTAAAATGCTGCACGCTGTGATATAAATGAATGTGAAAATATAAATGTGAGAATATAAATGTGCTGAGATGCTGGATGGCAGTGGTGGAAACATTTTTTTTAGAACTTCAACTTAAATGAGTAGAAGTTCTAGTAGTAGTAGTTTTAAATTTTTGAAAATATGTTTATTCACTTTCTGGCAGAGAGTTAGAGGATAAGGTTGATAGCATAGCTTAGCATAAGGGCTAAGCTAAGTTTAGCCCTTTGTTCCCTCAACAAAAAGGATTGTGGATTATTGCAGAAAACAAGCTCTGAGGCAAACAAGTTGAGTAACACACTTTTTGATGTAACTTCTAAAGGAAAAAGCTAACATCAGGCTATAAACAAACTACACCATGGTGCATGATTTCAGCGCCACCACCACTAAGCTTTAAGTGTTCGGCATCATGACATTTAATGTCCCCACCAAACTGACATGTAAAAGCTTAGAAATTCACACGTGGGGTATGTACTGAAGTATTTTATGTCATAGAATAAGACGTGAAAATCTCTTGTGCTTATGTTTCGACCACAGATCTTATTTCAGGCATCTAACCATAAACACATTAAAAAAATCCACCGACTTCCAAGACGAGGGAACTGGAGGTGCAGAATTGCTAATTTCCAGGCTTTAGGACTTATTCCTGCAGCACTCTAGTTCAAATCTGGTAACTGGTTATGTTATCTTAGCTGTTTCCAGTCTTTATGCTAAGCTAAGCTAATCACCTGGTGGCTGTAGCCTCATATTTACTGTCGGGAGTGGTATCAATCTTCTCATCTAACTCTGCAATCAAAGGGGCAGAAAGTAGTTTTTGTCAGTGCTATTTCCCAGGTGGCCCCTGTGCATGCATATTTGTACTGTATATAGAATATAGTTATTGGATTGTTGATGCATTAATTGAAAGTAGCATTTTACAATTGGTCGAAGTGGAACTAATTTTAACCACATGACATAGTGTTTGGTCATTTAATCTGTAAGAATGTGTCACGTTATAAACTGATCATGTGTTTTGTATGTAATACGTTCATAAGCTATATGTAATGGTGTAAAAAGTACTTTTTAAGTATAAAGTAACTGTACTGTAATTAGGTGAAAAGTTAAAATTGTAATTGTAATTGTAGAGGTAAAGTACTTGAGTAAGTATATGGAGTTACAGTCAGCCACTGCTAGTTGGTGTCCCAAATGCAGCCTGAGTGCTCGAAGGTCCTATTTGTAGCACAAAGACAGTCGAAAGCCAGACTTACTGTACATGGTCAGCTGTCCAGAGTCAGTAACAGCAGTGTCTGCCTCTTGATCCTCAGTGAAGATTCAAGTCTTTGGCATGTCTTCATTACCTGTCATCATTTACTATGTAATTTGTAAGAAATGTGCATACATCAGCCAAAGCTACTGTGGAGACAAGTCCCCTGCTGCTCGGGTCAAAGTGTGAATTTGTGAAAGGGGCAGACATGTCTGACAACAGGGACCACCAGATGGGTGTAGCTATAGCTGGAGTGTTTGAAATGTGTCTCAGAGAAAGAACAGTCATACAAACAGACAGCAAAATAGACAGTGCAGGAGAGGGTGGGTGGAGCTTTTAGGCTACTATTCATAAGGTGGAATATATACTGTATTAATCATGCAGCATATTAAACTGTTCAGAATGAACACTTTGGTAACTTTGCATGCTTTAAAGGTCCAGTGTGTAGGATTTAGTTGCATCTAGTGGTGTAATTGCTGCATTGCAATCTCCTCACATCACCCTCGCCTTCCTAATGTAAAAAAGAAACAACATTAGAAAGGTCCTGTCTAGAGTCAGGATTTGGTTTGTCTGTTCCAGGCTACTGTAGAAACACGGTGTTTAAACATGGCTGTCTCCATGGTAGAGGACTCAGTCCCACTGTGGATATAAAAGGCTATTTTTTAAGTAACAAAAAAAGATTCTTATTTTCAGGTGATTGTACATGCATGAAATCATATTTATAAATATTATTTTCCATGTCTGTGCTATTCTGACAATAGAGGCCCCAAATCTTACACACAGGACCTTTAAAAACATTTTACTGATAATACTTGCATACTTTTATTAAGATTTTGCATGTATTATTTTCTAAAAAGCTAAAATCATCAAACACAACAACACACATCATTAAGCACACATTAAAAGTGTAAAAAGGTTAGTTAGACATAGACAGAACTTTTACATGTACTGGAGTATTTTCATAGCATGGTATGGACATTTACTCAAGGAAAGCACCTAAAAAAATCTTCCACCACTGCAAGAATGTCTTGTAAAAGATGAAAGGAGTAGTTTGACATTTTGAGAAATACACTTTATTGTCTTTCTTGGTAAGATTTAGATAAGAAGATTCATATCACATCGTGTCTGTGCATGCATGTTGAGCTAGAGCGACTAGGTGATTAGCTTAGCAAGGGAATTTGAAGCAGGGGGGATAGCTTGCCTGGTTATCTCAGACATTAAAAAGGCACTAACACTTTAGCTTTAGAGCTTATGAGGTTATGAGGTGTTGTTAGATTTAACGGTTGGCTAACGGTTTCCCCTTGCTCCCAGTCTTTATGCTAAGCTAAGCTAATCGCCTGTGGGCTCTAGCTTCATATTCAGCGTACATGAGAGTGGTACTGATCGTCTCACCAAAGAAAGTGAATAAGTGTACATCCCCCAAAGTTGTTGTTTTTTTAAATTCAAGAATAAAGTCTTTTGAAACATTACGACAGGGCACTCACAAGCTAGTATGGTTTAGTGGTTTAGAACATTTATTTGCACAATGATAGTGACAGAGCGGTAAAGTGGTGAACTGTAAACCACATAACTGACAAGTAGAGAGATTCATTTAAAATAGCCCTGATGCAGAAAATGGAATCACAAAAGAATTTTAGGGCATGGTAATGAGTGTGTAAGTGTGTGTGTGTGTGTGTCTGTGTGTGTATGGTTGTGTTTGCAAGCAAGAGACAGATGGAGAAGGGCAGTGTGTATACTAAGTTTCTCAGAGAATACTTTGAACAGTTTAGCTTCTCAACAAAATATTTTAAATTGTGATGAGATGAGGATTCATTGCAACATGAAAATAACTCTCCCCCCAGTCAGCATCTTGTGTATGTAATGTGATTAGTCAGTGATTAGTCCAGAATCTGTGAAGATGCGGTTTAATAAGACTGTCTGCCAGTACAAATTTAAATTGAATTTAACAGAAAATTTACTTTGCATGGAAAGGATTCTGGCTGATGTAGCAGAAGTTTCAAAAGAAATGCTGAAATGTCCATTTCAGGCCTGTAGCATTTAAAAAGCAGAAAAACTGACAAAACCCTGGAGATGATGTCAGAGGTACAGTATGTACTACATTAGGTGCCTGGGGATGCTCACATTGCATCTCATTACTTTTTTTCCTTTACTTTCTTATCATATGTTCTTTATTTTCAAACAAATTTGACCTACACACTGTAGGCTGTATCACAGATATTGGTTTTTAGAGTTCCTCTTTTTATCGACTGTCTCCCTGTGTTATGTATATCCCTCCACTCCTGAATAAAGTATATTCATGAGTGCCCCAACTTAATTTAGGCAGACATTTATTAACTTAACTTTGCAGATGATTCTGGTGTTTTGTACTATCTTCCAGGACTGTGTTGTTGGTGACTTTTGTGAGTGTTTACAGCCTGCTTCCAAACACACTCTACAATCTGATAAGGGAATTGAATTGGAGGGCAACTATAAATATCTGGGGACTTTTACTGATAGCAAACTTCAGAAGCAGTCACAGAGATCATTTGCAGGGAAGTACGGCAGTTTTTGTTTTCCCTACAGAAAATGAAATCTTTGAACATCTGCTAAAATTATGACCTTGTTTGGTCAGATTTTACTGCCTTAGATGTGCGTACTGCAGTTGTTGAGGGAGTGTTTGTGAGTAACCCCAGTATGGTTACTGCTTTAAGCTACACACAAATAACTGAATTCAGTGAGCACCATGTGCTGAAAGATGAACATCTTTTTTGACTTACAGAGGAACTGATACTCTCTGGCTGCTCCTTCACACTGGATAAACTTCATAGCTGAGGGACCAGAGTCTTATTTATTCCTTCTGCAATTAGATGGCTTAATTTAAACATGAAATTCAGCAGCAGTCTTTGCCTGTCTACTGCAACAGCTTGGTAATTTAACACTAAAGACTAACCAATTATTGCAATGTCTGGTGGGCAATATAGGTATATCTTCTGGTTGATTTCTGTATTAAAGTGCTCATTTTTTCCTTCAGGTTTATTGTTTGTATTATTCATTTATTGTGCAATTTCTTTTAATGCTTCCAGCAATTCATAGTTTCCTCATGGTAAAATATTTTTGCTAGAATTAGTGAGCTATAATGCTGTTGTGTTTAAATTAAAAGGATTCATAATGAATACCCTGCCATGAGTAAAGAAAGATTCCCCCGCATTTACATTTAATACCTTTTTAATTAGATTTTCTACTCTACCAATACTTTTTACTGTCATCTGGAATATAACTGTTCAAATCATTTAAAACGACACTTCATTTTCCTCTTTCAGTTTAATCTCATTTGAGTTTTCTACTTGACTAACCACCTGTGTTGGTCAGACCCATGTGGTACGATTTTCACAAAGGGAATCATTTGTGAACTTCTCAGCAGGGCCAAGGAAAAGGTAATTGTAATTTTGTTCTTATGAACATATATATATTTATTTTATATAAATTAATAAATGTGTAGAATTTACTTATGACGTTAAAGTCAAACATTTCTTTAAAAAAAGCAGGCTGTAGTCTTCAGTACATTTGTCTTTCATAAATGACACCATGGCTCCATCTTGTGGACATAAGAAGACGTTTCATTTCATTTACTGAGGATGAATATTACTTCACAACTGACTTTACAACAACTCTGCTGAGATTGATGTGATCAAGAAGAAGAAGAAGAAGAAGAAGAAGAAGACATAATCTAAACTGTATTTTGTAGCACTGCACAGTTAAAAGTGCCATTCCTGTCTGAGCACATCAGAAACTTTGAGCATTTTAAATAATGTCCACCGAAAGATATGAAACATTATTTTATAATTTCCTTTATTTAGCCTACTTTATTTTTTAACTATGTTTATGTATATGGAAGAAAAAAAAATAATTAGACAAGACTGATCGTATATATTCACATTATTGATTAATGACAATTTAGAAAGGAACAGGCAAAGTGTCACTTTGCATTACACAGACTGAAATGGAGTCACCTTTCAGTAAATTTTCAAGCTTGTTGAGAACAGAGATCTGGACTTAAGTCATTGTGAAGAGCTGACTGAGTCGAAGTCACTGTTCTGATCGTCTCTATAAACAGATATCTGCATATGATGCAAAATCTGTAGGCAAGGGACCTTGATTTTGACCACGAAGAGACCTGGTTTCCAAGTGACCAATCATGTTTGAGTGAGCTTTGGTTGCAACAGTCCATGTGGAGAAAGAAAAAGGTGGAACGTAATGGCCAAAATTCAATCTTGGGAAACCATCAGCTATTATCTGTTGACAATTTTACTTAGCTTTTTTTTTTTAAGTTATCTGCATTAAGATATTTCTTTATAGAAACACTGGCTGAATCATCATCCAACAGTGGCCGATAGGTCCCGAGATTGCTGTTTTGATGACTTGCAATTTGACAGAAAACAAATTACTTGAGACCTGAATTGACTTGACTTGAGACATGATGACTCAAATGGCTTGGTCATGTTTTTAGTTAAAAATGTTCAACATTGTCAGGGTTATTACAAGTATCTGTGTAACATTACCTGGTATGCGAGAGCACACTGGAAATGGCACTGCCATGAATGAATGATTACCCTGTCAGTCATTCACTACCTGATGGTCAATGGATCAGATCAGATCATACTGGTGCCAAGAGTCATTACTTTCGGGTTCAAGTTTCACATGTGAAGGAAAGGCGGACTGCTAAATGCAAGTCCTGCTCATCAAACATTTCTGACAGCCGGACTACAACATCCCACTCATTCATCAGACTCTCACAATTCCATAGCCAGCTAACTTGTTTGCTTGGTGACAAAAACTGCCACCATACATCACCTGACAAAATCCACCAATAGCGAAATTCAAATGCAATAGCCAAGTTTCAACCTGTAGAGAAAGGTAGCTATACATATTTATAGCACAGTGTACAAGCACAAGTGTACATGTACACAATGTAAAATACTTTGCACGAATCTTTCATGATTTGGATCAATTAGTGACACTACTAAATACCCATATACAGTGGTTTTCATCTGAAAAACTACATTTGAACTTGTTTTGATTTGTCAAACCTGGTCAACTGTGGGCCTAAACTAAAACATTGGTGACAGCAGGCAAGTTTGATTTAAAAAAAAAAAAAAAAAGAGCATAAATTCTAAACTGTATTCACACACTTGCTCATTTTAAGGCTCTACCACAATCTAGGAAACAAAAAATGTTTTCAATATGTCATATAACCAAAGCTTCTACTGAACTGTACACTGTGTACCCGTAAATATGTACATACATGTAGGCTATATTTAAACCACAAGCTACACAGCAAGCAAAACGTGGACAAAGAGTATCTAACTCACCTTACAGGTCCATCCTCTTCATTCTTGGAGATGTAATAGCCATTTTATATTATGTCGCTTGTTGCACTGATGATCATTTTGTTAGATTATTCACAGAGCGAAATTCTCTTACAAAATCAGGCTGCTATCATTAAAGAGCAAATCTATACTGAAGTAAAAGCACAATTACTCCCATAAAAAATAAGTAAAAGTGAAAATTATCATTTTGAGATACTCAAGTAACTTTTTTTTTTTTTTTAAAAAGTACCTGGTTAATAAAAAAGTACAAGATACTTTCCACTTTAATATTTTTAGGTGTGCAGAATATTAGCAGTGCAAAATAATGAGAAAACATCACATGTCGATCATCACAATCTACACTCTCTTTCCATCTCTCCCTCTCTCTCTCTCTCTTCTCTTTTCTCCGTTTCCATATCTGTCCCACAAATTAAATGACCTCACTTAAAAAAAGCAGAACTTCTATGTCTTTCCTCACGTATTTTCTCTTCAGCGCTCCTCTATGAACATAATAAATAGTCCTTTCCATTTCGGCGCCTTACGTTAACAGGTTGGATCACCGCACAGCCAGCGTGAGCCGCGCTGTTCGCGCGAGACACCGTGATGTTTCAAAATAAAAGCCCTTTTGCTTTCCTGCAGTGGACAGAATCCCTTCAGTAGTTGCTGGCTTTTATCATGAAAGATATCAAGATATCGCTCTGTGTGCATCCTGTGGACATCAGAAGTCTCGCACACAGGTAATGGGCAGAAGAGAAGAGAGACCCAGAGTGGCGCCGTTTGATTAAATCCCGTAAAACTGGGGAAGTCATGACTGCGACAATGAAATTAGCGTGTTATGTGATAGAGAAAATGGTTGAATAGTTTAATTAACAGTAATTTTGAATAAGGAGGGGCAGCTGTCTTGTCTGATTACTGGGGGAACGCAACTGTTTTAATGGGAATCCAGGCTTGCTGGCACAAGTTGTTATACCGATGAGAGCCAGTGGGGGGAGACAAAGACAACGTTAGATCCTCTCAATCAGAGGACAACAAACTGTCAGACATCTTGCTCTCAACCTGCAACTGCAGTGTTGTCACCAGCACCAACAAAAAATGAATAAAGAATCATTGAACAATTTGAGTGGGATTCAGTTAGTGATAAAATATGGATCATGAGACTGGAAGAAATATTTTTATACAGATGTGTGAAATGTTATAGCTCAAAAGTCATGCTTTAACTGATCACGCTGCCTTACTCCCGGGATGGAGGTTGCAAAAAAACATTCAGAAAAACAACTCACAAGCGTGATAGTCACTGCTTACTAACTTATGCCGTTGTTGCGTTTTTGAGTCAGTTTACTGTTTTTTTTTTAACATGCATGCTGAAAAAAAAAAAAAAAAAAAAAAAATACGTGGTCTCTATTTTGCAAAATGATAGAAAACATAATTTCATTGCACATCATTAGATAGAGTTTCAGGTTGCCATCATTACAAGGTGTAACAACTTCAATCAGTGTAAGTTGTGCTAGAGAACATTATCATACGTAATATGTATTCTTATTAACTTTCCCCTCTGTTGCCTGTATATTCCAGTCCCCAGGCTGTGGAAAATTGTTATTACTGATCTTTTGACTCTGATATGATGAGAAAATGAATCTCATTTCTTTCAGTGAACGTAGCGTTGAGTTTAGTTCTGCATATTTCCTTTAAATCAACTCTATTCATTCAGTCTCATTGGCCCTATTTGTGTGCTCACATGTCATCTTGTTTATTGCTTCCCAGGATCTGCTTTCATGTCACCAGCCCTATCCTCAGCCCCCCTCTCCTCAGTGTTAACAGGGGAAGGTGAAGAATGAAAGATCCAGAGCAGCTGATGGTATGGTAGAGTATGAATGCTTCACATGACAGTGATGGATTAATGTTCCTGTGCTGTAAGTTTGTATTTATAAATCATGACTTGTCCCGAGGATAACACAAAGCAATGTATCTGTCTTGCCTGTCCTCTCTTGAAAATATTTAGTGTGAAAACTTGACTGGCTGTTGATCGATATGTAGCTCATACAGTATTAAATACTCTCTCCTGTGTGTTGGGGTTTGGATCTATTTGTTATGTTGCAATTGCAGTTCTCAAGTGTCTCAGCACTGCTGAAAGCCTGATGAGTTTTTAGGTGCATGTGTTGATTTATATGCATATTTATTTGTATACAAGTGATAAAAAGTCAAATTGATTGCAGAAGGGTTCTATGGATTACGCACGTGTCTTACAGGTGTTTTGTAAATCAGTTTTAATTTAAACATTAATTAAAAGTTATCTATGTGATCTGGATGTCCCCATGTTTTATTTAATTGTCTCCATTATTCAAACCGGCTTACCAGATGTAAATCATCATCATCGTTGGCCAACACCACAAAGGGTTATTTTTTTGACGTTACATAACATGTGATTACGTAATGGCTGGGAAATCTTACATGTGGCTTCACTGGAAGTTACAAACTGAATTGCTCTGACTCAAAATAATATGAAAGTGTAAGGAACTGTGCATTTAATCCTTTATTATCAGTTTAAATAGGACAATGTAATACAGCTGCAATATTCTGTTCAGTTTGAGATCATTCACAAATTTTTAATAATAATATTCAGTGTACAAGAGTAAACCTTGATTATGTATTTTATTTAAATGAAATCACACAAGATAATACTTTTTGGTTTCCAAAGTGCAGAATATACCCATGGTACCAGAATATACATTAAACACAATGCTACAATACAAATAAATATATATGCATATCACACCAATATTTTACATTCAGTTTTGGCAAAAAACAAACAAACAAACAAACAAACAAAAAAAAAACAAACAAACAAACACTTAAACAATATAGCAGCTTTTTGGATAAATATTTAGGTCAATAAAACTTAGTTATGTCTTGTAAATGAAGTTTAAATGGAAATGTAAGAAAATGGAAATGGAAGACACACCCTCTTTACTCCTCTTGTTTCGCTAGGACACATGATGACTTCTGTCCAACCCAAAATCCTGCTAACATCCTCCCCATAAAGGAGCTCTTTATCTTCTGCAGCAGTCTGATCTCCTTTCTGCCTTCGCTCCCCTCTCCCTCCTTTATTTCTTCAACTGCATAAAAATTGATGACCCCAGCTGGATGGTCAAGGTACACCCCGATGGTAGTGCACTGGGGAATATCCCAGATTTCTGTGCTAATGCCATTGAACCACACCTGGTAGTGGGATCCACCCCACCCGAGACCCCAAGACTGCTCATTCTCTCCCAGTCCGCAGGGTCCATCACTTCCCCTCCTCCCTGCCCCTTCATAGGCGACTCCGACGACCACCCATCCTGTATATTTCACTTCCCAGTAAGCTCGAAAACCCAGGACGCCTTCTTTGCAAAGAACCTAAAAGGAGGAAGAAGAGGATGAAATCAGTTGAGCACAGGAGAAATTATTATTTTGCATTGCAGATTTGTTGTTTAAAACCTACCTGGGGAGTATGCTCATATCTCTCTGGTCTGTCCAGGACAGGACAAGTGACATCATCAGTCATCCGTGACACCTTAGATCCACCCTCTGTGATCCACAGCATCTTATTGGCTGTCTTGTCATCCAGGGAAAGGTTGATCCAGTCTGTGGGATGTGGAAAATATGCAGTCATGACAGTAAAATAGAGGAACTTTTAAATGATTCTTAGAGGATTTTATATATTCTTACGTTTTAGAAGATCAGCTCTGCATGTGGGCTCAGGGATGTTGGGCTCGTAGTCTGGGATGTTTTCTGAGTGATGAGAAAAGGTCACGTTGTGGGCAGCCGATAACACGATGATGACAAGATGATAAAGTAACAAGCAAAAGCAACAGCTGTTGATAAAAATAAATAGGAGGACAGTTTTGTCATGGTTTACCTGTTGGAGAAGCCGCATCTTTAGATTTTGTGCCTGTAAATATAAAACATGCATGACTGCTAGTTATTGGATACTTATTGGATAGTTTGGTTTTAGTGGGTTAGGTTTTGGCAAATTTAATTTGTTTTGGATCGTTATTTTTGGCCATCCAAGACCATTCAACCTGTCATTAATCACAATTTCTTTTATTTCCTAAATTAAAAGTTAAAGTGAGTCTACATTCATCATGTAACTGTTCAGCAGAATGTAGACTAAACTAGAACTTGTTTAACTAAACTAAAACTTTAATTTTATGAGACAAATTCTGTAATATTCATTATGTATTATCTGCTAAGGACAAGTAAGGGAATTCACTCACCAGGTCTCCCAGTTGTAGGCATGATTCTCTTATTGGGAGCACTGGTTGGCATCTTTATCGCTTCTTGCCGTGTTGAGGTTTCCTGAATGTTCACGTCTGTCAGCGGCATACTGCTGCGATGATACAAATGGCTTCTTTATATACTCCCCTGGAAAGGGGGGTATTAAAGGTTTTGGGGGGCCCCTGGGGCTCCCTAAGAGAAATTTTGGTAAGGTATGTAGAGATAATGAGCTCACTAATGGGCGTGCCACAGGGTTTGCCAAGGATATTCAGGTCAGTGCCAACACCTGACCCGCTGACCCATGTTTATCTGAGTAGTTCAATATGCTTTTACAATTACCCTGTCATCTCTTTATAATGACATTTTGGAAACTAATAGCTGTCCAGGAATGTACAGAACAGAGAGGTTACATAAGACTGGAAGATCGGAGCTTTTTTAACAGCATTTTTAGACCTTTCAGAAATGGTGATGGAGAGAGGAACCTGGTTCATTTGTTTGTTGAGTTTCATTTCAAGAGGAGTTCATTTCTGTCACTTTTAAAGAAGGTAACGATATATTACTTCTTACACTTTACCTGATTTTCTCTGTTCTAGAATTTAATTCTGTTTTGTGGTTGAGTTTGAATCCTTGAATGTCTGTGTTTAGATATTAAAATGTTTCCTTCATACCATGTGTTCCCTTTACATATCAATATACTGTTCTGTAGGCACTGTGCTTGTAAAAGTAAATTTAAAAAGTGATTGATTTAAAAACAACCCATAGATGTTTACAAAGTGGTAACATTGTCTGAAGAAAAGTGATCTGATTCAAAATGAAAGTTTTCTGCCAAGTCCATTACAATGAAAATGTGAGAGATGTATTTTCTTTCCCCCTTACATTTAAGGTTGGGTTATACTTATTTAGCATAACGTTGGTACAATTTCGAACAGTAGTTCTAACATAACACAAGATATTAAGGAATCTAGATTCTCTGAAAGGCTACAAACTGAAGCCATGACCTTGAACATCCTGAGAAGCCACTGAACTCTCACAGCTCATGTCTTTTGGCAGAGGCCTCTCGTCTGTCAGCAGTGTTTTGAAAGGCTGGTGCCTCTGGTTTCTGCGTGACCTATGAGAGGAGAACTGGAGGAACTCAGATAAGTATAAATGCAAACCCAGTAGCCAGTATGTCCTCCTCTTTATTTTCAATAAATCCCACTGTGTTGTCTGGGACAGTTCTAGTTTCTGGTATGTATTCTTTAGTATGTCGGTTGCACTGCAATCAGTGCTCCCAGTCACTCATCTACTTGGTCGGCCAGGAATACAAGGACGAGACAGCCTTGACTAGAGGTTTTGGCAGAACGCTTACATATAAACACCCCAGACACACATCCTGACAGTGGGGGGTTTATGATCAGTGACATACTTTTTCTTTTAACCTATGCTATGAGCATTAAGGCATTTGATTGTCAAGGGCTGATGCGATAATACAGGTCAAGAGTGTAGCTAAGCTTGGCACGAACCGAGGCACCTCCAGTCAAGTGACTCGTAGTCAGTATTTAGGTTGTACTGGGTTGTATTTTTATATGTGTAATTTGATTTTGCTTTTTGCATACCCTACAATGTATGATTACCATATGTTATTTCATACCATGTATTTAATTGACTTGTTAATGGTTACACTTGAATGATGTCAGTTGGTCTTGTTTGTATTTTCATCACTATAAACGAATTGGATTTATTCTATAGATGTGCTTTATTGTGAAATTAATCAAAAACCTGCAAGTGAAAGTAATAAATTATCTTTACTATACAATTTATTTAGTATAATTAAAGAACCAGTGTTTGCAACACCCTCCACTCACCTTCTTGTTCCAAGAATGAAGGAGAAACAGTGGCCAGGAATAATGCAAAACTTCCTCTCTTGAGCCAGTGTTTAGTTTGTCAGTTCGGGGCTACTGTAAACACATGGCTGTACAACATGGCCGATACGTGGAAGAAGCTCCACGGCATCTAAAGATATAAAAGCCTCATTCTCAGGTCATAGAAACATAAATCTTCTTATCTTATTCTTATTTTTGTGCAATTATATACTAATGAAACATAGTTATACGTTATATTTCTGCCATAATCTGTTAGTAGAGCCACATACTTTTGACACACTAGACATTGTTAAACCTGTAATAAAACTTAATTATGTTGACAAAAATAATATTTTTAAGACATTTGAACACATTAGTAAATGCAGATTTTTTTTTTTTTTTTTTTTGTTGATTCTTATATTTTGAACTTAAGAGTAGGGAAACTCTGTAAATTCAGACCTGTACTGTAGTGTATCGCATGGCTCATTCCTCTCTAGAGAGTGAATGCTAACTTTTTACACTTTCAAATTGTGAACATATTGATGGTTTTTCAATATGCTGTCCATTTGCACCTGTTCAAACTCACATTTTGCAGCTGCATATGTCTGTGTGTGTCTGTGTACACCAATCACCCTATCCACCATCAATGCATCAAAGCTGTCACTGTGCAATGTGGAGAGATCAGTGGTAGTGATGTAAAGAGAGGGGGGTGGGGTTTACTTGGTAACAGGGGGTGTTCTCCAAACATCGAAGCATCCATCTAACCTTTTTAAGAAAAACTGTACATACACAGCTCCAATTACAAGCCTCTTTCCTCCCCCCCTTCCTATTGGCAACTTTTATCTGACGCTTGTGTCCACGCCACTCGCTCTTATTCCTTCACCTCTGTCCTGCATTAAAGGTATATAAGAGTGGCATTAAGTTGTCACACAGTGGAGCCAACAGAGACTCATCACACTCAGAGAGACCAGTGACATCAGGGTGAGACAGGCTTACTACCGGTATCAAGATGCCCACCACAACGAGAATCATTTCTGACACCCGGAAGTCAGATAAAGGTGAACTTTATTTTCTGAATTTCACACAGTTTGAATAAAATCCTAATTCTCATACATTTTTGAACAATTCTGTTTAAAATACATAAACCTTTAACCTGCAGCATACAGTATGATTTACTGCCTCTAATACATAATTAATTATCAGTAATGCTTCGAATGTACTGATTTAATAACCCCAGCCTGTGCATGCAGCAGTATGGCTTTTTTATTATCCTCTGTGGCAGATCCTGAGTGAATGGGTCACTAGAGTTTATGCCTGTGTGGAAAAGGGCAATATTTCACTGACTGATTTCATGCCTATTGTTATGAGGGGCGTATAATGGTTTTATTGCCTGGGGAAAAAGGGTTTGCAAGTGTCAACATCATCTGCATTAAAAACGATTTAACATGCTGCATGTATTTAACATGCTGTATGGACAGTATAATGCCAGTCATAAACTGGGGGAGTAGGATTGTAGCTGGGGTATTCAGTATAATCTAGTCTGAACTCAATGATGTGAGAACAACAAAAACAGATGTAGACACGTATAGTCTCACATCTTGGTTGCAGTTGCTGCTGTTTAGAATATATTACCAGTATAATTGTTAATTTTTTTTAATGACAAAAACATGAATTAACATTAGTATAAATAAAAAAAAAAAAACACTTCCTCACACACTTAAATTTGACAGTACCACAACTGAAACAGATGCAGCGAGCAGTTAATCAAAAACATTAATTCAAATCCCATCACAACTTGACTAACAAGCCCCGTTCGGATTACCCGAGCGGGGTTGAGGAATGCTTTTAAGCTTAAATATTTTGTATGTGTAGTTGTAATGAGAACGGACAAAGCAGTTATTTTCATCACCTTGTGCTATATCTAGACAGGTGGCTTAACATTCTCGGAGGGTGTCTTTCAGCCGCCAATCAACACAAAGATAAATATCATCTCATTTAGATGTGACACGCATGCCACATGGCATAAAAATAACCGTTAAGTTTGAAAAATGTGGATGATGATGACAAGAAGATTTAAATGCGCTGGCAGAGCTTCACGTTAAACTTTTTCTTAACATTTACAACAGGATACAAAACCTGCAATATTGTACATTAATTAATTAGCTTAAAATTCGTGAGTTTTGTTATTCTTTCTGGCTAAATCTTTACACAAATTGATTCATTTATTGAGATGATGCTGATTTATGAATCATTAATAGTTTATTTTGGAGGTGATGTTGCCTGTTGATATAAATAAAACACGATGACATCTTAGGACTGAGGGGATTAAGTGTCTCCTCTTCTTGATCTCCGTCCATAACAAAAAAACTGGAGACGGAATTCTTACACAATACCAAAGTATTAGTTACGAAGCTGGCATTAGGGATAAGCCTGCTATATAATTGAGCAATTATTACTTTATTATTATGTCTAAGGATTAAGAACAAGTGTTACAATCCATCATCAACACAAAAGCTATTATGCAATACAGCCACTTGTGATTTAAGACTGGATTTAAAGGTCCAGTGTGTAAAATTTGGGGGGCTCAATGAGTATGAATGGAACTGTGTTTCCATTGGTGTATAATCACCTGAAAATAAAAATCATCATGTTTTTGTTATCTTAGAATGAGCCTTCACAGATGCCACATGTCCTCTTCATGGAGTCGTTGAACTGCCATGTTTCATCAGTAGTCAAAAACTAGTTCTGCATAGGGCTTTTTGCATTTGTCGTGCTTTTTGTGGCCACTGTAGTTTCTCCTTCTAGTAATGGAACAGAGAGTTAGTCAAAGTGCAATCAATCAGAAACTACACCCTCCACACCGGTCCTTTAAAATCCTGCTCACTTTTTGAATGACTTTGCTCAACTCTTCTGGTTGCTATTTACCTCAGTAAACAAATATTGGATTTACATCCCACTTTTTCTTGTCTGACAGCCTGCTTCATGTTGTGCTCTAGTGTGACCCTGTTGCATGTGAGGTGTCTTGATCATTCCAACCGCATGGCATGAATCAACCACAGACTCCAGAAAGAATGCAGTTGCTGATGTGATGATCTGACAGAGGCAGATGGTTTTCTAAGTATACACTGTTTTGCAGTGGCTCACTTCATCATCTGTTGAGACACACCTGACACATACCATAGCCTATAGTATTTATAACAGCCAAGTCTGTTGATCCTAATATAGGTTGTGCTGGTGAAAACAATTTTTTTGTTTGTTTGTTTATTTTTTTGTAGAAAAAAAAGCCAAAGCTGGAAACACACCCATAGGTAAGATGGTCACTTTATTATACACTGTTTTAAAGACAGAAAAAATGTCATCTGTCTACTGTTCCCCTGACCTTGTCTCAAATTTTACTGATGTCGTTTTGTCTCTCAGTCCCAGTCTATGAGCCAAATATCCCCGAACCAAAATGCAGAGCTGATCTCATCAAACGTGAGATTCTTACTCTTTCACCTCATTTTATCTCTCACAATTTGGTCCAAAGATTTTTTTTATTGCATCATTGTTTCTTTCTGCTTATTTAGACTGGTTCGACCTTTCCCTCGATGACAAGACAGCCAATAAGTTGCTGTGGATCACAGAGGGCGGTTCTAAGGTGGCCCGTATGACTGATGATGTCACTTGTCCCGTCTTGGATAGACCAGAGCGATATGAGTATTCTCCACAGGTACAGTATGAAGATGCACTCACGCATGAAGTGCCATGAACTTGTCATCGCCATGCCATAGCTGGTGGAGTTTGATGTGATTGTAAAACACAACACTATTATGACCCAGAGGGATGTCCCCTGTGTTTATTTAAATCATGAGCCAACTGTTTTGGTTTTGCATACCGGAGAAAGCGAGCCTTCTCTAAATTCTCTATAGTGGCAGCTACAATAAATCACAGGTTGCCTTAGATTCCCTCTAAATTACGCTGTCGTTCTCATCCACATTCCAAAAGGTTCTTTGCAAAGAAGGAATCCTGGGCTTCCGAGGCTACTGGGAGGTGGAGTTTTCAGGATGGGTCGTGGTCGGAGTCGCATATGAACGAGCAGGGAGGAGGAACAGTGACGGTTCTTGCGGCCTGGGAGAGAACGGGGAGTCCTGGGGTCTTGGCTGGAGTGGTTCCAGCTATAATGCCTGGCACGAAAGCCAGAATATAGAGATCGTGGGGATTCCTAAGTTCTCCACACTTGGAGTATACCTTGACCAGCCTGCTGGTATCCTTAATTACTACGCTGTGCAGGAGGTGAAGGAGGGAGAGGAGAGCACTGGGGGGAAGGAGGTTATACTTTTGCAGCAAGTTAAGACCTCCTTTACGGAGAAAATGATACCAGGTTTCTGGGTGGGGCTACAGTCACATTGTTTGATTTTGAAGAAGGAGGAATAAAGGACTGACTCAATATTATATTATCATAAGTCAGTCATGAGCTGAACTGCCTGAGAGAGGAGCGAAACTATCTCCTCCTTTTGTATTAAAGCCGCTGTTATGGCAGCTTCAATACAAAATGACTGGACAACACCAACACAGTCACATTTTTCTTCCATATCATTGGAACATTAACCACAACAGCTTGCATAAATCCTATGCACATTACATCATAATTAAAACGGCGCACATGAAATATATTCCTTATATTCAGTATATCTGTGGCACATATACTGTACATAAGTGAGTAAATTTCAGTAAAGGGAATAAAGTGCAATCCTGTTGGGGTTCAGTTGGGATTGACCTTCCATTGCTTTGGACTTTCCTGAAACCACCGGACCATCAAGGTTTATACCGATATCTTTATATATATATATATTTATATTCCTCCATTGTTATTGTTTGTTATGAATGTATAGGGTTACCTAGTTTGGTATGAATGATAATAAATATAAAAACACTGAGTAAGACACATTTTTGTCTTGGTTTGTTCATCCAAATATTCGCATGACAGCAGGACTATGCAAAAAGTGCTGAATGAATTTACTTGATACGTTTCTTTATAAATACATGGTGCCCTTGACAACAACAAAACATTAGGACAGGAACCCGTCATTCAAGACTGTGTTCATTGAATGTGTTAAGGTGGGGTGTACTGGATCAGCTAGATTGGATGAGCTGATGTGTTAAAGGTCAGCTATATGGAAGTCCCTTATATGTCTAACTGGTGCCTATTGTTTAGAAGAAACCGACTACTACTGTATTATGAAAACTTAAGGGCGTATGACAACACAGCAACACATGCTCAGAGCGTCATCAGTGACTGGCAGGAAAACAACTAATCACAGAAGTTTCCCTCTGGCTAATCCAACCGCTGTAGCAGGTTGAGTTTTATCCTTTTTCCCTTTTACTAAATTATCACCAGGCTTGAATCAATGACTCACCTGCAACCCAATACAAAAAACAGGTAAATGGCTCTACAATAATTAACCAAATGTATCTGTTTTGTGCCCCCCACATACTATTTAACCTTGCTAATTGTTTACTCTTCTCTTGTTGGACAGGAGCTGATCCTGGCAGGCTGATCCTTGGCTGGTGGTGTTTCTTCACTGATCCTTTACTGTAGAGGACTCATGGAGTCATTTGGATGGTGTAGGGTGTTCGTCTGTAATGCGCAGCATTGTCATATGCCCATTTTGAATTTGAATTTGATGCCAACACCTCTCAAAAACGTTGGGACAGGGTCATGTTTACCACTCTGTTGCATCACCTCTTCTTTTAGCAAGGTGAAATTTTGGGTTTTCTGAAATGTATTTTGTAAAATGCTTTGTGAAATGTCATGGTAGTGCAACATAGCAGTCTCCGTGGAAGAAAGCCTGTCTCTGTAGACATAAGAGCAGCATTCTGAGGTAACAAAATGCAGCATCTCTTATTTTTAGGGGCTTATACACTAATGAAAACATAGTTATGCATATTATATTTATTTTCTTCCATATTCTGTAAAGAGAGCCCCCTAAATCCTACACACTTTACCTTCAAGCAGCACTAACAAAGACCAAACTCTTCAGTTTTATTCTTTTCTATATGCTGAAGGTTTTTACAGAGGGGTTGTAAAATATGCCAACAAAATTAAACAAGAATTAACTTTATCCAGTGTTCAGATTCCTGTTCTGGAAACCTTTGCAAATTTGCGAATTGTATTTGCCTAATTAAACATAAAATTTTAGAAAACTTGGTGAAATTCCATCCACCCTTACAATTCTCAGTTTAATCACTGTCTTTCTGTTTTGCCCCAGCAAATGTTGCCAGGCGAATTATGATATATTTCTGTAAGTTGAAGGAAACTCACCTGCAGCAAGAAATGCTCCAATAAATGAAAACTTTACTAATACTGGCATTCTTGCTGACTTGGTAACTAAGTTATGTGAGAGTCTTAGTAGATTTTGAAAATAGATGGTTACCCGAGCCATAGCTCATCATCTATCACATAGTTTAACATCTTTTGTCCAGTTTGACTGAGGTGTCTCTGTTTATGTGGTCCTGCTCACTTACGCCTTTACCAGTCATGTTGACAAAATTGACAAGTCCAGTTTCAAAGTTTCATTCATGTTTGGAACCATCTTCATGCTTTTCTGAACACACTACTAAAGTTTCAGGAGTGTCAAATGCCTATGCTAGACACTCTTATATCCATATGTCAAAGTCAAGTGCAGACACCCTCTTGACCCCCTGCCGAGAACCTGCTCCACTGACCTCAACACCTCTTTCAGACACTCCATAAGTGCCTCTGCAAATCTTCACCAGGGGTATAAAAGTCAAGTGGAAGACGACTTTGTATCTTTACTTTGGATGAATGAAAGCGTGTTGAATCCTCTGAACGTGGATTATTATCACACAGCCTCAAGATGCCAAGTAGAGCCAGTTCAACAGTTATTCTCTCAGAGACCAACAAACAAGGTACAAGTTTTTGCTGTGTAATAAACATGTTATGGTTAAGCATTCTCTCAAATTTGTAAATTTTATATCTGCTGAGATGGATGCTGACAGATGTGTGCCTCAGCTAAGTGCTTTATACAAACAAGCTCCTCTGTTTGTTTGCCTGGCTAGATTTAATAAGAAAAGCTTATACATGGAGGTTGATGCAAATCTTCTGCCTGCTCTTACTTAGATTGGCTGTTTTGTCAAGTCCTGTAATTTTGGATTTTGTTAGCTCAGCATGTCGAATAAGCGTGTTGTACCATAATGAGATGTGTCAAAACACCCATACATAGAAAGTTTTACATCATTTTAGACCTTCAATTAAAGTACATGCACTACATGTTTTGATTGTTTCCATAATAGATGTACAGGATAATATTTTGGAATTAAAATTCAAGTATCAAGAAGAAGAATAGGAATGATTATACCTTCACTCACTGAGTTGATACTGAGTGGAAAATGATGGTGCAAGCTTTTCAGAATAAGACACTATTGTCAAATGCCATAAATGTGTAATGTTGAAAATGCACGACATGATACAATCATAAAAATAGACATGCCAGATTGTCCTGTCACTTTAGCCTCTCTCACAATTGGCTTTGAAGGTTTATGAATAAATTAGATTCTACATTCTTTGAAAAATACCATGTTAAAATCAGTGTAGTGTTTCATGTCAGGATTGTTAAAGTGTTGCAACATGTGTTTGTGTGAAACAGGAAAAAACATTTCTCACATACTTGCAGCTTAACCTTTGACCTTAACCTTTTTAGGGAATAAAGTTAAATCGAACAAAAATGAGAAGACAAATGCAGGTAAATGGACTCAACGCATGCATTAACCTTTATTCATAATGTTTATATAATGAACATGACCTTTAATTTTCCTCTCCCTCTCCTCCCTACAGAAAATGTTTCCGTTTATGTGCCGAACATCCCAGAGCCAACAAGCAGAGCTGAGCTCATGAAGTGTAAAAGCAGTTCTTTTTTCTCAAACTATTGAATGTTCAGCAATATTTTCAAGAATTTATTAAAAGTACTACGATTGATTTTCTCCTACAGACTGGATGAACTTGTCTTTAGATGATAAGACGGCCAACAAGATGTTGTGGATTTCTGACAGTGGGTCTAAGGTGTGTCGTAGAACTAAGGAGGTTTGTCCTGTCCTGGACAGACCAGAGAGATATGAGTACTCTCCACAGGTAAGAAAATAACACAAATACATATACAGGCTATCTGGAAAAGAAAGAAATGATTTCACTTTTTATTTTTTCGTTTCTTCCAAGGTGGTCTGCAAAGAGGCCATTTGGAACATGCGGGCTTACTGGGAGGTGGAGTTCTCTGGGTGGGTGGTAATTGGAGCTGCCTATGAAGGAGCAGGACGGAGGGCACATTCTGGTCCGAGTGGCCTCGGAGAAAATGAGGAATCTTGGGGTCTGTGTTGGTCAGGAACGTGTTACCAGATCTGGTTCAATGGTATCAACAAAGACCTAAATGACATACCGTATTGCTCTACAATTGGCGTTTACATTGACCAGCCTGCAGGGATTATAAGCTTTTATGTTGTTAGTGGTGAGGGGGCAGAGAGGGAGGTTAAGCTGTTGCATAAAGTTGAGACTACCATTGAGAAAAAGATTCTTCCAGGTTTCTGGATGGGAATTCAATCCTCATGCACAATACTGAAGAAACCAGAATGAATTGCTAACGCTAAAACAGATTAAATCTGTGTTGATGATGCTACAGTCACATTTTAACACTCAAGTTATATTCCCACAATTCTCATTTAATACTTATATTTGTTTTTAATTGCAGTTAAGTAAACAGTTAGTTCTATTCTGTTTGTTAAGTTGTGAAAAATTTGTATTAGACTTGTCAAAGGTTTTTGAGAAATATTCTTTTCCATTTTCGTGTGCTTTTTTCATCTGATACTCTTTTATTGTATAATGTATGTCTGCCTCTATCGCATCACACTGGATATTTATGAGCTGATTATGATATTTATGAATGTTGTGTCCTGTGACTTTATGAAATCTGAAATAAAGAATGTATTACTATAAACAAATGTTTTAGACAATTTCTTCAAAATATCAAAATAGTATTTCCCTTCTCATGTTGACATTGACTTTGTTATACAGATAAAAGCAACAAAAACAAAGCAGCACATTTTCTACAGAAAACCATTTAAAATTAAATTAACACAATCTAATTTACGGCTTCTCATTTTTCTGTCTAATGGGACTTAAAGACTGTATGTTCCTAAGATGTGTGTACACAAGTGCTCACAGAATCGATCCCCTCCAGGTTTTGCTGAGTAAAGAAAGAGTGAGAATTGCTCCCCTCCGGGTTAAAGGGGATCACTTTGATATGTGAGAGGCTCCAGCTTGAAGATCACTTTCCCACTCTGACAGGTGGGCCTCAACTTCTGCCGCCTTCACACCTAAAGCATAAGCTTTACGGGAACTAAAAGTGGGAACACTGACAAATGCAGAGTGTTTACAGTCCTAGGGGTCCAGTGCATCACGCAAGTTTATTTAACAAGCGGCAAGAAGAATCCCAGTGAGCGACTGCACACGCAATTCATGCTGCTGCTATTTCATACACTTCAACTGCTGTCATTTCTCTTACATACTGTACAATGAAGGTCATGTGAAACTGTTATACAGCTATACAAACATTTATAAAGACACAAGTGGCTATAATTAATATTGTTTTAATAACATGTATCAAATGACTGTTTATACAATGTGACAATGTGAAATGGATTGACCTACATAAAATTATCACCTGAATCTTTGTCTCCTCTCGGCTTTACAGAGCTTTGTAGTGAGTTTTCGCTGATTATTTAGCTGTACGGCCACAACTTTATTGTTTTGGTTCACTCTCGATTCTCTCACAGCAATGAATCGCCCACAGCAGTTAATTTGAGCTGTTTTAAGGGAAAACGCTCTAAAAACCAACTGTACACAAGCAGCTCAGCACCGACAGACAGACAGACAAAGTTAGCAACTAGCTTGTTAACATAGAGGCGCATTTAACTGCTAAAGAGTTAGATGTTTCACTCAAGAGTTGCTTGGACAGGTAACACGACTCCAGATTAATGATAATGTTGCTTCATAACTGCTGAGTGTGTATATAAGCAACTGTTTCCTAACATGTCTTTCATATCAACGTAAAATGTAATAACATGTCAATTTTGTGTTCAGAACTTGTTTCTGCTGTCCCCAAGTGGCCAAAAAGTTATTGCAAGTTTAATAAAACATATGCTATCATTCTAATTTATTTTAAAGCTTGTAATGCGCATTTGTCATTTATCATTAAAAGGTCAAACTTGCAACTATTAGACTACGTCTTTCCAAGTCAGTGGTTCTTAACTTTTCTCTGGCATGTCCCCCTTCAGAAGCCGAAAAAGTTCACACCCCCAAAAATCCCAAATTTGTATCGATCATTAACAATGATAAGTGACGAAGAGGTCAGCACAATAGAATCAGCAAACTCCTGGTCATACATGCCCATAGATTAAAAAAATAAGAACAATACTGAAATACATCAAATGTAAAATTGTCCTTTTGTGTAAAATAATGTGATATGTGGTGACGCAAATCACAGTTGAGATATGCCCCACAATTTTATTTATATATGGGGGAAAGATTCCTAAATTTACAAAAGAAATGCTCCTGAACATTGTAGAGAGGCCTGCCCAAAACACACTTGCATTAATCATGCTGCTTTCTCGATATGTCAGGTGGATGGATTGCCTTGGAACAAAAAAAAGTCTCAGATCTTTTATTCTGAACTGAAAAACGTGTTGCTTTCATATTTCAATTCAGTGTAGTTACATAACTGGATGTATATATAACTCTTACAGCACCTCTATATTTGAAGTAGTTCCTGAGAAAAGCAGGAGTGTGAATTTATAGTCAGTAAACTCGACAGCTAAACCTATATGACAGGTACAAACATCTATCGTGGTCCAAAGAAAACACAACCGGAGACCATGATCCAAGAATAATCACACCCAGAGTGCCAGCGGCCTGCATGTTTGTATCTGGATAAGCATATGCGAGGCATGTGAGTGGTAACTCTAAGCTCATGTCATGAGCGGTGTGGTAGAAGCTATATCGGTGACACATATAGCATGACATATAGGTTGGAGGGGAAAGTGTCCCATATTTCATGTTGCTCTGTGCATCGCTTTGCACAGATGTAAGTGAATAAAAACTTCAAATGAAATTTTAAACGTTTTACAACAAATCCAGTAAAAGAAAGTTATTTCTGGTCTTTCTAATAAGCCCACATCTAACTACGATAGAGATGAAGTGTCACATGTTTCATTTATTAACAAAATAAAACAAAAAAAACAGTTTTTTTCCATCGTCCTCGGTCCTCCTTCTTGTAAGCAGCTTGATGAGTTGTGTTCAGTAGCTGGTTCTAAATTACATCTACATCATCTCAGTGCACTCCCATAGTATCATTCCCATGTGGTCAAACACCGCCCTATCAATGATACGCCGCCTCATTTATTCTAACACTATTGGTCCCAGCAGATTTACTGTCATGTAGCTACTGGCCGCTTTCAAACTGTCTACAGTCTAACATGGTCTGGTGGGAGCATCAGTTACACTTTCTCTTTTTTCCTGCCTGTGTTTGTATGTACAAAACACACACATACACATAAAAAAATACACATTCACCTTGTCCGTGTCCACTGTCAGTCATGCACATAATTACAGATACAAATTAGAATGTGTTGTTATTGTAGTCCACACAGGATTAACATTAGGATATTTACATAGTCTGTTTATGGTTTACTGTTGAGATGTTTTTGTTTTTTGACACCACCAGCATAGGTTGTATTGAATGGAGACAACTACATTTATGCTGGAAGCTGACCAAATGAGATCAATGTGATCAATGATTGATTGATTGGATTTTTACCAGCTTTCATATGCATGTAGGTGCCACTAGAACTCAACTAGACAAAATGTTACACAGCAAACCTTCAAATATGTAACCACCAATAATATAGATACAAGAATATAAATATATATATCAGTTTTTTTCTTATACATTATAGTGTATATATATATATATATATATATATATATATATATATATATATATATATATATATATATATATATATATATATATATATATATATATATATATATATATATATATACACACACACACACACACACACACACACACACACACATATATATATATATATATATATATATATATATATATATTTATTCAAAATAAAGGTTAGTTACATGTTAACTCCAAAGTTTTAGTAAACAAACTACTATATGTTACACATGATCAAAAACATTTAAATCTGTGTCTGGTGCTAGTAATTGTATTAAAATGTCCGAATGAAATTAAGAGCACAAACAGGCTCCAGTATTATTTAGTAAAGTATTCTAGTGTTTTAGACTGTGTGATTGTTTTGTTTATTTTGGATTGTGAACTGTGGTTTTAATCCAAGAAGACTGCTATTCAAAAAATGATTGCATGTGGATTCTGATAACATTTGACTGGTTTATTGTTTCTGTATATTTATGATCAAATTTGCAGGTGTCGGGGGTAAGCAGTTTACTCAGGTATTGTACTAAAAAAATTACACTGTACACAGTTTTGAGGTGCTTGTACAATACTGTATTATTTTTTTATCATTTCTATTTAATGCTATATAAACCTGTGATGAGCTTACTTTATACAATATCAACATATGTTACAGAGTAATCTACCCAGCAATATATAAAGTAATCAAAATGAGCTCAGCCTTGACCAAAATATTAAAACGGTGTCTGAACAGCATTGCATCATTAATGCCTATAAAAATGATATGCTAATAACCATAGAAGCCATATTTTTATTATTTTACTTTTGATACTTTTGGTACTTTTCTGTATATATGTAATTGTACTTAAGTAACATTTTGAGGAGAGGACAGGACCTTTACTTGTAATGGAATATTTTTAGATTGTGATATGTCCGTGAATGAAGGATCTAAATACCTCTCCAAATTTGTTTTATTGAGCTGTGTTTAGTCAATCGTGTTCTTCATTTTCTGAAGACTATAGCATAACCTGCTGTCAAAAGTGATTCATTACAAGTCAGACATGTTGACACTGGCTTCTGTATACACATTCTAACATAACATAGTTGTCATATTGCATCCTAAAGCTTTTCTGTGTATTTTAGCCACATTTAAAATATGTTACCTATTGATTTGATTTGAATCATTTTTGTCAGACTGTCAGAAGAAGCTTCATGTAACGTACAAAATTATTAAATGGCTCCATCTGCTGGATTATTGTTGTTTGTACACAACAAGACTAAAGACGTTTCACATTGCATGGACCCGTCTGCAGGCTGAGATGATTTTTACTGGTGCTGTAAGTAATGGCTTCCTGTCATAAACAGTATTACATTTGGAACACAATGAAATAAAAATGAGAAATGGAAATTGTCTTACTGGATGTAGACAGATCAGCTCCACAGATCAATTTCCAGTACTGATGAATTCTAAATTTCATGATGTAAAAACTTAATATTATAGATATTATGACTTTCTATAACACATGACACACATTACATTTTAGCTTATATTTAATAATTTGTCATATAGATATCAAAATAATTAAAAACTAAAAATGCTACTTGCAGGTTACATATATATGCTAACTACCTAGCCAGCTAACGGCTTGTAAGCCTTGCTTACACTATCAGTGTGAGGAGACACTGTTAACTGCAGTTACCTCTGTTACAATTGTAAAGATATTCCACAGAGAAAAGGAGAAAAGTAACATTTTATTAAGATTAAAATTGGGTGGATTTTTAACAATGTATTGAATTATTTACACAGTTCATCGCACTTTAGGGGCTCCATATATTACAGGTTCATGTGGTCTCAATTGTGCTCTATCTCAACCTAACTGTCTTTTGTCAAGAACCACATTTCCCATAAGCCTTGAAACCACTGCCCCTGCTTCCTAAATGCCCCACAGGTTGTTTACTGTGTAATAGTAGATGATAAGTAGCCACGCAGCTGTCTGTCAACAGGGCTGATTGTGTAGTATGTTAAAAGGGAGGGGTCGTAAATATCTGGAGGCAGACTCATTCGTCCCCCGCGAGAACTGGACATCCTGGGCATCCTGGGCATCTGAGGTCACGACCTTCCTGGTCAAAACCAAATGGCCTGGACATGTGAGATACTAATTATAAGATGGCATGATTACTATTTGAGTGTTGAACAATGGTTTGACTGTTTTTTTTGCTGTACTTTTGCTCTTCATTCATAGCTTTAAATATAGTGCCACCAACCAGTCAGGCCTTCAGGCTGCTTTCCTGTGAGAGCAATTTTAGACTTGACTTTTCTCCTATCTCCTTGTTCTTATCAAGCTCTTAAAATGCCTTTCATAGCTTCCTCTTGTACACCAATAATGTCAGCTCTCCTGAGGCATCTATCGTGGCCTGCTGCTGAATATCAGCCTGCACTTTTCCTTTGAGTGCTTTTTTTTCTGTCTGGGTTTTTGATATTATTCATGACTAGAAATGCTCTCGCTCTTCTCACCTCAAAGCACTGTACACCTGCTTTCTTACTGCTGGATTAGTGAAGCACCATCTCTCTCGTTGTACTGCGTGCGAGTCGAGTGTATCAGAGGTACTTCAGTTTCTATCTTGAGAATATGTGAAGAGGAGCTCCACTAGACGCTGACTAAGTGCAGGAGAAAACCTAAATAAGAGACCACCCTCTGGGAGAATGCTTTTGCCTAATTGTGGAAGTCTAGACTGACTAATTATATAACAATGAGATTATGAGTCATATCTAAATGTGTGTGTCATAGATTTATGTATGTAATTTACAAACAACTGTAGGTTTGTAAAAATTATTTAGTGTATAATTTATTAGTTTCTATTTTAATCCAATCTTCCCGTAGCTTTAGAATATAATTTAAGAGACTTGGTCTGATTGTTTCATGAGTTCTGTTTATAGTTTATAGCAAGTGCAACATAGCCGTAATCTTTGTACGCAGATGTGAGATTGAACCCTTCATACTGTGAATGTTTCGGCCTTTATCAAGGGTGGCATCCAAATCTTTAATCGTCATGAAGCTCGATCTAAATAGCTGGGAAATGAAATTCAAATAATGCAAAGGGCAGAGAAGAAGAATGAGAGAACAGCTGTTTTTTGTATAGTCACAAACCCACACTCAACAAAAGACAGAGAGGCTGTCAAGGGCAGGGTGAGAGGGAGGGACACTGAGGAAGAAGAAGAAGAAGAAGAAGAAGAAGAAGAAGGGGGGAGGAAGAAAGAAGGGGCTCACAGAGAGTGCACTGTTAGCGGACAGAAAAGCAGAGTGTTAACAGCCAGCGTAGGTAGATCACCGGACAAACACCGCTGCTGCAAGTCAGGACGGAGGGACGGAGTGAGAAACAGAGAGGGAGATTCACACGTACAAGGAGAGAAGAGGAGTATAGCAGGAGAGCGTTTGGGCAACAGGAGCTTGTGGTAGCCAGAAAGAGGGCAGCCAAGCCTGAGGAGATGCTGTGAGGAAACGTGCCAAGTGATGGAGCTTGAAGCAGCCAACAGGCGGGCACAATTAGTCAGGTACAGCAATATGGCATTTATTATGATTTATGTCTCATGTCATTCTGATCAATATTTTGAAAAGTAAAATTTATATAGTTTTTTTTACAGAAATATATTCTTTATTAATCCTGTATTTCCATTAGTTTATAAAAGTAAAGTTACCAGTTTGTTTTAAACTGAACATTTAAGGTTACAGTATTATAAAGCAGTGATGTGATGTGTTATCTGTTGCTGAACTATAACAGGCCCGCTGGGGGACTTTTCTCAGCTTTGCCAAGCTGTGATATCGCAGCTGTATTTACTCAGCTACTGTTAATGCCTTCTATAGTCCAACTTCACTGTCTAAAGCCATATGAAATAAGATGTGTACAATAATCCAGTATCCTCATTAGACAATCTTCTCAGGCAGTCAAACTAGCGTTTGTGGCAGCGCCTTACGTCACTACTTTACTTATCAAGGTCAAACGTATAGTGATGATTTTGTTAACATTCAAAGACAAGTGAATGTAGGAGACATGCAAATGTTTTTTTCTGATGGAGAAGAATGATATTTTCCAGGCCAGTGTATTCAACATGCTCTGTGTTCAACTTCACATGATGCTCCGAAGTCCTTGGGCACCACAAAGCACACTCTGTGTGGTACACAGACCCACCATTTGTCCTCCCCTCCATCCCTCTTTAGCATTTTAAGTCGTCTCCTCCTCCCCGAGCAAGTGACCCCCGCTGATCAAGAAGGAGATTTTCCAAATATTTCACAACACCCACGTAACCCCCAGTGGCTAGGAGGTTGTTAGTTTCTGCTCTCATTTCTTACAAAGACTTGATTGTTTTCTTTCTCATTTACTCTGTGTCTTACTTGTAGAGGATTGTGGTTGATATGAACTGTGGCAGCCAAACCATGTCAAACCACTGGGTCACCCACGAGTGCTTGTGGATGCTCAGCGTGAGACGTTTCTCATGAATTTTTATCTTCAAGTTGATCTGTATTGCTGTTTCGTGAAGGTCTACAATATATTATGTACAGCTGTAAGGGGCTGTGAAATAAAGCTTTGCCAAGGCAGAGCAGCAGCTCGTGTAGCTGAAAATCATCTGTAAATGAAGTCATTACATCATTAAACAAGACATATACTGTATATATATATATATATATATATATATATATATATATATATATATATATATATATATATATATATATATATATATATATATATATATTTACATACATAAATGAATACATGCACACAGTGTATACAGTACATATACACACAAAGCATTTTAGCATAAATATAGGGGGATATACTGTATGTATATACTGTATATAGTAGCAATATGTAAAGAAACTTTAAATTTAAGAAACGGTTCATACATAGACATACACTAGTAGCTACATGGCCTAAAGAAGACATTTAAGATGACAAAAAGTTATTTTCTAAATACATAGACACAGAAATACAGTAGAAATTTAAGAAATAGATGTTTGCTCCAATTCATAAAAAAAAAATCATGCTATATATAGTACTATAATTATTAATCTGCGACAAAAAAATAATAATTTCAGAAGATAAATAAAACAAATTTTTTAAGCACATATTTCTTTATTAGGAGTATATATTCTGCACATCTAAAATCTGGTGTCTATCTAGTATTTGAGTGCAATAAAAAGTTAAATGATAAAAGTGTGAGTACATATTTCCATAAATACATTATGCAGTAAAAGTTTTTTTTATATAACAAATGTGTACTGGGTTGCACAGTAGGTGCAGGTGCACCAAACATGCCACCGTGTGACCTGATACACTGAGCTAAATATGCTGATAAAACCTTGTAGTCATGTGCCTGAAGAGACAGCATGAAAACACAAACCAGTGACACAGTAAACCACACCCCTTCCTACACATTTGTCTTCGACATGCCACTTTACTTCCCCTGCTCCACACTCTTTTATCTTGGTTTTCTGTCCTCGACCGTCCACGCTGCAGTTCTGCAGTTTGGGACACATTCCAAATCCCTCTCGGCCTCTCATACCAGCCCTTCCCTGCTGCCAGATTGGTTTTCACACTGTCCCGGGCCCCTCCCTGCTACCACGGCGACGCAGCTGTCACCTGTCAGTTTCATGGTGGGGATGCACACCGGCCTGTTATGGCTCAGAATAGAATTGTGGGAGAGTTTCACTGGAAGTAGGAGATCACAACACCAAGTCTCCGAGAGGATGAACAGTTGACTGGGAAAAAATCTCAACTATATGGGAATGTGGCATATGTGTGCTCGGAGGTTACAGGGTGCTGTTCATGGGAGTGACTGACTGCTTCTACAGAGAGAGACACTCTGGTTCAGATTGTATTGGTAAGGCCTCATGTCTTAGCTTCATTCAGAACAACCAGTTGCAACCAGTTCATTCAAATGTGTATGCAAACTTTCAATATAGGGAGGTGTTGTTCAGAGGTTGTGGTAGTTGTGGATCTCTTTATTATGTTATTACTATTTGTGCTTGTGTGTGTGTAGGTATAAATAATTATGACCTTGAAGCATACACCTGTATGTCTGAACATTAGGAGTAGGCCTTATTTGGGTGCAAACTCACATGACATTTCAGATGTGACATTTGCGTCCAGCTCTGACATTTCTAACACAAGTTTATGACTGTGATTCTCTTCAGGAATCCATCTACGTGGCTGTTTTCAACTGTAATTTATTATTCTGTTTCCACTGCAGAATGGATGACCAGGACAGAGTAAGTCAAGCATCCAGCGTGGCCACCATTTCTTACTTTCCTGTCATGAAGGTTTGTGTTTGCATTTTTCTATCTTGTCATTATGTGCAGTTTATTGCGACATTGTTAAGGTATACTAATGTATTATTCCCTCTTTGGGTAACAGGAAAGTGATGGAAAGGTGCAAGCATTTGGGAAAAGATGTCAGGCTGCCAAGAGAGACCCCAACTGTCCTGTGGTCATCAGAGGATGGCTCAACAAAAAAGTGATTTTCCAAATTACTACTTAACATAAAATGCAGAAGAGTGTATGATTGCGTGAAGCAAAGAGCAGCTCCTAATTAATCTTCCTCCTGCAGGATAGCTCTGGTTTGAAGCTATGGAAGAGAAGGTGGTTTGTCCTCTCCAACTACTGTCTGTTTTACTATAAAGGTACACAGCTTGTAGCCCAGCGCTTTGTCTTCCATGTGCTCTGATGGTACAACAATGCATCTGTTCTTTTGTTCACATCTTTTCTGTCCCTCACCAGACAGTAGAGAAGAATCTGTGCTGGGCAGCATTCCTCTTCCGAGCTACAAAATCCTGTTCTGCACACCACGGGAATGCAAGAACAGGAAGTTCACCTTCAAGGTATTGTTATTGGCTTGCTCAATCAAGGGGAACCCTAATAGTGATAAAAGTTATATGAAATATCAAATTATCTAAAATTCTGGGGTATAGCAAATGATGTGTGAGGCTAGATGTAAAGTGTTGTGTTGAGCTCCAAAGTAAAGTCTACTGAACACAATCAAGCCAAATTAGAACACTTGATAAATTATTTTAATTGGTTTTCAGTATTGTTGTCACTCAGTTTATTCCAGTGGTGAAATGTAATTAAATACATTTACTAGTATTGTACTTAAGTCTAAATCTGGGGTAATTGGACATCAGTATTTTCTTGTCATGCAACTTTGCACTTATACTCCATCACATTTAAGGGGGGGAATATTGTATTTTATACTTTTATACTTACAAATTAAGATGTTTGCACAAAACATAAGCATATTTATATAAATGTTCAAGTAGAGCTGAAACAAAAGAGAAAATAAATGGCAAAAGTATTTTTTCATGCAAGAAATGACTGTGGTTTCAGCTTCACAAATGAGGATTTGCTGTTTTTCCTTTTTTTTTTTTTTTAAATAATTCTAATTTATTTATAATAATTTTGAGGTTAGGACTGTTGCTTGGACAAAACAATTATTGTGATGGTGTCACTTTGGGCTTTAAGTAATTGTGACAGCATTTCTCATTATTTTCTGAATTTTTTTCGCTTAAATTTGATCGATTAATGGAGAAAATGTTCATTAGTTGGAGTCCTATACAAAAATTAGCTGCACCTCAACCTGCATGAGTAATAAAAATGATATAATTTATAATATTATAACAGTCACAGGGGACATTTACTACTTTAGTACTTTTACTTGTAATACTTAAAATACATTTCCCTCATCATGCTTACATACTTTAATTAAGTAAATGATCTAAATACTTCCTGCTCACTGGTTTATTTAATTAACTTCAGCTTAACCTTCTGTACATCACCAAAAACACTCTGACTCTCTTGAGCCAAAGTACACTTGAAAGCAAATCAAGCACTACTGATCCTTCATAGGGGAGCTATAACATTGTGAATAATCTCTGAAAAACTAGGTGGTGCACCAGGGAATGCGCTCTTATTTCTTCAGTGCTGACACTCAGGAGGATATGTTGGGTTGGGTCCGAGCTCTCAGTCAGTCTGCCTCAATGGAGCCAGACAGCTCCCTGAACAGGTACAGCACTATTCAAACACTGAGGATCAAACATTTTTTTATGATTGCATTCTGTGAGCTTTTTTTTTTTTTTTTTGCTGCATCTCTGATCCTTTCAGGCGCTGCTCAAGTTATCAGGATTTCACACAGATAGGTGGCAGCAGTGAATCAGTGGATTTCCCTAAAACCCCCTCTGATGGAGAGGGTCCCTCCCAAAAGCACAGGCATGTCAGCAGGGCTCTGAGTGAACCGAGTCAGCTCACCGGTGGGAGGATGGGGATGTCGCACTCAGAGCAAAGGGGGAGGCGGAGTGTGCGTCAGAGAAACAGCAGGTTGTCAAATCATCTCTGTGTGTGAATGGCACATATTTAAATCACAGTGGTTTACTTAAGGGGGAAAAAATCATCTGAGAAAGGTCCCGGCTTTGGCATTCTTTTCTGTTTTCTCTTCAAACAGAACACCCAGCCCTCCTGAATTTAGCAGGAGAAGAGTTTATGGCCCAAACCAAGAGGAAGATTCTCTTCCTGAAAATACACCACCCTTCAAAACAGAAATGATGGGAACAGGCTCTTTGACCTCAAGAGGTCAGCTGGGTTCACGACCTCACACACCGGTGGGAAGGGTTGACATTCGACCACACGATGACTCGGTCATAGTGCCACAGACGCTGTACTACGCACCTGCCTCACCTAACCTGGAGTTCAAATCTACTCCTACCACTCCAGTCACAGAAAGATGGCAGAACCTAAGCAAGGTCAGGACTTCGGTTTGGTTTTTGTGATCATAAAATACACGCCAGAGTTTAACATGTAGCACAAAAGCTAATATCTTAATCTTGTAATTGGATAATTAGTACATTTTAAGGAAATCAGTCATGAATGACATCCTGTTAATATTAAAGATCAATTACTTGAATGAAAGCCTCATTAGATTTTAATAATAAACTACAAAAGTATTTATTTTTGTGATGTTTGGATGTTTAATGGTAATAAATGGTAAAAACAGCATTACTCAGAATTAAGTATACTGAAAGTAAATATGTTAATTTGACTAAAATTCAACAATATCAGACTTCTTAATAATAATAGTGTATATTTATGAGCCACATTGGCATATTTTATTTTATTTTATTTGTAATTATATACAATAGGTACAATAGGTTTATCTGGAATACAACTTTTCTGTCAACTTGGTATCAGCTAAATTTGTTCTAATTTGAAAGTCAGGATACGTCAGCATCTGCTGTTTACATTCCGATCTTTTTTTTTAATGTGTCTCTTGTGAGTGCCCCAACTTTATGGAAGTCCAGTACTTAATCACTGGCGTGCTGCTTTAATATCATTTTTGTATCATCAAACATTTACGTTACTCACACCTTCTCTCTTTCATTGTTTACAGCCTACACCTACATACGGTTCTGTCCATCATATCCCGAGTGGAAGGAGACCTTTAGGAAAGGTGATTATAGTATAAAGCAAACATCCAGACATGTGCAGCACATCACACTTCTTGATTACAGTAATAATATCCGATTGTTACTGAGTAAAAACTACTTGAACTTAAAGTTACTAATAAGATGAATTTTACTTAGCTGGTACAATAGCACAGTGTGTTTTGTATAATGTAATGTGTTATCTGTTGTTTACATATACATGCTGTCTCTTCCTTCAGAGCTACTCTACAGGGGGGCATGCAGACTTACTGCCCCCTTTGCCCCCATCATCGAGAGCCGCACATGCTCCACACCCACCACACCACCACCACCACCACCATCATCACCATCACCGCAGCAATTTATCTGTTTGTGTGCTACCGCCAGCTATGGTACAGCCAGCCCCGCTGCGCTCTGTGTTGTTATGGTGTCTAGTGTGGTACAACTTTAAAGCTGTGTTGTGTTGTTTGTGTATGTGTTCACAAAACTGTTGTTTGTGTTGTGGTGTTGTCTTTGACCTTTTAACAAAGTGACTAATTTTTATTAGTATGACAAACCGTGTAAAAAATATTACTATTGTCCTGCGCTGTTATGTGTACGTCACTTGTTTTATGTCCATGTCCCTGTACCATATTGTCACTAATGCTTATTGTGTGACTAATAAATTATGTCATATTGTGCTTATTATTTTTATTGTGTTTAATTGTGTTATATCTGTGTGTTTTGTTCAATTATGATGGGTTCTGCCGTGATTACGCCACATGAAATGACTTACATGAAGTTTTCCAAGTTAAAAATTGATCTTATGAAAACTTTTTCATGACCAAACTCATAATTCATGGCTGTGGCTTCTGTTTGTCTCTTGTGAAGCTTATGCTTTCATCTTTTAAAAGACAACAGCTCAGCCTTAACATTCAGGTATTAACACTGAAGCATTAAATCAGTCATTAACCTACACCCAAATACCCTAAATATGTATTAACTGCAGTGAGCACAACATTAAAAAATGATCAAAACCACCTTTTGATCAAATCTCGTGAACAGGAAGAAGAAATATAAAAAAACACCTTTGTTAAAAAGTACTGTTTAATTAAACGATCATCTTGATTGATTTCAGGCCCCGAAGTCTGAACCGAGAGAGACCCCACCGATCAGACCTCTTGAAAGTGATGCTGATGTGAGTATTTATATGTTGCCATGTGGCTCTTAACTGTCAGACTGATAACTTCTTAACTAAATCTCATTAGAGACACTGGTTTAATTTTGATTTCCTCTCTTCAGGCTGTGTTGACAAGGTTATGTGGGTGTGACAAACTGCTGCAGTCTCTCTCTCTAGAATTGGCCCAACTACAAATGGATAAGGTCAGTAATTACCCCATAAGAGTACAGATTTAAGGCTATTTAGATAAGTTGTGACCATGAAAACTAATGCATTGGGTAAACTGATGGTACAATATTTTGTTCAGTCCCACATGATTCCAGAATTCAAACTAATACCTCGATAAATGAACTGGTTTTAGATGCACTTATGAAAGCAAACTAAATGCCTCCTTTTCTATTACTGTATTCTGTATATTTGTGCAAATATCAATACCAAACAGTATATTGTCAATTAAAAATAATAGAAACATTTTTCTCTGTTGCAGGACAGCGTCCATTGTGCATTAGAAGTTTCCAGACTGCAGCTGGAGGAGTGGAAAAACCAGGGGCCCAGGGCCCAGGAAGAGGCACTGACCCAGAAGGCTTTGCTCCAGGAGGAGCTGGTCACAATCCGGGCCAGAATGTGTGATGTATCATTGGTGTGTAATGAGCCAGAGGGCAGTGAACCAGAATGAGACTAACAATGGCACTACATTAGTCGTTTTAGTTAGTAGTTTATATATTAATTATGGATCTTTCAAATCTTTTAATGTTTTTATTCAGGAAATGGACCGGGTGTGGAGTCAATATGAAAGAATGGAGAGTGAACTGTCAGTTATCCGTTCACACCTTCAGCACATCTGTAACTTTGGAGTGCCACAGGTATTTGTACACTTCAAACTGGATACTTTTTCATCAATATAGACAGCTTGGTGCACATGCATATACTGCAACTGTTGCAAAGAACTGCTGTTCTTTTGTTTGAGGTCAAACTATGAGCCACTGACCTTAAAGTCACACGTGTCATTATACAAATCATTAAGGCTCGTGCCTGAAGGAAATTCATGAGTCCTTTGTTTCTGTTTATCAGGAGCAGTCTCAGGCCCAGAGAGAGCTGTGGATGATGGAGGACATCCTGGCAGGACTAAAGGTCAACAGGGATCACTTCCGCTTCCTGTTGGGACTACAGAGGCACCACTGTAAGCATCAGCTCTCCATCACTGTAATGATTAGAGTTTGTAGAAGTTAATACTGTGAAAATATGACTAAACAAAAGCAGAATTTTACAATGTAATAAAAACAACTGATGTGTTGATTAAAAAAAGAAGAAATAGCTAATCACCATAATTCTGCATAGTTCAATATGTACAGCAAATGTACATCAAAATGTACAGCACATGGTAAATTTTGTGATGGATTGTTGGATGGATGGATGGATGGATGGGTGAATGGATGCAGTTAAGTGAATTAATTCAAACTACACCACTAAATATCATATATAAAAATACAGCAAACGTATCGGCCAAATGCACAAAACATCAATGCAGAAAAGCCTCGCAGACATAGAATGTTTGAATCTTTTTATCGCCTTCACCTGCAATGAGAAATTTAAGTCTGAAGAGTGTGTTGATGTCACATTACAAAAATGTCGGTTTTGAAATGGTTTTGCTTCCATTTGAGGCCTGTGCAAAGTTGCCTGGTTCATCTTGATTATGCACATGAAACCTGACAATAGACCAACACTGTCAACGCTGTGACCTTTTCTGTCTCCCCCTCAGCGTTCCAGCCGACATCTCCACATCCTGGATCCCCTGGCTCTCCCACAGAGAGGCTGCAGAGTGGACTGCCAATGGTAGGACTCCAAACCATTGTCTCTCTGTCAGTGACCCCTGACGTTTGCGCTCAAACATGCAATTGTTTTCTACTCACAGCAAAGTTTAAATTCAGCTGCTGACTAGATCTTTGAGGTTATTTATTTGTGATGTAATCGTCTCCTTTGCTCTTTGGAGTTTGTCAAGCTTCTTAGCTTACTTAAACCTGACCACAGTGGATCAAGACAACAGCAGGATGTACGAGCCAGAATGGTCTGTGCCAGTTTGTGCCTTCACCCAGATGTTATTAGTGACTTAAATTCAGCTTATTGAGCTAGTTGCTCTAAAATATGTTGAGCCTTGCATTATCACTCTTCATAAATCTGATATGTAAGCTTCACAGTTTTCAACATGTCCCTGCAGGATGTAGAACAAAAGCCACCAGTTCGCCCACCGTTACCCCAGGAGCTACAGGAAAGCCACCAGAGCAGAGATCTGGGCCATGGCTGGGCAGAGTCACCATATGAGGTGTGAAATATGGATATTAACAATGACAAACATTATCAAGTTTGAGGCTTTTCTTTTATTATTTTTCTCTGCTTATGTTTCAGGGAATCTACAGCCACGCTGTTGATCCAGTACACAGAAGAGGAAACAGCCAGCCTGACCTCCTTAACATGAAAGCACAGAAAGACGAATTTGGTTGGCACAGATTTACTCTATCCATGAGAAACGATAAATACAATGGCCTGTAGATTCATATTTTCTGACACATCTAATATTAAACAGCTTGAATAGGCTAGTTTGTCAATACCCAGTGGCTTTGTTGTGTCATCCTCCCTCATATTTCCTATTTCTCTTTCTTCCTGTCACCCTCTCCTCCCACCCCACCTCTCTCAACCTTCTATCCGTCTCCTCTATTTTCATTTTTAGAATCTCAATCTGGTTCAAAGTGGATCCCACCAGATACAACGAACCAATCAACAAAGGTCTGACTCTTCATAATTTCCTGTTTGCTTCATAATCCTGATGTATGCAATGTGATCCAAAACGCTCCAAATATAGGAGCAGTCAAAGCTGATGTTTCCTCATTGCAATCACAGCCAAACTCCCAATTCTTTGATTCTCTCATCATCCTTGCAATTAGGGCATGTTGCAGTACCTGTTATAGGCGACAGGGGGAGGCAGAGGTTCATGTCTCAGTATAGTAGCTCAGTCTTGTCACTTCTGCCACCCAACCCCCCTTTTCTCACATGCTCACACACACACACACACACACACACACACACACGCACACACACACACACACATTTATATATATGTGTGTGTGCGTGTGTGTGTGTATATATGTACCTCTGCACAACACAACACATGCAAACACACAGCCATAATAATCATCTATTTGTTTATTTATCAGTGTTTTTGATATGCAAATTGTGAGTTCTGCTGAGGTGCAGAGTTCATAAATGACTCATATTCTAAACAGCCTATATTTTTCCTAGAAACTGAAGATGAGTGAAGAAGAGCAGATTGAGAGAATAAAGAGGAATCAGGAGAGGATGACTAATAGGAAGAAACCCCCCCTATCCACTCCAGGTGCCCAAACCCAGAGTCAAGGTTCAGAGACAAGAGAGGAGGTCTGTCAAGTCATCCATCAGTATAACTGACTGAATCACTGCATTGTATTATATACAGATATACATTTATTAATCTAACTTGGTATTTCTTCAGGCCCCCTTTCCTCTAAGGGTGACACGGGTTGTTACAGCTGTACTGCCAACCTCTCTTGTGGCCAGACGGGTTTCTGTTGAGGATCCCCCGCCTGAGCTCGACAACCCACTGCCTGAGCAGATCCAACCTGAGATGCAGCAAAGATTGGCTGAGCAAAGTAAAAAAATGTTGAACAAGCCACCCAGACGTCTGTTACTGGAGAGTCCTGATCAAATCCGGTCCTCTGCAGAGATGCACCAGGATCAGCCTGTTAAAAAGACAAAGCAGCAGCTGCATCAGGGAGTACTGAGGTCCTCCAAGAAGGAGTCACGATCAGATGGGAGCCGAGCGGAGTCTACAGAGACTTCAAGGAATCAAGTTCAAGAACAAGCAGGAAATGGAAGTGCGAGCTTGGACGTCAGGGTGAGAAAGAAATCAAAGACATGATTACAGCACAGCAAATTCAGGAAGATAACACCATTCCTGCTTCCATTACTTTCTCCTTTTGCCTTACATCCTCATTATTTAGGGTCCAACAGATGCTACTGCTACATGTTTAAATACATATATGTAAATATAATCAATTTTTTTTTCTTCTGACCTTATTAAAATCCAAAATGTAGTAGTAGAAAAGTATTGAAGGGCTAACCTTTTCCCGAGAAACAATTTGGGTTTGAACAGAAAATGAACATATATTTCTTGTGTTTGCCAATTGCAATTCACTGACACAGACACATGTATGTCCAACATAGTGACGTTACTTATCCATCCATCCATTTTCAATAACTGCTTATCCTCATCAGAGTCACAGGCGGCTGGGGCCAATCCCAACTGACTTTGGGCGGGAGGCAGGGGTACACCCTGGACAAGTCAATGTTACTTACTTTTAGGGCCAGTTAGACACCAGACAGGTCAAACTCCTTGTTAGGCCTCGAATGAATTATTGTGAACAGAAATTGGACTTGAACTTGGACTGAATATTTGGGATTTGAGACAATAGTGCTGTATGAGACTTGTGAAACATACCATCAGTTAAAAAATTATATTCATAAAGACTTCTTATCAAATTACAAATAATAATCAAAGTATTTGGTATTATAATGCCATGTCCTTTACATAATTTGCTACACATCATACTGAATTAAAATTGATTAATTGCATTGATATCGAACTGTAGTTATCATGTAGGGTGAGCTCATTGTGGTGGGCAGAGTGTGGTGTAGAGTGCATTCTCATGTGAAACTGTTTGAACAGGTAGAGGAACGGCCTTTTGCCCTCCTGACCCCTGACAAGGACCCTGACCTCTGTCTGACATCTGAACAACGAGAGGCCAAACTACGACGTGTGGAACGAATACGTGAGAGAGTCATAAGAAGGTGGGAACTGTTTTTTCCATTTATTTAAATTTATCTATCTATGTTATACGTATATGAAGGTTTGCACTAATTATATCTGTCTATCTATCTATCTATCTATCTATCTATCTATCTATCCATCTATCTATCTATCTATCTATCTATCTATCTATCTATCTATCTATCAGTGCAGCCAGAGAGAATGCAACTACACACAGTCTGCTGCCAATCAGGGGGGAGGGGAAGGAAGTTCATCAGGTGCCCCCTGACACAGCTAGAAAACAAAGGATGAGATCAGGTATGTAATTATACGTAAAAAAATAATTGTTATCAAGGCAAAGCTAAGGAAAGTCTATCCATTGGCATTGTGTTGGAGTTTTCCCATCAGTTGTTGATGGTGCTGTTGCTCTTTTCAAATGAATAGGCACAAATCAAATCAAATTCAGCTACATCCTCATGAGGCTTTTAACGCAAGGCCTTCATAGTACTTGAGGTTTTGACCTAGTCATGCTTTTGTCTAGCTTTTACTGGCCACTTGCTATAAAATATCTGCCATAGCAATAGAAGTATCTGCTGCTTTCACACTACTTTACACACTAACCTACAGACAAATTCTGCTCTGTTCCTGTTTTCAGACCGTGAATCTTACCATGGCAATAGAAGCCACGGGGATAACATCAGACGTCCTGCAGAACTTCAGCTTTCTAGCGAAACATCTCAGGATGATGATGAAAAAGATGGGCATGTGAAAAAGTCTAAAAGTCAAGTGCGGTTTGGGAACAAAACACAACACAAAGATCACAGTGGAAGAACAGGGGTTGCCAAAACTAAAATCAAACGTCCAGCTTCACCCTATCACATCTCATCTATGACTGTCTATCAGAAAGAAGGAGCACAGGGATTTACAAGTTGCAAGGATGGAGAGGAGAAAGAGCTTGAAGAACCTGCCACTGATGATAATGAAAGTGATTTTTCATCCTCCGATCTGAGAGCCAAGTGGTTCCTCTCCACCAGCCAGTGGCAAGGGTTCATACCTTTGCAGATCCCTGGCATAGACTCATTTTGCGGTGAGGAGATATCAGACACTGAGAACCAACCAGCGTGCACTGATGATGTGACTGATTCCAATGAAATGTCATCCACAGTCAGTGAAAGCTTAGAGAAAATGAAAGAGAACCATTCACTCTTCTATAAGATTGCATGTGACATTAGTATTTCAGACACAGATATAACAAAGAATGATGGTAATTCAAATACCCAAACATCATCCATGCCAGACGAAGAAGAACAACTGATCACTGAATCTGTGCCAAATGAACCAGTCCATAATGTTGAGAGATCTTCTAACCAAGAGAGCAAAGATTCCAGTTTACATTTGCCATCAGATGTTAATGAACATGGTCTATCAATTAATAGCAAACTCCAAGATTCAACACTGGAAACCAAGGACAAAGAAGCATTAAATACCTCAACCAGTCCAGCAAAAGAGGCTTGTGCTTATGAAGAGACCCTTCAGAAAGAATGTGAAGACACCTCAAGGCCAGAAGACCAGTTAGAGAAAGTTAGAGAAACTATCCATGGAGCTCCTGTTCAGGACACTGATGGTGATCAGGCCTTGGATAAAAATGTAAAAACAGGAGAAGAACAGAAAGAATTAGAGGCTAAGAAGGTGGACCAAGAGAGATCTAAAGAGCTGAAGAAACGTAGTTTAAGTGAAGAGAGCAAAGAGAGGGTCCAAGAACGAGGCAACAACCACTCCATCACTCCATCCAGCTCCGGGTTTGAGTCCGGACGTGTGATCCGGAGTGCCTCTTTTGGGAAGGCGCGAGTTACAGTTATAAGGACAAGTTTGTAGAGGCAAGAACAGTGATGGCTTAAGGAGCTTAAATGAATGAACTTGAGAGGGACAAGAACGGAGTCAAGTGATATATGGTAAAGAAAAAAGCCGGAGGACTTGAAGTGACTGAAGGACCTAACTTTGGATTAGAAATGGTAAAATGGGAACATATGAGAAATAAACATAATGTTTGGTAAACATTTCCATTATTCATAATATGTGGTTAGACGTGGATACAAAACAGAAAGTCTTAAAAACATTTCATGAAACCAGAAACTATATATGCAAATATAGTGTTGTTCTTGCAGTTGATGGTGAACACCAAAATACCTTATGTATAGTTTAAAGTACATGTCTATTCTTTGTGGTTAACTCTTTCATTCCTCTCAAAATGTGCATCTAACATAGCACAGAAATTATACATGATGTCTGCTCATGGGCGGCAACATAACCCTGTTATTGTCACTGTAACAAAATGTGTTTTGTATCTCAAATATCCTGATTAATAAACATGCTGTGTGTCTGACATAAACATTGAGACTCCTTCTCCTGATTTATATGCACAAGATATCGCGTTTATGTTTTCCTCTCACTTCATACATCCTTTCTCTTTTTGGGGGGGGATTTTTTTTCCTCAATGAAGGTCCCCCGGGTGCTTGGGTGCTGCTCTCTGACAAGCCCTGATGCAGAATTACATGGAGCTACTGAAAATGCCTTTGTCACTTTAAATCCTTGCCGTGTCTCAGTCGATGACATCATTGTCTGAGAACACATTACATCACCCCTTCCCAGGCTCTCTCTCTTAAAGACAGCACCACCTTATGTTTACTGAGCTACACACACACACACACACTCACACACACACACATACATTCACAGAGACAGACCTGCTTATCTGTTTACAAATGTGATATCAATATCAACATGCATATTAATAACAGCCTTTATGAGATTAGATTTTATGCGTGGGTTGGTGAGTTCATAGTGTGGATGTAGTTACATTCAGGACAGCATCCATGGATATGGCATGTTCTACAAATGTTTTAGCAAGCTACAAGTTGGCAATTAGATGTAATAATACTCAAACATATTGCTGCCATGGTTGAATATTATACAAATACACATACACACACATAGTAAAGGCATTCCTGAATACATTTTAAATAAGAGCATGTGTCATTTTTGTGCCATAGATTCATATCTCAAACATACTGTATGCCTGCAGCAAAAGTAAGAAAATATGATCCACAAAATAGGTGGAAAAACTCAAATTTCTGTAGATGGCATCAATAACATTATTGCAAATAAAGTTTGAGTGACTATTAACGTTTTTTTGCAGTTGGATTATAATGCAAGGAAAGGTTTTTCATGATTTGAAGTTGGGCCTTCAGAGCATCACCCCACACACCTCTCCTCTGCAGAAGCAGATAAATCTTCTGCAGATTTATGATGTCCAAAATCATTTGTATGCATGTGGTCTGTCGTATCCACATCTATTTCTATCAAATGAGTGAATTTTGGCTCAACCTGCTGCTACAAATGTAACATGAGCTAATTTGCAAGTCAAATGTCCGTCAGTTAGTTTGCACTTGTCTCTGATATAAATACACACTGTATAATTAATCAGGTGTTTGATTGGCCTGTGAGTGCGCGTGAGTGCGTGGCGCGCGCGTAAATCACAGAGATGCGGAGAATGCTGAGAGAATGTTTCTTTAAGACCCATTACCTTCCAATCCGACAGAGGGGGAGTCTGTGGTAAGGTGGCGTATCGTCTCTCTCCGCGTCCCCCTCCTCGCCGTTTACATGTGGAAAAGAGAGAGACGGGGAGGGGAAAAAAAAAAAAGAAATATCACATATAGTAAGCTTTACACTGGTTCGGATGAGGGGCACGGACACCGAGGCACGATCCCGATGGAGATGGACCTAAGGAATATTTAACATCAAACATGGATACTAAAGGCTCCCCGCGATGACTGTGGTAAGGATGCAACTTCACACCGCCCCATCGCAACCCAATTTCCACAGAGAGGGAGAATAATACCCATCGAGAAGACGCAGATGAGAAAGATGCATGCACAAATGTAAAGATAAACCGCATGTGTGTGTGTGTGCATGCGTGTGATAACAAGTAGCCTAACATTGTGTTGTCAAGGATTGAGGGGGGTGGTGTATGTGTGTGTATGTGTGTGTGTATGTGTGTGTGGAAGGGGAGGGAGGGGGGGGATTACTATTTGAATAGAGGCAAATAAGCTTATATTGGATAGACTATGCAACGCTCGGTGCATATGTCAGTGTCGGGCATTGACAGGTGTGTTGCGTGCAGCACACAGCACGATTTATTTAGGGCGCGCTTGCTCGCTCCCGTTTGCATACAGTTAGGTGAGGTGATAGCTACTTGAAAAGAGAGAGAGAAAGAGAGAGAGCGAGAGAGAGAAAGAGAGAGAGTCCTCATAAGATCATAAGATGCCACTGTATATTGGCCTACTATTTGTTGCTTGTAATTAATCATGGCTGTAACTAAGTCCTTTGCCGTTGGGAGCTTTGTAGTCAAACCTCCCAGCTCGTCACACTGCTGTCACTGGGCCTATAGAGTTGATTATAATTCTATAATGTCTGGAAAAAGCAGGCCCATTACTGAAAATGTGAAAATGTGCGATGTGCATTTTTTTTTCTCATCCGAGCAGCCTCTCTAAATGTGGATTTATCCCCCCTCCCGTTCGCTTTTACGCATGAAAGGCCAATTTAGAAATCAAGGTTCTTTTTTTTTTACTATAAGAATGTAGATCTGCGCGTGCTCGTGCGCGCCCTCGCGTCTACCATCCAGTGGTCTTTTTCCTCCATACATTCAGAAATGGTGGAGAGGTATAAGGCACAGGCTAGTCGTAGCTGTCACCCGGAGGAGAGCCTCGTCATTTTCCCATTAGCCCAGTGTGCAGCGTGGATGCCAGCGCAAATAAAAGCGTGTTAGTCCGGATCCCGGTGCTTTCATTCCCTCTACCCAGCTGCCGACAATCACTTATCGATTCCAATGATGCGTTTCTTGGCCAGGGGGTACTGTTTCATGGTATTAGGAGGGGAGGAGGGGGCGCTCTTTATTAGTCGCTTCATATATATGTATATATATATATATATATATATATATGCTTTTATTAAAATGCCAAGAATGCATCGGATGTGCGTGCATCCTTTACGCAGGGAGGGTGATTTAACATGTAACTGGATGTAAAAACCCGATCTCCTTTCTTTAGTTCTGATTGTCGGCGGCTGTGGGAGCCTGCAAACCCCTCTCCCCGCCCCTGTGCCTGCTGGAGGAGAGCTGTTTTTTTGCTGCTCTTGCTCTCTCTCTCATTTTTTTCAAACACACACACACACACACACACACACACACACGAGGCAAAGACATTTTCCTTTGCCTTTTTTTCGGAGAGACAGAGGATATTTAGTAACATGATACATAGCCTAATTGGAGGGGAGGAGGGGGGTTGCTCTAATTGGTCATCTAGCAAACAGATACTGTCCACTCCAGGGTTGGCGGCTACAAGCAGGATTCAGTGTGACTGTGTATGATGATGATGATGATGATGATGTGGGCAATCACAATATGAAGACACCCACATGTACACACACACACATGCTTGATCGATTTCAGTGTGGTGACACTGTGACATGAGCTCACCCATTACACCAATGAATCTACTGCAGCTACTTGATAATGCACATTAAAGAAAAATGTCATCACCAGCTTATTGTTTTCGGTCGTTGGGCTCTCATTTCTACGGCGCTGAGAATAGAAACTAGTCAAAGAAAAAGGCCTCGAGATAACTAGTCTTTAGTGTCATTTTAATGCACCAGACATGTAGCGCTCTCTCTTGTTTTCTAGTTGTCTTTCTCGTCCACACACACTCATAAACACACAGGTCCTGAAGCCCAGTGACCTCAGTCAAAACTGCAGGCTGCACAGTTATGTTTTGCCTGTGCTGAAACCATGAATCCTTTGTTTTTCCAGCACAGACTCATCATTTGACACAGCCAGAGTACAGTGAACGACTACTGTGAGCTGTGCAGTGATTGTTACAATATATACAATAGTCTGCAGTAATTACATTAGCCTGTTTTCTGCTGCCCCTGCTGAGCTAATGAAGAGCTGCTGGTAATGACAATGAGTAATTCCAAGATTATCCCAGGCTGAGTGGTTGAAAGTTTTTCTTACAGGCCACGCTATACTTAGTATTTCAGTTTTTTCTTAATGTCCTATACTGACTGCAATCAGTTCCAGGAGGTTATTTTGTGGAGTTTTTATCACAAAGTAGCAATCAGGAGCTGTTGTAGTCTTTTGTCTACAAGAACCCTCAGGATACATCAGAGGTACTTGGCATAGTTCGATCAACTGAGTATTTTTTAAAGGGAGAAATAAGTGACACATTCAGACCTGAGTCATCCATTCAGGGTAGTGGTGCCATCACAAAATGTGTCCTTACATAATGTATTTTTTTCCCTATAAAAAGCCTCATAAAAGTTTTTGGTCTTTTTGAAAGTTAATATTAGCTAAATGCTTTTGAAAGGCAACATAGTGAACACCATTATGATCTGGGCAATCTAAAACCCTCCAAAAGAGAGTAGCTTCATGTTCTTCATATTTCAAATCACTTTTTTTTTTCTCTCCTGGGCGCTGGCGTAACATATGTTATTGTATATTTATTCTCTTCAATCCACTTAAAAAAACATCAATTTCCTTAGTGCCATGCAGACTTTTAGCATAATCTAATTCTGTCAGGTGTCTTCCATGTGAGCTTTTCACACCTAAAGGTGTTCTGCCATCCTGAAGCTTTGTTAATCACACATTTTTTAATTTCATTTTTATCCTTTCAAAGTACAACTCTGACATTTGATAACTGCGTGGCCTCAACTTTTCAGGTTCACTTCTTTGCTAACGTATACAGATGTCATACTTTACCACTGTAGCTCTATGCAGCCATCAGTGTGGCAGAGAAGTTTGAAACATTTCCTAAACTGCTTACATTTTAAACTCTTAAACTGTATTTCAAGGGAGTGCAGACAATGCCTATTCAGTCTTGCATCAGCGATCATCCATCAGTGTGGAGCGGGAAAGGAAGTTGTTTTTTAGTGGGACATACAGTGAGGTTGCCAAGTTCTCTAGCCAGCTCACCAGCATGAGGAGCTAATTCAGTATCTGTATCAAGCCTCCAATTACCAGCTAGCAGACCCCATCTCTGGTACTGGACGTCCATATAATAATGAGAAAACTGGCAAAACTTGTTTTTATTGGTGCTGAGGCCTGTGTGCTAAATATGTTTGTTTCACAAAATGGATGATTTTGGTCGGACAAAGAATTTCTTTACTGCGCTGCCCAGACTCACTGACGTAAAGAAGCCTGCATGGGGCACTAAATCAGTCCAAACCACTTAAAAGTATAAAGGCCAGTGCAAGCCTCTGAGTATTATAGACTAGACAGTGAAGAATATGGGAGGAAAGAAGAGAGGGACACGAGGCGCTATAATAATGCTGATTGCCTGAATCCATACCATTTTGGCTCACAGTTTGCAGCGTGAGCCAGAGGCCTTATCCAGTTAAAAGGTCATTTAAGATATGCAGATGATTTACAACAAAACTGATTAGAGGAAGCTTTGTGGAGTGAGATCACATATTTCAATCAATATCGCAGACTTCGTTTTTTTTTTTTATTTAGAAAAATTGAGAATAAAGTTAACTTGTTATCTTGCTTAAATCATTAGGATCAGCCACTTTAATCAGTGGTAACACTCTTTGGTTAAGATCACACTAACTGATACCGTAAAGCTTAAAGTTTGACATTTTGGTAAATACAATCATTCACTTCCTTGCCGTGAGCTGGATGAGAAGATCGATACCACAATCAAATATGTCTATCAAATATACTATAATGCTGGCTGCAGCCAGCAGCTCTTAGCTTAGCATAAAAACTAGAAACAGGAAACTGGCTCTGTCTGAAGATAAAAACAAACAAACAAACAAAAAACAAAAAAAACACCTTATAGCTCCTCTAAATCTCACTAATTAACACTTTATACCTCATTTGTTTAATCAGTAAAATTAATCTGTGCAGAGATTTCAGGAAGTCACTGCTCCTGTCTAAAAAATAGTCCTGAGCCTTTCATAAAACCATTCATTCTTTTTTTTTAACAGATTATACAAACAAATATATGTTCATTTTTATAATATGTTAGGTAGATTACTGGTAGGCAAATATTGTTACCTTTGGACAGAGACAGGCTAGCTGTTTCCTCATTTCAAGTCTTTATGCTATGCTAAGCTAACCTGAAGCTGGTTGTAGCCATATGTTTAATGGACAGAAATGACAAAGTGACAAATCAATCTCCTTGTGTGACTCTCAAGCAAGAAAGTACCCAAGGTTCCAAACTATTCTTTTAACAGAGAGACTTTCAAGCAGCATGTTGTATTACTTGGACTACCACTGAGTTAAAGAGTAATAGTGTAATTCATGCCTCCTCAAGCTATTTCTCAAGTTGCATGACTCAGTGTGTATGCTACTCAAATTCATCTTTCATTTCATTCACAGTAACCTGAGATTTTAAAGGTTCACAGTGGATGAACAACATCCAGAATTGATCATTTCATTGCCGCTGTCGTCATTGTTCTGTATTTCATCAAAAATGCTAATTCCAAACCATCAAGCATTACTGACACAGTTCCATAAATTACATTAGTTTACGTTATTCTTAAATAGCAGATCACTCTCACAGTGTCTTTCCTCATTTGTTTTATACAAAGTGAAGTTTATTGAGGGGGATCTAATGCAATGCCTGCTCTCTTTTTCAGCTTTTACCCCCGGTGCTGTGAGGAGCTCTGCCTCTTGGACACAATTTTGGAGCATCGGCCCTCCTTTATCCCTTCCTTCCCCATAACCCCTTCCCTTCCTCACCCTCCGCCAATCCGAGCCACCCACAGAACGGCATCCCCATAGATACTTCTTCCTCTTGCATAACACAGGAACACATAAGCATTCTAGTTACCATGCAGTTTGGGACTTTGGAAGGAAGGCAAGTCAGCAAAGACGTACAGAAGTGAATGCTGGGGAATAAACATAAAGGCAATAAACAGAGGAAGATATGCAGACCAAAGGAATGATATTTTTGGAAAACTGAAAATATAAAGATTTATATTTTGTACATCAAACTTTTAGTACAAGCTCCTAAAACCCTGAGGCACGAATTCAGACATTTTGCACGCACAATCTGCTGTTTAGTTTTCTTTATTAACTTGATACACACACACACCACGGTCTCATGATGATGTGCGAGGTGATGCCCACCATTTCTGAGGATGGGCGAAGTGGGACTGGTGGGGGACCATCCTCACCTGCCGGGGCAGGAGTTGGAGGCCCCGGAGGTGCGATGGGAGGAGGAGGCTTCAGTGGGAGGGAGCCTAGAGGCGGAGGAGATGAAGGAGGCAGCACAGGGAACCTGGAGTCGTTAATGGTCAACATGCTGACGGAGAGGGAGAGGTTGCTGGAGAACCTGAGGGAAACGCAGGACAGCCTGGGCACGGCTCAGCTCCGCCTCCGCGAGCTGGGACACGAAAAGGAGTCACTTCAGAGGCAGCTATCTATCGCTCTGCCACAGGTACAACTGTGTGTATGTGTTTACAGTCTGTGCATATGTGCATGGAGGAATCGGCCTATTTTGGAAATTAAGGTTTATGTGTTTTGGCTGATAGAGCAGGTGCGTTAAGTTCCTCCATTGTTTATCCTCTGTGCTATCGCTGTCTTGTTAATGTAGGAGTGTGCTCTTCTGAGTGTGTGTCATTGCGAAGCAAGCTTATGAGACAGTAAGCCTTTGCAGTGACAGTTCACGCAGAGAGACGCAGCTAGAAAGTGGATGCTAAATACTTCCCCGCCTGCATCTTCAGAGTTTTCCTCATTAATGTTGTTCTTACAAATGCAGATGGTTTATGTTCCTATCGTTTTCTGGCTGTTTAGTCTAAGTTGCATCCGCAGTTTTCCTCTTATTGTGTAATCAGGTTTTATTATGTTTGTTGACCATGTAGTTAGTGGATGATTAATGACGCTGGAAGCTAATATTTGTTTGTGGCTTCAGCTTAACTTAAACGAATACTTGATTTTCCAGGAATTCTCTTTAGTTTACTGGGTGAAATTGCTCATTAATTACCCTACATTTAGAACGGCTCTCTCTTTTATTCACTGGGACAAACCTCCAGCATTTAATGTCTATACCGTGTTTACAGTATGTATGGTTTGCTGTTACACTTTACTATTTTTTCAGTACTATATGTCAGGTCCCTTTATGTTTCTTTTTTTCAGCTTCTAAAAGGTATAAAATGTGTGAGCACAAATGAACTAGCTGAATACCAGCTCTGACTGGACTTATCCTGTATTCATCCAGTATCAAGAGATATAGTCATTGTCATTACTAATAATTAATTCTTATTATTAATATTAAGTATATATGGTTTTGAAGGAAATCAGAAAAGCATTTCTGCCAACTTTTTTTTAAATATATATTTCTTATGATAAAATGTAAAAGAGGACAGGAAGGTGACAAGAGCATTTCAAACTTGCAGCAAACTTGAGCATTGAGTCATCAGAGCTACTCTTCAGATGAAACATAATATTTTCACGTGTTGTTTTGTTATGTTCATTGTCGCTGAAACTTAGAAGAAGTGGATATGATATCATAAAAACCTATGGAAAAACCTATGGTTAGTTCAGTACACTGATCTCCCATTTCTGCTAAAACATTACAAGACAATGATGAAATAACACACAAACTAACATTTCACTCTTGAGCTAAAACAATAGATTGCTTAATCAATAAGATAACGATGGGAAATTGGCGGCGGCAATTTTTTAAAGCAATAATGGCACACAAAAACATTCAACAACAAAACAAGTGATATAAAGATGTCGTCTTAGGCTTTAAGAATTATTTACATATGATTAACTTATTTCATTTTAACATTTTAGAGAATAAACAGATCCAGATTAATCAGTAAAATCAGGGGAAAAAATCATTAGTTACATCCCTAAATACTTGAACTGATCTATTTTAACAATCAGTTGAACATTATATAGTCAACAATACATAGTACATAATGTTAGTAAAGGTCTAAATTACTGAGTTTAAACTGAATGCACAGGTATTTATGATATTGTGTACAGAGCCTGTGAATTGTTAACAGTTTGCAGCTAACACACCAGGCAAAGCATTCTGAAATTTGCATTTCTTATTCATATAACTCCGTGTCCTTGTGCATCACAGAGGAGAACTGCAAAATCACTTAAATGAATGGAGGCCAGAGCCTCTAAGGATAGAGTGAGATGAAATAGAAAAGAAACTATGAGGCCACAAGGGAAGCCAACTGAGAAGCTGACCCCTATCCAAACAAGTAAGAATCCCATAAGGCCAAGAGCCAATGAACCCACTGTGTCACCATCTGCATAGATCTCTCTCTGGCTCTTTTTCTCTTCTCTCCGCCATGCAAACGCAGACTAATGTCATGTGTCTATTTTAAACTGTTTTTGTATCATAAAGGAGGTAAACCTGAGTATAAACATCTACATTCTCATAAACAGCAATTTCCTCTAAGCTGAAGGCTTCGTTGGTGTTTTATGGAGACATAAAGAAATCACTGGTAATGGATTCTACTAGTGTTCTTTGCTGGTTCTTTTTGTTTAAGAAAATGAAGACACGCTCTTCTGTTTGGACTCTATTTCAGCGTTATGCAGGAGTTTCAAACGTATTCCCAGCAGTGTTGTAAATGACATATCGATGCTGTGTTTTGGGGGTCTCTCTTGTGCATTCCAGTGCAGAGCCATTGTGTAACAGTGTGATGTAATCCGTCCATGAATGCGAGTTCACAGAGGAGGATGAGCAAGAGAGAGTGGTGGTGGTGGAAACTGTGTCAGTGATTTACATGATTACTATGTAGGTTTACATCATGTACGGCTTCATACATTTCTAGTCTCAGGTGTTTTCACAGAGTGCATTTCTGGAGGGCTTTGGTTAGCTATAGTTTTAGTGTTATGTATCCGTTTATATGTGTATATGCCGAGAGCAGTCGATTCTATTAAATTTTCAGTGTCACTCGATTTGGCTACGTCTGGCCTGAATTATTATTTGTCCCTTTAAACTCTCACCGTAGCTCAAGCTGGCTGAGCAGAGACCACTTAAACTATAAAAACCATATATTTAAACAGTTTGTTTTCTGTGCCCCTGAACGCAGCTTGTGTGTTCCACAGGAGTTTGCTGTGTTGACTAAAGAGCTGAACGTTTGCCGGGAGCAGCTTCTGGAGAGGGAGGAGGAGATTGCTGAGCTCAAGGCGGAGAGAAACAACACACGTGTAAGATGTTTAGCGGCCATTTTGCTTATTAGCACTGTAACAGCCTCTGTGTTATCTTCCTCACCCATTGTGGTTGTGTGGGTGTGACACTGTTTATTTGCTTCTGTTTTTTTTCTCATTCTCTTCCTCTTTCTCCTTCAAATTCTCTTTTTTCTCTTCGTGAATCCTTTTTATGTCCTTATCTGCTTTCCTTATCTCTCCCACTCACTCCTTGTCCCTTTATACTACCCGGCGCTCTTCTCACCACCTAATTTCATCTCATTGTCACTCTTTAAACCCTTCACTCCTGCCTCTTCTCTGAGCCGTCTCTGTCTCTCTCTGTCTCCCGTTTCCTGCCTTACTCTCTCTGTGTCTATCTCTTATTCTCTTTCTCTCCTCATTTTCCATGTCTCCTTTTCTTACCTCTCTCTGTTCACCTCCCCATCTCCTTCCCCTTCGACCCAATAACTCCTGTAGTTGTTGCTGGAACACCTGGAGTGTCTGGTGTCTCGCCATGAGCGCAGTCTGAGGATGACAGTGGTAAAAAGACAAGCCCAGTCCCCGGCGGGGGTCTCCAGTGAGGTGGAAGTCCTCAAGGCACTAAAGTCTCTGTTTGAGCACCACAAGGCCCTGGATGAAAAGGTGGGTCTAACTGCTGCATTATAGATCAGAGCCAGAGCCATCAGTATTAATCAAACTACTAAAAGTGACATTTTGAAGAGCTTTTACTTCCTACTCACAAAAATGGTTATGATCAATATTTTCTGACGGCAGATCTTGTACTTGTATGTGACAGATGTCACATGTAGTGATAAACTCACAGAGAATTATCACCCGACTCAACTCCACAGAGATTTATAGTGTCTTTTAGCTTATTATTTTGGTATTTAGGCCTGCAGTTTCATTCTCGTCAGCACTGATTTCAATCACAGCAAGCTGTTTTCAGAGAAAAAGCACCAAAGTCATGATGCAAAGTTAGCTGACCTAACAGCAAACAGCAGACAGACAGAGTTACCAGCTAGCTGGTTAACACAGTGGAGCATTCAACGGCTAAAGAGACAGATATTTCTCAAAGGAGGTTGTGGAGTGGAGTGACTACTCGGCTTAGATTCATCAGGTGACCCTAAATAGGATGTTAATTTTGAGCTAGGCTGCTTGGTAGCAAACACATTAGCTGTTGCAGTTTCATAAGCAAACACATAGAGACGTCAATGTTAATGAGTTAAAATAACAATATTTTTTAAAAAAAACAAAAACAATGAGGCAAATGAAGGGTAAATCCTTGAATCTCAGGCTATTCCTGCTCTGAGCATGCATAGAATCATGTGGTTCTCCTCCTCCTACAGTTTGCTGCATGTAGGAGTAAGTTGAATTATTTTTCACTCTACTCTTTACTCACTTTAAGTTGGCACTGAGCATTCCTAGAAGTTTTTCAGAAGCCTTGTGAGTGTTTTGGCCTCTTCTGAATTGTTTAATTGGCTCTGTCGCCTTGTAACTTTTTCTTGCTCTTTCTAACAAGATTATCAGGAAGGTCAAGAAGATGTAGTTACTGTCGGAGAGTAAAAAGGGAAAATCCAGTCTAGTGATATAAATGCAGCCCGAGTTGTAACTTGTAAACGCCATGATGGTCGGCCCACTTATGCCATTCTACCCCACAGGTTCGAGAGAGGCTCCGTGTGGCCCTCGAGAGGGTGTCCATGTTAGAGGATCAACTTGCAGCTTCTTCTCAAGAGGTAAAATCCAATGTGAATGATTTTCGCTGCCTCGAGGATGCTTGGTGTGAAGAATGAACATTCATTTGTATCGTCTGTTTGCCCATTTTGTCTCCCCCTTTCTAGGTAATCTCTTTAAGAGACCAAATTAAAAGACGTCAACAAGGGGTGGACGGCGGGAAAGATGTAAGGGAGGGCTTTATGCATGTTGGTTCCAGTTGTTTTTGTGTATGTGTTAGCGTCCAGAAAGTCAGTAGAAAAGTAGATGTATGGGTACCATGGTGTGTCAGCGTGATTTTAACTCATTATCGTACTTCATCCACATGTCATTTGTTTCAGCCACAACCTCAGCTGATTCTAACTAGTTATTTTTCTTCACTGGTCTAAATTTTTTGATATTGTCATCATTTCAGCGACTACCCAATGGCCCAGCCTCTGGCCTGGAGGACAGCGAGCTGGAAAGACAGCGAGAAGGAGAGATAGAGCGGCAGAGAGCTGAACTCTCCCAGCTGAGGGAGAGGCTGGCCCTCATGTGCCGGCAGGTGAGTGTATGTTTCTGTTTATCCGTCATGGTGAGGACCATATGAGGTTTGAAACTTCAGAGTGAAGTGAGCGAAGTGAAGACATCTTCACTTCTTTGATATTTCACTCTTAACGCTGTGGTGTCAGGGTTAAATGTGAAATCTAAGCTGTAATGTTTCAGGTGATATATATACAGTTATTATATCCAACTGTGTGATGGAGTGTAATGAAACACTAACAATGGTGCACATACTCTAATTGGAGGCTTTCTCATACTGTTTGCTGGGTTACACCTGTCCAATTGACTGTGTAAGTGCTCTTTATTAAGTGGTGTGTTTGAAATTGTATATGATTATTCTAACATTTTTACTTTGTACCAACAACATGGAAGTCTAGTAATACAACTTCAAAAATGTACTTTAGTAGTCAGAAATAGCGTGATGTTACAAATAGCAGTTTTAAGGTTATTTTTAACATTAAAGGTAGGTTGTTAAAGAAACAATTCAACATTTTGGGAAAACCTCAATGTGTAGTTTGTTTGCTTTGGCTTTTTTACATAGCCAGACTAGCTGTTGCTATGCTGCTAGCTTTAGCTTCATATATACTATAAAGACATAAGGGTGGTCTTGATCTTCTCATATAAGTTTTGAAAAATGAAGCACATTTACAAAAATGTCAAACTGTTCCTTCAACGTTAAGCTTTTGGACTGGATGTAGTCAATAAGAGTCCTCACAAGTATAGAAATACACGTTTGTGTACATTTGTACTGCAATGCATATGTGTTTCTGATTTGTTTTCTAATTTGGTTTATGTAATCAACACTGACAATTATATCTGATTCCTTTAGTCCACTAAGTAAAGCCAAACTATACCACAAGTATTTCCAACAGTATAAACCAAGAAGGAAGGCACCTATGTACAGTATGTCTACTGGTCTCCCTCTGCCCTCTTGTGGCCAGTCAGACTATTGCAGCTGCATTGAAAAGCCATTATTATACTTTATAGTGCACCATAAGACGCCATTTGAATTTAACCATAGACAAACTGTATCCATGCATCCAATAAAGTCTTGTGTAATGGGTCAAAAGTATTCTATAAATGCTCATTAAAACCATGACTGTCTGGTAACAGGATAAAAGGACTGACAAGAACACTGAACACTAAAAAGAGACATATTCTGTCTGTAGTTTACTGCGTGTTTCATGCATCAGTGATGACTCTTATATTGACCAGACAGACATTTGTAACAAATCACTCAATGTGTCTATTTACACTTTTTTCTGTAGCAGTTAACACTGACTCATGTAGGTTCAATCTGTGTCATCTTGTGTCCCTTCGTGGTGTCACATCAGGTTGGGGAAATAGAGGAACAGCTTGCGGCCGCTAGGAGGGAGGTGACGAAGTCGGAGGAGGCCAATCAGAAGCTCCAAAGGGAAGTGAAAGAGGTCTGTAGAGCCAATCTGTCTCTTCCTGGCCAAGACCCTGAGCTACCTCGATTCCCGGGGTTTCAAGTGTATATTTGACCACAATGGGCATATGTTGGAGAAGTATTAATATGCATTATTTTGTGGCATAATGAGAGGGAAAGTAAGAGAAATTAAACAGTTATGAGGTGGACTTTTGCTTCTTGATATATGCAAGTCTAAAATAAATGCAGAAGAAATTGTAAATTTGACCCCTCTGGTATTAAAATGTCCTCTTTATAGGCCATCCATTATTTTTTTCTCCTCCTGTTAGATATCTATCATCTGTCATCATATACAGTAAATATGTAATAGGAGCATCTCATCATGAATGTCTGGATTGCATACCATCCTGTTTCTTGATATATTTTTGTCTCCTGCAGGCTCTTTGCCAAAGAGAGGACATGGAGGAAAGGATCACAACACTAGAACGGAGGTAACCTTTGCTGTCTCTGAGGAATTTATATTTAAATATACTGAGGACTCCTCTTTTGAGTGAGAATTTCATCCATCAGCTGTAATGAATAAAGCAGAAGGGCCATATGTTTCACCTGTTGGCTGAAAATGTGTTGCAATGGTGTCCTGACACCTCTTTATACAGTTTAAGGTTGTTTACATAATAACATTTGCACTACTTTCATATTAAGAGCACAGAACGCTGTGTGAGAAAAAGCAAAAAACTTTCTGGCTCAGGGTTTGTTTGAAAGCTTGAAATTAACCGGATATCGTACTCTCAAATCAAATGTACAGTAAAGACAACTATATAAGCATCTTTAGTATACTCTTTTTTTCCATCCATGAGTGTCTGCAGGTTCCTCACAAGCTTCATGCAACCCCAACAACCTCCACCAAGACAGGAGGGCAGCTTCTATATTGCCTGAGCTGCAAAATCTAGGACAAAATTCCACAAATCATTCACTACTGCTTGTGGAGCTTAAATTCTGTGAACGCACAGTAACAACTGAAGGCAACTCGGATGAGCAGTTTAACACTTTGATCAGCTCAGAGCTTCTCCCATTTGGATGTTGGCAGTTGGACATTAAGATGACATAGTTTAGTGGTATTTTAAAGAATGAATTAAACTGAAACGGTTCAGTGCAACTAAGAGATACAAAAATAACATTTTGAAAAGTGAGGGTGACATGTCCTCCTGCTTCCGAGTGGAGATTACATACCTCGCACATATCATGTCAAGTTGACAGATAACTGCAGCTCTAATAATTCGATGGCGTCTCGGTGTTGAATGCAGGTACCTCAGCGCCCAGAGGGAGGCGACCTCTCTCCATGATATCAAAGACAAGCTGGAAAATGAGCTGGCCAGCAAGGAATCACTTCACAGACAGGTAAGGAGTGTTTTGAACAATCCAGTTGTTATGTTTGACAGAGTTATATGATATTTAAACATCTGAAAATGGATCTGGTATGTTAGTGCCATTATCTTTAACAGTTATACTTTACATGCGTGTTTCCATCTGTGTGTCCAGAGTGAAGAAAAGAACAGACAGCTACAGGAGCGTCTGGATGAAGCCAAGCAGAAGCTCCAGCAGACCCTACAAAGGGCAGAGACGCTGCCTGAGATCGAGGCCCAGCTTGCCCAAAGGGTTGCTGCTCTCAACAAGGTACTTTTAGTCAGGGGCCACACATACTGTATCAGACTGACCAGGCAACTAGCCATTTAGGTTCAATGCTGATAGCTTCATTTAATGACTGGGTTTATTATATTGTCACCTATAATACATAATATATAAGTGCTGTTATTGCCTCTATTTGTTGATCAATCGATAAACATCTTTGGAACCGCTTTTATTTAGATATATTTTTGGGTCATTTATTCATCAGAAACAGGCTTGTAGGAGTATCTCGAAATATTCTTGTTTCCACTAATTCAGGCAGAGGAGCGCCATGGGAACTTTGAGGAGCGACTACGGCAAATGGAAGCTCAACTCGAGGAGAAGAACCAAGAACTACAGAGGGTAACATAATTTTTTTTCTCTACTTGGCTAAAAAATTCAAGTTTGTTGTCAACTTCATTTCTATCACGAGCACCTCTCTCACGGCCTTGCTTCATTTCAGGCGAGGCAGAGGGAGAAGATGAATGACGAACACAACAAACGTCTCTCAGATACAGTGGATAAGCTTCTGTCTGAGTCCAACGAGAGACTGCAGCTCCACCTCAAAGAGAGGATGGCAGCACTAGAGGAAAAGGTAACGGGAAGACTAATTAGTGGCAGAGAATATTTTGTAAAATAATGGAAAATAAGAATGGGTAAAGTGTATATTCATTCTTCTTCTCTGCTAGAATGCTCTCTCAGAGGAACTATCCAATATGAAGAAAATCCAAGATGATCTTCTAGCTAATAAGGTATTCATCTTTTCAGCTATGTTATGGTTTTATCCTCGTGTGTGAGAGGTCAAGGCAGTGTTTTAGTCTTGTGCATGAGCTGTCACTCTCTTAATTTGTTTGAAATAAAGTTTTGCAAATTCTCATCTACACTTTTTTTTTGTTAAAGATGTTGACCTTTTTCTCCTCTGTGCTTTAGGAGCAGCTCCTTGCTGAGCTGGAGCGAATCCAACTGGAGCTGGATCAGCTGAGAGGCAGACCTGGCTCATCTTATTCCAGGTTAGATGCAATGAACCTTTAAGGGAGTTTATTTATACACTATGTCCCACATTGAGCCAAATAAAAACAAAGTTTCCCATGGGATTCTATATGTACACTGCCCCCCTCTGAGCACAATCTTTTGTTTACTCTTTTGTTTCATCATAATGTACTTCCACTAATATCTTTTTAAAAGGTAAATATTTATACTGTTTCCGGAGGGTGTTTTTATGGCTGACAAATATGCAAATAATATTTACATCCTTATTTCATATGCATACAACTTTTTTAATACAATGAATTCTTGATTTCACCATAGGGCGGGCAGCGTGAGCTCACTTCCCTCCACCCTTTTTCGAAGATCTCTTCCAGGGAGCGCCTCAGAACTGCGATACCCCCAGGGAGGTGGCTCACTCCCCTCTGGCTACGGCAGCTCCTCTAGTGGGGTGGTGGTCAGGCGGGCACACCGTGGCCGGTGGGGGGCTCCTAGAGACGATAGCAGCAAGGTGTTAATCTTACACTAATATAATGATGATAATGAAGATTAGATATGATTTGTTAAAAGGATGATCATTTCCTGCATCCATTGTTCTGTCTTTCCAGTATGGAGAATGGGACAGCGGCAATATGCTGGGTCCAGGGTTTGAGGGTGGTGTGGAGGGAGGCTGCTCTGACGATGAGGATGACAGGGAGACTCTTTTCGGATCAGAGCTGCTCTCTCCCAGCGGTCAGACAGATGTACAGACTTTGGCCATCATGCTACAGGAGCAACTGGAGGCCATCAACAAGGAGATTAAGTGAGTGTTATTTAAATGATTGCCTTTTATGAGACTAATTTGAGATCCTAGGGCTGTTTGGGCAACCGGTATTTTAGCTTACATTCAAAATGATGTGGACTTTCTGCCTCTCCTCTCCTTTCCTCTCCTCTCCTCTCCAACCAGGCTGATTCAGGAGGAAAAGGAGAGCACAGAGCTGAGGGCAGAAGAAATTGAAAGCCGGGTCAGCAGCGTGGCCCTCGATGCCTCACCTCTTCCCCCCTCTTCGCTGGGAGGACGGGACAGCGTCGGGAGGGGATACATGACTCCTTCCATCACCTCCTCCACGTTGGCATCTCCCTCACCACCCAGTTCTGGACATTCCACCCCCCGCCTGACACATTCCCCTGCCAGGGAGACTGACAGACAGGTACTGTGTTGAAGTTGTTAGATAAGCCACAAATTAAAATGAGGATGATTTAGGTAACACTCAATGTAAATTGACCCAACTCTTGCACTCATCCACCCTGCAGAATAGCAAAGATGGTGAAGAATGCAGAGCACTTGCTCTGATTGACTCCGGCCCTCCTGTCCCCCGAGCCCTACGATTGGACCGGATGACACACACTCACCCAGGGGCTGGCCTTGACGACCACCGTGAATTTCGCAGGTATACCTCCAGGAGGTTTACTCATAAACAGTTTATTTGGCTAAAGAAACTGTCCCTCAGATGCGCCCACTGACTGTTTTGATTTCACTGTTTGTCTTGTTTTTTCCTTTCTTTGTCCTTCTAGCCTCTCTGCTGATGGCGTCACCACTGCTAGCCAGGATTCCCTTCACAAAGCCAGCAAAAAGAAAAGCATTAAATCATCCATTGGTCGTCTCTTTGGCAAAAAGGAAAAGGGGAGGATCGGTGCACCTGGGCGCGAATCTGCCTCTTTGGGTTAGTGAACAGATTAAAAACTACTTATTCATAATGCTTTTTTGTTGTCTGACAGATATATCTGTTTGCAATGAGAGAATTATCAACAGTTGGTGGATTCATAAGGTAATTACTATTTTTAACCTTTCCAGCCTCAACGCCCTCAGATGACCTGGGTTCAGCTGATCCATTAGGCCTGACTAAACTCGGCACTGGAACTGTGGAAAAAGATCGTCGTAGCAAAAAGAAGTAAGATCAGTGGCCTTTCCACTCACTTCTAATGTGCACAGTCAGGTGCCATTGGTGGAGCATGACACTAACCAGGCCTGAGTTGGGGATTTAATTCCCCCTAGGGCCTTTCTTTTAAAGAATTTATTCCCACGTGGTGCTGCTAGGCACAAATGTCATGGTATTTAACCTCTCAAGTTCAAGGCTATTTTCTATTTATAAATGAAGACAGTGGTAAGGTGAGATATGAAGAAATTAATCTCTGTCAAACTTTGGTTTTCCACTCTCCTTGCCAGACACGACCTGTTAGAGGAAGCCTGTCGTCAGGGTCTGCCTTTCGCCTCATGGGATGGCCCAACTGTTGTTACATGGCTCGAGGTACATCATGACGCACTGTCCAGTTAAATTGCAAGATCAGTTTAATTCAGAGTATGGATAGTATGATATAATGTGTCACTAATGAGTTAGATATAGATTTCCAGCATCTTCATACATCTAAGGGGATTTGGGATAGGTTATATGCACAAAACACAAAAGTGACACCTGATACTTTAGTTTCAGGTGAGAGTCACTGCATCATCATTACAAGTGCTGCTGCTCACATCTTCTTTCTGTTTGTTCAGCTGTGGGTAGGAATGCCAGCATGGTATGTGGCAGCGTGTCGTGCCAACGTGAAGAGCGGTGCAATTATGGCTAACCTGTCAGACACAGAGATCCAAAGGGAGATTGGCATCAGCAACCCTCTACACAGACTCAAACTCCGCCTGGCCATCCAGGAAATGGTCTCCCTCACTAGTCCATCTGCACCTGCGAGCACTCGCTCTGTAAGGCTCAGTAAAAAGCACGATGACTCTAAACATCAGCAAATGCATCACACCACTGGGAGATTAACAAATTCATGCACTAATGTCAGAAGAAGACTGATTTTGAATTTGTTTGCTGTCATTACAGTCGACCAGTAATATTTGGATGACACATGCTGAGATGGAGTCTCTCACTGCGGCCACCAAGCCAGTAAGAATATTACGTTTCATATCTAATCAAAACAAATTCAATATTTTATGATATTTACACATTTTCTTATTCTCATTTACATAGAAACAGCTCTGATGCAAATACTATTACAATATTTTCTGTATTTAGGCATGTAATATAATTAATTGTTTTATGTTTTGGCCTCTTAATTCTTAGCAATATGACCAAAGGTCTCACATTGATAAGCTTTTTTCTTTTTCTTTGTTTCTGATTAGGCATGTTTGGCTACACCTTTCCCTTACTATTCCCTCAAAATCTGTTTTGATGTAGTGTTTTTCCAACTAATTCTCACTCACTAACAAAACTTTTCCTCCCTCTGCCTTCCCCCTCCTTCTTCTTCTCCATTCTGTCCTGACACTGATCCACTATAACACACACACACACACACCAACACACTCCCCCTGGTGACTTTTCCCTCTCTTTGCAACTCTCTGTCCCTTTTCTCTTCCATTTCCTCACTACCTGAACCACAAGGAGCAGAAGGAGTTCAGCTGGGACCAGGTGAGTTTTTGGCAGTATACAGGTGATCTCCATATTGTGCAGTAAAACATTTATGTAGTGTTAGGTTAATGGATTTATTATTCAGGATAACAACTGCTTTTCATCACTAACAGACCTTACACTATTGCATTTTGAACACAGACACATCCTTAAATGTGACACGCTAGCTAGTATGTAATCGATTATTCCCTTACCAGAGCTATTTCTTGCAATATGTAGACTTTACAGACGCATAGGGCCCCGCAGTCACTGGGAGGCCCCCAGGCTGCAAGGTCAGCCTCAGTATATTTTGGGAGAATTAAATGTACCTGTCTTTATTTGTAGCCAGGCAAACCCCCTCATTTGTTGTGTGAGGGACATTAAGGCTCTTTAATAGGTTATAAGAAAAAGTAAGCTGCTATGATAGGGATGCTGTGACTTGTGTTTGTGGAGAATCAAGTCAAAATCATCTTGTGGCTGGGCTGTCATGCAGGGAGTGATGAATGACGCCATTCACTGAAGTGAGGAGAATAACAGTAGGCACCATTAACGATTGCATCATGGCATCAAAATAATAATAGATAATAGCCTCGGCTTCTGTTGATCTGGAACCAGTGCAGAGACCGACTAAGAGACTAAAATTTGACTTATAAGGTTGTTTCTTCTACTGTGACATTGTGTTGTGTCTGAGTATTAAATGAAAAATACATTTTGGAATCCTTTCAGTCTAATAAGGCATTTACCTGTGCACAAACATTAACACTTCCCGGGTGCTCTGAGCTCATAGTCCGGACAGCCCGGCTAATGAACTGAGCTAACATTAGCTAACAGCAGCTATATTTCACAGTAATTTCCTTAACTGTATCAGGAAACCTTCAGGAGAGTTGGAGGGAAGACAATTCAGTTTGGTTTAGTTGGTAGTTTGGGACTTTGTGCATTACATAGTTTAGTGCCACATACTTATTGCAGGTGATTGTACCCGGAGTTACATATTGCAGTGCATAAAAATGTAAAAAATCTAAATTATTTTAAATCAGTTATTTTATGGAAGAAAAGGTACACGTTGGAAGGCCTATAAGCAGTCAATGTTAAAAAACTAATGACAATAAAAGTCTAGTTAGTTAGTTGGGACCAATCTATCATAATGCAAAAAATCTATTTATCTCATTAACATATAGAAGTCATGGACATCCCTCAAAAGGCACCACATCTGTGTAGTTTTAGCCTGCAACTTCCATGTTTCCTGTTGCCTGTGATGCATCAACTAGCAGAACTGAGGGATTTTTTGCATGATTGCTGTGTATATATAGCGCTGCAGTGTATATTGTATACTGTAGGCTTCACAGGAAAGAGACGCAGCTGCAGACCGAGGGACACAGAGGTTGCACACTGAGGGTCAAGACTTGTGTAACTTGCATAGCGGATTAACCATTTTTGTTTTTTGTGCACCTCGATTATTTTACACTTTTGTTTCTCATGCACATAATTTGTGTTCTTTCCTCATCATTTTCTCCATTACCCCCACTGTCCTCCAGATCCTGGCCTATGGAGACATGAACCATGAATGGGTGGGAAACGAATGGCTGCCCAGCCTTGGCCTTCCCCAGTACAGGTCATATTTCATGGAGTCACTGGTGGATGCCCGCATGCTCGATCACCTCACCAAGAAAGAACTAAGGGGCCAGCTGAAGATGGTGGACAGTTTCCACAGGTTTGAAAGACATGGCTCATTTGTAACGTGATCCGTCTACTACAGGTGTACGGCATATACCTGCTTTTCTGAAAATTGAGAGCAATTTTTCCTTCTCACTTACAGAGTGAGTCTTCACTATGGTATCATGTGCTTGAAGCGCTTGAACTATGACAGGAAGGAGCTAGAGAGAAGGAGGGATGATAGTCAACACCAGAATCAAGGTGAGGCCTGTGGTTAATAGCCAAATCTTCTCTTCAGACATGATACCTGAGCATGCACATACTTCTCCGTCTATATTGTACCGTGCCCTTCCCCACAGATGTAATGGTGTGGTCCAATGAACGAGTGATGTGTTGGGTGCAGTCTATCGGTCTGAAAGAGTTTGCAGACAACCTATTAGAAAGCGGGGTGCACGGGGCCCTCCTGGCACTAGATGACACCTTTGACTACACTGACTTGGCCCTCCTCCTCCAGATACCCAATCAGAACACACAGGTACTCCACAGCACACCACTTTTATTACCAACTTGTTGACAGTTAATGTAGAAAAGCATCTCTGTAAAGCACTTTATCTCACAACTGTTGTCAGAAATTCTCATTGCCACACCTTCCGTTTGCCTAATGCCAAGATAATCCTAATCTTTAACTCTTATCTTAGATTATCTAAATTATGATCTTAAAACTGTGTTTGTCTATCTTTTGCAGGCGAGGCAGCTCCTAGAGAAGGAATACAATGCTCTCATCTCCATGGGAACAGAGAGGAGGCCAGATGAGGTACGGCAAAGCAGACTGTCAGTAGAAAATCAATCAAGATAATCACTTCTGCCAGGAGGCGGGAGTATGTGTTGATTGTATCCACTCCGACTAAGACTATCTTACTTGACAAATGGGCCTTTGATTTAAACTTTTTGCCCTTTGTTAAAGGTCCAGTGTGTAGGATTTAGTGGTACCTAGCAGTAAAGTTGCAAATTGCAACCAAATGAATGCTCTCGTGTGCCTCACCCTCTTCTTTCAAGCATTTAGGAAAAACTCATAATTCACATTCTACAGTAGATCAGTGTTTGGTTTGTCTGTTTCTTGGCTACTGTAGAAAAATGGCGGTTCAACATAGCAGACTCCATGGAAGAGGACCTGCTCTCACTGTAGATATTAAAGGCTTATTTTATGACAACAAAAACACAACAATTCTTATACTCAGGTTATTATACACTAATAAAAACGTACTAATGAATATTGTACTCTGTTCCTGCAAAGAAATATGCAGAAATCTTACACACTGGACATTTGAATATGTAACAGGATAATTTCCTTTCAATGGTAACATAGCCATCTGAAATATCTCTTTTCCTTATAAAGAGAGCATTTATGGCGTTAGTGCTTGTACCACTGCTGGCAAATTGTTGGCATGCCAAAGTGGTTCAGCTGTGTTTGCACAACTGCTAATTGCTTAGTTACAGCATCTAGACTAAAAACTGTGCAACTGTGGTATATTGTCACAACAAATCCTGCTTTGTCAAATGCTACTTTGTTAAAACCCCACTAATGCATAATGAATACGACCCTGAAATAGATAGTCACTACTGTGAACACTGTTATTTTTAATCACTGGTGTTATGTCATTGTCCCTGCAGGACGGCACGAAAACATTTACACGGTCACCATCATGGAGGAAGATGTTTAGGGAGAAGGATCTGCGTGGTGTGACCTCCGACTCCTCAGAAACATTACCTGCCAACTTCCGTGCCTCGGCTATCTCCACCCCCTCTGTCACCCTGAGAAAAGTCCAGAGTGAAGGTGAGGAGATGCAGCTCACAGCAGCTGAATGAGCATGACATTCAGGGCCAGTATCAGGCATTACACAGTGGTTTGTTGTTGTTCAAACATTTGTGAGAAACAGGATAATGGTGTACTACTATTAAACTAGTCATACTATAAACTAACAAACAAAGTTAAACATAAACTTTAATTAAAGTTTTGTGACAGCAGAAAATGCTACTGCCCTCAAAATCGTGTTGCTTAAGCCTGATGTGATTCGTCCTGCAAAAGAATAACAGAAAAATTTGAATATCTAGATTAAGCAGCCACTTGTTAGGTTGGGTGTCTCAGTTTAAGAGCAGATGTTGGGATGAAGCATGGAGATCAACAGTAAATCAGGCCAAAGGAATAAAAAGGAAATGGAGAACAATTTCTCACAGGGCAAAACAACTAAGCACTCAGTATTTTATCGCAAACTGTAATTGGTGTGCAAATCAGTGGCGATTCTAGCACGTGTAAACCAACTGTATAGGTTTATTCTAGCCTTATATAATACAATTTTTTACTGTCGATACATTTTTCAAAAAAGATGTCATTTTACTTCCTTCCTCTCTGAATATTGGATTCAGTCAATATAGTGTAGTTCAGAAACAATTTGTGGTGTGTTTGTTATCGTTATCTAGTAGGAGTTAAAAGCGCAGACTCCACCGTATTGTATTATACTGTATATACAGATATTGTTGAAAAGCATAGTATGGGTTTGGAGTTAAGTCTTTGAGCTATATTATGTTTTGATGTTGTGGCACACAGAAGGCTGGTCTTTTAGATATGAGTAAATACAGGAAGTACAGTGAACTCTCACATCAACAGTTTGTTTTAATGTCAGATTTCTCCACATCCACTTTACAACAGACTACACAGGGATTTAGGTGAAACATCTGTTAAGTGGTGTTTTCAATAACACACTCTGACATTATGGGCTATTTCAACACCAGTCAGATATAAACAGCCAGATAAATACAAGGAAACTGTATGACAAACTGGGCTGGCACCAAGTGTGGTAAACTGATTTTAGATAAATAGTTTGACATTCTGGTTTATATATATCTTTTTGCAGACGGATTAATACCACATGAAGTCATCAACCACTAGCAGTTGGTTAGTCTAGTTTAGCACCAACACTGGGAACAGGGGGAAACAGTTACTTTAGCTCAATAACTCCACTTATGAATGTCTTTAGAGGTGCCAGTAGGCACATTTTACTTATTTTGGGCAGAGGCAGGCTAGATGTTTACCCCTATATCTAGTCTTTATGCTAAGCTAAGCTGCCCATCTGCTGGGAATAGGCAAATATTGTGAATTTGTATAGTTGCTGCTTTACAAACATGTTGTTTTCAGAAGCAAATACCAAAATTATTTTTCACTGTAGTTAGAAAAATATCAATGATCAAAACCACAGTTCATTCGATTATTATTCAACTTTCAAATGTTTTAGTGGTTTTTTTAATCCAGTGTTGGAAATCAGAAGAGAACACCTACTAAACACATTTTTTTCAGGTCTGTTCGTGTCATAGTTCAACACTGAATTATATTTACTAATTAGCTTCTTCTCTTTGTCAGTAAACTCTGGTCCAAGAGGAGAGTCGGGGTCCGTGAGAACATATTCCTGCTAAAAGATAAGCACACCAGGTGAGAAAAACACCCCCGTTGTATCTGTAGCAAAACATAGCATTTGTGAATACCAGATAAAACATCTCATCGAGGCAGGAGTTATTACGGTTCACTGAGTGTGTTTTATTCCATTTTGTAGAACCCCCACCTCCATCCAAGGAAAAAACACATTTTTGAAGAAAAAAAAAAAAAATCAAGGATCAAATCAGGATCAAAATCAAAAATGGACACTAGAAGATGACCAACAACATGGGAGCCAGATGTCTCAAAGAATCAAAGACACTGAGTGAATGATTTCTGAAAAGATGATAAAATAATGAATGAATGTCTGTTTATCCATCTCTCTCTCTCTCTCTCTCTCTCTCTCTCTCTCTCTCTCTCTCTCTCTCTCTCATGTCTCTCTATCTCTCTCTCTCTTCCTCTCACACAATCCCCATCCATAGTTGTGGCATGATGCTGTTTGATTCTGTAGAAAGTGGCCTGTAGAAAGTGACCATCGCCTATCGTGAATACGTCTTCTGTTTTTGAGTGGGAGATGGCAATATTGACACAATTAATTTTTTTGTTTTTAAAATTGGACACTGCATTCCTGTTCAGATCAAGAGAACAATATCCCCAACACACATCCTCGCAGGTGATCTTGCTATGATTTAGACTGATAATAGAACATACTCTGCCTAGTAACACCACAATACAGTCAAGTTTGGGGAGAGGTAGTTCAAAGGGAGAATTTAAGTGTACACAGGGGAAATGAAATGTATGTTCTTAAGCCATAACAGACATGAGATGCACAAATGTGAACAGGACAGACAATGAGACAATTAGCAAAGTGCTTTATGACAAAATCCTGTTCGAACTGAGAAAAAAAGAGTTAAGCATTTGTGTTAATATGCATGCCAAAATCAACCATTTTAGAGTGAACGTCATGATATCAATCATCTAATGATGTGAAAGCTTGGGTCAGGACTTTGTAAAACGTGTCTATTTTATTTTTATCATTTTTTATGATAACTGCTATTGTATGTATGTATGTATGTATGTATGTATGTACAGTATGTATGTGTGTGTATTAAACTGTACGTTCATTTCATACTTAGTTTTAAGACTGACTGTAATTTCATTTTAGGTTGAAAAAGGAAATATGTTTTAAATTCTGGACATTTAAGATATGCTACTTGTATGTGTACATTTTGAAAAAAACAAATTGTGTTATGATTTAAATTCATATTATTGGAGAGTAGTGATGATAATTGAATATAATATGATAACAATAATGATGATGATTGTAAAAGCTGTAATTAAAAAACATACCTGTAAAATTCTACTGAAGGAGTTATTTGAAGTTTCCCCTCACACTGGCCGGTCACAGAAGATCACAGGTAAGTCACTGTAATGGAGCCATCAGTCATCTTTCAGAGGATGAACCATAAATGTATATGTATAGTTTATCCTTGTCAGGGACACAACTAAGAGTACCAAGTACCATGAGACAAGGAAGGGAAATGTGAGGTGGAGGGGCTTAAGGGATTGGATATATTAATGTGTTTACCTTTTATATAATTGTTTAATAGCGTATAGGGTGAAAGGGTTAAGCATATTATGAATAAAATGTCTATACTGGACTCAGTTCAAGACTACATTTATTTCATGATATTGTCCTTTTTGCTGGTAGCTACGGCCCTTTATCATCTATACAAAACGGCAATAACGTCTTCCTCTAAGCACTACATACTCTGCATGTTTTTATTCATTCAAGGGATCACCACAGGACTGGAGATGAGCCAAAACAACAAGAAGAAACACCAGTGCCTTTTAAAAATGGCAAATGCTATAAATAGTACAGGTCTTTGTATCCTGTATAGGTGATAAATTACGGAAGCATGTTGCTGCCACACCAGAAAAATAAAACTTTATCAGTATCACGTTATAATGTGAAATGTTTCATGTTTCATGTTTCATAACGTGATAATCTATATTATTAAAATGTGAAAGGTTTCACGTTATAATGTGATATGTTCGTATGTTGAAATAATGTTAAACTCAGGTGTGCTGAGAGGAGGAATATGGCTCATTTACACTACTGTTCAAAAGTTTGGGGTCACTTGGAAAATTCCTTGTTTTCAAAGGAAAAGCTAAATGACTATTGTAGCTGGAAACAGCTGATTTGTAATGGAATATCTACATAGGTGTACAGAGGCCCATTATCAGCAACCATCACTCTCTGTGTTCCAATTGCACGTTGTGTTTGCAAATCCAAGTTCATCATTTTAAATGGCTAACTGGTCATTAGAAACACCTTTTGCAATCATGGTAGCATAGCTGAAAACTGTTGTGCTGATTAAAGAAGCAATAAAACTGGCCTTCTTTAGACAAGGTGAGAGTCTGGAGCATCAGCAATTATGGGTTCCATCACGGGCTCAAAATGGCCAGAAACAAAGAACTTTCTTTTGAAACCTATCAGTCTATTCTTGTTCTGAGAAATGAAGGCTATTCCATGCGAGAAATTGCCAAGAAACTGAAGATCTCATACAATGCAGTGTACTACGTCACAGAGCAGCGCAAACTGGCTCTAACCAGGATAGAAAGAGGAGTGGGAGACCCCTGTGCACAACTGAGCAAGAGGACAAGTACATAAGAGTATCTAGTCTGAGAAATAGATGCTCACAGGTCCTTAACTGGTAGCTTCATTAAATAGTACCTTCAAAACACCAGTGTCAACATTGACAGTGAACAGTGAACAGTGGAGAGGTGATGCTGACCTTCTAGGCAGAGGGGCAAAGAAAAAGCCATATCTCAGACTGGCCAATAAAAAGAAAAGATTAATGCACAGCTCAATTTGGAGCCCATGAAGAAGGGCCCATCAAGCCAGTCCAACTTGTGGTAGGTGCTTCAGGAAGCATCAGAGGAAATCTCTTCAGATTACCTTCACAAATTTAAAAAGTAGAATGACAAAGGTCTGCAAGGCTGTAATTGCTGCAAATGGAGGATTCTTTGATTAAAGCCAAGTTTGAAGGAAACAATTATTATTTCAATTAAAAATCATTATTTCTAACCTTGTCAGTGGCTATATTTCCTATCCATTTTGCAATATGCGCTATTTAGTGTACATGACTTGATTAAGTTGTATTTCATGCTGGGGTTGAGACATGGTGAGATTCTGTTGTTACTGAGCACATTGGATGATATTGTGTTAAGTAAGAAGGATTTTAAAATGGAGTGTGGCGACAGTGCTAACAAATTTGCTGCCCAATTTTATGACAATATTAATAAATTGTATTTATTATAATGAATAAAATTAGTAGACATATGCATCATTGTGCACTTTAACTGCTTCTTCTGATAAGATAAGAGGAGACAGGGATGAATAGGGAATGAGGAAAGGATAATGGAAGGTCAAAACTTTTTCACTCAGGGAAAAGAAAGGAAAAATATGCATTAATAAATGATGGCAAGATTTATTTCATTTCTTACATCACTGTGTGTGTGTGTGTGTGTGTGTGTGTGTGTGTGTGTCACAAAAGAAGCTTATTATGTATGTATGAGTGTTATATAGAAAATGATACATATTACAGACAAAGATAAAAAGGCTCCTTAAAAAAAAACAAGTGCAATATTGATATCTGATGCAATATTCACAGAAAAATAATCTGTTAAAAATTCATCCAAATTATTTGTTTTAAATAAACTTCCTGTAGTTATTGCATTTGCTTTTTGGTTAAGTTTATCTTTTTTGTACTGTTATAAGACAATAAAAAATGTGTCACTTGGTCTGGAGTTATCAGTTTACACAGTGATAAAAAAAAAAAGAAAAGAAAAAGATGAACGGTTGTAATCTGCAACTTCACCACTAGATTCCACTAATTCCTGCAGACTGCACTCCACACACCTTTGAGGGTTAAAACCAATGACTGTCATTTGTTAAAACCAAATACAGCAGTGGCAGCCACCCTGTTACCTGGTGGGTTATACAAACAGATACTATGTGTGGGTGCGCAAATAATATTTAGAGAATCAAACGAGTCCCTGCAGTCCCCAAACTACTCAGTGCCTCTAGTGCCATCTCCTGGCTGAGTTCGAAACTGTAGTCCGTTTTCATTCACGTTAAAGAAATGTTGTTCAATGGCACTTCTGTTACAATGAACAAACACAACAAACATAACACCCATTAACGTAAACATTAACGTAAAGGAATATTTTTCAACATCTATAGCTGCCATTCTGTTATATTTCTTTATATATTTCACTTTCAACATTAGGAAACATGTCTTTACAAGATTTATTATCAAATGCAAATATATATTTTGTCATAAATTATCCATACATAATAATGGTGCTACAATATTTTCTCTGATGTAAGACTGTTGACAGTTTGGAGGGTTTATGAAGATGTTTTGTGATTTTGTCCAAATGCTCCTGATGCTGTCATCAATCATGTCTTTGATTTTAGAATAGTACCCTTAATGATATCCTAATGTAGCTTTCAGTTATAATTGACAAGTGAGTAAGTGAGAAAATCAATTTGGATGAACTGACACCTGATGAAATAAGGTAGTAATGCACTTTGAAGAGGAAATAAAGTTTCTTGGTGTTGCATCGTGTTTCTTAATTCGTGACTTTACAGGCATGACGTGCAGCCTCTCTGGTGACTGCACAGCTGCAGTCACATAAACACTTCTGTCTTCTGCTTGTAAATCAGCTTCACTCTCTGTTTCCCTCATTCTCTTTCACAAACGCACGCATATCAAAGTAAGATAAACACTGTAAAGACCCATTCGTAACTGTTTGTTAGAATTTATTTAGCAGATGACGTGGAAAGACATGTTTGTGGTCTTCTTGTGGTTGTGAAATGTGTATATTTTTGAAGTGAAGGCCTGAATGGAAAATCGCTCTGAATTACTGTAAGTTGTTCATTGTTCCACATGTGACAATTAATGCAAATACTTATCAGCAAATCACAGAAGAAAATGAGGTGTCTTACTGAACTAAAATATTTTACATAAAACTAAAAGGTTAATCGATGCCATGGTAGGATCTGGTAATATTATACATATCTGTAATAGATACTGGTTTTATGATGATGATCATTTAAATCAAATAAAAGAGTGTATTTAATTTCAAAAGTACTGTTGAAATAAGATGAGATGTCTAAATTATGTGTACATATTGTACATACAGTACAATATACATACTGTTATTCAGATGTGTGACGACCAAACCTAGACTAAATAATGGAAACAACACAAAATGAATATGCACCCATTTTTTTATGTGCTGGTTGGTTCTGATTTATTTTACTCCACCTGACCTTGTGAGACTCTTACAGTAAACGAGACGGAAGAAGCCCATACATAGTGTTTGAACACAGGTCTTCCTCTCAGTATTAAATCACAGTTTAATTATGTAGAAATGTCTGACTCATACTTTACTCTCATGAAGAAGGACCTCCTTCTCCTAACCCCTTTAAAAGGGCGCAAACCTGCTCCTGTTTAGAATTTGATTGAAAATAACTTGCTTGTACAGAGCTATATATATATATTTTATAATTTGATTAAGCTATTTATTTTATTTATTCCCTATTTATTTTCTTTCAAAGCTTCCTTAATTTTTCTTTCCAAATGTTTCTATTCCCAAACACCTCTTTCTCTTGCCTGTCTTCTTTTTTCTTAATTATCACACTTCCTCTCTCTCTGTCATTTTATCTCACTGACTCCAACCCACTTTTATCCTTTAATAGTCAAGTCAGAGAGGTGCATCTCTACACAGGTATTTATAAAACTATTAATTTTAGTAGTGAACCTTAAATTCTTCATTATACTGATGTTTTCTTCTTTCTTTCTTCCTGTTGCAGATAATCACAGAAGAGGGATGTATCTGCAGATGAGCCTGGATGGGAGAGTGTCAGGGAATGATGCTCAGACCCCTTATAGTGAGTATTAAGCAGATAAATTAGCACCAGACAGCATATGTTAGCCCAGTTAAGAATATTTTGCTTTTGACACAATATAACAAATCATGTTATAGGCCATTCAAATACAAAAAAACAGCCAGAGATTTATTAAGAAGGCACATCTATTTATGTTTCTGTCTTTCTAGGTGTGCTGGAGCTAAAATCAGTGAAACCAGGCCATATAGTCATCAAGGGACAGGCATCGTCGCAGTTTCTCTGTTTGGACAGTGGAGGCCGTTTGTGGGGGCAGGTATAAGCAAAGAAAAGTATACTGTAAATGTAAAGGTCTCTGTCCTTCCTGTCCTTCACTGACAGCTTACATCTGTCGTCCCTTTCAGAGGCACTACACAGAGGCTGACTGCACCTTCAGAGAACTGCTGCTGGCAGATGGATACACCCGTTTCCTGTCCTCACACCACGGATCTCCTGTGTCTTTGGCATCAAAACATTCCCCAGACCGACACACAGTCCCCTTCACTCGATTCCTACCAATTAGGAATACTTTGGCAAGGGAGAGTGTGTCTGAACAACCACCAAACAATCAGAGAACAGTCAACGTGGGCTCTGATGATCTTTTTGGAATGGGTCTAAACACTATGGTCAGTCCTCAGTTCTCAGTGGACAAGTAAAGAAAATGAACAGATATGTAACTGTATAGCTTGTACGCAGTTCGGCTAATTTGGTTCTCAACATAGTTCTATTATGTTTATATATTTCTATTTCTATTAACTTAAATATGTAACTTATTTATTTATTGTGTGGTGTACTATTTCTAATTGTTATTTAAAGACTGAATAATTTTGACAGCAGCTTCTGAGACTTTATGATTATTATTTGAGAGGATATTTGTGTCTGAGTAAGAAATGTTGCAACATTTTTAGGAGTTTTTCTAAGTTGAATGTGACTGGAAAGTCCAGCAAGTGTGTTTGTACTTTTTGAGTGTGTTTATCAGACTAGAGAGAATGAAAATAAACGTGACATAAATTTCACTTCTGTTTGTCTTTTGTGCAATGATACAGCAAATTTCATGAAGTACTTACAGGAAACATCAATTTAAAGAATGGGAAGAATGTATTCTGGTTGCGATCACAGCTTTCATGGTGGCTGAGTGAGGTAATGGGCTGGTTAATGTGAGAGCAGGAGCGCTCTCTAGTGGACAAATGAGTAATGATGAAAAGCTGTCCGAGTTCCAACTTTATGAGCTTTGGTGATCATTTAAGACTTTTGTCTTTCGGTTGGGCAAACCTAAAATATAGTTTCTCATTTGTTTACAGCATATACACAGAGACCGTATGTGTATCTACGAATGTCTTCATTTTATTGTTACAGTCATGTCCAGTTAGAGATTCAGGGCTTCATTTAGAAAAAAAAAACAGAAGCTTTTGTATTTGTTGATTACATCGTAAAGCCCTTTGAGGCAAATTTGTGGATTTTCAATTTCAGGCATGTAATTAAAACTGACTTGTTCATTTTTTTATATATAGTCTGCCTGCTTCTTTCTTTGAAATTCCTCTTCATAAAATAACCCTCGTACACACACAAGCATAAAAATTACTAGATAGTTTTTATTGTGTTTTTCCTGCTTGACTAAATGAATTGGAATAAAATCACCAGTTTTCACATCTGTCCTGTACTGCCTCTATATAAAAGTGGAGGAGAGGAGGATGTTAGCAAAGCTGACATCCATCATGAACAACTCCTCTCACCTCCTGCATGAGACTGTGGAGGCCTTAAACAGCTCCTTCAGCAACAGACTGCTACTCCCACCATGTAAGAAGGAGCTCTACCACAGGTCCTTCATTCCTACAGCTGTCAGACTCTTTAACAGCAGCATGATCTCATGTAGCACTGTTAAATTAGTCAATTTTCCTATGTTAATTATATTTGCTGTTATATATAGATATATATGATCAAACATGTCAAACTTGTTCATGAAGATTTTTCTTTTCCCCCAGTGTGGGATCATTAAAGTCTATCTTATCTTATCTTAAAAATTCAAACATTAATAATTGCATTATTTTGCACATAGCCCACTTAATATAAAAAAGTGCAATTTGAAAATCCCACTGATAGATAGATAGATAGATAGATAGATAGATAGATAGATAGATAGATCACCGTTCTCCTTCACTGAATGACTATTTGTCCCGATAATCAGGGCTAATGTTTTTACCCCACAAAAAGTTTATTTACATGTATTTGCCTTTTACTTACCATTAAACTAACCACATTAACAAAACATAAAACACATTACTGAAGCAGTTTACACTTGCAATGTCACGTTACACATACCTTCCATGGGTCATCACTGTGATGTCGTGGAAAGTCTTATGTGTTCCAGTGAAACTGAGAGCAATGTTATCGGAAGTTACTGCTTATAGCAGCTTAGTAGCTGTGGAAAAGGTCTGTCATGGCCATACAAAACTGAAACATATTATTCTAGCAAACTATGTTTCTCTAGTTATAGAGAATTATATTTTATATCCAAAAATAACACTGCTATGTTTAACAGGCCACTTCTTTCAAAGTTCAAATCAGTTCTTGAAATAATTACTCATTACCACAGGCAATTATAAATAACACTGCTTCTTTTAAGAAAAAAAATAATAAAATATAATCTTTATTAAAAACACTGAGTGCATAATTAAGCAGGTAAATACAGATTTTTTTTCCATAGCAATCAAATCTTTCCTCTTTAACACAACTGTGTCATTAAGTAATGCTATAGTGTTGTATTACAGCATGATAAAGGTCACATCAGTCGCTTCAGGTCACATAAGCCCAATCTACGCAAATGTGAACTTTGTACATTACTCACAGAAGAATGTTGAGAATGTGGAGTTAGTTTACGAGAGATCTTCGTCTGTCTGCAGTGACAGCTCTGCTGGTGTATGGTTGAGTTTCGATGAGACATGACACCTACTGTTTATTGCCAATAATCTATCTGCATCCACATCAAACATTAAGCCACGATGTGACAGTACTAAGACATCATAGTTTAAAGACACAGAACATACATTTAGAAAGTCATTTTCATCTCTAACAAGCTGATAACATGAATAAATAACAGCTCATATTATATTCATATCATGACCCTGAGAATATAAAACTCACCGTCTTTTTCTCACTTTTTTATAGCTTTATTATACAAAAGTTGCCCAGTGACATTTGGCTGGCTAGTGCTGTAATACATACCTAGAAATTAACAAGAAAAGGCAATAGAAATTTATTTAGTAGCCATATTATAGTGCTATATTGGAGGTTTTACTTCGTAATTTGCAAGTTTCTTTCAGTTTCAGGACCTAAGAACTCATATTCATTGTGTTTCATTCTGCTTTTTCATCCCCTTCGTTATGTTTCTCTTTTGTGTCTTTGTCAAATGGTACAAAATAACACTCCCACTCCCTACACTTGAGTAACCAGTGGTTCCCTCAGATACATATTTCCTCCTCTAAACTCTGTGCTCTGCCCTGTACACAGTGCACCCAGCAAAGTCCCATTCAAAGGGTTGCAGATGCCTTCAATTGCATAATAATCTGGCTCTGGATCCCTATCCCCTTCCTCTGTTTCCTCCCCTTCTGGCTCCTCGCCATCCCACAGACCAGTTGGAACATGGCTGTACTCGGTTCGATCCTCACATTCAGTCTCCCGATGGTAGAAGTAGCTAAAGTTGGACACTATAACAGGCACTGGCAGTGAGATGGTAAGCACTCCAGCAATGGCACACATTGAGCCCACCAGCTTTCCCCACACTGTCTCTGGGTACATGTCACCATAGCCCACTGTGGTCATGGTGACAACTGCCCACCAGAAGGCATGTGGTATACTGATAAAGGCTGTGTTGGCGTGGTCAGCCTCCGCAAAGTAGATAGCACTAGAAAAGAGGATGACGCCAATAAACAGGAAGAAGATAAGCAGGCCCAGCTCACGCATGCTGGCCCTTAGTGTCTGGCCAAGGATCTGAAGACCCTTAGAGTGACGTGACAACTTGAAGATCCTGAAGACCCTCACTAACCTGATGACTCTGATGATGGCCAAGGATGTGGCTGGGGAAGCATCATTGTCCTTGGCTAACTCAGTTCCCAGAGTGACAAAATATGGCAGGATGGCGCTAAAATCGATGATGTTCATGACATCCTTGAAGAAGCGTGTCTTGCTGGGTGAGCAGGCGAAGCGCATCATAAGCTCAAAGGAGAACCAGCATATACATATGGTCTCCACCAGGAAGAAGGGGTCGTGGAAAACATTGTGTGGAAGAGGCATGTTCGCAGATACGTTCTTTGCCTGGGAGTGGTACTTGTAAAAATATTCCTGAAGGAAAGGAGACAAGACAGACAGGAAAGATACAAATTATACTTGTGAATTGTAGCCAATGTATAAGAAAGTAATGAGAATGAAAATACACAATTATAACTGTAATTTCGCATTTTTTTTTTCTTCAAAGTTGTAATAATTTAACACCGCTTTAAGGAATAGTTTGACATCTTGGGAAATATGCCAACTTATTTTCTTGCCAAGAGTTAGATGAGAAGATCAATTTTCAGTTAGCCTGGCAGGGCCCAGAAGTAACAAAATTCAACCAACCAGCACCTTTTCACACCTAAGGGTCCGAACCAGGGTGTGAACCAAAGTTCATGTTATTGTTACATTTAATACAGTTGGCTTCACATTGCCATTATGCATGCATTTTCCCTTTTCCAGTGCTGATACTAGCCTGCCAGAACTTCCCAATTGTTCCAAAAGTCCAAAACATCCCAAAATGTTTTTGCACACCAGAAACAACTGAACCATGGTTCAATTTGACCACCTCTTTTTGCTGGATCAAGGTTCAGCTGTTTTGTCTGGACTGTGATCTGGGGGAGGTTTCACACCTGTAGTTTTGGATTGGATCGATCTGAAAAGTCTGAAACCAGACCAAATGATGTGTAAAAGGGCCCTTAAGCTCACAGATGAATGCATGAATCGATATTGTTGATTTAATCTGTCCAAAAGCAAATGTGTAAAATAACAACATTTCTTTCCTGGAAATAGTTGAGCACATAACCCTTCATAAAATGGCAAATTGACATTTTTACAGTTCAGATTTTGTACAGATAACGTTTTAAATAACGGACATAGAACAGAGCCAGGGTGACTGTTTCTCCTTCTTACCAGTCGTGCTAAGATAAGCTAACCAGCTAGCTGCTCCAACTACATATTTACAATACAGACATGAGATTAGCATCTATCTAATCATCTATCAATAAAGAATAAGAATTTATTGCATATTATTTAATGCCACTTTACTACTGAGATCCTATTTTCCTGGTATTCCAATAAACTACATGTAACCTCAGTATGTTGTCTGCCATCTCACTTTTGACAACATCATAGAAGCGTTTGACATGTGTGGAATTACATTTCAGTCATAGCGGCACCTATCTCTTTTTCAGTCCACCTGTCTTTCCATCTTCCGTGCCGGTTAGCATTACATTCAAGAATTGGATAGTAGCTGTTTAAAGCATCTTACACTTAACATCAAGTTAAAAGCGTGAAAACGGATGATATGGATATAAAGGGATCACTTTAGTATGCTGTAATGGGCTGTGTGTAACATCTTAAGTTTCAGGGTAGTTTAAATAAACCTAGAGTATTTCTTATGACTTTCAGTAGCAGGTCAGTGAGAGTGTTTATTACTAAAGGTGGACATCTATGTGTTGATCTCCTCCAAGGGCTCTCCTAAGACTAAATATAACCCCGTGAGATCTCCAAAGAGAAACATGAGAGCCTCTTGCTGCACCGCACCTCAGCTATCTCCACCTTCGTCGCTATATCATCTCCCTGGCCTCTGCGGCCATGTAACATTGCCAATTCAGTTCAGTAGGTCTGCCGCTGACTTGGACTCAAGTAAGTTACAGTAGTTTCCTGGCAGTAGTCCCCTATGCATAGGCAGCTTGGCCTAGCGCAGCAGTCCTGGAGGAATGTGTTAACATGACCCTACGTACGCGTCTCATCCTGTGAGACCTTTTAGTCTCCGGTTCTAAGCCACCGGATGGCTGTGGCTCACCTTTGTCTATGTGTTCGGTCACTTGTGTGACCTTTTATTTACACTCCTAACTGTCTCCTCACCCTGCCTTTCCTTTCTCTCTTTTTATTTGTATTCCAAGCCACACCCATTACTCCCTGTACCCTTTAGCACTTCCTGAATCTGAGTGTATCAAATTTAACAGCCGACTAAAATAATCACACTGTGAGCTTCCTGGAGTCTCACTCTCTCTCTCTCTCTCTCTCTCTCTCTGGTCTGCTTCCAGGTAGATTGGTAAATAGTTGTCCCCATGTCAGTATTTTTCCTCTTAACACACTGTAGTACCAAGTGTGTGTTTACCTAAACACCTGCTTCCCATGATATTATGTTTCTGACCCAGGCACACATCCCATTCAAGAGTTCATACCCAGGCAGTTTTATTGGTGTGATATTGAAAAGCGGTAGGGTTGTTTTTCAAGAGTCTCTTTAAAACGACTACTGACAATATATTCTCTCATGTCAAGTCTTTACCATTGACCTACCCCACCTATAAAATTAATGTTAAGTGATAAGTGTTTGAGTTTAATCCACAGTTTCCTCTGTCAGCAACATTCCGAGTTCTTTTGATAGTCCTAAAAACGTCTCACTCCCCCGTCCTTGACACTGCATTACACTATTCTGCCTCCCAAACATACAGAGCAACACTTTAATCACGTTTCCTACCTCTCGTGTCTCTTTCTCAGTCCTGAAGTCTGGCAGTGTCTCCAGACAGAAGATGAGAATGGACACCACAATGACCATAACACTGATGATGGCTATGATACGTGCGGCCGATGAGGACTCAGGATGTTCAAACAGCATCCACAGTCTTTTCTGAATTTCGTTGGATGGCAGCGGGGCCTCCTCCTCTTTTGGAAAGCCTTCATCCTCCTTGAAGCGGTTCATGATCTCCTCTCCCAGCTCATAGAACATCAGCTCATCCATGAAGATGTCCAGGGGTATGTTTGCAGGCCTCCGAAGCCTCCCGCCTGACTGGTAAAAATACAGAATGGCATCAAAGCAGGCCCGATTGCGGTCTAGGAAGAGCTCATTTCGAAGTGGGTCAAAGTACCGTGATCGCCGCCTGGGGTCTCCAAGCAAGGAGTCAGGGAATTGGGCTAAGGTGCGAAGCTGAGTTTCATAACGCATCCCTGACACATTGATGGCCAGTCTTTCACTCAGCGCCCATCCATTCCGCCAGAGAGACCCAGAACGCCGTCTCTCCTTCTTCTTCTCTTTCTCATTCCCTTTGATCTCCTTCTCTCCTTTCTCCTCAGTGTTGAGCTGGTTCTTCAGCTGTTTGTCTTTCTCCCCATCGCTCTCTTTCCTTCTGCCTCCTCTTTCGTCTTCATGTGGGTCACTGCTGTCCATGCCAGGCCAGGGAACAACAAACCACTCTGCTGAGGAACTACTGCACTGCACAAGCAAACTGTGTCTGCAAACCAGAGTGACAATTCCATCAGTGTCCATGGTTTTCAATTGATAAGCATTACAGGTGGAGTTACTGTATAGTAACTGTCATTTAGCTAATACAAATACCACAAAACAAACACCAAAAACATGTTGGTACAAGTATCATGTATCATGTGTGTTTGTATAGCAAACATTTCCGTCACAGTTAAACATACAAATTCAAAAAGTTGCAAGTTGACTTTAAAATTATGTATTAAAATGTTAGTACCCAGTTAGTGAGATGAAAGCAAATACTCACAAAGTGTAAAAAGGGTGCTGACGGAGACTAATGGCAGGATGAAAAGATCACATTGTTCTTCTCCTGTGACTCATCAGGTTGTCAGCCGTTCTATCCATCATCATGTCCGTCTGTCATACACTCAAAGTTCTTTCTTCGGCTTGTTTGGTCTACCTTCAGTCCAATGGCTGTCCAGCTAAACTCTCTGACCAGGTTGCACACGAACTGTCCTTCCAGTTGTTTATAGAGAACATCCACGATCTAGTCCTGTCCCTTTCTGCCTCACGTTGTCTGTCTTGAAATTTTTTGGGAATGCTGTCCCGTTGAAATTCAATCTCTGCTGGAACTCTCCAACCCCTCCCTGTCCTCTCCCTCCATTTTAGCTATGTGGCAAGACAACCTTCAACCTCACTATCAAATGTCACCTCTGCCTGGCACTGCATGGTGTTGCCCTCTCTAACAAGCATGGTAGCCTGACTGACAGGGGTCCCTCACTGTTCATTAACTCTCATTAAGTATTTTATTTTTCATCGTTTCATTAAATGTGTATTATTTAGAAACAAAAGACATTGGAAGTCAACAATAGTCAAAGAAAAACATATACAAACAACAATTTTTCCAGATAAGGAGCGAATATTTAATGTTAGATTGCCATGTTTAAGCTAATTTTGTTATATGACTTCATGTGGCTGCTTACATTGCTATGCATTGTTATAGGGAACTTATTCTTATTAATATCATTTTTATATATTAATATTATTCTTTGTCTCTAAATAACATTTTCCAGATTTCCCAAAACTATCATTTAAAACTTTACAGACCATGATAACATTGTATTAAGAAAATACAAGTGTGTACTTACAGTTATAACCTTAATAATCCAATATAATACTCTGGTGTACACTGTGATATCTGACGGTATCATGTTACTCTTACATATACTCTCCTGACTTGCTGCTGCTAATCTCACCACTATGTCACTTTGTACATTAGGTCAAGTACAACACTACTGCACTTCATGTGTACTTCTATTGCCTGTAATTCGAGTTTGAGTGTAATTGCTCTAGTATAGCTATTTTATTCTATTTTTTACTGTTATTTTAAAGACTTAGAATTATCTATTTTTTAAGTTTCTCTTTTCCTCTGTACTTATTTCTGTCTTCTGTCTTTAAACTTCTTTACAATTGTACACTGACTTGGGTAGATGTGGAAAAGCAAGATTGTGAATTTAGTTAATGTTAATCCTAACAACCTACATATTTTAACACTAACTTGCTTGTTCACTAGTCATTTAAGCTTGCAAAGGAAGTTATATTGTCCGTGTGTCGCAGATGGTTAAGCATGATGGTTTCATAGTATACATGATATAAATGACTGCAGCCCTATCCTAAACTGTAATTGTAATGAGAGGAGGAGAAGATGGCACCCTCGGCTGAAAAGAGACCAGGGTTTGTTTGTTTCCTGAAACCTAAAGTCAACATTGACTTATTTAAAGTAGCTGAAAACTCTACTCAAATCTCTCTCTCTCTCTCTCTCTCTCTCTCTCCCCATCACCATCACCATCTGTAAACATACATGTCTCATTAATGCATGTTAATGCATGTTACTAACTAAACTTCTTCCCCGGAGTTTCTGTGCTCTCTCGTCCAGCAGGTTCTCATGGATCGTGGCTGCTGCTGTGGTCCTGCACGACATCCACTTCCCTTTATTGTTGCCGTCATTGTTGTTACCATGTCTCTGTGTACTCTGTATACTATAATCATTTTATCATTCATTGTATTTGTACAATATGTCTCTGTTGATTTGTTCTGTACATGTGACATCTATTGCACGTCTGTCCGTCCTGGGAGAGGGATCCCTCCTCTGTGGCTCTTCCTGAGGTTTCTTCCACCTTTTTTCCCTGTTAAAAGGGTTTTGCAATTGCGTCACATAACATACTTATTTTAACCTAAATTATGATCTTTTCCTAGACCTAACCAATCTATGACTGTTTCACAAGGTTAACCACGTGTTTTATACAGACCAAGCTATTTTATTAGCCATTCCCCATACAGTACTGCAGCTCATGGTAGCACTGACATGGGTGATGTCAAGCTTTATCCTGTGTTTGTTCATGTCTATGTCTATGATCGCAGAATAGACAAAGTAGTGCCACTCAAACTTGTTGAGTGTAGAAGATTTGCTGGAGAAGGCATCTACGATCTTGCTGACCTTGAACTCGAGGAAAACGAGGAATACCATGGACCAACTGTGTTAGCTTTGCAGCTGACATTTCTGCAGTAATATGGGGCTTAACAAAGGATTTACAGCATTCATAAAAGCAGAGAATCCACATATCTGCTTAGTTGGTTGTGCGTGCTACCTACTACCTACCTCATGCTACCATAGCTGCTGAAAAGGCAGGAAGACAGCTATGTGTTGACATTGATGAGCAGCTTATCACAATATACCACAACCCAACAAGAGCAGCTAGAGGAAGACTGTGCAGTGTGACAAGCTCTTAGTTGCCCCAACATACCTGCTCCAGCAAGCTAACTGACCTGAAGACCAAGAGGTTATCCTCCAGCTTTTTAAGACAAGAATCTCCCTTAATACAATTCAGCAAAGAGATAAAAAGGAAGGAGGAATAGAAAAAGATGACAAAACCAGAGAAGGTTTACAAGTTATTGATCAATCCACAATCAAAGCTTTATGCTCTGTTTTAAAATGGGCCATTTCCCTGTTTGAAACTGCACATCAAACTCTTCAGAAGGAGGAACTTTGCATCCAAACTTGACCTCTGACATTAAAGCTGCAGCTTCAAAAAACCTTGATCATGCAAAGCTGAACATGTTGTCAAAATGATGGATGAGGTTAAGGGAGGATGTAAGTCTACTCTTTACAGATACAGAGAATACGAGCTGACTGACGAGGAGTTATCCAATGACACATTTATTCTTTGAGAGCCAGGGTAACCTTCAGCTACTGAATTTTTGAGGAAACTACTTCACAAGCAGGTTACGTGGCCTCCAGGTATAGGTGGATAAACGGCTACATCATCATCTGGTCTATCAGTGCAGATGAGTAGACACCAAAATGCCACATTCTGAGACATTTCATAGGCAGGATCCCTACCAGGTGACAGTGGATAATGCTGTTTCAATCCACAAGCCTGGATGAGACGTGGGTCTGATGGCAACAGGAGGAACAAAGCTTCTCACGCCAGGTGTCCTTGTGATTTTCACAGTAGTGCAGACTGTGAAAGAGCCTTCAGCTTGGTGACCAAAAACAAAACTCACGCCATCACGCCAGCCATACCGCTGATGTGCTAAGTTCTCTTGTGACCAGACAGGCCATGATGGCTGCCAGCGTCACATGGAGAGTTGCAGTGACACTTTGCTTAATAAGGCACACTTGCCACTTATGAGGCGGAGCTGCAGAATATAAGCGAACACCTGAACTCTGTGCTAGCGCCAACTAAGTGAAACTGACCCATGTGACAGCTATATGTTGGAAGTGAGGTGTCAAAATTGAGCAGAAGTCATTATCATCATTTTCGAACTGAGAAAAACTTGTTTAATTGATTTTGCTGTTATTTGTTTGCCTGTTTATTTAATTATTTTATTTATTTATTCATTAAACATTTTGCTGCCAGATAATATATTAGGCTACTGCAAATGGGTCATTTTATTTTTACGCCGACATGCTGAGACAGACAAGCTTACAGACTGAATTTAATTCATTGAAACTATATGAGAGTTTATTTTGAGCTACTATAAATGGTTCAATTTTGATTTTCAGGTACACACTCAGTTCAAATTTAGATTACTGACATTACTAAATGAGTTGGCTATCCAAAATATACTATGTGTTATGTCAGCATAATGACAAAGAGAGAGTTTTGCCAGCTGTGCAGTAAATTGTATAATATTGGTTCAGTAGTACAGAATAAAGTAGAATTTTGCAGAAAGCAGAAAATAGATCATTAGCAATGATTACAGGAAATCATTCTTGGGTAAAGAAACTTAGATTTAGTCCGATTTACTTTTATTAGTCATAGAGCTTCATCCGTCTGAATCTACCAAAACAGACAGTGCTGTGTGTTACCACAAGAGGGAGGTGGTGTTTTGGCACAAAAGAGAAAAATCTCAAAGAGTCCTCTGCCGACATTTCCTCACAGCTGCCTTCAGTCACAGAATAAACACACAGCTCACTGGGTTGCAACATGACATTCACATTTGGTTTCATATCATTCATATCATCAAATTTTTGGTTGGGGGGGGGTAGCGTGAAGTTTGTGAAAATCAACCACAAAATGACGCCCCCTCCCCTGAAAATATAGTGATATTTATAACATTGTGCACCATATCTTAGATAAGGGACAGACTGTGACAGAGAAGTATGTGCTTCTGGTCTTACAAAAATGACTTTAAATTCTTTAGCTTTCATGCAGCTATGGAGAGCAATCATGAAATCTTATGACTCCCATGAGATGGCTGCACATACTCTACCACCACAGATTCATCACCCTGTAGAAGAGTGTGAAACAGACACTGGGTATCCATAAGTAGAAAACAGATGACTCATCACACCACAATAGTATTTCTTACCATGTGGTTCTTACATTAGTTTGTATTTTTGTGCCTTCCACATGGATGTAACCATTTTTCAAAAGGCAGTGCTGAGATTTATAGTAGCTTTGTGTCATTAACTTAAACTAACCACCACTTTCATGATTATTATTTCTAAATTGCCTTGATTTTCTGATCTTTCAAAACCACTACTATTAAATAGAAGATGAAGAATTACCTCTATATCTAGTTGCAGCTTTTTTTTTATTTTTATTTGCTTCAACATGACTGAAACATTTTTTCCACCTTGAGCACACCTCATATTTCGCTTATTTCCCCACGATCTTACAATCTCTGTTGCTGGGTCGAAGAACATAATCACTCTCTATCAATGTTTCCGATCCATATGGTTCAAACATGTTCCGGTTTCACAGAAGTTAAAGTTACAGTTATCTGATATCAAGATGTAATGTGAGGAAAATAGTACTTGCATTACCTCATCATTCTCAAATATCATGCCACGGTTACAGTTGACCTCAAAATTATAGATTAGCATTACATGACAAGATTTTATTTTAGAAGCTCAAATGGCTTAATGCAACTGGCTAAAAAAGAAACTTGACTGTCAGACCTTCTTGGAAATACTGGCATCAAAATACACCATATTCTTAAACTTCCAGTCACAAATTTAATGTGTCATCCTTCAGTTTCATGCAAGACTTTGGATTTACATTGTGTCCTCATTTCAAGCCAGATTATATCAATCATGGTATTGTGGTATCCTGTTCCTGACAGGCTGATGAGCAGTGTTAACTGTGACAGTCAGTACAGAATGTTACGGTCTAAAGTCAGTACGCACAGGCGCACACATTTCATCAGTTAGAAATCTTAAACAAGCGGACACACCGTTGATGTCACTTTTTCATTTATTTTAAGTTCATTTCAATGATTTTAAGCAATTTTAATGTCAAAAAGCATCTCATGACTGTTAATCAGTTGTTCATTCAAGCTGCTATGGAGATTAGTTCACATTAGGTCGCATTGACATTCATACATTTTAAGTCTCAATAGTAGAAATATGTTCAATTATGACACTTTATTGATATGTTTCTATTTTTTCTTCAAAATATAAAAAGATAGATCATGAACATTCCATTGAAATATACTTTATACAGTTCTTGATGAGTTGTTCTTTGTGTTCCAACATTTCAAAAATAAAATCCGGCATAAGTCACAACCAGATACTCCAGTGACCACCTCCTCCCCCCATTCACTCTCCTACTAAGACCGTAGTACAATGGACTAGTACCTAAGTCTGTTTTATACAATTTGATGGCATGTAAAATGAACATACATCTTTTATCTTTGGAATGCTTACATAAATGCATGGTGTTAGTAGGTAATATTAGATGTATGTATATATCGATATGACTTTTGTAGTGTTAGTCACGTTATTTCTAATTAAAATAATATATTTAATATGTTAGAAAAATCTATTCAGTATGATAACTTTTCCTCTAAAACAACTCTGGTCTTATCACTTTGTTAAACAAAATATTTTTAGATTAGTGTGATTGCTAAGTCACTCTATGGAAAGCCATAAAGCCACTACACATGTGGTTGCAATCATCTGAACTGATGACAGAACATCTGTGTCTCAGGGAGCATACAGTTAAGTGTCGATCAGTGGCATTCGTGGTGCAGATTGCATACAATGTCCTCAATAAAAAAACAAAACATATTCAACAGAAACAGGCATGTAAAGAAACTAAATATGATATAATCGCAGATGTGTTATCCAAAGACCACATAACACCTTCCAAACACCTGGAGAGGACTTATGGTCACAACACATAGTAGCTGTCAGCTTAACAGTGGCACCTACTTACCGTGTAAAGCATTTGTCTTATTTTGGTTATGTGAGTGTTACACAGGAAATCTTTAACATGTTATGACAGATTGCAAACTTGAGAAAAGTAAAACAGACTTAGCACTCTCAACATTGTAACTCATTCTGTTCAACATGACTAAATCAAATGGCAGTATTATGCAATAGAAAAAGGAAAGACATCTTTTTCAGCCTGGTTTTGGCAGAGCAGTCACAATGTGGAGAATGTGGAAATGGCGAACTTAACAGTGAAAATTAAGTAAAGAAAAAAAGACAGTACTTGGCCATGAAAACACAAACAGCTGGGTGAAGCACAAAGTTTTTGCAAGTGTGCACACCATTGCTAGAGGTTTACCTCTGAAATATTCATAAACATCTTTGTGACCATCAAAGCCGTAGTTGCTTAGTGTCTTCCAAAATGGGAACTGAAATCGGCAGTTTTAAAAAGGTACTGGACCAGAACAAAATCCCATGGACCATTTTTAAATAGAAGTTCGAGAACCTCTAAAACCTTGAATAGTCTATTTTGTTAACATCACACAATTGAGTCTCATATTCTGGTGAACCTCCAACTGCAATGTACTAAGAATGGACCGAGGACCATTCAGCTGCCTGAGCTGAGCCCTGGACCAGCAGGGCCTGAAACTCACTTTGAATACCAAACCAAGGTTGAGATGCTTGGAGAGTACTCAACAATGAGATGGGTTTTATTTAAACAAACCTTTTTTTTTTTCTTTTTTTTAACATCAATCTCCCCTCGGTGGACACTGGTATCTCTCATCCTCCCTTTCTTGCAACACTTAAAGTACTGACATCATTTTGGAAGCTCTGGGTCTCTTTGATTGGTGCTCACATGACTGTGTCGTGTGCTGTAATGAGCTGCCAACTAGCCAGCTGGATGACGGTAACTCCATGGGTAATGAAAGATGCAAAGACCTGACCATCTAAAAAACGAAGACGAGCTACCTCTACACACTCATGCTGACACTTGTGAGTGTGAGTAGTTTTCAGTTGCCTCTCAGAGGAAGACGTTTCTGCTCTACGACACGGCACAGTGTTCATAGTTATCAAGACTGGATTCATGACAAACAATGATAGGAGGCTAAGGGGATATGTCAAGACTCTGTTCCCCCTCGAGAGATTATCAAGTCATTATGCATGCGTTTTTTACACATCACTGTGAGGTGTTCACATTATCGTCGTCTATATACTAGAATTTATTATGTTAGAAAGAAAATAGCAAAACACCTACATCCACACACACCATCGACACACCTGAGTCCTTTAAACCACACACAAACTTTGGAATGGCAGTTGGTTCCATGCAAACCTGAAATCTCTCTTGATTGTTCGCCAGTATAGTATATTTGTGTTATTGGTCTTGGATAACCTGCACTTGTAGTCCCATTTTTCTCCTTAGGACTAGCGGAACAGAACTGCCTATCCCAGCAAAATCCTGCCATGAGACATCCAAGGCCTTTACGAATCTATTTAACACTGAGGCGCTGAAGATACTCTCGAGGTTCTCCGTTTGCCCTGCTACAATCATGTGACAACTCTTGTATTATTGCCAAAGAAAAAAGCAAACTATGAGTACTAATCAAGCAGTCAAAGTTGTGGCATGGAGAGCTGTTGTTTTAGAACTGCTGCTGCTGTTTCTGCTGCTGCTACGGTAGTTGTGCAAGTGATTTAAGGAGGAAAACATAGACTTTAACAAGAAACATCCTTTGCACGACTGCTATAGTTCGGCAAAGTTGGAATGACAGCTGTTGAATGGTTGGAAAATATACTGCTCAGTGCATGACAAAGTAAAACTATGGCAGCGGTCGAAAACACTGGAATGAGGAATGTAGGGCAGTAGAAGCAGAGAGATTTCATCAAACAAAACATAGTTCAGGGTGTACTTTGCAAACATACATGTTTCAATATTCACATTTTTTTTACTTTTCAAAACAAAATATAGCTCTCCTCTTTCATTAGAATCTTTTTTTAAAACATTAATTGCATATAACATTTTTTTAATTCATTTTATATATACTTTTTTTGTATCTCTAGCACCCTTGTCTTCAACTAAGGGCTTGCAGAAAAGACAGTCATGCAAAGTAGTCATGCTGGTAAACAAAGTTACAAAAATGCATTATCTTTTTTTTTTTATTATTTGTTTATCTCAGCGTCCATTCTTTGTCATCCCAGTGTCTTTATAGGCAAGAGTCTGTCATTGCTCAATGTCTTTCAAAAAAACATTTTCCCGGTGCTTGTGGGGACAACAACTTTGCCCACCTCCCATGACAAAATATTCACTTCCCATCTTTTTCCAGGACTTTGACTCCATTTAATGATGCCAAATTTTCTATTAACATTTGCATCTGATTTTTTTTTTCTTTCTTCCATTGGACCTGGATCTTTTCTGCACAGAAACTTCTTCCGAAGCAATGGATAGTTGATTTGTTTATCAAAATATAGATTTGTTCTCTTTGTACACTTCCACACTTGTTCTACTCTTGGTCCATTTCTTCTCATTTTCCCCTTTGCCTAAGGCTCCCCTGACGGGCCATCCTTAACTTGACATCGACTTGCCTGTGAAGCAGTCGTTGGCAGCAAGAGGGACAAGAGAGAGATGGGGCAGTATTCATCTGGGAATTCTCGAGCCTAATTGGCAGTGTCGGCCTTTGCTTTGGGGATGGGGGAACATTTATCTGATTGGTCCCTTTCAATATGATAACACAGAATTTCCAGCTAATGGATATTTTTATGCGACGTAAAAAGTGTTCTTGTGGTAGGAATGTTCTTTTCGTTGTAATTTAGGCAGGGCAATATCCCAAGATATTGAAGAAAGACTGACAATTGTCTCTAGGACCTTTGTCTCCTTTAGTCAGTCTTTTCGCTCCTCATGACTGATCACTGTGTCAGTCAGACATGGGAAAAATACTTGTAATGTTTAAATGTGCACATAGGGATGGGATGTTAGTGGCAGTTAAAGCACTGAGTTCTTTTAGAGGAATGATTTAGTACCAAACAGAGGCAATGTCCAGTATGAGGGTGAGTACAAACCTCATCCTGAATGGTATAATTCTCCTAATCTACTGTACATTACAGAAGGTCATTCAGCAAGTGCATGCTACAGGACCTTTGGTATCCCACGTGGATTTCTGGGCAAGCCCATGGCAGTACATGAGAGATAAAGATAAGTCTTTTTCCACCATTTTCTTATGGTGAATGTTTCAGGTTAGTCCACATGTACAGTAAATGCTATACATGACCAGTTTGAGCTGATGCTACATGTGCTTCATTTGTTCGACCTTATAGTTAGTGCTGTTTTTGATTATCTCAGTACTTGTAAAGAGGGCAGTGTTTCAGTCTGATAGAAATGAATGGAAGACATAGGTTCAGTGGCAAACATGCTATACAAGTGCTAAACTTGAATGAGGGACTATAGTATGGGTGTTGGTAAATGCTGTGCATTTGTGATTGATTTCATATGCACTGTTTGTATCTAGCGCATCTTCTTTCTTTTTTCTTTTTTTTTGGAATGTCAAGTGTTAAGTGTCAAGAGTAAGACCAACCCTTTGTCTCTCATGTACTATATTTTCTTTTCTTCACTTGAAAGGAACCCAAGAGGAAAATGACATCTAAAAGATCCTTTGAATGCATAATTTCCTCTCTCTTTGAACTGTTGATGGATTAAGTCAAGTTATTTCCCAGCCAACAAATGCTACAATATGTTAGCAGAGATGCTACATTGTTCATTCAGTCCTTTGTGAAGACAAGTGTTTGTTTTTTTTCCGGAAACTTGTGAAGTTGCTCAGTTGTTCAGCACTGTAGATGGTACTGAGTTGGTCATCGTACAAGATGGCGAGTATAATGTTGTCAGAGATATGTCATCTGGAATGTGTAATCAGGAGTCCCTTTCTCTCCCAAAGTGTGTCAGTGCAATGCTCAGTCAGTTTGCCGAAAAAAAGGGAAAAAAAAAAAAAAAAGGTCAGTCAGGCAGTTGTCAAAAAATGTGGTCGGAGTTCCAAGAGGCTGCTTTGGTAACAACGTGAGGAGCAGACCATAAGATTTTTTAATTCATGATTAACCTCTGGTCTCTCTCTTGTCACCCCAAAGATCTCCTTTAAACTGTCCATCCGTGTCACACCTGTCGCTTTACGTGGCTCCCGCTGCAAATTTGTGTTTACCGCTTACTGACTCCTTATTAGAGAGAAGGCGAATGCTAGAAACTTAACACTGTGAAGACAAGAACAGAAAGCCATTAATATTAAGTTCACAGAGAATAAACACATTTTGTAAGAAATCATGTTCAGTGAAATTGAAACTTAACTTAACTAGTAAACACTTGTATCTAGATTGGTTTATAGAGTGTTCAACTAATACAAACCAATCGTTTTTCTTGTTCTCATATTTGGAATTTGCCAATTACATACAGTTTTATACTGTTACTGACATTATGTACAATAGGGAAGCAATCAGGGATTACCATTACCTGTAAACTGCTGGTTAACTGTGCATGTCAGAATGAAGTGCACACATTTAAAAAGTAATGACAACTCTTGTACAGCTACAACAACAGTCTATCTCGAACATACAGACAGAAAGTTGGCACATAAGTTATTCTTGAACAACAAAATCCAGAAAGGTGACAATAACACTGGTGTTTGACAATATAAGAAAAACAGACAATATACTGAATGAAACAAGCTGCCAGCCAACTGACCAACACCATTCTCTCCACTCTGCCAAATCTCAACAAATACAGCCACCATATTTACAAGAGTGAATTATGTACAGAGCATTTCAAAGATTGCAAGATTAGGTGACGTGTGTGTGTGTATGTGTGTGTGGATGACAGATGGACACATAAATATACACAATTCTATTCATGAAAGATTTCACATTTAAAAGAGAAATTCTTGTACTTTGTGAAGCAAGTAGTGGCATTACACACTGGGCTGACACCATGTCAGGAGGCTTAACCTCCAATTTAAGATATGCATCGTGCAAACACGTGCAAATTCAAGAACATGTTTGTCAACAACAGTAGGTTGAACATTTCTAATTCTTTGCCTACAGTTATGCCAAACAATTCTTGTATCACACGTGCTGGCATCATTAATTATGCACTGGAAGATTAAACACTTCTGCTGTGGTCTCACCAGCAAACATCAACTCAATACAAACAATATAATTTCTTGCAGCCACATTAGGTCTTCCCCGTCTGCTCTTCTTTCACCCTCTTCCTCTGTCAATTTCCACTTTATAGTTGCAGTTTTCTCCAGAGAAAAGCTGTTAGCAAGACATCAGTTATATTTTCTAAAGACTAGTTGTATGGCAAATGTTCAGAATTTTGCTAACCAAGAGTAAAGGCAGCCTACGAGGAACTGCAGCTTACATTATGAGGAAGCACCTATTCATCTAACTGACCATGGATGCTGAACAATTCAGCATAGACTTTGCAACTGTATTAAACTACTGTTTTGATGTTAATGCAAGTGCAATGCCATGCCTTGTTATGTGGATATAATCAAGAGTAATAGGACCTTGTGTCAGATGTATAAATCTGTGTAATTTCCCAAATATGTCTGCACCAAATCAGAAAGAAGTTAATGGAGTCTGACTTCCAGATTTATACATTCCTGCATATGCCCTTCTCTGTGTTTAATGCATACAAGTCTAAAAACATTATCCACCATCGGATACTAAGACTGTTTGTTCGAACATAAACCAGACTTTTCTGTCTTTTCTCATCTTTGTTCTGGCACCAGTAACATCCTGAAACAATGCCAAAGCAGCCTTTGTGGTGTTGCACACAGGCATTATGCACTGGCATTGTAAAGCATAACAGCTTATTGACTGATGATACAAGAAGGTCAAAGTTATGGTCAAATGTACATTATTCTTATTCCCACATTACCAGAAGCTAAAGCTCCAAATAAATGTCCCTTTGTTATTATTATTCTCTTTGTTATATTGCTATATCACACTCAGCTCAGCTGCACGTTTAAATATTTTTTTAAATGTATATTTACATTTAAATAAATGTTCTTGTATGGAAGGTGGCACGTTCCCTCTACTCTTTTAATACATATGGTCTCTGGAGCCAGTTAAATAAATAGGATTGAGAATAGGATTAAGAGGATTGACAGCTGTTTTACCTCGATGTGCCGAGCATTACATCAGTAGCTGATGTTGTGGGCATTACAAGCTAGGTTAACCATCTTCTTCATGCAACACCATAGTTACAGACACATAGAGGTTTAGCAGGTGTCATTCTTCTCATTGGACAATTCGAAGTTGATCAAACAGCATTTAGTATTGATATGCTCACTAAATCCAAATATAATAGAATAACAGTCTCTGCAAGTTTCTTTCTTAAAGATGTACATGTACCATACATGCCTTTCATGACACATTAGCAACAACCATTAAAATATTTACATTTAATGTACATTTCTATTCAGCAGAAGACAGTGCATTTTCCCCATGTAGGACCAGAGCTTGTCAAAGCAAACAATGCAGAACCAAGAACGCACTCAGAGTTTTCCTTTGTCATTACAGCTGAATTTATAATAGTATGCTTTAAAAAATAACCAGGTCATGTGGAAATGGACAGTAAAATAATAAACAAACACAGAGTTAATGTGTATGTATGTTCTGTCACTAAGTGGTGTGGATAGATTAGTCTGGCACTGCACTGAGCAATTTACAGGATAAACCCTTTTTAATGAAATCATTCAACTCGTTTAGAATTAGTAGTTATGAAACCATATTACTATGCCCCACACTCACAAAGTATACATAGATATATTAATTTCATATGACTTTAATGTATTCACATGTGTAGATACAGATATGTACATATTCAATAATAACCACTGACCTATTAAGCATTGCTTCGAAGGTTTAGCTAGTTAAATCTAGCTAGTTTGCATGAACTCCTAAATTGACATCAGAGCCTACAGGGACCTCATAGAGGCACTTACAACATCTGCCTGTAATGTTTACATCAGAGTGTCCTAGGTGATTTGCATTGGCCACAACTACGTGATATGACTCCTTAAATTCAACAGAACCACAGTGATGACATTCTTCATATTGATCTTTATATACTAAGAAAGCAAATATGAACAAATAGACTATTTCTATAACCATAAATTAAAATTAAAGTAGTGGTCTGTGAGATCATGTTATTCCTCTCACCATTGCCAGTCAATTAAGATTAAAGAAAAACAACATAAACTGCAGATATATGACGGATGGACATTTTCCTTGACTGTAACAGAAAACGTACATTCCGAATAAAGTGGCATACCAGTATAATTCAAAGTATCTGCAGATTTTAACATCCACATTGTGGAGTCATTTTAAGATTATACAGTATGCATGTGCGCTTAGACAATTTAATGAGGTTTTGTGCAGTGATGTGGACTAAGATTAGCTTTAAGGACTGAACCCAGGCCAATCAACGTGTGTCATTGAACACTTTCTTACATATTTCTCTGCAAGTTAAATCAATTTAAAAACGTACTATCCCAGAGTTTCCCTACCTTCCGTGAGTTCAGGTTGACATTATACGTTAAGGAGCTGCTGCTTAGAAATGCTTGGATTCACTGGAGAAACAAAGCTCTGCATGCTGTTTCAAATATTTTCAGACAACACTAAATTATTGTAGTTTTTCGACATCATGATGGTGAAATGTAACAATATTGAGTGTAAGCACTACTATTAGCAACATGTGTGATGGCCTTCAAAAACCCGTATCAGACAACGTCAGGCAAGCGTTACTTCTTGCAGTGACTATATGGTAAGATCTATCCTAAAAGTGACATTTCAACTTTTACAAACCTCTCAAACTTCAGTTGACAGAACAGATTCAAGCAAACATTCAAGTGATGTTGTAGCTTTCATCTTCAACCGTAACACTGCATATCTAGGTTCTCAAAGTTTAGGGGTCTGGAAGCACATCGATTTTTAGATAAAATGACAATCAGGACCATAGATTATGACAGTAAGAATATCAGGACCTGACATTTTTTTTAAACAAGTATGGAAATACTCTTCCTTTACACCTGCAATTGTTGGTTCTAAAGCACTTACAGTTTTTCCTGGTGATTTCAGTCTTTCTACATTTCTGTTTGTTCATGAACTTAAGGACAGTTAAATACAACATCTTTTGAACAAATGTTATTTTAGACAATCAGTGGTACAGAAAAGTCATTCCTTACAATAAAATACACATTACCAATACAAGTGAAGAAAATATAAACTATTACAAAACGTAAACAATTAAAAATGGCAGCCACAACATTGAAAAGTTTGAAGGACCAGTAAGACCACATTGACTTGAAATAAAATTAAAATAAAACAAGACAGATGTTTCATGTCATCGTAATACTTTTGTACACTCCTGGAACAGCTAAATTAAACATAATAAATAGACTGCCTACCAAGTCTGTGCATTCTTAAGGTTAAAAATAGATCTGCATATTTACATATGTATGTGCACAGCATGCCTTCCAGCATTAAAATAATATTGCATGTTTATTGCATATGTGAATATGTTATTATTTTAAAATCTTTTTTGCTCAACTTTTAATAGAACATCTTTTTTCAAGTGAGGATGGCATGAGGATGCCTAAAAGAGATTGCTATTTAATATTATGGAGAAAAATTGTAAACTATAACCACTGTCATAATTTTTCTTTTTAGGATTAACCAACAGATTGCATTTGCCCGTTTTAATTATTATTATTTATTTCTTTTTTTTTCTTTTTTGTTAAACTGATTTAGACAAACATTGAAACCAAAAAAATTGGAAAAAAATATATTAAAGAAGCATCAAATGTGAAGAAGAAGCAAAACAAATATTTAGAAAAGCTGATCATCCTTTGTTTGACTGGGTGGCCTCACATGTTCAGTCTATTCATTTGCTGTAATATTGTTTGTGACTTAAACATGCAAGATTTAAAGGTTAGTAAATGAACATTGACTGTTAGTAAAGTGCATTTATTCATTGTTACTATATAAGTAATTAAGTAGTCATCCATATCTGACTTTATAGGTACATTTTTTGTACTTAGCTTATTGTTATAATTTTTAAGTAACTTTCTAACTACATTTTATGAGGAATTTTTGGAAAAACTGCAGTCCTAGAAGTACATATTTAATTTTCTGATAAACATTTTTTAAAATCTCCCGTCAGTTTAATATTATTAAATTTAAATTATTAACTGATGACATGATAATTTCCTGCAGTTTCAAATGCTAAAAAGGTGCAAAATCTGGTAGTTCAGTGCTGGTCTGCATTCATGAGTACAGAATCAGCTGGGTTTATAAGGTCTATGTGCTAGTGTTAAGCTCCAATGTTATATAACGTTGCTAACAACGAGCACTGCGTTAGCAAGCTATCTTGTCAGAAATCTAACGCAGTTAAAACTAAAATCAAACATGGATGTTGTCAAAAAAAAGTAAAGACTTTGACTGTCTAAGGAATAAACTAACTTTTTGTTGAACCCATTGGTGTGATCCATGAGCTAAGGCCAGTAGTAAGTAACAAGCCCGCGCTAGCTCAGGTGCCTCCATCGATATTACACACTGTAATGGTCCCTCCACGACGTGGTCTCCAAACTAAGCTCATCCTGCCCATTATGATTGTTATAATTGCATATAAGATGATAATGATTAATATATATATAAATGTATTTGACAACATGCGTGTAACTGCCAAAAGAGTGACTGAATAGACCTTTAACTGTACACTGTAAGATAACAATTGCATATATGGGATCCTAACAGCAATGTAATTAAACAATGTGATAATTTTCAAAAGTCATGTTAGGCTGCACAGTTGAGATAGCTCTTATGGTACAATACTTTAATTTATTTAATATCTTTTCATTTAAGCTAAGCATGTTTTATTTTTATTTTTTTTACTTTTGACATCACTTAGCTTTGCTCTGTAAACTATCAACATTAAGTGTCCAAAGATGTCACAATGGTAAGATACAAAATTAAGTGTTAACACTGAGACTTATAGAGGCCAAGTCTTTTTTTTTTTCTTTTAGAGAGAGAAAATTACCAAAATGATGTCTACACTGTACATACATCAATATTCACAAAATACATAAAGTAGAAACCTATTCAACATCAATATAATCTATAAATGTAGGTTTGTCTTTGGCTAAATGAACTGAAGTATCTTGTTTCATGATCATTTTTCTGGACAGTGTTGTGAGCTCAGTTTTGTTTGGTCCAGAACATTTAAAAATGGATGACCATCTACACACTTAATTCTAAGTTTTAAAATGTAACTGTGCGCATGTTTTCATTATGTTTTTTTAACCTCTGACACTTTTTTAATTAACCATTTTTTTTTTTTTACATTTCTTTTAATAATTTAAAATAACGGTGGATCTTTAAAGCTAAAACTTGTTTTTGACCCATTCAGCTAACCTGATGCATGCATCATAAACCATTAAATTCACAAGACAAGAGGTCGTTCTTCCTACATTCAAGTTCATTTTATGTTATTGCTATTGTTTTTGCTCAGTGTACAATCCAAATGGAGGCTTCAGTGCCAGCTTCAGTCCATAGCTAATCCACTGCGTCCCTTATCATCCAATCATGGACATCCTTTCTGCTACAAAATGGAGGGTATGGGGGAACGACAGCGGCGCAGTGGTCCTGGGGGCTCATAGGTTTCAAAGGGTGGGCTAGTGATAGGAGCAAGCCGCAGTGATGACCCAGCCATTCCCGATATGTTATTGAGACTGCGAGATTTCTCGTAGCCCGTTGCTTTATGAAAATAATTTTAACCATTCATCGATTTATTATATTATATTATATTATATTATATTATATTATATTATATTATATTTTATTGTTTTGATATCATATGCAAATAAAATAAAAGGAAATAATAATTGAAATGTTTGGGCATGTTATGACAAATTTTCCATATTCAGGTGGTTTATCATGAAGGTTACACAGTATTGAAACATGAACATGAGGTTTAAGATGTTAGGAGAAGAAATCAACATGAGAAGAGAACAAATTAAGGATAAGAAATTGAAAAAAGTTATGAAATCATAAAGACATATAAAGGACAGACGAAGACAGACACAGACAAGACAGACAAGACAAGACAAAACAAGAAAATGCGAGTTATGATATGTCTTTTTTTTTTTTTTTTTTTTCAAAACAGAAAAACAAAAGATTCTCAGATATTAAGAAATTCAATACCAAGTAGGCCCATTGAATAAAGCACCCAACATTTTATCCTGTGAAGCACAATATGCAATGTTCAGGTGTTTTAGACAACTATTTGGCCAAAACTATACAGCTTTACACAAATACACAGTAGTAAATACTCAGATATCACTGATACAGTGAGGGAGTTGACCACATGATGTTTTAGGTGAACCAACTTAGGGATGCACCATAAATGAAGTTATGCAGAATAACTGATTGCCTTGCATTATGCTTCATAAATAGCCCACTTTGCTTTGCTGCATTTGTTTTTGGTTCCTGTAAACTTCAAATGGCCAACCCCGAAATGTCCTCCCTGCAACATTTAAAACCACTTCCTGTCCCCCGGTAATCGCATCCTGTAATGGAGATCAGTTCACATTTTGTTTACAGTGGGAAATGACACACTGCCCACTTGTGCAAGTGACTTTTAAGTATATCGCATGGTGCTTGCACCTCTGGAGATATGTTTGCAATAACCGATTCATTTGAGAAATAACACATTGGCCTTTGTGTCCTTTCCCGCTGTATACCGTTGGTGTGTAACACAGCATGCAGATGTTGAATTCCCCCTGTAGGAAGTAGCCACAGAGAAGGTATTGCTGTGCTGACTGAGTGTTGTTGCATCAAGTGAAGTGAAAAACACCATTGGTAGGTAGCAGCTAATCTGCCCTAACAATGGCTAACAGACCCGTAATGGGTGGAGTTTTATAGTTTTATTAGGAATGTGTTACATTAGATGAAATTTAATTTTAAAGCAAAGCAATAAAACTGCAATGCTAACACAGTTTGCGACAAAATTAGTTATGGAGCATATTTTTGTCAAACTCCAACCATCACAAGGCCACAGTCAGACAAAGAACACCCACTGGTACAGTATGACGCCCTTTGTGCCTTCCTGTTAAAATGGAAAATACGGCAATACTCCACCACTTTGTATCACGCATCATTTGAGCCAACTATAAATATAAGTCGTTTTTTTTTTTTTTGTTTGTTTTTTTTATCTCGCTGAGGCACATTAGTCAGCTGGCAACTCAGTAAAATATTGATGATGCATTCACTGGGTTTCTTAGGCTACATCTGACACAAAGATTTCTGAGAAGCTGTCTGGCCAATCTGTTGTGCTGCTTCACTCTCAAGTTCAGTTACGAAAGTATTTTGTTGATATTAAATATATCGAGACAAACTGTCAGGTTGCATTAAATGTCAGCCTATTTCTATTTGCGTTTCTTTAAGATGAAACTGAATAGCTAGTTAAAGGTATAATCCTTAATAATAATAATTATAATCCTAGTTTTTGATATTATTCATGATTGATATTTTAAAATAATCCTTCAGTGTATTTATTCTCAGTAATTACTTTTATATATAGTAGTTTGTATTGTTAGTGGTGGAATCATGAGGGATTCACTGCACGTATGCATGAAATCCATCTTAATTTTATCTCATTTATATCTGCCTCACTGTTTACTATTCGCTCTCCGACACAGAGCTGCATTAAGTTTCTGCTTACGCAAACTGAAAATCCTACTGCAGCTGTGTCATATTACAAGCATTAGGGCTAACTGCAATCATTCATCAAAAATGTGTCTAAAACACAAGACAACAATTCAGCATTTTAACAACATGCTGCACACCTCCAGCTTCTCAGGAGAACCACAGGTGTTGTCAAATCAACCAGTCTTGAGAATACAACTTAAACCGGTATAAACAAAATCGCTAATTTCCTTCCAAGTGTTTAGGAGAAACTACGGTGACTCTGAAAAAGATTTCTGCCATATTCTGCCAATAGATCCTCCTAAACCTTACACACTGGACCTTTTATCAACTGTTTTACTTGTGCGCTGTCTTTGATTAACAATGATGAATGCCCTACAGATTTGGGAGTTCACAAGAAAAATACTGGGAAGCCTGTATATGAAGTTACAACAAAAGATTTTGATTCTACTGAGAAATCCCTTCGGATCTATTCTTGGTGCTAAAACAAAATCAGCATGCAGCATGCATAGAGGAGAGACAAAGAATGAGAGGAAGAATCCACACCGCTCACGTGATTAAAAAAAAGACGACAATTGTTCAATATATATTGTAATGTTCAACCAAACTAAGACTAAACTACTGAAAGTATAGGTGGTCCTGTTTGCGGTATTTATTTGTATATTTTGGCTCTGTTGCTTTGAACAAAGAAATCTTTTATTTGGCTCTTTTATAGTCTGAAATCAGAGGGTTTGAAACACTTGTCAAGTGTGATATGAGCAAAATATGATTAAGAGAAAAAGAAATTCTCATCTGTTGATAAGATGAAGGTGAAACTGATGAAGAATAATGTAGAAGGGCAGTAATGTGAAATATAAGTGAACGATTTGACTGGCAAAAAGTTGACTGGTCCATTTTGCTTTTGCTGATGTATAAAATATTGCTTGGTAGAAGTCAAGACAAGGAAAGGTTTCAGAAATTACAATAAAAATGCTTATAAAGTTAATCATGTCTCAGCCACTGCAGTCTGTCACGGTCTGCTAGCTACCTCACTGTGCTAAGTACTGTATTTACAACATCAACAGGGGTTTTGTGCTCTGGGATTGTCTATCAGGGGAAATGGCGAGTCTGCCTGTCACTGTATTCAGTGATGACATAATTCCTTTCCAAAGTCACACTTAATTTACACTGTGGAGCGAGTACGTACCTACCTACAGTCAGTCTTTAGTTACACTTGCACTGCAGTGGCGGCCTGGGGATGGGATGGAGAATGAGTGTTAATCACAGGAGGAGGAGGTTATGGAGAGGGAAGACACAGAAGAACAGAGAGAGGAAAGACTGCAAATATTCTGACTGTTTACCAAGGAAATAATCATGTAAGACTAAACTAAACTGATAGACTTAATCATTCATGTATGTACTGTACTGTATGCATGTATATATGCACGAGGCAGAGGACTACCTGACCGCCTCTATTACTTAAGGCACATGAAATAAATACATTTGTGCTTTCTCGCTGTGGATACTTGAGATTTGCTGACTGTTCGGATGCTATTCTTGTGCATGGCCACACACTGTATCATTCTTACATGGGATCAATTGCCTGTTGAAGATGGTATGATCTCCTGTTACCCATAATGAGATGTATGGATCGCTTCATGACCATTACTAAAGCCACAATGTGTCCATACAGTACATATAGCACCTTGGATGTCTTTGGGGGAAACTAGATGACAGGAAACTGTATCCTACGTCCTCTTGTCAGCTGTATGTAGGTCACGCAGACATATATGCGTCAGCTGTTGTCATTAAAGCGCCATTTAATATTTTATACTTCTCATACATATATGTAAATATATATAATATATGTACATACATACATACATACATACATACTGTGCATGTCACGTATTATTTCTTTCATAAGGTAAAAATCTGGCTCATAAAGAGGAATATTTGCAGTATTGCAATGAGGCAACGTAGTCAGAAACACTGTGGTATTGTTACACACATTAGAACATGCATGACAATGTAGAACAAGTTTTACAAATGACTGTTTATGAGTACAAGAGAACAATGACAAACAGGAGGACGCTGACAAGTGTTACCACACAGAGCACGTTACACAGGAAAGCTTTTAAGAGTTAAATTTATAGTTAGTATGTTTTATTTGGTTGGAGCCATTTCTACAATCGAAATTGGCTATAACAGATAACTTTGCGTGAGCACAGGCAGGAACAACAGATATGTTGTGTTGGCCCGTATCATAAAACCTTTATTCTTGATGAAATAATTCAAGAAACAATCTATCCTAATCGATATGATCATTATAAGAATAGTAAACGTTAGGGTAAGCAAGGGTGGGATGAAATGTGGATGAAGAGCAAATGCGCCCTGCTAAATATAACAGCTTGTTTATAAAAAACACACATCCTCTCGAATGTATAGTATCAAAATTGTGTTATATCGCAATGCAGAATTTCTGTTGATGAAAGTTCAACAAAAATAATCCCTATTTTCGGGTCAAAATGTTCATTATTATGGGTTTGGTTGTATTTGGTAATGCATAATGGGCTTTTTTTGCCAAATAAATCCTTGAGAATGTCCACCAGTGAGACTTGTGCCATTTTTATATTAATTTCACTGTTTTGTTGGCAATTTCCTCTATAATTCCAATTAATTAGACAGATATTAGGTGATGGTAAAACTCAAAGGAGAACACAGGAAGAACATAGGGGAAGTCAAAACATCGAACAACAAAACAAAGTTGTACAAAACTCAAAGACATTAAGAAAAAAAACAAACCATCACCACAGACAACAGCAAAATATGTGAATTCAAAATAAATATAACTTAATCCTATTGACACTGAAAAATAAAGCATTCACGAACATGAACACAAATCTGTACAAAATCACATAATACACCACAAAAATACTTGAACAAAAGATGTACACACCATGGTAGAAACAACAGCACAAAAACCAAGAATTAAAAAGAAAAACAACTTGCACACGCACTGTAACGAGATAGAGACACAGAGAGAGAGAGAGAGACAGAAACAAACGAGACCCTTAAAGGTCTAGAGCAGTGATTGGAAGTGGGCAATCAAAGAGGTGATTGACCGTTTGACCTTGGTGAGACATGCATATTGCAGGAATCGTAGGAAGTTAAATGGCCAACAATCAAAGAGAAGAAACTGAAAAGCTTATAAAATAAGTTGGCAAAGACATCTTATGCGCGTATCTACGAAATAAATCACAACTGAAGCGCACAATAATGACTTTTAGACAGCATGAGAATCCCTCTTTAAAAACAAGAAGGAGAACAGGGGCATTAACCAAAGTAAACCCAGTGTCTGTTTGTTTTTGCTCATTTTCTTGATATTCAGTACTTTTTGTTTTTTAACTGATTCATAAGGAACCATCTATTCATTTACACATTTACGGAGCAAGAGGTGGGCTACACCCTGGATGGTCTTTCACAGGGCTATCCAATGCTTGAGAATCAGGTAATGGCAAGAAACAAATCAATGGCTGAACACATTAATACAGACTAACTAGGAAACAAGGACCATTGTAGATCCCCAAACTAAATGCATAAATTATAGTGTACAACTTTCCTGTAGCCCAAACCCTGAAGCGTCATCCTAATGAACTCCTGGTTTGCTTTAAAGAGGGATTTTTATAGCACTTAAATTGCAGTTTATACATAAGAACCATTGAAACTGAAGCAATGTCAGGGACCTGTAAGTGAAGGGCTTGGACAGCTCAGAGCTTGCTTACCTTAGACAGCATGTAGCTTTTCAACCAAATCTGTCTTAGCATTTGTCTGTCTGTCTGTCTGTTTGGTCAGTAAGTGTGTGAGTGTTTCAGTCACTGAGTGCAGATTATAATCCTTTTTAATTTCTATCCAGGTCTCCACAGTACAAATACAAAAAGGTCCTGAACTTTGGACTACACTAGGCACTGAAAGCACAGATACATGGTCTAGGGAGTAGTATTTCAGATCCATTACACGCTCACAACACAGTATTTCATAAATAAGTATTGTGATGACTAGCTTTTACGAAGTTGTAGTGAAACATTGCACGATTCCAGTTCAAAATGTTTGCTTGTTTTTAGCGTGGCATGTTTCAAGAGGTACTATCCCTTGACCCAGATGTCTCCACTGACCCCAGTGACCTTGGACCTTGGAAAGATGATCGTCATACAGCATTGCACTCAGTGTCACAAGTGTGTGAAGCTTTCATGGCTGGCCAATTGATTTAACATGGATTACAGCATATGTACATGCAAGTATGCACATCTTTGAGTCCGAAATGTATTTAGCATAAAAGGTTCAGGTAATGCCTGAAGAGTTTGAAAGTTTACCTGTGCATGAGTACATGTACATATATATTTATATACTACTGTAAAAAGAGCGTATTTTCCAAGACAAAACCTTTCTAAATTATAGTGTTTTTGTTTGCCAAGGTGGAGGCCCGTGGGGTAGGGAGGAACACGAATAAACACAGTAGAAGGGAAAAACAAAATTAAGCCACACACGACAGCACAAACACAACACTCAGACGGCTTTGAGAGGACAAAGACATAGTGTATAACATGTAAGAATGAAAAAGCCCACATACACACGCGTGATATGACACAACCTGAAGAGAGAGACAACAACAACACAGAGGCACATCAGACAACAACGTGACCCACTGTTCCCGTTCAATCTTCTGCAGTGTATGTTTTATTAGTTATTGACACAGGACACGACAACTGGGTTATTTTCAATAGAGCTGCTGGATGTATTTGCACATGTGCGCGCCCACGTGGACGCGCTCTTGCACTCATGAGTGTTCGCATGTTTTAAGCTCTCACACAGACACATACACACAAGTATACACATATTTGTGCACACTGCTGGGTGTATATCACAGTGTAATCCCATTTTCTTTCCAAAGATTTCTTTTGTTTTTACATCTTGTACACAAGTTCACAAAGTTAGAATAGTTAGGCAATTGGGCTGATGTTAGGTTTCACTGGATAAAATACCTCACAGATCAGATGATGTGCCCTAAAATGCTACCCGGACCTTGATATTCAGATTGAAGCATGACCTAAGCTTAGCTCAACTGCTTGTATCAATCTATTTAGTATTGACAGCACACTTTCCATACTTTCAGGCACAGAGAAGACTCCTCATGGGTGACACTTCAGACTCCACTGAACATGTAGACACAACACTGTGGAAATGGTGGTGTATCTGTGATTTGAAGTCATGCATAATGTGTGTAGCTGCATCTGTGTTTAAGTGGGTGCTGTACTGGTATAGCTGTAGTTTGTGCAACTACAAAACATGCTATGTCATGGAGAGCCAGATCAAAATTTATGTATGTTTTCAGTCAAAAGTTGACTACGGGCTCCTTAATTTTTTAACTTCTGTCAGTGTTACCTCTGGTCTATGGTTTGATCCAGGAGGAGGTGGAGTTTGCATTGAGGTCCTGCTGTAACAGAGACCCTTCCATCTTATACCAATCCTCAGTCAGAGGGGAGTCTGGGCTGGGTGCCAGGGCTGCTGCCTCTAGTTTGTTGTCAACAGGGGGTGTTGAAAGTTTGGAGGGAGTGTAAGGGAGTGTTTTGGTGCAGGTTGGCGGCAGTGGTGGTGGTTGGATTGCAGTAGTTAAATGAATCAAGGTGTCAGGTTTTCATGAGCATGAAGATAATGCACATGGGGTAAAAAAAAAAAAAGTGTGGAGGGGAGGGGATTATATTGTAGTACAAAGGAAAAGAAGGGGGGGGGGGGGGGGCATGAGGGCATGGGTTAAAAGATGAAGGCAGAGGGTGTTAGAAGGGAAAATGTAAGGCAGGTTAGGAAGGGAAAGTCATCACAGGAAGGGAGGAAGGGTAGGAGGAGGGGGTCAGGCCAAAATAATAAGGAGGGTGCAAGAGGCAAGAGAGAGAGAAACAGAGAGGGAGAAACAGAAGTGACGAGAAGTAAATTAATGCATGGTCAACTGTCTGAGTCCAGAAGACAGAGAAAGACAGAGATTGTTTATGAGCATGAATGAATGTGACATTATGGGACACAGAACAAAATTCACAGACACCGTGGAAAGATGGAAGAGAAAGAAAAAAGGAGAGAAGAAGAGGGACAGAAAATCTTGTCTGACAGTAGAAATAATAAAAATATGATACCAAGCGGCGATGGAAACACAGAGAACATGAATGTGAAGAGGTGGAAACAAATAGAGCAGAGCAGAAGAAGTGTGTATGCGTGTGTTGTAACTGTATGACTGTATATATGTGTGTATGTTTCGCTGCTAGCTGTGATTGGAGCTGCAGTTGTGGCTTCCAGTGTCAGTTTTCTGTGTTCTCTCTCAACCAACCCACCTTTCCTAAATGTTTGGATCTACATACAGTACCTATGTGTACTTATCTGCATCAGCTGCACACTGGACGTGTATAATATATATGTTCACAGTATGTTACGCCTGGCATCTTGCTGTGTGGATCTGTTTACATAAGATGCTGTTTACATAAGATGCATGTTTATGTATCCGTCTCCTGGTGTGAAACGTACCTTTCCGCACATTCCCATCTGTGGCACGAAATTCCCTGGTGTTCAGCAGGAAGCAGGCGCGGTCCTGCTGGTAACGTTCCCGGGTAGGTCCCCGCCCAATAGGGCTCCTCTCGTCTGGGCTCAGCACCTGGTCGATGGTGGGGCAGTCCTCGTTAGCCAGGGCAGCCGAGGCTGCATCACCATTCTGCTTGGAATCTAGAGAGAAGGTGGGGGCAAAGCAAAGGAAGAAAGGAAACCACATACAGGAGAGTTATGAAGAAACCGCAGAGAAGAGCGTCTTCTTTATCAGAAATGCTTTCAGAAGTTGATGCGCATTCTTTTATTTTATTGATCAAATGGGAGAAATCATAGCAATAGATCCCCCATTTCAGATGTTAATCTGAGTTTGTCTGTTAATAGTCAAAGTAGAATAGCAAATATGATTATTATTGGAAAATTCTGATATTGCAAAAAATTATAGATTTTGTTTGGCCATAAATCAGATAAAAATAAAAAGTTTCACGGCCCATTAGCCTCTGAGAACTTCTCTGATAACTAATTTTTTTTTTCCCAATGTACAGAGTACGCCCAAACATTGGTAAACTGTGAAGTCAGACAACTACTCTGTAATGTCGAGTGGCAACTAATGTTCATTAATGATTAGGAATGACTGCTGTAGTGGCCGCCCACACATTCACTGAGGCATTATGTTAAAATATGTTACCAAACGAGTGTGTTGTTCTGTGCTGTGTTGGAGCATGTGGTGATGATACTGCAGAGCAGTCTTGGAGCCAGTTGTCAGTTTTTTGACTAATATAACTTCCTGCTAAAAGATCTACAGACACAACCTGTAAGAAACCCTTTTAGACTGGAAGAAAGCCAAGCAGACAGGATGTAGTGCGAGCACTGATGAAACAAATATTTTCTGGCTCACTGATGACTAAGGCAGTAAAGTAATGCATTAAAGGCGCATTATTGTTGCATGTGACTGATGCCCGATGCTGCAGCATGTTAAGAGCAAACCAAGAGCCAAATTACCTCTCCTCCTGATGTGACTGCTAATGCCAGAGAGAAAATATGTGATGCATTAAGCTGTTTTAATAGATAATTGAGTTCATTTTCCTTCCATGGTGTTTGTTTTTCACTGACAGATGGGTGCCTTAAGGCAACTTTGGACCTACCAGTTGATCATAAATTACACATGAGTTCTGATGGGCTAGTGATTTCTCCAGGGTGGATCCAGAATCAGCTATGCATCACTTCTTGATAGCACTCCCACTTCTGTCTCTTGACTCTGGCACTCTTCACCGGACCACTGAAATCATCACTGTGCATTCCTAAAACTGCCACTAGTAAACAGTCTTACTTCCCTGGTGGTCAGTTTACTTTGATTGTAAAACTGCAAACCATACATACATACATCTTGTGTTTGTTTTTCAGCTGTCAAAAGAATCAACATGGAAAAAAAAACAAATATCTCACCTCTGTTAATCTCTATAATTTCTTCTTGGGCGAGAGGACAGTCACCCCCTATGCCTCCAGACCCCATTACTCCACCCAGGACATTTCCCAGAAGCCTTTGTGGTGATGCGGTAGCCATAGCCAGGGCATCTGGCTTGCAGTAGTTGGGGGACCCTGGTTGAGGTGCTCGGGGGATATGTTTGTTCTTCTTTTTGGGCAGCTTTTGTTTGGCCATGGCCAGAGAGTAGTACATGCCGAAGTTGTTGACAATTACAGGTACAGGCATAGCAATGGTCAGCACACCAGCCAAGGCACACAGCGCACCCACCAGCATCCCTGACCACGTCTCTGGGTACATATCTCCATAGCCCAGGGTGGTCATGGTGACAACAGCCCACCAAAATCCAATGGGAATGTTCTTGAAGTTGGTGTGGGCACTAGCTGTTGGGTCATCTGGGTCGGCACCAATTCGTTCAGCATAGTAGATCATAGTGGCGAAGATGAGGACACCAAGGGCCAAGAAGATGATGAGCAAGAGGAATTCATTGGTGCTGGCACGAAGGGTGTGGCCGAGGACACGGAGACCCACAAAGTGGCGGGTCAGCTTGAAGATTCGGAGGATACGCACAAATCGGACAACACGGAGGAACCCCAGGACATCCTTGGCAGCTTTGGAGGAGAGACCACTCAGGCCCACCTCCAGATAGAAGGGCAGGATGGCGACAAAGTCGATGATGTTGAGGGTGCTTTTGAAGAACTCCAACTTATCTGGGCAGAAGGTGACTCTCAGCAGGACCTCAATGGTGAACCAAATGACGCACACGCCCTCCACATACGTCAACCAGCTGTCAGTCACCACCTCGTATACAACCTCCTCATGGGTTATGTTGCCCACCGTGACGCTCTCTGTCTTGTTGATGATGGTGTTGAAGGCCTCATGCGTCTCCATGCAGAAAGTGGAGATGGAGATGAGGATGAAGAATAGGGAGCCAAATGCCACATACTGGAAGAAAGGAAGAAACCAGCAAACAGAAAAGAAAGATAGGAAGAGAAAGCAGAAACAGAAAGTGAGGAAAGGAGAGTCAGTTGCAAATCAATTAAACTCAGTAGGGCAAAGAGAACATGAAAAAAGCATAAATAAAAACAACAGTGGTAAAGTTTGAAACTTTAAGCCAAAAAACAACTGGTATATGTGCGACCTGAGTGCTACATATGGAAACTGGCCTATTACACGGAAGACCACTACTCACTGCATTTTACTGTGATGGTCATCTGCATTGGGTTCTTCACATGCAAAATGTTGGACAGATTCTGAAATTGACTGATGGATTTTTCACCCAAATTTGACGAAAAGAAATACCTATTGCAACGGACTAGAAGGCAAGTGGATCTGCCCTGAAGAAGTGACCAAAGTCCAGAGATAATCAGAATCATTAAGCCAATCAAATGATATATGACAATCATAAATGACTGCGAACAATTAACCCATCACTACATCATCGCATAAATTGGTCTGCTTGAGTTGTCTGTTTAAATTATCCTTTACTTAAAATTAGAGAGCTCCCTGGACTTTTTTGCTTGGTAGCAAAGTTTTCAAAATGTAAGCAAAGTTAGCAAAATGAAGGCTGTATATGGATTAACCGCACAAAGACCACCACTTTGAACCACTTTTACTAAATTAGATGCATCTGAGTTCCTAAAACCTGTTAGATAATTTCACAAATATAAGTTCCCTGTTTATATGAGTAGACATAAATACATTTGTGTGAAAAATATCAAGTGTGTTGTCCTTAAAGTGAACTTGAGATCTACCTGTAACTATACGGCTTAAGCTTCCACCTTTGTGGAAGTACTGTTGTGGCATTTGCCTCTGTCCTCTTCCACATCTTGGGAGTATTGTATTATTAGTGACCTTTGGCATCCTCTCTGTACTTCAGTGTCTTACAGCGCCACATTTGCTTGTTCACTTACAAAACTTTGTCCTAGGGGGGAAAATTTCCTGGACGGAAAGGGAAACAATCTCAATGAGTTTTCTATTTCTTTTTCATCACTCAAAAGCAATTTCCTTAACTTTGGTCATCTGTGTGATCTGTAATTTTACTGTCTATATTTACTCAAGCTTCTTATTCTACTGTAGCCCATTCAATTGTCACTGAATCAATTAGAGTAGCATGATAACACCAGTGTGCGTGTGTGTGTGCGGGTATGTGTGTGTGTGTAGGTACTGCACAATCTTCCCCTGTTTCGGTCCATTCCTACAAGCCCTGCAGTGTATTTATAGATGCAGTATACTTTGTGTTTTATCAAATAAATAATAAAACACAGACATGGCCTGAAGAGCAAAGAGAAAGGTAATTCATACTTGAGTGGAGCCCATATATATAAGAAGCCTGAGTGCCCTGAGTGTACTGTGCATGTGACTGCGTGTTTTCGACATTATGCACTTATGCAATAATAAGAGCAACATACTTATAAGAGCCAGCGTTATAACTAAGCAAATGGAGGGAACCAGTTCCAGTTATTTTTCTCACTTCTCTCTCCCAGCTTTTTGTTTTTTATTGGGATTTGGATGGGAGCCTACACATATTTTCTCCAAGTGTCTTCATGACACAAACAGACTAAGGATAAGACTTAAGACCCTGAGCCACTGTATTTTTTAAGGAGATTAGCTGACGAGCATTTAGCCGAAGAAGTCACCTTCTAGGAAAGTCAGCGATGTAGTATAAGTCAATGTCCAGTCTGTATGTTAAGCTGTTGCATCGGTAATGATGGTTATGTTCGCAGGCTACTTTGCTTTAAAGAACCTCCTTCACAGAAGCAGCAGGTGCAGTGCGAAATGCACTTTTGCATCAATCATGATGTTTTTTAAGGAGAAACTGTTATTGTTTGACTATCAGGCTTGTTACAGGTTACAGGATCTTCTATAATTCTCGCAACACTTTACCCAACCCAACTCTCTCCGGCCTTTTTTCCTCTTCCTCTCCCTCTCCATCTCTTCTCCCTACCTCTTTCCTCCTCTGCTATGTTTCTCGCTAGTCGGTGTCTGACCTACTTTCTCAGATTGCTGCAGTGCTCTCCCCCTCTGTATTGTGAAAACACACACATACATACTGAGGTTCTCAATCACCCTCCTACCTCTACCCCCGTACCAGCCCCCCTGTCACTGGGAAGCAGGATAGCACCAGCGGGACCCGCTCAGGATGCTCCCTCATTGGCTGAGCACCAGAAAACCTTCACATGAACAAATCAGGCCAACAAGGAGAGTTTTGCCCTGAAGTGTTACACACTTATATTTTTATGTTACTGTTTCCATTATTCCTTACAATGATACAAATTATGTAAGTGATGTAATAACAGTTAGACTGAGGAGATGAACAGCATTGGTACTTGTCGAAAGTAAGAGGCTGAAATGTGTGAGTAAATTTATTTTTTCTGCTGCAGTGTTTTTAGACCTGACGAATGCTGCCTTTACACATGTACAAACACAGCTACACAACAGAAAATAGGGGCAGTAACATATCATCTATGTAGGCTACACAGGTGGAGACACAGGAGGGGGCAGACATGTAGGAGGAGGACCAGATGATGTGGATCCATGCATAGAGGAGCACAAAAGGAAAAGTTAAAGTAATCCAGAAGAAAGGACAGAGCATGATAAAAGTCAGAAAAGGTGAGGGCTAAATGCTAAAATAGCGAGCATGATTCAAACACTGGAGGAAAGTAACCTGAGCTAAGCTTTGCAAAGCACAAAAGAAATGATGAGAGTAAAAGTAGGAAGAAAAGAAAAAGAGGGGAAGCTATCAGGAAACTGAAGGCTAATAGTAAATGACAGGCCTTAGCCATGAAAGCGACTTCTGTCAACCAGAGGGACAGAGAGAGCTACATATTAAAAAAAATCTTGTTCACAGGAGAGCTAAACGAATGAGTCAAGGTGTACGAAAATGTCAAAAACAACAATCTAATGAGACTAAACCCTCTATATACAGATTCTTCACTTTTTAGAAACACATTTAAATGTATGTATGTATTTAGTTGTGGCCTGGAGGAAGATTAACGGATCGTCAGATTATGAGGAGCCTTTAAATAAACAAATAAGAGGTCCCTAGACAGAAGAGGTTGCAGGTGACATAATGGTCCACATTTTAATCTGATGTTTAAAACATTTTGCTTTGCTAAATGTGAAGAGTTAGCACACTAAAAAAAAAAGCTGCCAAAAACAAGTTTTATTTAGGCTGAGGTGACATTTTAACACTGTCAAAATAATGTTCATGTTTAACCAAATGTATTCATAAGGTTCATAAGCCACTGAAAAATACTTTCTAAACAGATCAGGTGAGTTTAAACTAAGTCCCACGCATGTACCCAAAAGTTGTTTTGTTTCCTGCTGCAGGTAAAAACTGTGAGATCATCTTGTACTTGCTCTTGCTCCGGGTAATAGAAATTAAAGAGAAAACAGAAATCAGTTAATATATGCAGCTCAAAATGGGGGGAAAAAAAAGATAAATAAATAAAACATGACGGTGTTGATCAGATTTTATCCAAACCCATTGTATCACTTTTTTGCTCAGACATTCCTGAATTAACATACTCCCACACCAAAACAATATTTTCTTTTCTTGTCTCGCTGGTACAGTATGAATCCAGCAAAGGCACTCTGAGATTTGTGATTCACCTGCAAAACCTCCCCTGGTTTGCACATTCGCCCTCTTTCTCTAAATGAAACTTTGGTGTCGGATGGGAAATCTTATACACACAGAGGAAATAACACATTTGTGCTTCAATCTCAAAACCTGAGACTGAAATACAAAACTGTGAGGAGGCACGCACCAATGACAGCTCAATCTATTCAATGAAAATCAAAAATATATGGCACTGGGTTGCACTTAACATTAACATGCTAAGTGCAGCTTTAACCTATTCTACTGTGCTGTAATTAATTGAACCATGCTATAGTTAAAAGCCACAATACAATATTGCTGCTGATGAAACAAAGGCTCATTCATGGTTTCAGTAATTAAATCATACAGTATTTCAAGATGGCAGAGCACAGTGGATTACACTGTAGATCTGAACATCTAATCAATATTGATCAATTCATCACAGCAGCCAGTGCTTTTTAAATATGCAGCCGCATGTCAAGCAGAGAGTGTGTGAGGAGTGATAGAGAAGCACTCCCACCGCTGGAACATGTACTTAAAGCTATTCATCAAATCTGCATGGAGCGCACAGGTGAGTCTGTGTATATACTATAAGTGTGTGCGTATACATGTGTTGGTGTAAGTGCCTGGCACAAGTGTTTTTTTGTGTGTGTGGACATGACTCACAATGTGGGAGAGACAAACAGCCTATGGGCACAGGAGGTGTGTGTGTGTGTGTGTGTGCGCGCACTCGCTGATCGCAGACAGCAAGTGGTAATGTAGCTACATGAGCACTGCATTGAGGTGATGGAGAGGGATGAGGGAAGAGACAGAGAGAAAGAAAGAGGTGGAGGAAGATGATAAAAGGAGGAGTAGCAATCTGTCACCTCACACTTATTTATCTCCTCGGGCACTTTGTCTCTGCTCCATCCCTCTCCTCACTGCAACACGGAGGTATGTATGTGTGTGTGTTCTGGTCTGAACAGCCATGTTAACGCTCTGAATATACAATTCAGAAGCACATTGTAATATTGGCGTGAAGCTTAATGTGTTGAATTCCCAACAGTAAAGCTACCGTGTGTGACACCTGCAGTCCAATGACCTTCAAGGCCCAATAGAGTCTCCCTTGCTCTCCAGACTCTGAAATTAGATTTGGAAAGATCATCAACATAAATTTAAAAGAGCAGGAGTCAGAGATGGGGAGAGAGAAGGAGTGAGAAACAAATGAGAAAGAGCCTTTGAGAGAGAGAGAGCAACTGTGAAAGGAAGTTGATGATAGAGAGCGTTGATTGTGTTTTTTCGATGGATGGATGAATGAAGAAGAGAGAGTGAAGGAATGGAGGGAAGGGAGATGAAAAGATGAGTGGAGGAGAGTAGACTGACGTGAATCTCGCCAATCAAGGGGAGAGAGCAGGGCATCGGAGAGTGAGAGTGCAATAAAGAGATGGAGAAGAAGAAAGGAGGTGTTGGGAGAGCATGAATGTAAGCGATATAACCAAGGAGAGATTGTCGGAGCTGATATTAGCCCTACAGGCGTTTTTGCATGCACGGCGGTGCGCTGCGCTCTTCCTTAAAGGGACCCTAGTGGCGCTGTGTTTACTGCGGCACCATCCAGAAGAGCTTTATCATTACAGTATTACCACAGCCGTGCCTGGCTCTCTGTCACCATGACAACCACTGCGTTAGCCTCTGCTTTCAGGCACCAAGGACAGGACTAAGCCAAATACTGCTCCTACAGCTGGCGTAAAGGGCTGAATGTAAGAGGAGCAAGATTGTGATCGTTCGGTTTGGCTGATTGCTCAATGAAAGATTAACCTTTCTGAGGTGGAGGGTGAGTGACCTTGACAGAGATATAAATACAAACAAAGGATTGTGCTTTTTATTAACAGTGCTTTTGTTCCATGTGTACTAATGGTGACGTTTGATCAGCATTGGTATGACGAACAGCGCCCAGTAAGACAGAAGGATGTGGAGTCTTTCCCAGAGGGCAAAGCAAATGGGCGACCACTGCTGCAGAGTCAGCAATGATAAGAAGACATTGAAGGATGATCTGAAATCTGCACATGAATGAGGCATGAAAAATGAACATTTAAACGATGTGAAATACAGAACGTTCTCGTGAAGGGCAACCCAAGCAATGGTTCAGACTTGGATCGGGTGATTAATCTATTATCTTAGGTGAATGACTGTGGCCATCACTCAAAGACTACCAAAGTAGCCACTTAGCGTGCAGTGTGAGTATAACCTTGGGTGGGTTACAGGAATAGCCTTCACTTGTACCATCATCATCACTGTTGTCATCATCGCGGCCATATTCTGAGAAACACTGCAGAGTAATTGAAGGTTTTGCTACTTTAGGCTGATATTACAAAGGAAAAACATCCTAAACCTAAACTAAACAGTCACATACTCTTGAACAAGACAAAGAGAACGACTAAAATGTCAAAAGAGAGAGAGTTCCCTTTAGGGACATGGCGTGTGAAATGGACAAGCAGTAAAACTGAGTGGAAAGACAGCGAGAGAGAGAGAGGGAGAGTACAGAAGAGATGTCTTTTTCCAGTGTTGCATTTTTTTCTAAACGTTGAATTATGAATTACTTTAGTGGCTTTTAGCCGTTTATGACCCTCAACCTCAAGGCTTCCTCATGTTCCTCAAGTTATGCTGGCATGGTCCATGAAATGTGTCCAAAAATGTTAAGCACATTTTACACTATTCAGACCAGTCCAGTCCACTAAATACAGCTCATACCACATGGAAAGCAACTGACTGCATTTCAATTTGGGGCGGCAATTATCTATCTATTCTATCTTTTTTTTAAATTCTGAATAATTATGTTAATTCAAGTCAAATGTTAATTAAGAGACCAAAGATCATTCTAAATTGTTGATGTTAAAGCAGCTGCAACCAATATTTTCATTTTAGCAATGGATTACATGACCACTTGTATGTGAAAAAGGTTCACTTAAAGTGCACAGAGAATCATTATCTCACTCTACAGTTCCCCTGAGCTTGCAAGAGTATTTTAGTATCCTTCAGCTCCTTGTTTTGTTTCCTTTGCGGCCCACAACTTTACCGTTTTGGTTCACTCACATTCGCATAGTTTATAGATAATGAGAGCTGCTTCAGTTGTATGTTCTACTCTGCACCGGACAACAAGAGGCAAAGTTTGGGATTGACTGGGAGCATTTAATAGCTAAAAAGTCAGACATTTCCCTGAAAACGATTTTCTCACATCAACTTTGAAGCTAATAGCATTGTGTTGGCAGGTTGTTGCTGTTGTTGCAGATTTAAAGATATTCAATTTACAATGATATGCGATATAATAAAATAACCAAAAGCATTTAAATTTGAGCTGTTATCAACAAATGTTTGTAATTTCACTGTTTAGGTCATTTATCAAATCATTGAGTGACCATTTTACGGCTACATCAACCTTGGCAACTTCCTCTTTGTACTGCAATAAGAGATTTTGATTGTGATCGTCTAGGTGCACTGATCTAGTTATTTCAAAGAGGGGATCCATGACAGCTGATAATAACAGACTGAAAACAATATCAGAGGAGATATCACATTCATGTGACCCTTTCTTCCCCTCTTTCTGTCCCACAGGAACTGCAGCCCTGTCTCATCTCAAGGGAAATGCAATCGACTCGGGTGGAGGACACTGGTGTCCGAGCCAGGACAGGCAGTTAAAGCAGAAGATTGTGAGCCCCCGCTAGGAGTCACCCAGCACGGGACACTGCGGGATAATGAAGGGCAGGAGAGGTGAGGCGTGGAAAGAGGGTGGGACTGGTGAAAGAACATGAGGTGACAGGCAGAGAGGAGGGATGTAACGTGATGGTTGCATGTGTTGCGTGACTGCATACGCGCAAAATGCAGCTACATGGGAATCAAACACCTGGGTGCAGGACAAGATGCAATGGAGGTGGTGCTGAACTTAGATACGCTTCTGCTCTGGGTAATCTTTGCGTAGACTTTATTTTTTTGAGAGCTAGAAACACTGACTCTCGGAGGTCAGTGCTCTTGGAAGGGATCCTGGTAAAATTTCAATCGCAACACAGACTTCTGTTTCAGACATTCCCTGAATGACTCAACTCCTTGACATACTACAGTTGAATCGGTAAGCTCTCCTACACAGACACACACAGCTCTCCAGTCGACACGTCACAGTGTCGTATCAGCTCTGCAGCCTTCAGGTTCCCTCTATTGAATTCCCCACTGCAGTCCTGTCAAACATTTCTGAACACAGACAAATACTGTGTGGAGGTGAGTCAACTGTACATGCATCCGTTCCCTCTTATCTGCTTTGTATTCGCGCCAGATTACTGCAGCATAACCACGTGCATTTGTCCTTGTGACGCAGCGCCCCTCTTTCTCAGCCGGTCCTCCCTTTTTCCTCCCTTCCTCACCCCTTTCTCCTTCTATTCCTCTCCTGCATTGTATTGTTTCAGACATGTAAAGCAAGTTTGGCAAAGCTGTCCCCATTCTAATAGCTGTGATGACCGACTGCCTTCATGCCTCATCCTCCTCATGTTCTAAATGCCGTCCGTCCTTTCTCGCTTTGCCTTTGTCCATCTGAGCTTGAGTTACTGACTATAATCTACCCTAATGGCTCCATCATAAAGGGAAAATTGAACGACAACCTTAGTCACTAGTTACTAGTCCTAGCGAAGAGATGGTCCGGCACATGACCTCTTTAAAATGATGAATTCTTGTTCTTACATTTCAGTTTTTGAGCTAGGCTAGCCATTTCCACCTGTTTTCAGTCTTTGTGCTAAGCTATGCTAAATTGGCCACTTGCTGTAGATGCGTATTTACTGTGCCAACATAAAAGTGGTCTCAATTCTCACATCTTACTCAGAATGAAAGCAAATATGCATATTTCCCAAATGCTGAATTATTAATTTAATAGTAATATAGATGGATCAATTTGAACAGGGTCTCTGTTTGTTTTGGGTTTTATTTTATCCACCACAGACTTTTTGAACCACAGCAGCAGGCCAGAAACAACCAGAAGACTTCAACTAAAGCTAAAACTAAGATAAAAAATGTATTTACAATAAATAAATATATGTACTGTGCTGATACTAATAAAAAGTCCAAATCAAACACTGCAGTTGTTCTGTTTTTACCTTTTTAAAGTGCCTCTCACTTACTTAACACACAGATTGTGTCTCTGTCCTTGTTATGAGACATCAAGCATCTATCCAGTAAAGTATCACCAACAGACAGCACTCAAGTTACACAGCAGTGAACAGAGGGACTGTGACTTCCGAGGATACGATCACAACGCGAGAAGGCCTGCGGTACAAAACCTTGTCAGGGAAAATTGAAACAGAACACGATACATTTACCAATTGCAGGCATGGGGAAAGTCAGGTTGACTAATTATCAACTTGGAAACAACTTGGAACACCCACTGCTGAGGGTAAAAGTTTAAGACCTTTCAGTTCACAAAAGAACACTGAAGCAGTGAGGAATCATCTTGATATCACATCTTTGCTGACATTGAGAGCCAGAACTTTGAGATTCAAAACAGGATGTTCTTACAGACCAGAGAAAGATTTTATTGTTGCAGTTTTAGGGTGGACACATGACCTTCAGGGAGAAGAAGGGGTCTAGACACAGCACATCAAACACAAGAACACAAAGTCCAATTTGGAGCAGGACAAAGCAGCATCTTGTACATGCTATACTACAAATGGTGCTTTGTCACATTTAAGAGAAGGATGTGTTTGTTGCAGTTTTAGGGTTAGATGCTAATGCACATAACAGCATTATTATCATGGACATAGTCACAGCACAGCTCCCTTAAAAACAGATCAAGCACAGGAACACAAAGTCCAGTTTGGAGCAGGACAAAGCGGCATCTTGTGCATGCTAAGCTAGAAATGGTGCTTTGTTGCACTCAACAGAAGATGTCTTTTTTGCAGTTTTAGGATGAGATGCTGATACAGATTACAGTATAACTATGATGTATAGCTATGATGTTTACTCTCCCTCCTGGATAATGGCTTCCTCACCCCTTTCTCCTGCTATTCCTCTCCTGCATTGTATTGTTTCAGACATGTAAAGCAAGTTTGGCAAAGCTGTCCCCGTTCTAATAGCTGTGATGACCGACTGCCTTCATGCCTCATCCTCCTCATGTTCTAAATGCCGTCCGTCCTTTCTCGCTTTGCCTTTGTCCTTCTGAGCTTGAGTTACTGACTATAATCTACCCTAATGGCTCCATCATATAGGGAAAATTGAACGACAACCTTAGTTACTAGTTACTAGTCCTAGAGAAGAGATGGTCCGGCACATGACCTCTTTAAAATGATGAATTCTTGTTCTTACATTTCAGTTTCTGAGCTAGGCTAGCCATTTCCACCTGTTTTCAGTCTTTGTGCTAAGCTATGCTAAATTGGCCACTTGCTGTAGATGCGTATTTACTGTGCCAACGTAAAAGTGGTCTCAATTGTCACATCTTACTCAGAATGAAAGCAAATATGCATATTTCCCAAATGCTGAATTATTAATTTAATAGTAATATAGATAGATCAATCTGAACAGGGTCTCTGTGTGTTTTGGGTTTTATTTTATCCACCACAGACTTTTTGAACCACAGCAGCAGGCCAGAAACAACCAGAAGACTTCAACTAAAGCTAAAACTAAGATAAAAAATGTATTTACAATAAATAAATATATGTTTTTACCTTTTTAAAGTGCCTCTCACTTACTTAACACACAGATTGTGTCTCTGTCCTTGTTATGAGACATCAAGCATCTATCCAGTAAAGTATCACCAACAGACAGCGCTCAAGTTACACAGCAGCGAACAGAGGGACTGTGACTTCCGAGGATACGATCACAACGCGAGAAGGCCTGCGGTACAAAACCCTGTCTGGGAAAATTGAAACAGAACACGATACATTTACCAATTGCAGGCATGGGGAAAGTCAGGTTGACTAATTATCAACTTGGAAACAACTTGGAACACCCACTGCTGAGGGTAAAAGTTTAAGACCTTTCAGTTCACAAAAGAACACTGAAGCAGTGAGGAATCATCTTGATATCACATCTTTGCTGACATTGAGAGCCAGAACTTTGAGATTCAAAACAGGATGTTCCTACAGACCAGAGAAAGATTTTATTGTTGCAGTTTTAGGGTGGACACATGACCTTCAGGGAGAAGAAGGGGTCTAGACACAGCACATCAAACACAGCAACACAAAGTCCAATTTGGAGCAGGACAAAGCAGCATCTTGTACATGCTATACTACAAATGGTGCTTTGTCATATTTAAGAGAAGGATGTGTTTGTTGCAGTTTTAGGGTTAGATGCTAATGCACATAAGAGCATAATTATCATGGATGTAGTCACAGCACAGCTCCCTTAAAAACAGATCAAACACAGGAACACAAAGTCCAGTTTGGAGCAGGACAAAGCAGCATCTTGTGCATGCTAAGCTAGAAATGGTGCTTTGTTGCACTCAACAGAAGATGTCTTTTTTGCAGTTTTAGGATGAGATGCTGATACAGATTACAGTATAACTATGATGTATAGCTATGATGTTTACTCTCCCTCCTGGATAATGGCTTCCTCACCCCTTTCTCCTTCTATTCCTCTCCTGCATTGTATTGTTTCAGACATGTAAAGCAAGTTTGGCAAAGCTGTCCCCGTTCTAATAGCTGTGATGACTGACTGCCTTCATGCCTCATCCTCCTCATGTTCTAAATGCCGTCTGTCCTTTCTCGCTTTGCCTTTGTCCATCTGAGCTTGAGTTACTGAATATAATCTACCCTAATGGCTCCATCATATAGGGAAAATTGAACGACAACCTTTTTAATAGACTAAAATAAGGAAATATTGAAAATTTTACGAAAATATCCTGATTGCAACGATCCACCGCAGGAAATTCTGATACATTTTCATTAAAATCCACTGCTGAATCTGACTGTTGCACACGTCACGTTTCCATTTAAAGTAGTCATTCGCTCTGCCTCCACTCCGCTGCCACTTGGACAGGAGGGACAATCACAAGGAAACAGATGGTCACACAGGAATGACGCCCTCCAATGTCATTTTCCAAGGGAATGAGCAGGGATACAGTTTGACTGTTTAAGTGCCACAGGGTAACGGCACGTGACCGACCATGCATAGATGCTCACCAAACTGTGAGATGCTTAAACAACAACATGGTAGCCATCAGCAGGTTAGCTGTGTGTGAGTACAAATCAGCGATCATCAGCACAGTGGATAATCAATTAACTCTTTATGCAAATATACCAAAACAATTGGTTCTGGCAGCTTCTCATATGTGTATATTTGCTGGTTTTCATAGACTTCTATGCTAGTAAGATACATTTCTGTGGGTTCTGGCCTTTTGGTCAAACAAAACAAGACATTTTTCATTATTTTATTTCATTAAAACTAAACAGGTAATCATGAAATTTGTCATTAGTAGAGCTAAAGTAATTAGTTCTTTGTGTTATGTGCTAGCGAACTGCACATTTTCTGGTTTTGAATTGTTTGACAGACAAAACACGCAATTCCATGACGTCACATTGGTGTTTTTTCTGAAATTTAGATCAAATGATGAAATGATTATTAATCAAGAAAAATAATCAGCAGATTAATTGCTAGTTGCAGCTCCAGTCAAATGAGGTGGGTGTTCATACATAAAGTTTTTGCTTTTCTAACGTGACTTTTTATTTCAGCCACCATTATTCTATTTAATTGTATGATTGCACCATTAGTGCTCAAACAATCGATTGGTCAATTAACAGAAAAAAATAAATAATTCAAGCAATTCATTAAGCAAAAATAATTCTGGTACTAATGTCTCAAAGGTTATTGATAACATAAAATAAATCTTATTTAAGTTTTTGAATGTTAGTGAGATTAAACAAGTAATTTAGCATAGAATAATCAATAGAATGATTAATAATAAAAATATTTTAGTTTTCAGCCCTAAAAATTATAACGGCTTGAAAAGCTTGTTTGCAATGTCAATTGTCAGCTAATTAACACGCAGTTTGTCAGTCTGTGTGTTTGTTAAACACATGTATTTGGAACATTCACATGTGTGAAAGTGATCTGCAGGGTTACATGTGGAGGCGTGTCAAATGAAGTGATTTATGTGTGTGCTGTAAATGTGAGCGCTCAGCATAATGGTTTATGGGCAGCTATACTTACAGAGTACGGACCAGTGTGTAAAGGTGAGTGTACTGAGAGTGATTTATGGTCAGCCAGGTGTTTGAGGGGGTCAAATGTAAGATGCATCTTGTAATGGAAGTGGGAAAATGTGTGTCTGTCCCATATTAAGTCTTTAGTTACAGTACGTGCTGGATATTGCTTATGAATAATTGACTATCTTGATGCAGTGAAAGGACTTTTGATTCAGTACAACCGTTTTTTTCTCTGTCAGTATTTGCACACAGTGTTTGTTTACATATACATGTGCTTATGTGCATGGCGGTCTGTGTGGTAGTACACAATACACTGCTCTCTTGTGTGATTTGACAAGATTTGCCCCATTTAGAGAATTCAGACTCCCACCATTGATCGGTCCTGGCACCATGCAAGCTCTTAACCATGCCAGTGTCCTGAATCATTTTGATCCCAGAGCATAAGAGCAAACTGTCCAGGGTTTACCACAAGGTCCAACTAATTGACTGTCCATACGGTGGAGTGGAGCACTGATTCAGCACTTAACCAGCATGTCTAAATGGACTAAGGCAGGAGGAGGAGGAAGATGACTGAGAAGGACATAGAGAAGGAGAGGAAAGGTATTTGGAGTGAAGGGGAAGCAGATTTTACAGCATAATCACGCAACATGTTAAAGGTTTTTGTCTGAAATGTAATGTGATACTTCAAGCAATAGGTTGACATTTTGGAAAATCTGCTTATTCGCTTTCTTGCCAAGAGTTAAATGGAAAGATCGATAACACTCTCATGTCTGTACAGTAAATATGAAGCTGGAGCCAGCAGACGGTTAGCTAGGTTTAGCTGGCAGCTAGCTTAGCTCTGCTCAAAGGTATCAAAGGGTGCCTACCAGCATCTCTAAACCTTGCTAAATGAATACGTTACATCTCTTTTGTTTCATCTGTAAAAAAGAAAAGAGTAGTGTAAAGATTTTTCCATATCACACGCCGAAATATTTATTAACTGTGAGTAGTTGCCAGGCAACCAGGAGACTCCAGGAAGTTACTAGTCCTAGTGAAGAGATGGACTGGCACATGACCTCTTTAAAATGATGAATTCTTGTTCTTACATTTCAGTTTTTGAGCTAGGCTAGCCATTTCCATCTGTTTTCAGTCTTTGTGCTAAGCTATGCTAAATTGGCCACTTGCTGTAGATGCGTATTTACTGTGCCAACGTAAAAGTGGTCTCAATTCTCACATCTTACTCAGAATGAAAGCAAATATGCATATTTCCCAAATGCTGAATTATTAATTTAATAGTAATATAGATGGATCAATTTGAACAGGGTCTCTGTTTGTTTTGGGTTTTATTTTATCCACCACAGACTTTTTGAACCACAGCAGCAGGCCAGAAACAACCAGAAGACTTCAACTAAAGCTAAAACTAAGATAAAAAATGTATTTACAATAAATAAATATATGTACTGTGCTGATACTAATAAAAAGTCCAAATCAAACACTGCAGTTGTTCTGTTTTTACCTTTTTAAAGTGCCTCTCACTTACTTAACACACAGATTGTGTCTCTGTCCTTGTTATGAGACATCAAGCATCTATCCAGTAAAGTATCACCAACAGACAGCGCTCAAGTTACACAGCAGCGAACAGAGGGACTGTGACTTCCGAGGATACAATCACAACGCGAGAAGGCCTGCGGTACAAAACCCTGTCTGGGAAAATTGAAACAGAACACGATACATTTACCAATTGCAGGCATGGGGAAAGTCAGGTTGACTAATTATCACGCCCCTGCCAGCAGCTACTGCTCGAGGAAAACAGTTTACCTTAATAAACTTAGAATAACTCCCTCCATTCTTTTTCTCTGTCAAGCCAGGTTTGGTTTGGTTACAGGCATAGCTTGCGAGCTGAATAGTCATACAAGCACATCCTCTCACCAGTAATGGAGGAACAGATTTGCCACCGGTGAATGGAATTAAGGCCTCCTTTTGCTATTTTCAGATGCAGGCTACAGGGAGAGGAACAAGAATGGAAGACGGGAAATAGGCCTTACAGTGGGGTCAGGGGTTTGAATGGAAACAACTTGGAACACCCACTGCTGAGGGTAAAAGTTTAAGACCTTTCAGTTCACAAAAGAACACTGAAGCAGTGAGGAATCATCTCGATATCACATCATTGCTGACATCGAGAGCCAGAACTTTGAGATTCAAAACAGGATGTTCTTACAGACAAAGATGAAAGATTTTATTGTTGCAGTTTTAGGGTGGACACATGACCTTCAGGGAGAAGAAGAGGTCTAGACACAGCACATCAAAAACAGCAACACAAAGTCCAGTTTGGAGCAGGACAAAGCAGCATCTTGTACATGCTATACTACAAATGGTGCTTTGTCACATTTAAGAGAAGGATGTGTTTGTTGCAGTTTTAGGGTTAGATGCTAATGCACATAACAGCATTATTATCATGGACATAGTCACAGCACAGCTTCATTAAAAACAGATCAAACACAGGAACACAAAGTCCAGTTTGGAGCAGGACAAAGCGGCATCTTGTGCGTGCTAAGCTAGAAATGGTGCTTTGTTGCACTCAACAGAAGATGTCTTTTTTGCAGTTTTAGGATGAGATGCTGATACAGATTACAGTATAACTATGATGTATAGCTATGATGTTTACTCTCCCTTCTGGATAATGGCTATACATAACAAACAACAGAAGAATAAGGCATGGTACAGTCCAGAGTTTGTTGTGATTAGCTGAGACCTGCACAAACAATTCACAGTTTTCTTCACCTCAGCTCCCATTAAGCTCCGATCAGAGTTGGGATGTATTGTACGTGGAACTACGTGGCTCTGGGGCAAACAAAACTAGTGCAAAAAAAATCTCACAAGACTATTCAAAATTAGAAGTGACCTAGTATATAGTAAAAATGAGTGTCTGATACTGGTTAAAATCCAAAGTAGACAACATACTTTATTGAAAATGAAACGTAAGACTTTACTGACACAAGTTAAAAGATTACTTTTGTCTTTCCAAACCTACACAGGACTTCTCCGTCACAAGGTCTTCTCCCCTAAAAATGTGATGCAATGTTCCAGACAGAAACAGTAATGTCACCCAAATCTTGCCCTAGGCGCTCTTTTTCACCCAACACCATATCTAAATATACACTAACGCCTATCAATACATTTTGTTTTATTTTCTGTCCACCACAGGGATTTTCTACCCAGAGACGACCTGTTCTGAGGCCGATCAGCGCAGTGACAGGTCACATTTGTGTTTATGACAGCACTGCGTGCTCCAGCGCTGCACACTGTGGAAAAGAACGGCAAACAATGGACCACAAAACATGACCTTCAGGGAGAAGAAGGGGGTGGTCCGGACAGAGCACAGCATCCCCCCGAAAACGAATCAAATACAGGCACACAAAGTCCAAGATTTGGAGGGGGCAAAGGGGCATCTTGTACATGCTGAGCTACAAATGGTGCTTTGTCAGGAGATTGCTGACAAAGACAACTGTGCCCTTCTGGTGTAAAACTGGAAGTGACAAAAACACAGTGAAACCTGTGGGACAGTGAGATTACAGTACAGGACAACATCCAGATAGTCAACAGTGGATTTTATACAGCTGAAATATTTACAGATAAGTACAAAAATTCATTTGCAACTCATATTTCTGTTTATTAAGTGTCCAGTACGTTATATTTATTGAACCTATCCTCCTTTATCCTGACTTTTTTTCTCTATATATTGTTATGCACCTTATACCTGACATATTCAACAACATTTAAACTTTTATTAGTCCTTGCAGTCATTGTACCATTTCATTTTTCCAAAATGTCCGGGCTCTTTTCTAACTATGACCATCTTCATCTTATTTTCACACCAAAAATTCATTCTGCTGAGTAAGAACATCAAATTAGACTACCTCAGACACTGAAAAAAAATAATGAAATTCACACAGATTAGAGTTTAAAACAACAAGTTAGAAAAATCCTAAAACAAAGTCAATAAAACGGGACGAGATCAAATTCTATCAGACGTGAAAGAACGGCTCCACGTAGTCTTAGCTGCACTGCAAGATCTATGTCAACCAGGCACAGATCAATAAAGAAATCAGATGCAAATCGTATTGTATAACAGCTCATCAAACGGAAACATACACATCCATAAATTTTGGTTGCCATCCAACAGTCCCTGTAAGCATTGTCAGTTTTTTAAGTGAGAGAAAACAAGAGAATGGCTTTAAAAACAGACCAAAAGAAAAGATCATCAATTGATTATCAATCAATAAGCAGGCAGGAGGGCCGGGATAGGAAGATTGGATGGCTCAAGCTTCCACAGATAATCGAAGATGCAAAGACAAGGGTCCCCACCCCCAACGTGCAACGTCTTTCTCTCTGTGGTTGTCACCTCCTCTGTTTATCTCGAAACCCCTCTTCCTCCTCTTCGTCTCCCTCTTTCTCCCTCCTCGGGCTCCCCTTCAGTCCCTTTCCCCTCTGTTTCTTTCCACTATCTCACCCCTTCTCCATTTCCCTCGCTCCATCTATCCCTCTCACTCTCCCCCCCCCCCCACCTCTTTTCTCTTCCTCCAGTGCCCCCCCCCCCCCCCCCCCCCCCCCCCCTCCTCTCTCCTGTGTCTACTGCAGCAGAAAATCCAGCACAGACACCAGCATGTGTGTGTTTGCACATGTGTGTGCCACTACGGTAAATCCACGAGCGAGCCTCACACGATCATGAGCAAAGCAGGAGGTTTTAATCCCTGCATGTGTCGAACAATCTGATCAAAACATTGATTGCTGATGCGTTACATCACAGCCACGCAAACAAAACCCCCTTAAATCATTAGAGTAATGTCTCTCCTCCTGTCTCCCTTTATTTCCTCTCGTCTCCCTCTTCCTCCCTCTGTCTCTCTCTCATCTGTCTCATTATATTTCCACATCAGCATCTCATTTTTTTTTCTGTCCTAGCCTCTCGCTCTCCATCTCTCTGTCTTTTCTCTCCACATATAATTTGCATCTCTCAGGACCGAAAGACCAAAAGGTTCTGCCACGTCAGACGGGATACTTTTAGAAAGAGCGAGGGTGGAAAAAAAAAAAGAAGAGTGATCTGGGTCACAACACTGTTTGACGTATAGCGCTGGCATATTAGACCTACAGAGAGAAATGGGGCTGCGTTCACCCACAAATAGAGCTGGTGTTGTGCAGCCACTGAAATGAATCCCACCAACTACCTGCTCTGTACTCTGCATAACCCCACCGTGGCGTCACAAATACCACCATCTGCAGCCATTACACTTAATGAATGTTAGTTTCTGTGTTGTGATTTACAAGATATTGGCCACTGTAACCAGCGACCGTGGTGTTAAACTGTACATTACATAATACACAGCATCCCAGCAGCTAGGCAGCAGGTACAGTAGCTTGAATCCAAGATAAAGCAATGCTGCAAAAGTCTCTCCTCTTTCTGTATGATAATTCAGCGCCAAATCCACATCTGTTTACAGACACAAACCAAACAATGAAGCTATCTCCCTGTCATGTAACATCTGGACAGAGTTACCCCACTATGAGTTGTCTCGCAGCACCGTGTAGGGGTAGAGAGGGGTGGGAGGATAAATCAATTCGATTGGGATGAAAGTGTCAGTTAGAGAAGCACTTCCTGCCTGATCCCAAGTCCAGAGAGGCAGATCAGGTGGCCTAAACCAGACTATCCGTCCATCACAGCCCAACACTTTCCTCTTCCTTTGATGGGAACCGAATCTGGGTGCATAAATCTATACCTGGTGCCAGAGGAGGTGTGTATGTGTGTGTTTGGGAATAGAGGGTAAGAGCTTGTGTGTGTGTAGCAATTCTCTTTTTCTGCAATTGTAGATATAGTATGTATTGCTGAGTGTGCAGTGATTTATGTTTAAATTTTTTCACAGACTATTTTCAGTGTGATGGCATGAATTGGCCACTGCAGGTGTCTGCTGACTGTCTGGTTTTGCATGTGCACCTACAGGATGCATGCATTGACAGCATCTATGGGGTCCTCACACACCCTCAACTACAGAAAAATAGCACTAATAAAAAGCACACACAGGGTGCAAGACAAAGATGATCAAACTCTATCGCTGGATTTACAAAACAACATTAATCAAAGCAGCTGTGATCAAGCAGCTGGATTCGTCTGTAACTGGAGGGTCTAAGAAAAAAGCCCACTGTAACTGTTTTCATGTGCCACGGATCAAAAACACAGTCAGGGGTACTTGTTACTCTACACCTGTATGATCAAATGTCGTCAAACGTTTGCTTTTAAGAGGTAAATCATTAACTATTTACATCAAAACAACAATGGGTATTCCAACATTGGGAGCAAGTTATGCGTAACAGCAATAAAGCCCGTGCGTAAAAGCCATGTAGCACTGGATTGAAACAGGGGTGGTGGAGGGGGGGAGGCTGGCAAAAAAAAAAAAAAAAATTACCCAGCAGACTGTAGCACTACCAAGGACAAATGTGGGGAAAGACACCTCAACACACAAGATTCGGCGTCGTATGACGCTTCCTCAGCGCGGTGATACAATAAATAAGACTAACATGAAATACGGCGCATTGATGTGCGTCGTAAACGGGCAAATACGACCTAATGAAGGCGTTTGGATGCAAGAAGCGCAGCGGTGCTGCGTTTGGAGGCAGATATGTATTAAAGCTGCTCAAGTAGCAGAAAACGGCGATAGGAATTATGATAGCAATAAAAATGGTATTCAGTGTGAATCCAGCTCGTCTGAAACATGCAATATATCAGGTATAGGACACGGAGGTGATGTGTTTGACTAAAACCTTTATATCAACTAGTACCCATCTACCAATAGATATAGCTGCCATACCATTTTCCATTTCCCTCCTATGCTATCAGCATTAATTATTCAATATCAGTATGTCTACATCCTGCTGCTTAATACAAGATATATATACTGTCAGGGATGACACACATAGTGGCCTGCAGGTAATTATGAAGAGCTGGATTATCAGCAGTAATAATGCTGACAGAACATTTAAAAAACAAAGTTTTAAAAACTTATCATGACTCCAGCTGGGCTCTGAGACATCATGAGGCAGAAAATGCAACAGCACAGAAACAAGTTGGAGACGTGGCCAACTCACCCGGGCATATTTGGAGGAATACGGGTCTTCAAACAGTGCCCATATTCTGGGCTGCCAGGTTTTCCACCAGCCAGCTTTCCTCGCGTCCTCCTGCATGCACAGTCTTTTCAAGTCCCCATCCGCACCTCCAAGCGCCGGGTCGTCGTCCGGTGCGTCCGGTTCTGGAGTCTCGAAGCTGTCCAGCGCCTCCTCTGCATCTCTGTGCTGCCGGTAATTCATCCAGCAACACGCCTCCACGTCCGTCTCATCGATGCCCCAGAAGGCCAGCTCCTCTTCGAACAGGGGGCCGCAAACATCGTTGGGACAGTGCAACTTCCCAGTGCGGTAATAGTTGAGGATGAAGGAAAACACTGAGGGGTGGCGGTCGAAGAAGAACTCGTCTAATTTGGGGTCGTAGTCGAAGTTGCTGAACGCGTCCGGCTCGGTGAGCCAAGATAAGCGGGTACCGGGCAACGTTTTTAGGGTGCTCCGGTAGGTCTCATGCCGCACCCCCCCGCAGTTTATCACGATTTTCTCGCTTTCCGACGGACAAGTCATGTCTGCGCTGTAACATGCTTTGTTGGACGACTTGTTCCCACCCTTGCGCCCTTTGAAAGAGGATACACACACCGAACTGAGCATAGAGGACCGGGGGGGAGGGAGAGGATGAGAGAAACCGAAGGGAGGAGGAGGGAGGAGTCTGAGGAGTCTGCGGGGAGAGAAAAAGGGCAGAAATTTTAGCAGAAGGGAGACATAGATGTGGATTATCAACATTGCAATACAAATTAAGCAACCACAGGGTAATAGCAGATGTATGTGCAATTATTCACTTGATAATCAGCTGATGGAAGGGCACAAAATGACCTTGTGCAGGTGCAGTAATGGGTGCCAGGAAGAGGGGGTGCATGGGATGCTGGCATCAAAATGAGGGGTGGCAAAGTTGTTTTTAACACACAACATCCTGACGCACAAAGATGCCTCCAACTTATTAGTGCAACATATGAAATCAGGTGGCTTTGGAGCACATTCGTGAGTCAGCATCCTCACAGGTTGATTTGTTGACAGTGATGAGAAGATGCCCCCCACCGCCGAACTATTATTCCAACCATCATTTTATCCTCTCCTCAAGTTGACAATCTCTGAATTGATCTGCTTGACGCTCAAGTCAGTGTTCATTCAAATCCTCTCCCTAATTAGGCCACTGTGAGACTTGTGCAACCCCCTCCCTCCCCTCCACCTCCCCAAATCCCTCCCCAACCTACAACAACCCTGCTCTTTTCCTTCGGGCACCCAAGAGTGTGTGTGTGAGGAGGGAAGAGTGTCAGAAAGATGAGGATAAAACTGGGGATCCATCTCCCCCTGCTTCTTCTTCCCCCCCCACCCTTCCCCAAGAATGCCTCTCTGACGTAAGGTGGCGCAGCACCGAGTATGTGTGTGTGAGAGAGCATGTGTGTGTGTGTGTGTGTGTGTGTGTGTGTGTGTTAATTGCCTCCCGAGAGTGCGGTGTCCGTACTAATGTTAGATCTCCTCAATCAGCCTATGTGCGTGCTACACACACTGCTGCAGCCCCCTCCGACCGCACTGAGATTCATGCGATGCACAATTATGTCAATGCTCCCTCTGCCACTTCTCTCATGCACTGTGTGTGTGTGTGTAAAGACATGTAGGGGGGGGGGGGGGGGGGGATCGGGGGGAGGTTTGAAGGGTGAGGAAGCCATAAATCTGATTTTATTTACGAAAGGATCGAAAAGGACAGAACAATGAGGAACACAAAGGGGGACGAAAAGGGGGGCTGAAAGTGAAAGCAACACACTCATACAGTGAACAGCTAGTGGGATATTGTCTCTTCCCTATTAATGGAGGAAGGGGGTTGAAGAGAGAGTGTAGGAGAGGCAGAAGGGGGGGGAGGTGGAAGAGCATCGAAAAAGGAGAGTGCACTATAAAAGTGAATGAATTCTGCTGCAGTAAAAAGCCAGAGTTATTTGCTCTCTCTCCTTCTCCTTCTCCTTTTCCCTACGAGGTCAGATTATTTGCCTGCGAGCTGCCTTTCCATCCTGAGGGCTCACGACGCTTCAGAAAAGAGAAAAAAAAAAAAAAAAACATACATGCACCGTATCTATGTTGTTAACCTTTTTCTCTATTCAAAGAAATGCACCACTCTTCCCCTCCTCTCCTGTGAGCTCTCACTGGCCCTCCCCCTCTCCCTCCTACTACTCTCTCCTCTCTCTCCGTCTCACTTTCTCTCCCTCCCTCGCTCACTCTCATATTCCGCATAAAGGAATCACATTTCATTGAAGGAGGAGAATCAGGGCTTCATTTCTTCCTCCTCTTCCTCCTCCTCTCACAACACGGTCTTATTCTGATCCAGTGCCCCCCTTCCTTCTCTCTTTTTCCTCTCTCTCTCTTCACTTCAGCTCCCACCCCCCTCCCGTCCCTTCACTGCATTTTCACTCTAATGCACCTTTCTTCCATTTCTCCCATCCTCCTGTCCCATTCTTTCCACTTCCCAAAGTAAGCTTCCCTCACTTTGGATCAACTCTCTCCTCCTCTTTTCCCCTCTCAGACTTTTGCTTCCTGGCTTGCAGGACACTGCAGTCTTTCTTTCATACTTATACCAGTGTTTGCTCTGTTGTTTTGATCATTTAACTGCACTTTTTAATCTGAAGGAACAACTTTTCATTCATGGAAAAAGTTAGCTGTCTCTGTTTTCTCTCCAAATCTTACAGTGACATTGCGTTTCTTTGGTTTTTTTCCCCACATTTGATTTTAACTTTTTTTGGTATTTTTTTTTTCATTTTTGAAGAGCCTGGAAAAAGACTTAACAACACTCAGGTAAGATATACTAAAAGCAAGGCTATTGCATGGGTATGCAGTCAACATTAAGGCACAAATCTTTAGCACTGTGCACAGTTGACGAAAACTAAAATCTGTGTATTTTTTGTGTTTCTCTTTGCAGTCTTTGCTGCAGGAGCATCAAATCTGCTTGCTTGACAAAAAAAAAAAAATCCTGCACTCTTGAGTTTCAGAGTTGTACTGCATCATTCTGCCAGAGTAGTGTAGTCTGCATCTGTGCAACTAAAAAACTCTATATAAATCAGTGAAATCAGGGCTAATTTCTTTTAATAATAACTTGCAATAACATCTAAACAAGATGTATGTCTACAGTCAGCTTGTCCTGTGGGGCTTTCCAGCAGGGACCGCTTGTGTTGTGGGATGGATTACATTTCAGCACCATGGACAGCGGTGCTCTCTCGCTCTCTCTCTCTCTCTCTCTCTCTCTCTCTCTCTGGGGCAAACTCCCTCTGAACAGGATACCAAACTTTCCAGAAGCAGCTCTTATGATCTCACTGTGAAACTTCTGTCCCTTGGATGAGTGTTTTTTTTTTTGTTGTTGTTGTTTTTTTTCCTTGGCTTCACTCTGTAACTCTGCGCCTCGTGCTTCTACTTCATAGGCAGCTGTGTCTTATTGGTGAACTGCTGAATATTTTATACACGGACAGCCACAAGTCTGTAACTGTGGTTAAGTGCCTTTTTGTCCCCCCTGAGTCATGTGTGGTGAGTTTATTGATTTTAAAAAATTATTTAAGTATTACACATTAAAACAAATGTTGAGATTAATTGGGATACGTTGCTGTTAGGTTCTTCCCAGTTTCCCTAACAACAAATCACACTGTTGGGTTTTTAATTTTAAAGTTTGAGTTTAGTTGCATTTCAGGAGAATATCCGCAGTTTGAGGATTTCAGCTTAAAATGGGGGAGAAAACCTCATCTCTTTAAGAGCTAGCGTCAGCAATAAAAAAATAAAAAAAAACATCAGAGAGCAGAGGGGGGGACAGCATGAGGATGAGAGGTATAGAGGAAAGAGAGTGGGGGTGAAGCTACAGAAGGTGAGCGTCGGGTGTAAAATGGAGGAAGATCCAGTAGAGATGAAAAAAAAAAAAAAAGCACAGTATGCGTGAGGAAGAGGCTAAAAACTGAGTGGGAAGAGGGAAGAGGGGGGACAGAGCAGAAGAGCAGAGAGGAGAAACAATCTCCATCAACACCACCACCTCGCTTTCTCTCTGCTGCAGCATTTCCTGCCCTGGCCACCATGTCCTGCGCCACCCTGCTACTACTGCCTCACCACTGCACACACACACAAGGGGAAAGAAAGCGAAAAGGAGGGGAAGGAGGGAGGGAGGGAGACGCATACACACACACACACACAAGCACTCACCTGGCTGCAATAAACAAGCTAAGAAATGAGGCTTAATCATGATGGACTTTTAAGAAGAGGAGATCATTTCTGCAGTGGACTCATAGATAAAGAGAACGGGGCTCAAAAGGACAGAAAAGACGTGCACACGGCTCGTGCACGAAGGCTGCACTGACGCTAATATATATTAGCAGAAACACTGCAGCAAGAGGGGGAGGGAGCACGGGATTATGGGATGCATTGACTGTGAGGTACCAGCAGCAGTAACCGGGGGGAGGGGAGGAGAGCACACACTAGAGAGAGAGAGAGAGAGAGAGAGAGAGAGAGAAAGAGAAAGAGAAAGAAAGAAGAGAGAGAGAGATAGAAGGCAAGGGAGGAATTTGGAGGAGTGCTGACTATGCGGAACAGACCCAGCACTTGGCAGAAAAGGCAAAAACCTTTACCAATCACAGAGGGTGAGAGGAGCGGGGAGATTGATGAGGGGGGAGTGGGATGAGACGAAGAAGGAGAGAAAATGATAAAAAAAAAAAAAAAAAGAACAGGGGGAGACAGGCAGGTGAGGTGGAGGAGAGAGATGAGAGCGTGCGATGTTGGGGAAAATGAAAGAGGAAAGAGGAAGGTGGGGGAGGAGAGGGAAAAAAAATACCTTGCAGTGGCTCAGGATAGCACCTGAATGGCTGTAAAGGTGTAGGGGGGAGGGTGGTGGGTGGGGGGGTAGAAATGGTCTGCAATACTAATAAGAGGAAGGGAAACAGTGGAGTGAGTTAATTGAGAGGAAGAGACGAAGGGAAACAAGTGTAGGGATGTAAAACAGACATACAGCTGAGCTGAGTGGGAAATGTACCACTGGGGAAAAGGAGGGCTTTGCAGGCGAGTGTGTAATGTATGTTTGTGCATGTGTGTGCGTGCGAGAAATAGCACGAATTACGTATGTGTTTCTGGTGCGAAGCCATTTTTTTTTCCCACCCGCTACCTCATCAAAGGATGTAACCACAAGGCTTCACGCTGTTCCACCCATATCACCTCCCTCCCTCCTCGCTCCTTTCCTCATTCCTCTCCCCCTCCATCTCTTCCTTATCTCTCCTCTCCTCTCCCCTCTCACGCACTCCCCAGTGTTGAGGAGACCCCAACAGGAGAAAGCAAGGCACTGCAGCACGGTGAAAGCACTGCGGTCACCTCCCCTTTTAGTGCGGTGTCACACCACACTGTGTCTGTCCTCTCCCCCCTCGAATTGTCATTGCACCTCATAGAGTAACTCTGCCAGGAAAAGAAGGAGTCAGATAAGGTGTGTGCATGTGTGAGCATAGTAGTAGTATTAAGAATGAAAATGATATGAATATCATGAATGGATGGAGGGGGGGGAGAAAAAACAGTGCGTATGCAGAGAAAAACACAGAGTGAGGCCACACAATGACCCAGTAGCTCTGACACAGCTAATGTACACAGAGGAGGGGAAAAAAACAAGGTATTTCTCATCATAATAAACCTCACCAGAGGCCAATTCCCAAAAAATGAAATAAATAGCCAATCAATTAAGCAAGCAGAGAGGAAATGGCCAGTTAACCAGAGGCAGCTCCTCTACTCAGCAACACCAGCGTGGAGATCTCCAGGGGCTGACCAATCCACACATACTGCAGCAACCAACAACACCCCCCTGGGGGTCTTGTGCCTCGTGCATATTGGTCAACCCCCCCCCACAGACACACTTTACTCCAGAAGCTGCTTTACCCTCCTCCCCAAAGCCTGCTTTTTTTATGAGAGAGGGGGGGAAAAAAAGAATCATGCGCTCCTGGTTTTCTCCTTTTAGCAGGCTGGAGATGATTAATACATAAGGCCATTTTCAGGAATAGACTAGCAGAAATGAAGCCTGTAATAGAGCTCTGAGAGCTCAGCCAGTGCCCATGACTAAAATCCTTTCTGCCCACAGGAGGAATAAATGTTGAGATTTTTTGGATAGACTGGTTGAGACTTCATGTAAGGTCAAAGGAGTGATGGAAGAAGAGGTGGTGAAGCTCCCTTCGATGAGCAGTGATTGGTACAGAGGAGTTCAGAAAATCTTTGAAACAGCACTGAGTGCAGGGGGGGAAAAAAAGCCATGGGATAGTGTGTCATGTCGGGAAGGAACTCTATTTTTGGACCTGGATAAATCTGAGCTAATATCCCTCAGTATTCAGCTTTAAAATCTGGTTCCTAGAGAATTTGCATCAGGAGAAAATAGCTTTAACCCCTACACCTCCTGACTGTCTCTTAGGTCATTTAAACCTGTCTACACTTAATTAATGACACTGCCCTTCCTGCATGATTAGGACCATTATGATCCAGTGGCCCATCGGGGCCAGGCAGACAAACAGGGTGAGGGAAGAGGTATTACTGCACTGATTCCTGACCTGTGAACTAGTCAAGCGATTAGACACAGGAGGGTTAGGGAATGTCGCAAATTAGACGCTCAATAGCCGGTTAGGAGGGAGAGAAGTTGGGTTTCAGTGTGAAGAAAGGATGGGAGAACAAAGGAGATGAGAGAGGTGAGCCTCAAGGTCAAAGATTTGAAACACAGAGGGCTTTAAAAAAAAAAAAGGGCTGGATCAGCTCGAGTTGAAGGACGGAGGGAAAGTTCTCTGAAGCTGATGCAAAGACGTGAGATGACAGAGAGAAAGCATCACGGTCAAGGAGAGAGGAAGGGTCAGAGGCAAGAACACACACACACAAACCCAGGACACGACAGATGCGTAATTCAATCACAGCCTCAAAATAGATTTATTCCCCCCCGTTGCTCAAACAGCAGCGTCCTCCTTTTTTGAGCCCCATCACTACTCTACCAATCACATCCGCTGACCATCTGCCACCATCTCTGGTGGGATTTTATTTTTTTTATTTTTTTTTTTTGCTAAAATCGAAGGGGTGTTTTCTGGGTTACCCTCAATCTAAAAATAGCATCAGCTGTAGATTTATAATGCAGGATTGAGGAGGGTGAGGGTAGCAGGGAGAGAGCAAATGGAGGAAGAGAAGGCAGAGTTCCCGTTAGGAGGGAAGAGCACGCTGGAGTCAGTTGGCAGGAGAAAAAAAAAAAGCGAGGCATGCGCTGGGAAGTGAGGGAAGAAGAGGCGTTATGAAACTAGAGACTTGTGATGCAGTGGAATGAAGACGGAGCAAGTTGACAGAGCATAGGTGGTGTGGTGGCAGAGGCCGTAGGGGAAGAAGAAGACCACGTCTAGACATTTAACTGCCCTCATAGACTTCCTGGATGAGATCTCAGTGGTGCTATGTCCTTCCTGTGGTTCCACTCCAGTGCCCCCCTCTATCTCTTCTTCTTCTTCCTTCTTCACACCTTCTTCTCCTCTCCCTCTCTGTCATGCCTGTGTTTGTGTGTCAGCCCTCTTCTCACCCTTCTCTCTCTCTCTCTCTTTTTTTTTTTTATTTATCAAACCTCCATTTCAGGCCTTGACACTTAGCCAGTGCTGCCACACAGCCACACGAACCACACACAGAGACACAAACACACACTCATGCTGAGAGGGCACACATGCAAGTAGGAGAAAAAGCATGCATTCAAATGCACAAAGCAAGACACGCACATGGATACTCACGTAGACAGACACAAAATGATGCCGAGAGGAATGCACACACAGCAACGTACACACACACATTCCCCTCAGAGGCATGAAACTGCTCTGATCTAGCGGTGTAAGATGGGGAAACACCCACCATTTGTGCAATGAGGAATGTCAGGATTTATAGAAATAAATTATTTTAGGCGTGACATAAAATCTGACTGTGTAAAAGTGCAGTTCTCTTTGTGATATTATAGCGGCTAGAAATCAGAATAAAATGACAGTGAAGAGGTTCCAATTTGAACAAAATTTCACACATGCTGATTTCTCCTGATATTGATCAAAACACAAGCAGGCTACAGGAGAAAATTCGCAGTTATTGTGTATTAAAACGATACTTGTTGAATGTAGGCTAGATAGACGCTGCATTTTCTCTTTTTTCTTTCTTTCTTTTGAGAGCTGCTGGCCAATAAATGCTCCGTTGTTAGATAAACGCAGAATAAAGCCACCAAAATACAGACATATACACAGACATGGTTAATACTCACTTGCTTTTGGTTCAGGTTCGTTTCGAGTGCGTGCAGAAACACGCACATCAAGCTTAAAGATCAATCAGAATGTAGTTTTCTTTGTTAGATCGCTCTTTCTTATGATTTCAGAGAGTATCCAGTTTCTCGCAGGCATTCAGATGATCTTTTTTGTTTTTGTTTCTCCCCCAACGATTATAATAAATCAAAATAAGGATTGCGCGCGTCTGTTGCTGAAAATCTCGTTTTGACACCGTTATTGCCGAATGTTACTTATAGCTTATGGTCATGCTGATGATGGCAAGGGATGAGTCTTTCGGATGAAATGAAGCAGAGGTCCCCCTGAAAACTGGCTTCTTTTTTTTTTTTTTTTTTGTGCTATTTCTCTCGATTTCAGAGCCCCTCTCCCACCTCTTTGTTATTGCCAAAAAATAATTGCCAGCCTTTGTTACAGTGTCTCTACGCTTCCAGGCGCAGGGTGTAGCTACCATTCAGCTCTTCCTCTGTCTCCCCTTTCCAAATGTTTCAATGGAGATGCAGCCTGTAGACACCTCTCTCTTTGCCTTTCCCTCTCTGTGCCTCTCTCTGTTCCTTTGGAGGAGCGTCACCTTCTGCACTATTTTTTTTTTTTTTTTTTTATCTCAGACGATACATGTGGGCGGATTAGAGAACAAGACAGAGGGGTGGGAGGACCCCGGTGAATACAGAGGCTAATTTCTCATATGGCTGCTGAACTTCATAAATACATATGCTGTAAATATACACACAGCAGCGCTATAAGAGGAGAGAGTGTGTTGATTTATTGCCATCTGTTTAATTGGTTCTTTTTCTCTTTCTTTTTTCTTCCCCTCTCTTCTCCACTTAGCCTACATTGCCCACACATGCTCACTCTGCTGGACAGACGCACAAACACCATTTTGTCTACAGGTTCCCAGCCTTGACTCTGGCTCTTGGCTGACATCAGCAGTCATGTGGTAGCAGAGGAGCAGGTGGGTTATATGACACAGTCTGGAGTAATATGTTCAACAATAACAATGACAATAAGATGAAGAAAAAGAGGAACACACACTGTTTTATATTTGCTCTCTATTCTAACAACAAACAGGTTTGTTTGTCTGTCTTCCTTTTTTTTCTTCTTTTAAAAATGTCTCTATATATCAGTGAAAATTTATGAAACAAGACAAGCTGCAGGAATAACCAGCTTATTTCACCCCCTCTAAGAACACATTGACTTGTTATTTGGATGCATTTTGCATCGCAGACACTGTGTTTGCAGGATGCCTACACTGGTCTGACCCATGTTCACTGGACCACAATGATAGGCAATGTTTCTGAGGCACTTCTCGACAGGAAACTCATCAAACTTCGCCTCATAAAAATTACAACAGCAGTAAAAGGGCAAAGGGCTATCGCTTAGGTGCCTGCATTTTCCTTTGACCACAAAATGTTCTTGTAAGAGCAAAGTGCTGACAGACAAGGGAGGATTAAAGGAAGGGTTTTTAAAAAGCATTTTGCAATTATTACAAAGGAGAATACATTACATGTAAATTAACAATTTAAAAATGCAAAAGGGCTGTTTGTAATAGGTCTAGATATAGAACAGGTCAGTGCTAAACACAGAGCCACTGCACCTTCGGTAACTCATAAAACATTTAATTTCTTTAGTGGACCGTATCCTTCAATAATTCTGACACAAAATTTGGGACTTATGCCAGCTGGAAGACTCAGTGTTTTGATATATATAACATTATATATATATATATATATATATATATATATATATATATATATATATATATATATATATATATATATATATATATATATATATAACATAATATATATATATATCATTTACAAAGTAAAGGAGTGCAGCTGTTGAATGCAGTAGAGTGAGAACACAGACACTCAATTGGACAAGGAATAATAAAAGTCTTAGATCAGCAGCTTTTTTACAGATCAGGAATACATCAGCAAGACACTCAAACTGTTCATTGAACATTCATATTTAAATATGATATTTTAGGTCTTGTAAAACTAAATCTATTTATATTTTGCAATGTCTAAGTCACACCTAATGCAGCTCCCAACCAATACCTCTACCAAGTGTGAGTTTTGGAGCTGTTTTCTGCACCCTCCATTAACAGTGCATAACTCTGTTCTGCACTATATCAGTGCTTGTTCTTTTACAACCCCCCACATCCCTGCAGCACCGTCTAGGGTCAGTCAAACCCAAGATTTATACCAGATTGTACTCAAGAATTCTTATTTCATTCAAGCTGTTAAGACAGCAGCCAGAGCCCTTTCAGCAAAGTGTGCTGTAGTGTTTATACAGTGACTATAGCATTTAGCATGCTGTTTGTTAAAAGGCAATAAAATAACAAGACTAGGAGTCAACAGCCATGCTAGCACTGCAGTGCTAAGGGCTAAATGGCTAAATAGCATAGTATAGCTGAAGCTAATGGTAATTTCAGTATTAGACTTATTGAAATTGTGACTCAGGAGATCATCACATTCGTTTGAATTTATCATCTTGGGACCTTGAATGGCAGTAGCAACTCTCATGGCAATCCATTCAGTAGTCGTTGAGACATTTCACTCTGAACCAATCACCAAACATCACCAGAGTCATTAGGATTTATCCTCCTGGGATGATCAATGTCTATATAAATTTTACTACCAATAAATCCCATGATTGTTGAAATATTTCATTCTGGAGCACCTAACCTATAGACATTACCACACCGCTAGCATGATTACAAGCACTGTAAAATTATGGCAAAGCTCATCAGCTAAAAATTAAATCAATACACAGCAAATAAGGCAGCCAATTTCCAATAACAAGAAGCCTGTCAACCACCTCCTATAAAGACAACATTCACTTCCAGCATCACCAGAGCAGAACAGATTGCAGGAAGTCATCCACAGAAAGTAGCTGACAGTGTTTTTTCATCAACCTGCATAAATACTGAATGTTCAACTTTGTTCGTCCTAAGAGTGAGCATTAGTCGGCACAGACACATCCACAGTCAGTCTCTTGGCGGCAGCATAGTGCAGCTCATGCATAAGGAAGAAGTGAGCTGCAGACCTGAGGAGACATTGTGTGGTCACAAGACGATTCTCAAGTATTTAAGGATTAAAAGGAGGTCAGTGATGATGTTTTCAGTCTCAAGGGCTCGCCATTATTTCCAGTAAATGTTATTATTATATGTGAAGATATTAAATATTGTATATATCATACAAATCAAAAAGTAGTATAGTAGTTACTGTATATCTACCATGTACTGTATATCTGCACAGATAGAGACAGTGCTGTAGGATAAACACAACAGATTACTGGCCTTGAGGACAGACAGTGAGAAACTGGTGGTTCAATAATCTGTATTGATGTTGTCCATCACTAATTGAAGAACACTGTCCACTGACTTGGTGGACAGAAATGAAAAATGCCATTTCAGCAATGAAACCTGGATTGATTTTCAGGTTTGTCACATATTTTATGTCCAGTGGAAGGCCGGTCGCAGGGGGATATAAAATTGGTTTTGGTATGAGAACTAAATAAGACACACAAATCAAACTTTGCAGAGCTGCTACTTACGCCACATGTTTAATACCCGCAGACCACACAACGGATGCCAATACTGACTAATCATTTACAAGACAGAAACAATGTGCAGTGGTATGGAAGACTGTAAGCTATGTTCTATTGAATTACAAAGTAAGTGCCATGTTAGCACCAGCTGTAATGCCTCCACTACCATCATGAGATCTGTTGAATGAGTGGACGCAGTCCTATTACCATGTTATTTCCAGCACTGCAGTTATTAGAAAGAAAAATCCAGTTGCCAGTCTGTAAAAAGGCTCTACGGTTGCAGTGTGTGCAAATTGCTAATATTCATTACGGGGAAGTATCTGATTACCTGATACATTAAAGAATTAAAAGACATAAATACTGTGTTATTAAGAGAATGTAACCAAAACCTTCAACAGAGTTTTACTGAGACTAACAAACAGTCAAAGACTGCAGTTGGTGTGTAGTTTTAACGTACAATCCTAACACAGACCTGAAAATCATTCCAAAAGGCACTAAAGGAAGTGTACTGCCAGATGAGATGGAATTGTGTTTTGGGCTCATTTAAACAAAAATGAAATTAGCCATCAATGTCTAATTGAATAAACTGCTCTGTCCTGCTCATCTGTGAGCCATCACAACGTGGAGACGTACAGGAAGCGTGAGGATGGATAAAACAACGGCTGAATGATGATTGATACACTGTGTAGCTCAAATTCTGTACGATTTCCCAGAGATCATGTCTTCACAATAAAATCATAGTTCTGATAAACGTTCTCTTGAGTAATGATTTATTGTGTGGTGTATCCTGATTTCCTGGAAACAGTTGCTTGGCAGGTGTGAATTTTGGACTTCAACTTGAATGACAGCATCACTGGTAGGGGCCTCATCGCGAACGTTTTTTCTTTTCTGCTGTAATCCAGCAGCTTCTATAAATCAGATACTTTTATTTAGGTTATAACAAATTAAAGAAACATTATTGATTTAAAAGATTAGTGGTATTAAACTTTTAAATTCTACCTGTTTCATAATTTGTCCCTTTCCAGTGTTGATATTTTTGACCTGGCCCAAGCATTGTCTCCTAATTTGACTCTATACCGAATTTTGAACCACAACTCTATTTTGCATTCATAGGTTTATTCTTTATATGTTTTGCATCTTTTATGAAGAAAACCCTCTTATAATACATTCAGTTGCTAGTTTATTTGTACATCTAAATAAAACAGATATCTTGTAATAAGTCAAACCTTGAAACCTGGAATTTTTAATATTTAGTTTGTGTTTAACTGGGAAATTCAACAACACAAACATCAATTATTGCCAAATGGAAATATTTAAGTTATTGTAAATAAAATCTCTGTGCTCTTGCAGGTGTTTCTCAAAGGTTTTGAACAAGACTGTGTCTTGATTTGACAATATCTCAGCTGCTAGCCACATAGTGGTCAAATGATTTTGAGTCCTCAAAAGACTCCAGAGAGGAAGTGCATGATTCGAACACCTGCCTCTATTTGCTGGGAATTATTCTAATACATTACAAATATTACAAATGAGAGACCAAAAATCTGAACAAACAGTTTATATGATACTGTAACCATGAGACATGAACAATATGCCTTATTTGCTGATGGACAAATGATCTTAAGTTCTCCAAAGCACTCCAGAGAGGGAATAGGATATTGCATAATTTGAACATCTGCCTCTGACTGCTGGGAATAACATATTGGGAAATTATGTCTCAAAATATTCAGAAGGGAATGGCTCAGGATCAATATAAAGAAAATCTCTGTGCTCTCTCAGATGTTTCACAAAGGTTTTGAACTTTGTGGAAGCTGTAGCTCATTATTTTTTTGCATTATATATATTTCTAATATGTTGTCTATCCTCACTGACTATGTTTTCTTGCATATTAGTATCCTGGTTTTGATCCTATTTGGGATATGATATTTACATGCATGAGAAACCTGATTATTCTCTGTTTACATGAACTTTTGATTTGTCAATATCTCAACTATTATGCTCTGTACCAACAGAAAATGTTCAGAAATATCAATAAGGTGTTCACATGCCAGAGTATTCCTGTTTTTATTCCAAGTAGCATAACCAGGTTTCTCAAAACCGAGATATGAATTGGAACCGGGATACTGGTGCACATGTAAACACATTATATAAATGGGGAGGGGCGTTGATGAACTTGAACAAAATTGCTAAACATATTAGCCTTTGTCATCATGACAGTAGCAGGAAAAAAATTGCATTATTATAACCTCCAACCTTTTAATATCTGAGTTACATTAAATTTACCTAGATTCTCTGGATGTAGCTATGCTGGTTTCATATTTTTCAGACACCCCTGACCAGTGGTGGAGAAGAGATATTCAGATCAGACAGTGAAAGCACTAACAACACACTGGAAAACACTCAATCACAAGTCAAACATTTAAACTAAAAGTATGCAGAAAGAATTGAAATATATTTGAACATATACGTATAACATTAGATTGATTTTACTGATACACAAATGTAAAAGCAGGATTTTACTTTAACTTCATTTGTTTTATTAGTTGAGGTGGTTCTCATTATGTATATTGTCTATTTTGTATGGGACTCCAAGTAATGATTATTTGCTTTATGGATTCATCTGCTGTTAATCGATTGGTTGTAAATAAGCAGAAAATAGTGAGAATTAGTGTAACAATTACCCAGAGTGCAAAGTGACACTTCCACAATGTTTTGTCAGACCAATAGTAGAACATTCAAAATTATTGAAATAATTACAGTTTAAGTTTGGGTTTTTATGAAGTGGGGTTGTTTGAGGTACTTATGCAGAGACTGTGTGTTACCTATAGTAGACAGCAGTCAGCTCGCTCCCAGTTTGGAGAAGCAGAGTTATGTACTGCTGTGGACAGGGTCAACAGACAAAACAGCCTGATTATTACAAACCAAGTCATGAGAGACCAAATCTGAACAAACAGTTTATATGATACTGTAACCATGAGACAGGAACAATATGCCTTATGTGCTGGTGGACAAATGATCTTAAGTTCTCCAAAGCACTCCAGAGAGGGAACAGGATGTTGCATAATTTGAACACCTGCCATTCCCTTATGAAAAAATTCATAAGGGAATGGCTCAGGATCAATATAAAGAAAATCTCTGTGCTCTCTCAGATGTTTCACAAAGGTTTTGAACTTTGTGGAGGCTGCAGTTTATTTATGTTTGTTAATTTTTTGCATTATATATATCTCTAATATTTAGTCTGCACTCACAGAGTATGTTTACATGCATATCAGTATGCTGGTTTTGGTTCTAAACATATTGGCCTTTGTTATCGTGACGTCAGCAGGAAAAAATTGGATTCATTGTAGGTTTTTTGTGTTCAAGTTGAAGTAAGTTATGTCTATTTTGCAGTTGTTGACTATAGCAATACACATACAGTATATACACATATATAGAATTGATAGAAAAGTGTTACGTCTTGGAATATTAACGGCCCACCTAAAAAGAAAAAAAAAAAAAAATCAATATACTGTAGGAAGAATATTCTCAGCACTTTACCATGCTACCAGACAGCCCTTCCCATTGCACTACATCGTCTCAACCAAAGAACCTACCTGTTCCTACGCACTGTGCCACGTATTATGCCACAGGTATAACAGAGAGGTAAATAAGAGAATACGCTCACTATAGCGTACACATAAACGGATATAGACTTTTTCTGTGTGTGGAAAAACACGTGTTTCTGTTGACCCCATCCACCGCAGTGCTTTGCTCGACTTCTGTGCTCCAAACAGGGAGCGCGCTGACTGCTGTCTCCTAACACAATGACTATGCAGAATTAACTCATACATCCTTAAAAAACAAAGAATTATCCCTTTAAACAACGCTGTCATATACTTATATGCAAAGAAAAAACTGAAGTACAAGTACCTCAAATTTGTACTTAGTTGTATTCCACTAATGAACAATATACAGTACATACAGTATATGATGTAGACTGTATGTTGTATAGGATCTTTAAATATTTGGCCACTAGAGGGAGACATTATATAGATTAACAGTTGGCTGTACACATAAAATCCACTGGGGAATCATGTCTGCTATTCTGTTGCACTACAGTCTTAACACACCTGTACCAAAACAGTGTTATTGTCCAGAAAATTAAGTCGTGTCTCAGCAGATGAGTCCATCCCAGCATTTAAATTTACACTAAGGTTCACTGTGCCGCTTTCTATCTGCCAGTGGCCTTCACAACGTCTGACCAAGGTCCATATCAGCCGAATTTAGAGCTCAGAGGCTGCACATGAAGGGCGTTAGTTTCATCTTAGCAATGTAGGGCACACTGTGCATCAGCTTCTGGGTAGCAAATCACACTGACATACTGTTGGCACACAGGGAGCCTAAATTCCTTTCTTCATCACCATGACTGAAACAAAAAAAACCTAAATTAAAACCACATAAATATTCAAGCATGGATGAGATTGTGTATGATAACACTGAATTCACTTAGAGTAATGATTAAAATCCAGTTGGCAGATTCTTTGTATAGACGCTTTATGATATTAAAAGTATATTTAAACAATCTGGCCAGGATACATTTGCAATCATATAACTTTTGTAAAAATACACTCACATTTAAGCAGTAACAATCAATTAAAGATAGATCAGACTTCTAAAACTGAAGGGTACCCCGTCGTTCTAATGAAGTTTTCATGCACCTGAGACCTCCAGAGCACGATCGGGCTCCATAACTTAAGAACTTAATTTAGAGCCTGGACTCTTCTCACCAAGGTTTCATTTCTACCGTGAGACGGACACATTCTCCATCAAACATGGGCAGTAAATCATACCGACATGCTGTGGGAACATGAGGAGACTAAATCTGTCACTGGAACTTAAGCACAAAACACACATTTATAGACTATGCAGCTATGATAGTCTTGTGAAACTCAAGTATGGGGTAATCAGAGAATGCTGGTGAAAAACAGTTTTTTTTAAGATGTGAACAGAAAGGTGACAATACTGTTTATTCTGTGGTCTAACTTTGGCTGTGAATGAGGCAGCCAATAGTCCAAACAACAATGCCATTGTAAACCAGCATCGCCATGGTCAAGATGATGTGAAACTACAAGAAACACTTAACACAAAACATACAACTTTTAAGTCAAACAAAAATCTGATTATTACAAACCAAGTCATGAGAGACCAAAGATCCAAACAAACAATTTATATGACGCAGGAACTGTGAGACAAAAACAATATCCCTAAGATCTTAAGTCTCAAGTGCCCTCCTAAAGGAAATACGATGTTGCGTGATTTGAACATCTGCTTCTGACTTCTGGCAATAACATATTGCGAAATGTTATCTGGAAATATTTCAAGGAGGAAATGAATGAAAGGATATATGTAAATAAAATCTCTCAGCTGACACTCAAATCAGCCAAAAATAATCATACTCATCCTGAAATGTCCCATCTGAGGAGCTTTCTTTCATTTTCACTGATGTTCCTACTGGTTTGTTTTTGTGGTTACAGACATTAAATAAGCTCAGAAGTACTTAACATCTGTTACTTTAAAAAAAAAAAAAAAAAAAGTCTCCTTTTAAAGAGGTCAAAGGCCAAAACAACGATTGTTTCAGTCTGCTCTGATTCAAGGGACAATCTGTCCTCTTGAAGCTTTGATTTCATAATCACGTGAGCTTCTTGCCCCTGTTCTTGGAAAACTTTGGCTTTCTCTCCTTCTTCTGGTCTGCGTCTTTGTTCGTCTTACTGGCTTTAATCTCTGCCTCCCAGTGTTTTTTCACCAGTGTGTAGAGTCTCATGGTGGCCTGAGCATCTTGGACCTGGGAGAGACAGTGTAAAAGAGAGAGGGGGAGATCAGTCAAAGATGCTCAGTTTTACAGAGTCACCATTTGAAAACAAGAGGTGAGAGTTGTGTTTGATGTGTTGATGACTTACGGATGAATGTTCACCCTCTTGGACCTTAACGTTGAGTATTTCTCTACAGAGGACTTTCAGCGAAGGTCGACCACTCTAATAAAAGAAAATATTCACATAATATACAACACTGAATCTGAGAACTGGATCAGGGATTCCTTAGAGTCCTTCAGGGGGAGCACATGATTTGTCAAAAGTATTTTTGAAGTACCTTTACACGCTTCCTAAAAGGTTTGTACTTCTGAGTGTCCCGGATTTTCTTTTTTGGATGATCCAAGAGTAAAATCTGAAACAGAGTTTAAGATTATTTTATAACTGTTTATTACATTTATTCTAAGAAATGTTCCCATACCCTCTCAGATATTACATCCAGGCTACCTTTAAGTCGTTGTGTATGGCGTGTCCAACAACTACTCTGCCTTGCAGGATCTCAGCAACCTCCCTCTGCACAGTCTGCAAATTCTCTCCTGCAGAGAAGCAAACATGGATGAGAACTCATGGCATAACACTGCATCAAGCCCATTTTAAAGCAATTAATTCAAACTTGTTTTAGTTTCTTATAATTACTTTCGTGACTCACCATCTTTGATGTCCTCTGGTCGGATGCCGCTGACGGCTGTCCTGTAGTCTGTCACCTTCTCTGTGGGTTTCACATATTTGTCATAGATGCATTTCCCAAACTGGTTCACGAGGGACACGCGAGCCAAGATGCTGTCCTCTCCGTCAGGACCGACTCCCACCATCTCGCAATCAATGGCCACAGCTTTGGTGAGACTAATGTTTTGCAAATGGTGGCAAACATGGTGATAAGAGAGAAGACAGTCGTCACTACTAGGTCAACCTGCCAGAGGAGCCGTTCGAGGATGCTCCTTTCATATCCAATCATGATACTATTATTTTTTATCAATTGACCAGTTTATCTTTTGTTTTTGGAACATGCAGCTAGACCCGTGCTAATGCTGCATTTTTCTAAGTTATAAAAATGACATGTCATTATATGACAATATGACATGATCTCTCTTGAAGCATATCTGTGGGGCTACAAGAAGACACCGACTTTGTCCTCACTTACCCCTCAAACGCTTTCTCCTTCACCAGGGCGCTCTCCGTGTCCTTGTTCTTCTGAATGCCCTGCTTCTTCCTCATGATCTCTGCTGCCTCTGCTCCAATTGTGGCCTCAATATCGTCAGGGTCTACGTCATCAAACCAAAGGTCCGCTCTACAACAGCACGGGGGAAGATAAAGTAAGCAGGCACAATTCTTTTTGACCTAAATGTTTGCAGAAGTTATCGCTGTATACGTACTCTGTAGGTTTCGTCTCTTCAACCACAGACGGCGTCTTCTTCTTCTTCTTCTTGGCTGCTTGCTCGCTGTTTGACTTTCCATCGTCCTTTTTCCTTTTTGGAGCAGCAGGCTGTCTTGTCGTCTTGTCTGAGGCACCCGGAACATTCAAGTTCACATGAGAGTCCCTAGGGACGACGCTGTTAGGAGCTGTTTTGTGCTTTACTTTTTTCTCAGTGTCTGTCTTCCTGGGACAGGTATTGTCCCTGGAAATATTTTTAGAATGATTTTCTTTAGCTCCCTTTTTTTGCAGAGCACCATTCTGATGTTTTGGTGTCACGGGCTCCTGCTTCTTCTCCGGTTGACTGACCTTCAGCATCTGAGAAAAGTTTAGCGACATTGTGAATATGAGATATATGAGACATGTAAACTTGATAAGAAGGTACAGATTTAGACCAAACTTTCTCTCTCACCTCTTGCAATATTTTCCAGTTGGCAGAGAACTGTTGTGTGTCTGTTGGAGGTAAGGTTTGCTGAGCTTTGGCTCTCTGGTGGTACTTGGGTGGAGGCTTTTTCTTTCTATACTTCTCTTTCATCCAGTGTTTTCTTTTCATTCTCACTGTGTCACTTTTCTCTGTCGGTTTGGGTCGTCCTGAATTAGCAGAAGAGTCTGCCTTCTTTGCTCTCACCTTCGACATTATGGTGACTTTCAGTGAAATGTCTGTAAAAAAAAAAAAAAAAATCTGTTAACCGTCCTCAGCCACGCTGGATCGTCCGAACTTCGTCGCTTGGTATCGGGGTAACGTTCTAAAAAGGAACCGGTCAGGAGAGACCTCTCCCCGGACAAAGTTCACCGTGTAGCCGCGCTGACGCAGATGAATTATTCAGATATTGTTGTTAACTGGTGAGAAAATTGCTCAGTGTTTGACTTCAGGTGCTGCAAAGCCATGCTGCAATGTGTATTTCCGAGATGTGCAGCAGCCAAATGTCTCCGGCAATAACACGGCATCCCAACATAAGCGAGTCTCGTTAGTCACTAAACCAGACAATAACAACAACAGTGTAGTTTTTTTTATTTCGTGTCCACTCCAAACTATATAATGTACTAATATGTTTTAAAAATAATAATGTTCTGCCGTTTTTTGTTGCCCTTTATTCCAAATGCAGAACTTCTTTTCTTGCAAGTGTTTGACATCGGACCGGATATGATTGTTGTTGATCGACGAGCTGGGTTTGTTTTTGACACAAATGTTTTATTAACTTTACATTTTGGATGAACACGCAGTGCCGCATATTTTGAGGACGTCTCGTTAAATAACCGAAGCTCCGTTTAGATGCGTTGACAGTAAAATATCTGGTGAGTTGTGAGGAGGTTTACGAGCTGACAGATGAACCAAACTTATGTTTGTTTATAAGTATCTAACCGACAGAGCTGACTTTGTGTCTGAAGCTTGATATATTCTTTCAGTTGTGACACTGTACATTTATTTTTTTTATTGTGGTTTCAGATCATGGTGGAAAACTCTCCCTCTCCCCTGCCTGAGAGGGCCATCTATGGGTTTGTTCTCTTCCTTGGCTCTCAGTTTGGCTTCTGTAAGTAAATATTGTGATTTCACTCTTCCAATATTAAAATATTAAACATGTCTATTTAAAATGGACAGTCGAGCAAATAGATTAGGTGAACTGAATGACATATTTACCTTACCTACCTCATGTATTTTATTCTATGTTATATTTATACTGTTAATACCGTGTCTCTTGTTTTTATTCTGAGCCTTTGCAACGAAATTTCGCTCAAATGTACATTGGAAATGTGCAGTTGGATGACAATAAAGTCTATGTCTATGTCTACATAACACATTTCATTGCACCATCACCAGTCCTTTACCCAGTCTATAAATGTCTGTCAGTGTCTATAGATAGATATACATCTATATTTATGCACATATATATCTTTTAAATATGTATATAGTTATTTTCTTTATGTTTTTATGTTTCTTAAGTTTTATGTTCATGTCTGCGCCTACCTGTCATGTTCCTTGTTAAACTGTATGTCTACACCTGTATGTACAATTCAGAGCACAGTGAACCGGAGTCAAATCCCTCGTGTGTGTACACACACCGGTCCAATAAAGTGATTCTGATTCTGATATTTATACATTTTAATTTACTTTACATTACATATCAGGGCTCAGTATTGTTTTAATCAGGTTTGACTTCCCAGGTCATAATCCAACCCAGACAAAGTATTTAGATATTAGACACAATAGCACATATTAAATGTGGCCCCAGTTTATGCCTTTTGTATTCTAGTGCTGGTTATTTTTAGCGTTAACTATAAATATCACTGTTATTGAATTGAATTACTTTTCGGGACCTGTAAAGCAAAAGCACGGGGGACAGCTTCCTCAGTGTAACTTGGTTACTTGCGCTTCAACGGTAGGACAACTGAATACTGACAATGAACGTGATGCATCACCTCACTGTTTTAGCTGATATCACACTTAGATTACAAGCAAGATGTACCATAATATATAATGCTAATTCTCTCACTAAACCTGAGAAAAATGTATCTTACAGCAAAATAAATCTCATCTTACATTCTTCCCTCTCTTCAAATGAAATGTCCTTATTTCAAAGGTTATCAGAGAAATATTCCTCGTCTTACAATATATTATCATTGCATACATGTGACATAACTAAGTGTCTTTTGTCTTTAATATCAAGGGGGACTTACGTCTTTTCTGAAGGCATTTCCAAACAAAGATAGTAGACCGACATGTGATCTCACTCAGCTACATAACCAACCCTTAATATTTTATTCAACACAGCAAGACAAAACAGCATAAACAAGTAAAACTGTTTTTTGTGAAAAGCAAAAACAATTGTAGACAGTTTTATTGTGTGGTGAAAAGATGTTTAGGTGTACAGAAATAATGAGATTTAAAAAGTGAGGTTGACTCATTTGTTGTTATGATGATGTTATGAAAATGTATCTGCTTTGGTTCAATACTCACTATCCGGTTATGATTACTGTAAATTCATGTAGTAAAACCAGCAGTGTGTGTCTTTGTTCTCTTCACAGTTCTGTATTGTCTGTGGGCATTTGTACCAGAGGAGTGGCTTCATTCAATAGGACTCACTTACTGGCCTCAAAAGTAAGCAGAAAATTGTCATAGTAGTAATTCTTCAATAACAAGTTCCCTCTTTTGACTGTTAATACACGTATCATATTCAAAGCGTATGAAAAGTTAACTTCAACACTTTGGCTTGTGTAGATATTGGGCCCTTGCTGTGCCAATCTATCTACTGGTTGCATTAACGATCAGTTTGGTGATCCTGTTTGGAGTGAACATGAACAACACGGCTCCACTCGACTCTGTGGACAACATAACAGGTGAAGACGCTGCCACTGTGACCCTCTAGTTAGGTGTCAGTGCACCTCTGTGATAACATTTGAACTACAATGGCTAAAACTGTAATTAATATACCTTAAAACACTCAAATGTTAAGAGAATTTTCTTATGGCGCTCCGAACTTCCCGACCATAACACCCTTGAATATCTCCTTTCTGTCACAGATATGTACGCCCAAGCCCAGGGGACAAACAGCTGCCACAAGGGGGGAATTCCCAGACTCAAAGATGTTTCCATTAGCGAGGTCAACAAAATGTTCTATTTGTCACCCCAAGCAATAAAAAGCAGAAACTGATGTTAGCTTGAGGCAGAGTGGAAGTGAAGCTGCTGAGGATATATATTTACAGTATATATGATATTGCTGTTCACCCTTTGTTTATAAAAGAAGTATTATATTATTTATCTATCTATCCAGGAACACTGAACATGGCAGCAGAGATGTACTGAATGAATTGACTTTTTCTGATACTTTACACATCTCTATTGGATAAAATCATGTCCTGTGTGCAAATTAATAACATTGATATGTGAACAAACTAACATACTATCAAAGCATCTTGTGCACTTGATGAAAAAGGTAGCATATGATTATATTGAATAAATGTCATACTTTTTACACATATATTTGTTTTGTGCAATAATTACACTTTTGATAGCACTATTATATATCAAATAAGCTCTGATATCTGTATATATTGATATGTATATCTGTATTTAGTGAATTTGCAACAAATCAGAGGTTCTGGAGCAGTTAAATGGCTGTTTGAAATATTCTGATTTAAACTTCCGACATTAAAGCGGCGCTAGACAAGATTTTCACAACTAGATCTAAGACTTAATGTATTTTATATTTTTAGTTTAGCGTGTATGGTTCCTTTTTATATAATCGTTTTTACAGAGAGATGAAATCAGTACTTCCTAGTCCTACTAGAAGTTCTCTGTACAAAAATAACCAGGAGGTGACACAGGCTGTTGTCATAACATCTAAAAACAATCTTCACATTTATCTGCACATGCACAAACAGGGCTATAATTAAACATGTCAACAGCACTAGGGTATTAACATATTTGCGGTATGAATTATAGTTTCCTCTTTACAATCAGAATCTGATTTATTGAGCAACTAAAACAAGTTTTGATTTCCTCTTAATGTATTTACACAGTTTCAGGACAATTAAGAGGAAAATAGAAATAGACACAGATAGATAGATAGATAGATAGATAGATAGATAGATAGATAGATTTAAAATCAGCATGAGTTACAGAATGAGTCTGCTCTCCCTGCACAGAGGGGAGTCATTATAAAGTATAATGGCAGTTGGCAGCAATGACTTCCTGTAGCAGTCCTTTTTACAGTGGAGCTGCAAGAGTCTCTGACTGAATCTGCTCTGTTGTTTGATCAGGAGGTCATGTAGTGGATGTGAGTTATTGTCCATTATGTTGAGCGGTTTGTTGAGCATATCTTTTTTTCAACAAAAAACACATTGCCAGCCTTCTTGAGCAGCAGACAGCTGCAAAGAAGATTGCAGTTGCAACACACATTAAAGGACCTGAGCTTCATCAAGAAGCAGTCTGCTCTGCACATGATCAGTACATATTATATGTTTATAATATGCAAATGTGTATATACAGTGTGCAGCCTTTATATCTAACAGTGATGCATGGATTTTTCTAGGGCTGCATTCGTTTGTAGTTTTTATTCCTGTCCACTGGGTGTCGATAACGAACAGTGCGCACTGCGTAAACCTCAAAGAAGAAGACAGTGCATCCACACCACTTCCCAGTGTTCATCATATGGAATTATTTTTTGTTAGCCATGCAGTAATCTTTGATTTGAACGAACCGCAGTAGTAAACAAATGGCCTTCGCTCTGCCGGTGTGGTTCGTTATCCAGGAAGAGCTCCTCGGACATGGCGCAGCGGACTTCGACGCTCCGAGCTTTTTCGACGAGCTTGACGACGAAGCTTTGTTCCAGGTGTTCCACCTCACCAGACCCTGCATCGCCTTCATAGTGGACTCGATCCGCATCCGCATGAAGAAAGTCACTCTAAAGAAACCTGCACTGTCTGTAGATGCCATGGTCATGGTGACGCTGAACTATTACGCACATGGAGTCTGCTCCACCGTCATCCTGGAGAGAGTCGGACTGAGCCGATCCGACTGCCCCGTGGTCATAAACACTGTGTCCGGGGTCATCGCGGGGATGTCCGATCAGTTCATCTCGTTCCCACTAATCCGGGAAGCCAAAGCTAATGTCGCCTTCAAGATACAGAAATTCTGTGGGATCCCCAATGTGCTGGGCATCCTGGCTCCAGCTCACTTCAAGATCAGAGCCTCTCCGTACGAGAAGGACACGTTCAGGTCTTTTGTCAACACTCTGTGTTACACATCAGTCGTGAGTCAGATCATATGTGACATTGACGGCAACATATTGAGTGTGGAAAAATGTTGTGTCGGCAGCACGTTTGAGCAGGAAATGTGGGACTCGTCTTTCAAAGGAAGGGAGATGGAGGAGGAATTGCACGGACCTTATTGGGTTATTGGTAAGATATACTGTATGTAGCCTATGTAAACAAAGACATACAAAGGGAAACTGGGAATGGGAGAGACACATTAGATCATAAGGATCAATGGTGACCTGTTTGTGACCCCCCCCCCCACACACACACACACACACACACACACACACACACACACACACACACCAAACCCATCACACACAAAACACTGTTATTGTATCTTCTGACTTCATGGCACCCATGAGTGTATTTCTTTAAAATAATACACAATTTTGACCGTAAGAAATCTGAACTCAAGGCCCACTTAGTAACTTTTTCCAGGATGTTCAAGCACATATCAAAGCCTTGTTAGGTTAGTTTGCTCAGTTATCATGGCAACTGAGCCAACTGCTGAGGAAGACCACGATATGTGGTTGAAAAATCTGGAAAAAGTTGACGTTTGTAAAATTAGTTTCCAAAGTCAAGAATGAACTTTATTACTCAGTTATGACGTCATACAACTAATATTCTCCTCTCGTTCTAAAAGGTGGTAAAGGCTACAACTTGAGCAAACATGTCTTGACCCCTGTGTCAGAACCTGCAAATGACAACGAGGTCCGCTTCAACAAGGCCCACACAAAGATCCACAACGTTATGCGGACAACGCTCGGCTCCATGAAGAGGCGTTTCAGGTGTTTGATGCAACTTGGTTATGCACAAGAAGGCTCTTTGGACAAAAAGTCAAACATTATCAAGGCGTGCAGCGTACTTCACAACATCGCTAAAAAGTTTTCCGTCCCTCCTCCGCCTGTAGCTGGTAAAATTGAGCCCCTGCATCCTGGCAAGAAGCCTTCAGTACCAGTAGAGATCAATAATGAGGCCCTTAAAGCCAGACAAGAACTCATTGATGGTAACTTTTCTGTTGCTGCCAGTAGCGAGGACACACCAAGTGCAGACATCACAGAGGAGGATGTGTGAGCAGAGTCGGTGTGTTATCTGCCCTAGAAAGACACTTAAAGGAAAAACACTGTAACCCTAACACAGCTTACAATATAAGTGTGAGATGACCTGCTCTTCTTTGTCAGTTTGATACTAACATGTAAATGTGACAGAATATTGGGTTTTTTTTATCTCATTTGCAGACTTTGTTAAAACACATTCAGGTAAGTTTGTCAATAAAACCTTTTATTTCTTATATAAATAGAAAGTTGTGTTTTTCATTTATGATTATTTCTAAAAGTAATTTGAAAACATTCTTCTATCATCATCAGTGCTGTTTCCTCATATTATACTAATACATTTGACAAATGAGAGGAACAAAAGATTAAGTTAAATAAAATTATGTGTTTTTCATATATAGTAGATATATTTACTTACATACTTATTTGTCTTTCTTTCATATTTACAGTTGAATAACAAAATATAGACATTAGTTTTTAGAAAGTGCACAAAAGACTGACTGCTGGGCTGACAGTTTCAGGCATTTCTGTGAAACTCTCGGAGTGCAGTGGCATTGGCGTATATCATGTCTGCATTCTCATATATGTTGTCTTCAGTCTTCTCATTCTGCTGCAGACTGTCCATGATGCACTGGTGCAGGAAAACATACTGCGACTGAAAAGAAACCACAATTTAAAAAAAAACTGTCATTTCAAAAGCAGAACTGGATGTCAAATGCGTATGTCGACATCATATTCTGGCTGGCACTTCCTTGTATGCAGTATAGCCACAGGGTTAATTAATTTAACACGATGAACTGCACACTGTAAATGTTTACAAGCGTCAAGAGTTTTTTAATAACACATAATAATGTATTCACTTCCAAAGTTACTGAGATCTTCTAAGATCCTCGCAAATATTTTAACGTGTCTACTTCTGGAACTATATGGAAATGTAAACATAACTTCCATATGCTAAAGTATCAGTGTGTGTACAGTATCACCAGCTGTAGGAAACTAACAAAAGAAGAAGTGGCACAGTCTGGAACTGGAACTTAAAACAATCGGTTTTACCTCTGTTTGCACCATTAATGGTCGACTCAGTCTCATCTTGTGCACAAAGGAGTTGATGCCCACTGCTTTTTCTTTCTCTAGCTGCTGCAGCAACACATCCAAAGCAATGAGAGTGCCTGTCCTCCCCACTCCAGCACTGAGAAGGACACAGAAATAGTTAAGCAGTTAGTGTGCAGGTATGATGGTTATCATCACGTAGTCCATATTATTATATCATTGCAGTAAGCTATTAAGTTGACCTTTGGTTTTTTTCTTAACCGTGGGTGGTTTTCATATAAACATGCCCAAACAAATGGCATAGGTTACCCTCCAGACAAGTTCTCATTCTGTACCTGCAGTGAACCACAGTTGGTGCTCCAGTCCCTTCTGTCTGTATGTGATGTCTCACCAATCCTCTGAACTGGATCAGGAATTCTGTGCCCTGTGGGACACCGTGGTCAGGCCAGGCAGTGAAATGAAAATGTTTCACTGTGCGCTCCTCTGAGGTGTTGCTCTGTGAAGATTTACATAGACAAATTTAAAATACTGTAGGTCTATATACTGTCTTGAACCAACACAATGGTTAACATAACTTAAAATCATCAAGCAGGCTCTCTCTATGACATTTACAGTAACATTCATATGTTTGCATACACAGTCATGTTTTTTGTTCACTGTGTTGTGCTTCATAAAGCTATTTAGTTGAGTTACACGTAAAGATTTTAGAGATGTTTCGTACGTGTTTCACTCTAAATTCCCTCAAAGTCCAGTAGGCCTCTTGCTGCTCCGATTTCATGGTGACCAACAGGCTTCCATAAAGACGAGGTTCACGGTCTGCAGGCCAGTATTGTTCACACTTAGTCTAGAAAAAGAAAACAGTTGTACCAAGAAAAAATAGGTGTCAACCAACCACATCTATATTAGTTCTTTATGGAGACCAAAAAAGTTAGCAATTTCCTTAAAATCTGAAATATACTTCTTGAGGACTCACCCTTCCTCCTTCAGTGCAGTTGGTTACCATGGCGATTCCTTTTACTCTTTGTTCCCAGATCATCCTCCAGAAATCATTGACCGTGGTGGGGAGAGGACCCTGAGCTGCAATGTACTCTCTGTTGCTGTTGTAACCCTGAGAAGTAATTGTCAAAATTAGTATCCACACTTCTCTAGATTTTATACGTCCTGCATATGTGAAATCATACAATCAAACATAGTCATCATAAATTGCTAGACTTCAAATGAATGTGACTGCACAGATGTTTTAGCAACCCTTTACTTGCAATTGAGGCAAGTTCACTCCAGAAATGATTGTCAACTATCAACTAACACCTACTGGCATGTAATTGGCATTAATGTAGTCGGAGGTCTCATTGGGATTTGATGTAGTTAGCTTCACCCGACACCAGTCATCTAAGGTGAGAAAACAGAAGTTGGTTTAAGTGCGATATTAAGTGCACCACAACAGTCATGCCTTGAATAAGTCAGTGGATCTTTCATGCGTCTCTATTACTTGTGAGAGCAGTTAAGAAGAAAGGCTTACATGGCAGGACATTGTTGAAACGATTCCTTGGTTTGTTGTCAGGTCGCTCCGCTTCTTTTCGTGTCTGCTCCGTGCCAACAGTACTGAGGCTCTGCATGACAGTTGGCAGATAACACGGCATGTGATTCAGAGGATGGTCAACAGAAAACAAATAAGCTAAATATGAACAGTTTTACAGTCCTATAACAAAACACAGTTAATGCACCTCATATTCCTGGCTGAAACCCCTGTTCTCGTCCCCACTTAGTTGGTAGAAGTGGTCTGGGAACTTTGCGACAGAAATAGCTCTGAAAAAAATAAAACAATTTAAATAGAATTCATGACACCTTGTATACCTAATGATATGTAAGAGGATCGGCATACATAAATATTACAGAATTAAGATTTATTAATCATAGTTAAAGTATATTTCTATAATGAACCTCATTATACAAGACCTTCAACTTGTTTACCACTTTGTAGGGGACTGATCATGGAGTTACCATGAAGGGAAACGCATACTTACTTGGACTTTTTATTAGCCTGTTTGGAACCACCAATGAACTTTTTTCTGCTGTGGGAAAGAAGCAAAGAGGTTCACTGACTGACACTAAGTCTGATGAGTATATTTCAGATAGACAACATGACTGTAGTAAATGAGGCAGTACCAACCTGATAATATCTGGTCTTTTGAGCAAAAAGATGACAATCAGACAGACCAAGGCAACAAAGAGTAGCACGGCAAATACTGACCCTGCAATGACTCCTACAGGGATTAAAATCTGGATTAAATGATGTGTAACATAAAGTAGATACTGAACAGAGTAGTCCCTATTTGCATTACATCTATATCTTTATTTTCCCACTAGTGTAAATTTTGTAATGTAAGACAAAGCTGAAATTCAAAGAAACAAAACCAAACAACAAGCAAGTCATATAACTGATGCAAAACAGTGGAATAATGAGGAAAAAAATGAGAATATATTGTTAAAGACAGAGACACATACTCACCCCTTGCATCAGTAGGACACCAAAAAACAATTGGTTCACTCCTTAGGGGCCCAGACACTGAAGCTAAAGACACCTTATATTTTTTGGCAGGCTGGAATCCAGGTATTATGATGTGCTGTTCCACATCTGGTTCCACAATTGTTTTCCCAGTCACGTTCACCTCGACTGCAGTCCACACACCATCCGGAATATTCCATTTAATATAGAGGGAATAGCCAGACGCCCAGTTCTCACAATGAGCGTCTAAATTCGGAGGAACTAAGTAAAACAAAAATACAAAGATGCTTTTACAGTACAAAAACAACAAGACACAACACTACATTGCATTTCCATACTAAATACACAGATTTCATGAATCCACCATTTTAAAATCTGCACTTTTTAAACAACTACAAACAATTAAATTGGCCCTTTATTTCCATTGAAAAGACATCTATCAAACAATTAGTCAATCCACAGAAACTTCTTTAAAACTATCACGATAACTGCCTAATATTCCAGCTTTACCACAGTGAGGCTTTGCTGCTTTTCTGTTTTATATGTTGGGCACATTGACTATTTTAATTAGTTTTAAGTTACATTTCTTTTTTCACACAGTGATTAATCTATCAATAGCACTAATAACTTGGTTGTATTCCCAAAGTGAACAAAAAAAACTAAATTAATTAAATGAAGGTACTGTGCACCTTACACTACTCTTATGGTTTAAATATTTTAAATCTTTATTCTTAAAATAGAGTTCATGTAGAAAGACAGGTTTGTACTTACTGGTTGTCACCTGGCTGCTACAGTTTGGAACACATGTGGTTTGGTGTGTATACTCAAAAAACAAGTCATAGGTTGCACCAGGGTAAAGGCCGGTAAATGACACTTCACTCCCTGCAGGACTGACATGAGTGTGTGATTTATTACTGGCTGTTGCATTCGTAAACAAGCCTTGAACCATTCCTTGGATCGATGAGTTAGTAACATGCCAGGGTATGCTCGCACAGTTTATGGCTGAAATGAATGAGAGAATAATTGCAGACAAATACTTAATTTGTTAGTTTTTAGCGCATAATTCAATCAAAAATACAAACTCAAGTTTACCAGAATCATTTGTTGTATCTACTGACAACAGTTCTGTATATACCTGTTACTGCGGTGTCTTCATAAACTGTGCTGTTGTGTCCAAAGAACATTGTGGTCACCCCGAATGGATAACTGGTTCCAGGCTTAAGAGGTGAGACTGAATGTGTGATAACATCCGTGGAACTATTTGAGTGTAATTTCGAATCCTTCCCATTAATTTGGAGAATGTAGCTCCAATCTTTATCCACATCCACTTTCCACTTCAGGGTTATGCGAGTTGCAGAGCATTCAGTCACCCTGACCAAGGCCACCATTGAGGGAACTGATGAAAAGGGGGGGGGGGGTCACTCACCATTAAATTGCAACTTAATTGGATGTGCACCTTAAATCACACACAAACCATGAATCAATTTGCAAATGAGTTATGATTCTGGAAAGAAACTTCAAAGTAGTATAAGTGACAGCCTACCTAGAAAGAAAAAGTCCTGAAGTCATATTAGGTGAACAACACCAACAGAATATTATTAAAACTTTCGATTAGATATTGCCCTTGTATGCTTACTGCAGATCAGGAGAAAAGCATCTTACCAGTGGCTGCAGTGAGGTTTACTCCGCTGCTTTTCACATTTTCAAACACAGTGAAGAGAGTGAATGTGTATTTAGTCCCACTTGTGAGATTCTGGATTTTTTTTGTCACATTTACATCTCCTGCTGTTACAGTGACATTTATCTCTTCTTCTCCATACATAAGTGTATAGTTAGTGATGTTATCCACTTTTGCCCACTGCAGAGTTATGCCGGTCTCATCATGTCCAGTTGATCTGAACTTTCCTGTGTTACGCGGAGCTAGAATGTGAAGAAACTTGATTAAGGAACTGTCACAAATTTTGATTTAGAATGTTATGTTTTGTGCATTTTTTTAAACAAAATAAGTTGTACTCAATTCCATTATTTCATCAGCAACACCACTCTGTTACTGGGACCCTTTAAATTAGATATTGTTACAGAGCTCTGTCTTGGCTTGTTGTACATCTACTGTAGATCAGGAGAAAAGCATCTTACCTGTGACTGCAGTGTGGCTTACTCCGCTGCTTTTGGCATATTTAAACACAGTGAAGAGAGTGAAGGTGTATTCAGTCCCACTTGTGAGTCCCTGGATTGTCACATTTATATTTCTTGCTGTTACAGTGACATTTATCTCTTTTTCTTCATACATAAGTATATAGTTAGTGATGTTATCCACTTTTCCCCACTGCAGAGTTATGCTGGTCTCGCTTTGTCCAATTGATTTGAATCCGTCGGCATTAGAAGGAGCTAGAATGTGAAAAAATATTATGTTTATGTTTTTCTTTTCAAACAAATGATAAGTTGCACTCAATTCCATTATTAGATTGGCAAAACCCATTTGTTACTGGAACACTTTAAATTAGATATTGTTACAGAGCTCTGTCCTGACTCTCGTTGTATGTTTGCTGTAGATCAGGAGAAAAGCATCTTACCTGTGACTGCAGTGATGTTTACCCCGCTGCTTCTGACATTTTCAAACACAGTGTAGAGAGTGAAGGTGTATTCAGTCCCACTTGTGAGATTCTGGATTTTTTTTGTCACATTTACATCTCCTGCTGTTACAGTGACATTTCTCTCTTCTTCTTCATACATAAGTATATAGTTAGTGATGTTATCCACTTTTCCCCACTGCAGAGTTATGCTGGTCTCGCTTTGTCCAATTGATTTGAATCCGTCGGCATTAGAAGGAGCTAGAATGTGAAAAAATATTATGTTTATGTTTTTCTTTTCAAACAAATGATAAGTTGCACTCAATTCCATTATTAGATTGGCAAAACCCATTTGTTACTGGAACACTTTAAATTAGATATTGTTACAGAGCTCTGTCCTGACTCTCGTTGTATGTTTGCTGTAGATCAGGAGAAAAGCATCTTACCTGTGACTGCGGTGAGGTTTACTCCGCTGCTACTGATATTTTCAAACACAGTGTAGAGAGTGAAGGTGTATTCAGTCCCACTTGTGAGATTCTGGATTGTTTTTGTCACATTTACTTCTCCTGCTGTTGAGGTGACATTTATCTCTTCTTCTTCATAGATAAGTATATAGTTAGTGATGTTATCCACTTTTCCCCACTGCAGAGTTATGCTGTTCTCATTTTGTCCAATTGATTTGAATCCGTCGGCATTAGAAGGAGCTAGAATGTGAAAAAATATTATGTTTATGTTTTTCTTTTCAAACAAATGATAAGTTGCACTCAATTCCATTATTAGATTGGCAAAACCCATTTGTTACTGGAACACTTTAAATTAAATATTGTTACAGAGCTCTGTCCTGACTCTTGTTGTATGTTTGCTGTAGATCAGGAGAAAAGCATCTTACCTGTGACTGCGGTGAGGTTTACTCCGCTGCTACTGACATTTTCAAACACAGTGTAGAGAGTGAAGGTGTATTCAGTCCCACTTGTGAGATTCTGGATTTTTTTTGTCACATTTACTTCTCCTGCTGTTGAGGTGACATTTATCTCTTCTTCTTCATAGATAAGTATATAGTTAGTGATGTTATCCACTTTTCCCCACTGCAGAGTTATGCTGTTCTCATTTTGTCCAATTGATTTGAATCCGTCGGCATTAGAAGGAGCTAGAATGTGAAAAAATATTATGTTTATGTTTTTCTTTTCAAACAAATGATAAGTTGCACTCAATTCCATTATTAGATTGGCAAAACCCATTTGTTACTGGAACACTTTAAATTAGATATTGTTACAGACCTCTGTCCTGACTCTCGTTGTATGTTTGCTGTAGATCAGGAGAAAAGCATCTTACCTGTGAATACAGTGAGGTTTACTCCACTGCTTCTGACATCTTTAAACACAGTGTAGAGAGTGAAGGTGTATTTAGTCCCACTTGTGAGTCCCTGGATTCTATGTGTCACTTCATCTCCCGTTGATGCAGTGACACTTTTCTCCTCTTCTCCGTACCGAATTGTATAGTTTGTGAAGTTATCCACTTTTGCCCACTGCAGAGTTATGCCGGTCTCATCATGTCCAGTTGATCTGAACTTTCCTGTGTTACGCGGAGCTAGAATGTGAAGAAACTTGATTAAGGAACTGTCACAAATTTTGATTTAGAATGTTATGTTTTGTGCATTTTTTTAAACAAAATAAGTTGTACTCAATTCCATTATTTCATCAGCAACACCACTCTGTTACTGGGACCCTTTAAATTAGATATTGTTACAGAGCTCTGTCTTGGCTTGTTGTACATCTACTGTAGATCAGGAGAAAAGCATCTTACCTGTGACTGCAGTGTGGCTTACTCCGCTGCTTTTGGCATATTTAAACACAGTGAAGAGAGTGAAGGTGTATTCAGTCCCACTTGTGAGTCCCTGGATTGTTTCTGTCACATATATATTTCTTGCTGTTACAGTGACATTTCTCTCCATTTCATTGTACTTAAGCATATAGTTGAGTAAGTTTCCCACTTTTCCCCACTGCAGAGTTATGCTGGTCTCGTTTTGTCCAATTGAACTGAATCCGTTGGCATTAGAAGGAGCTAGAATGTGAAAAAATATTATGTTTATGTTTTTCTTTTCAAACAAATGATAAGTTGCACTCGATTCCATTATTTGATCAGCAAAACCCATTTCTTACTGGAACACTTTAAATTAGATATTGTTACAGAGCTCTGTCTTGGCTTGTTGTACATCTACTGTAGATCAGGAGAAAAGCATCTTACCTGTGACTGCAGTGTGGCTTACTCCGCTGCTTTTGGCATATTTAAACACAGTGAAGAGAGTGAAGATGTATTCAGTCCCACTTGTGAGTCCCTGGATTGTTTCTGTCACATCTATATTTCTTGCTGTTACAGAGACATTTCTCTCCATTTCATTGTACTTAAGCATATAGTTGAGTAAGTTTCCCACTTTTCCCCACTGCAGAGTTATGCTGGTCTCGTTTTGTCCAATTGATTTCAATCCGTCGGCATTAGACGGAGCTAGAATGTGAAAAAATATTATATTTATGTTTTTCTTTTCAAACAAATGATAAGTTGCACTCGATTCCATTATTTGATCAGCAAAACACATTTCTTACTGGAACACTTTAAATTAGATATTGTTACAGAGCTCTGTCTTGGCTTGTTGTACATCTACTGTAGATCAGGAGAAAAGCATCTTACCTGTGACTGCAGTGTGGCTTACTCCGCTGCTTTTGGCATATTTAAACACAGTGAAGAGAGTGAAGGTGTATTCAGTCCCACTTGTGAGTCCCTGGATTGTTTTTGTCACATCTATATTTCTTGCTGTTACAGTGACATTTCTCTCCATTTCATTGTACTTAAGCATATAGTTGAGTAAGTTTCCCACTTTTCCCCACTGCAGAGTTATGCTGGTCTCGTTTTGTCCAATTGAATTGAATCCGTTGGCATTAGAAGGAGCTAGAATGTGAAAAAATATTATGTTTATGTTTTTCTTTTCAAACAAATGATAAGTTGCACTCGATTCCATTATTTGATCAGCAAAACACATTTCTTACTGGAACACTTTAAATTAGATATTGTTACAGAGCTCTGTCCTGGCTTGTTGTACATCTACTGTAGATCAGGAGAAAAGCATCTTACCTGTGACTGCAGTGTGGCTTACTCCGCTGCTTTTGGCATATTTAAACACAGTGAAGAGAGTGAAGGTGTATTCAGTCCCACTTGTGAGTCCCTGGATTGTTTCTGTCACATCTATATTTCTTGCTGTTACAGAGACAATTCTCTCCATTTCATTGTACTTAAGTATATAGTTGAGTAAGTTTCCCACTTTTCCCCACTGCAGAGTTATGCTGGTCTCGTTTTGTCCAATTGATTTCAATCCGTCGGCATTAGAAGGAGCTAGAATGTGAAAAAATATTATGTTTATGTTTTTCTTTTCAAACAAATGATAAGTTGCACTCAATTCCATTATTTGATCGGCAAAACACATTTGTTACTGGAACACTTTAAATTAAATATTGTTACAGAGCTCTGTCCTGACTCTTGTTGTATGTTTGCTGTAGATCAGGAGAAAAGCATCTTACCTGTGACTGCGGTGAGGTTTACTCCGCTGCTTTTGGCATTTTCAGACACAGTGTAGAGAGTGAAGGTGTATTCAATCCCACTTGCGAGATTCTGGATTGTTTTTGTCACATTTACATTTCTTTCTGATGCAGTGACACTTCTCTCTATTTCATTGTACCTAAGCATATAATTGAGGAAGTCTTCCGCTGTGCCCCACTGCAGAGTTATGCTGGTCTCGTTTTGTCCAATTGATTTCAATCCTTTGGCATTAGAAGGAGCTAGAATATAAAAGGACATGACAGGAAAAATGATTGTATAATAAGTGGCACTAGTCCTTCTGAATCTATAGAATCATCATGTCTTTATTGACCATTGCTTGTTTTATTTTACAGATAAATGGGTTTTAACCACATTGTAATACAGCAATTTGTCAAGACAATTTGTATATCGCAATCCAAATGCATGAATATAAAAATGTCAAAGGTGCCTTACACTTACGTGATTTTGTTGTTAAACGGGTTGACAGTAGAGTGGTTACTGGTGCTGTTGTCACTGTGCTGGTTCTTTCTGTTAAATTTGTCACTGGTGGTGATGTGGTGGAGTTAGAGACTGTCTCACCTCCCACCAACTAAAACAGAATAGAAATCAATAAATGTTTAAAAATATATATATTTATTTAAAAAATTAAATCCAATTGGTAATATACAAGATTGCCAGAGGTGTTCATCTAACTGTGGAATCTACACAGTTAAAAGAAGTCTAATGTAATCTCAGAGTATCCTAAAGCAAAAAAAGCACAAGTTACATAACCAATACTATTGCTATAGTATCTAACATACTGTGAACAACAGCTTGACAGGGAGGATGAATCTCGTTAGAACTGTTCTACTTGAACAAAAAAATCTACAAAAACATTTTGAGGCAACTTTATGACACTGCTGAGCAGGAACCTTGACATTAGTGATGACACATGCAAATTATGCCCCAGAGACTGTGTTAGCATTTTGTACATTTACCTATAACATGTGCAACATCTAAAATACACTACTTGAAATATAGTAAATAACATTCATTAAATACAGATATTTGTACACAATAATTACATAGGATATCTTCTATGGGCTACATTTTCTACCGTATCATAAAATTCAAAATTACAAAACTATTAAGAGATAAAGACTATTATTCAAATCAGGTTTCAGTTGCATCAGCTTATCTAAAATTATACAATAAACAATATAAATTTTAGAGGTACAGCTCCTTCAATGTTTTATTGTATTGCTATAAGTTATTTCCTCATTCTTCCGTGCTGTGAGGAAGTGAGTGCAAATAGATTACTGTTGCCAAGAAAGAATGAAATCATATTTCACCATATGAAAAAGTCCATTCTTAAATTGTGCAAGTCCTTTTGTTTTCTGTTCATACCGATATTTCAGAAAATCTAATTTCACCGTCTAAACTTTGTTATCGTGCATTAAAATCGTGCCTGGTTCGCTGTGGTTTTGACACTACTGTTTCCTTTTGTTGAGGTAACCTTCTAAACAAAGGTTCACTATCTGATTACCATCAAAGCAGAAGGTAAAAAAAAAAAAAAAAACTTACCCGAAGTAGGAAGACACACAACAGCAAGCAGTCTGAGGTGGTTTTGAAATATGAAGGCTTCATCGCTGCTGCAAATTGTTAAGCTACACTCATACTATTAACTTGTTAAATTCCTTTGTTGTTCCCGTGATAAACTTGCTATTTTCAGCACTGCCGCTGATGTGTTGACAAAGACAACAACACTTCAGGCTGATACAGTGCAATGTTAACTGAATTCCACTCGTGTTGACTTTTAATTCTTTATCACGTCCTCCTTCTGTAACCCTGTCATATTGGCAAGTGACTCTGTATATTGCTGCTTCTCCTTTTTGGCCTTACAACCACAGAGACCTTTGCCCCGCCTGTTACTTCCTTATTAACGGTCAAAGTATGCTCTTTTACATGTTTATTAGTGGAAACTGCTTTATGTCTGCTGTATGATTACCATTGCTGTTTTATGCTTATGACTGCCTGTGCACTTTTATGTTCAGTGTTACATACACACATTTTCATTTTAAATTATTATGTAAGGACTTCTTAGTTAAAATCACCAGCTTGTCTGGGCTGATTTCACGGACTAGTACATTTGCTTTTTTTCGCACTGTCTTGCAAGGCTGTGTTATTTATAGCTGCTGTGAGATCTCTATGAGGAACTGAGAACAGAAAACATCACCAACACCTTTTAGCAGAACATGAAGTCATGATAGTGTTTATGGTGTCATATTATGGTGCAGCACGCAATAGAAGTGCAGTTTCATCAAAGGAAACCTTGTTCAATGGGGAAACATAGGGAGGAAGTTAGCCATCATAATTATCATCCTTTCCCCCAATCCTTGAATATTATATGATGTCACAAACAGAACATCTATAATGAGCTTCCGTATAAAATATTAAGCACAAGTAGTGTTTGTTTTAAAAAGCATGTTCATTTGACATTCATGTCATATTTTATGATATCTGGCACCAGTTCTCATAATGATGTCCTTATTATAGCATTTTACAACCTGCAGCTGAAAGTTAAATTCACATTCAACAATGTGCATAATTCATACAAACCTAAAAAGCCATCAAGTTTATACTAACATCTGTTATGGTGGTTGGCTAAACAATTTTCAATGTCAACAGATGACGAAAATCTGTAGTTCTCCCCTGACTTTGCTTGCTTCAAAACTTCAAAACAAAATTGATTGCTCTAATGACTTTAAAAAATACCCTTACAGCCTATTTCAGGTGATATTGTGGGATTGGCCATTGCTACAACTTTATCTATCTTATGACTAAAACTGCCAACAACACAACGGATCCACACTCATCCTTCTCAGTCATCTCTCATTAACTTCACATAACCCTGTTTCCATTACTCCTGACTCTTTTTGCCTGACTACCAACCTCAGCTTGAACACATTTACACATACATCAACACCTAAATACACACAACTGCAGCAATATCTACCCCTACATCTACTCATGTACACTTACACATATAAAGGGAGCAAGGAATAATAAGTTATGTTTACTATTACTCTTATTCTGAACATTATCATCATATCATCACCATTATTATTATTTTTAATTATCAGTGTTGTTGCTGTCATAAAACTGACACAACTAAGCAAACACATTCATATTATTTTTATAATATAATAACTAACTGTGACTAACTGTCCTTGTCCTGGCAACTGGGAGTGAACCGACTGAGGATGCCCTGCTAGAAATCTCTGGGGTGGGATTCATGAGGGGCAATGTTGGGTGACAAACAAACCCCATATCCAATATATCTGCCAATTCCTAATAAACAGGCCCCCTCCTTAGGGTCTGGGAGCAGCCCGTTAATGCAATAAATTAAAATCCCCTCAAACAAAATAACACTGGAAACAAAGTAATAATTACACAGAAATAATAATCATAGTAATAATCTGAAAAAAATAAGAGTACTGTTGACCCAGCATGCATGACATTTCCAGCCTGCCCAAGAGCTACTGAGACGCTTCATCCGTGATATTTATTACTGTTTCAGTTCCTCTTTGTTTGGTCCACCTCCCCCCCGAGACTCACAACATATTGCAGAAGATATATGCTGTAACTGTGCCACCTGTCTCCTCTTATCGACCCACTCCTGCCCACCCCAGGACTTTAAACCAGGGTTGTCCAAAGTCTGGCCCAGGGGCCAATCACGGCCCGCAGTCAGATGCAGCCCACAGCTTCATTTTTATAATATATTATTTATGGCCTGCTAGGATTATCAGATACTGTATAGCTGGAAGATCTGGCTTTTTTGGTTGACACAATGAAGCACTCGGATGTGCTAAACGTTAAACTCTAAGGACATAACTGCTGGTGTTATGTATCTGTAGATGTAACACAAAATATTACTTTCTGAAAGACAAGAGCAAGAGTGATATGTTTAAAACTTAAATGTTAACAGACTTTGCATTACTCATAATAAGTCATGTTCAAAATGAACATGAGGTTCAGATTTGTATCAACCTCCTGCAAGTTTAACGTATTCCATACAGTTTATTCTTTGTTATCTGACTTGAGATGTGAAAGAAAGGCAGAATTGGTTTTTAGATTTGTTCACGCCTGATTGGTTTTGATTTAAAAAAAAAAAACTGAGACATTGAAAATATAATTGTTACAGAACAGTGCATTTGTATGTAACTTTTATTGGTATTTTTTTCATTTTTAAAATGTTAGTATTGGCCCCAGGGCATCTTCACATTGTCAAATCTGGCCCTCTTTAAAAGAAGTTTGGACACCGCTGCTTTAAACCCTACCTGCTCACACACATATGCTGGCTTTGATGCAATGACTCATGTATGTTCATGTGCTTACCAACTACTTCTGTTTACCTTGCCCACTAATTCATTTTAGTCTTGACTGATCAGTGTGGAGCCCTTTGTTTTCATGTAACGTTATAAGAAATGTCATTTGCAGTATCATGGCACAGCAATACATGGCCACTTTTTAAAAATACTAAAACAATTAGCTGGTATACTGGATTTGTTTTGGTTGGGTTTAGGCACACAATACACGGGTTCAGCACTAACATTGTGTAATATGCCATGCGTCCAAGAGGCGGCAGTACAGATGCACAAAGAATATAAACAACACACAAACAGGATAAGCAGGTTAGCAGGGGGGAGGCTCGCCGTTTCCTCCTGTGTAAACACGATAAAGCCAGCTAAAGCACTGGCAAAGAGGAGTAGTGTTACCTTCACAGACAAAGTAAGTAACAAAAGGCCAACGTAACACTAGTAGACAGCACACAGTCCTGTTGAGCTAACATAACGTCGTCTGTTAAGTTACCTAATGTTTACCTGATGCTAACGTTAGCTAAATTAAACAGCTGTCTTTCTGGCTAAGATGGCGCTAACTAGTTGTTGTTTTTTTTAAGTGTTTTAAGCAGACGAGCTCAAGCTTTTGAATGAGTTAACGTTATCTGTGCTTGAACTAACGTTATTGACGGTGACCCACGACGACATTTGACGAAACGTGCTAACGTGAGCGTAAACTTCACCTGGCTAGACACGTTACAACCCACTTGAACTCAATTCACTTCACAACATGACGATAGTCTGGCTTATGTTTTACTGAAGCTGTTAAACACCGGGTGTATATAAGCTGTCCAGCAGAAAGGGGTGCAGGACTTTAGTGAGCTTACTTCAGTGGGTGAACAAAAGCGCTTGTTAGCCAAGCTAGCTGGGAAGGTAAGAAATGTTTGTTTTCCTGCTACAAAGAGGACGCCTATCTGTCTGAAGCAATGCTTTCATCTAAGTTGGTGTACCAATAACGCTTTTTTTCTGTCTTTTTTAGAAATGCAGTCTGTTGTGAAACAAAACCTCCATTCGGAGACTGAAGGAGACATCAACAAACTCATCAATGTGAAGCTCAATGCATCCTACACCTACCTTTCTCTGGTAAGATTTATGTAAAGTTAATCTACAGCAGTATGTCCCTGCATGACTAGTATTGTTACCTATTTATTTGAATTAAATTTTTAGTTTTAGCATTGATATAATCTGCTCCCTCTGCTATATTCTGGGATTTGCATTCAGTGTCTACAGCCTAATTTAATTGTATATAGTTTTTATCTCTATTTGTAGTTCTATATTTTATTTCTGTAAGTTTGTATTCTATTTTTTCCTTTTTATATAGTTTTCTATTTGTAAAGATAGTAGCAAAGGTTTAATTTCTTCTTTGTACAGGTTTAATTTAAATGCAGATTTATCTTATAGGTTAACTTTAACGCATGTTTACTGTGGTGTAGGTTCATTTTAATGCATGCTTACTGTGTGTTTACCATGTCTCAAGCTGCTACTGGATGCTTGAATTTCCCTCAGGATCAATAAAGTATATATCTGTCTATAAAACAATTGTTATCTCCTTTTCCTCTTTGAATGAGTTCTCTCTTTTTCATCATATGTCTGTAAACTCTTTAAACACAGTGTTTCTCTCCTCTCTGTAGGGGATGTACTTTGACAGGGATGATGTTGCCTTGCCCAAATTCTCCAGTTTTTTCCTGGAGCGCTCTGTGAAAGAGAGGGAACAGGCTGCGAAGCTGCTGGAATATCAGAACATGAGAGGAGGCAGAATTTTGCTTCAGACCATTGCTGTAAGTTAATGCAATGTCCAGTCTTTTTTTTCGGGGGGTAGGTGGCATTTTGAAGCCATTATCAATAAGATTATGGTACATTTTTGATTTATGTGTTTATCCACGGATCGACTTTTTGTTTTAGAAACCAAGTAGAGAGGATTGGGTAGGTGGTTTGGATGCCATGACCTTTTCCCTGGACTACCAGAAGTCCCTTAACACATGTGTCCTTGATGTGCACCGCCGGGCAGGAACCCACACTGACCCTCATGTAAGTCTGGCGCTGTTAGATAGATTTAACTGTTAAATACATGTATTAAGCTAAATTACCATCAGGAAGATTTGAGGGTGTTTAGTCTAGTACATGTCATCCTAATTTATTTTCTCTTTGGCTACTTTTATAGTATTTATATTTTCTGTCTTCCCTCTTTTGTAGTTGTGTGACTTCCTCGAGCAGCACTTCCTAATCGACAGCCATGATACCATCAAGAAGCTGGGCGATTACGTTGGCAGTCTGACCCGCATTACTGCGTCTGAGAAACACGGCTCTATGGGAGAATACCTCTTTGATAAACACACTCTGTAAAAGGTCACAGAAACACAGTGATACAAGCTCCAAATTTTAAAATACACATGGAGCCAAGAGGGCAACAGCCCCTAAAAACACTATACATGTTTCTCCATTAAAAAAATTGCAAAAATATTTCCAGTTTACCAGAAACTTCTTTTGTTGTACCAATGGCACAAGAGAAGTTCTTAGCAAAATAACAGAAATACCTCAATTTTTCTTGAAAACCATGGTGGAAACATATTCTCACAAATATGGTGCTAAAAACTACCAACTTCATAAGTTGTTAAAGTAAGTAACTGGTTCATTTAAACAATTGTATCATGTGTCATACATTCCAGTGTGTCAGAGGTTTTAAACCGTCACAAATTATTTGTTTAATGCGTACTTTTCTGAGTCAAACAAAATTATTCACACAGTTTATGATTTGGAATATCACTGAAATGCAAAATAAAGTCAGATTATGCTGATATCTTGCTTTTGTCTTTCTTTTTTATAGCCAGTTGAACTGTTTGTCCCATTGTTAAGTCACATATCATTTGAACACACACAGGTCTTTTAATGTCGCATCTGCACCTATAGAACACTGTAAAGATAACATTGGAACTTTGCTGACTCACTGTTTGGTGGAAGGTTAATGTTTAACACTAGGTTTACAGACAGCTTGTGGTTAAAAATGCCAAGGCTGCTTCTTTGTAAATTACATGTTTGCAGAATTATGTCAGCAGAGTACATCACAACTTCGCATATGTTCTATTTTTATAATCTACTGATACAGTGTTGCAACACATCCAAAAAAAATGGTACTGTTGTGACAAAATGATTTGATAAGTTTTTGATTTTATATCTAATGATTTCTTTGACCAACAGAACATTGTTTACAACAACACTGTTCACAAAACAATATGAGGATTTAATTAAAATGGTGTCTACTAGTGTTACATACTCTCAAGCTAGATCAGTGCTCTCAGAGGGGAAAAAAGGTCCTGCTAATTAGCTGACCTACAAAAATGTGTTGACAAGACGCTACCCTACACACTACAGGGGGAATATCATGTAAGCGTGTACTCTAGCCCTGCAATAAATGCTATAAAGCTATGTTAGTGTTCTTTTCCATTTTGTTTATCTCTAGAGTTTAGTAAGTTAACTATTAGAGGATGTTACATGTTGGATTGAAGCTACTGACATCGCCAGATGTAGCAGTGCAAACACGTGGCAGCATGCCTGGGGATTATGGTTGACAGTACTCTAAATGCGTGTATGTGTTTTGTACAGTAAAATGGTAAGACGGGATCGGGAGGATCCACTCTCAGGGAAAGTCGTTGGTGGATTGGTGGTGGACTGCCAGGGCAGCTATGCTGAAGGGATTAGTGAAAGGCCAGATGCACTACAATCTCCTCACTCTAATGGATAAACACAACCACCACTGCCATGTCTCATCAGTCTAATGAACTGTTGCTTTTCCTATTCAAGGAGAAGCCTTGAATTGTTCAGTATGTGTGAACATTTTAACAGTGGAGCCGTGATATAAGAAAATGTGACTTAGATTTCATGCATCTTCAGTCAGACATGAAGCAACAGATGTGTTTTCAGCATTATAATATTGAGAGGAGGGGTAGGGGGGATTAAATCACAACACTGCTCTAGTGATTTGCCAGCGCTTGAGCCTCGATGGAAAGGCTTGCAGGGAGCCTGCCAGTCATTCAGCGGCATACAGAAGGAACGATGAGTTTGTGAGGGATCCAACGGAAAGAAATACACTTTGAACTAAAAGTTGCTCCAAAAGTTATTTCAACATAGAGGGAATTAAAGAAACGTATTAACAGGTAAGATAAATATCGATCAAATCTCAAACATTTCTCTTACGATTAAGTGTGACTATTTAAGATTTAGATTGAAACTATTTCAATGATAAATGATGAAATGACTGGTTAATCTCTTGACTGGTTCTTTTGATGTCAATGATTTGTTTACATATACAGTATGCCTGCAATTGTAAATAGACAGCAGTAATGTTTTAAATTCCATTCAGCATCCTTTTTTAAGCAGCTGCAACTAGACAAAAGTGACAATAGCCTTTAAGAAAATTATGTAATTTTGATAATATTGCTACTTTTCATGTACATTATATTCTAAAAATATATATTTTTAATTTTTAATTATATGTAGTACGGGGAATTCACAAAAACTACAAAAAAAATAAGGGATTCCTCTTAATGTTGGCCACAGTCCACTGGACGTCCTTTGAAAAACCTTAATAGACAGTCGTCATTCCAGAAAACTGTCCAAGGGAATAAAATTCAGGGAGGTGACCAACTCTGAATTTATTTAAGCTTTGAGGATCTGGGATTTTAGATTAATGTTGTAGCGCCAGAGTTTAATCCAGTTACGTGTAGAGATAGTGACGAGAGAAAAATGGGGATGGGAAAAACGCAGTGAGTGTTTGTTATGGGGCGGGGGAGATGACAGAGAAAATGAGAGTAACAGAGGGATTAGGGTCAGCCATGTTGAGCATCTGGCTTAGAGATGTCCTGTGCTCTTGAACTGTTCTGCAACGCATGGACATCGGGATTACTTAGCGTACATACAAAGTTGTGTTATCTCTCACTGTAGGGGCTAGCATGATAGAGAACACAGGAATAATTGCACTCATTCTGATGTTTTAGCAGCTGACATGAGGTTGGCCAGCACTGGGGTTCGGGCCCGGAGGGCTGCAGAGCTGTCTGAACCAGAACCAGAAGAAGCAACGGAGCCAGTTCATCATGAGCACTCCCATACAGAGCACCATGAGCACTCCCATACTGAACACCATGAGCACTCCCATTCAGAACATCACCCCAGCCACGATTACAACCACATGAAGGAGAAGTTCATGAATGAACTTGGACATCTGCCAAGTAAGCCACTTCTAGAGCTAACAGGAACATGGTCAATAAAAATTCAGAACTTGTTTAATTTACTTGTTAAATTATGTCATCTGTTATTATTTTAAAGAGTGAAACAACCCCTTTACAGAATTGATATTATAATATATAAATATTACATATTTATGCTGGCATGTTTAGTCTAGCCAAAAGATTAGAGTAAAGAGTATTCTTGACTTATTTGTCATTGTATAAAGAATGATTTTATAATAATATAAACTTGTTTTCTGTGTCATTATATCTACTATTTTCGATGTTTATGCCCATGAAAATATAAGTGCACAAGACCTGTTTTCGCTTCAGTTAACAACTACCGCTGAGGTAATTTGAGTAAGGCACTTAATGATGAACTACACTGCTGGGGACTGTTGTTGTATGGGGCCTCTCCTTGCTGGGAGTGTGTTATTATCAGATTGTGGTGAAGGGTGGTGCTGACACATGCAGGCAAACCGTCCCTAGATAAACAAGTGTCTAAAAATTGTAACGAACCCTCCAATCTTCTGTTCCAGGAAGTGACAAACACATACATATTTTATTTCACTATTACGCCCTTCTTTAGTTCTGTGTCCAAGCTTTGGAAAAGCAGTTTAAGTTCAACAATATTGTTGGAGTGTATTGACTTATTAAAGTGGATTTTTCTTTGATCTTTCCTTGTAATCTAAAAATGTGAACGATTTAATTCCTCTTGGAAATCCTGATGCGTAAGACCAACAAGCTTTTGCAAAGCCTTCGATAGATAAAAGTTAAAAGATTTGGTGTCTTTAATATCAATTTTTTTGCTTGTTTTGTTTGGGATTTTTCCACATCATGCTACTACTGTGAATGTAAAGGACATCAGGGGATTGCACATCCAATTGTTTCTACCATAATAAGTATACCTGCATTGTGCATACAGTCAATACTTATGAGTAAATTCACCTTTTTTTTGCAGTTCCCATGTGGGCAGTAGCAGCCATTGTTGTGGTGGTCCTGGTTTTGGTAGGATGCTTCATCTTCTGTATTTTCAAAAAATGCTTCGGGAAAAAGAAAAAGCCAAAGAAAGTAAGGGAGAGGAAGACAGGCCGCCGCAGAAAGGAAAAGGAAGGTGAAGGAGAGGCTGGGGAGAAGGTGCGTGATTTTCAGTTACCACTTATTTTATAATCTTACCTGAGCTGGATCTTCATGATGAAAATCCAATGCACTGATGTTTTTTCTTGCAGGAGGGGGAGCAGAAGAAGGACGGGGAGGAAGAGGAGAAAGAACAGGAGAAGCTGGGTAAGCTGGAGTTCTCGTTGGACTACAACTTCACAGACGCCCAGGTAGGTCCTGTATGAAAACAAAATCATTTTCGGTTTTTATCAGATGTTCATATTAATAATAGGAACTCTCTCTATGTCAATGTTCATTCTGACACTTGTCTTCTTTCCTCTGAAGCTTATAGTGGGTATCCTTCAGGCTCAGGACCTCGCTGCTATGGACATGGGGGGAACCTCAGACCCCTATGTCAAAGTCTTTTTGTTGCCAGATAAAAAGAAGAAGTACGAGACCAAAGTTCAACGCAAGAATTTATGCCCCGTTTTCAATGAGACTTTCATCTTCAAGGTATCACGTGCCTGATATCTTGATGTTGTCTGTGTTTTGTTTGTTCTTTCTCTTGTCTTTATGTCTCTGTCACTGCTTGTGTTGGTGTTCCAGGTTGTTGGTGACATATCACTTTTTCCCTCATGAGGCAGAAGTTTGGCCTATGTCTCTATTTCCCCTCGTCTTTAGTCTTTCATTCCCTGATTGGCATCTGTCCAGGTATCCCTCCCAAAACAATGCTTTTAATTGTCTCCTGTCGCCATATGTTCTTTGTAATTAACTGGATTTGTAAATTTTGTTACATGTAATCAAAATTTTCAACTGTCTACCTTCACCTGTTGTACATCCCAATGTTATACTTATCTCTCTCTCTAGATCCCGTATGCAGAGTTGGGCGGAAAGACTTTGGTGCTGCAGGTTTTTGACTTTGATCGTTTCTCCAAGCACGATATGATTGGTGAGATAAAGATTCCCATGAACAGTGTTGATATGGGCCAGCCAATGCAACAATGGAGAGACTTGGAGAGTGGTGAGAAGGAGGAGGTATGATATTTTATTTTCATTGAATCTTGCATCAGTTAACATAAATTTCGAAGATAAATGCTTCCATTAAAAAGATGTATAAAAGATGCATTCAATTTAATTCATGGGACATGATGGTGATGCATATTTTCCTTTCAGCAAGAAAAACTGGGCGACATTTGCATTTCTTTACGGTATGTACCCACTGCTGGAAAGCTGACAGTGAACATCATGGAGGCAAAGAATCTGAAGAAAATGGATGTTGGTGGCTTATCAGGTAAGTAAGCCTCCTGCCAATTATTATCATTCGGTCAGATATTCCTTGTAAGAATCATGAAACATCAGTCTTATATGTAAAATAGCCCCATGAAACACAACTATATCACCCTATTTTCCTCTTCCAAAAGATCCGTATGTGAAGATTGTTCTGCAGCAAAATGGGAAACGGATTAAGAAGAAAAAGACGACTGTCAAGAAAAACACGCTCAATCCTTACTTTAATGAGAGTTTCAGCTTTGATGTCCCTTTTGAGCAGATACAGGTCGGCTGTGTCTTAATATCAATTATCCTTTTGAAATTAACAGACTAAGAGAGAAATGATCTGATGAAATCTCGCTATTTTTTTCTTTCAGAAAGTGCAAGTTGTCCTCACAGTGTTTGACTATGATAAACTTGGGAGCAACGACCCCATTGGAAAGACTTTCATGGGTTATGGAGCTACGGGAGTCGGCCTGCGCCACTGGTCAGAAATGCTTGCCAATCCCAGACGTCCAGTAGCCCAGTGGCACACTCTGCTGCCAGAAGAAGAAGTCGATGCTGCAGTCAAAGCGAAACCTCGTTAGAGTCACACCTTGTTCGTGTATCGCATACTGTTGATATGCTACTTATTGTTAATCCTGATGTTTTGTCAATCTGTTTGTTCTGTATTTCATTTTGTTTAAGATGGTAATGTGGTACGTATGTACGTGTGCATGTGTGTGTATGTGTGTGATGCACAGACTATTTTTGATATTTGGTTGTTCTTAAAACCCTCGTCTTTCCCTGTTCACCTCATATGATTTGTACTTGCAGTTTTTGTGTATGATCATTCGTGGGCCCAGTAAAATTTGGATGCATAAATGAGGGATTCAAAATTACTCTGTGTTCTGAAATGTTAGATAACTCTAAATACATGGTAGGGCTTCTACATCTTACACTGAGCCTTTTTTGCTCATTCTGTAGTGCTGAAAAATGTCTCTTGTAATGCTCTGGATCTTTGCAAATGCAAATAAACCCACAATGGACAATTACAATGCTTCTCTTATTGTCTTACATTTAAATTAAGTAAGTTCAGGAACAAAGACCACGCCTTAAACTCATCCCATTTCTGCACCTAAAGTACTTAAGCAAACTTTTCCCACTGTTTCTCTCTTTCATTCATACTCTAATCCATAGAGCGACAAAGAGACGGTTCCCCCTCTCAGAGTCGCAACTCTTTCCTGGTTCCCTGTCTTCCTGACACCAGCTGACACCGGTCCATCTCCGAACTCCCCCATCCATCTATTATTTTTAATATTCATATTTAGCAAATAATATAGTATTAATAGATGGGAATTTTATAAAAGATGAATTTATAAAAACGGGCTATCTTCAGACTCATCCTCCATCTACAACCATGATTTCTCCTCTCATCTCTTACCCCTTCATCCCTTGACTCTCTTTCCTTACCACTTCATCCACCTACTCTTCATCCCTCCACCCTCACCCCTCTTACAGTACATCATCTTGGTTCACATTTATCCACAATATGCAATAAACCTGCCTAAATCTATATCTGTATTGGTGTGATCTTTGTTAGTGAATTAACATTAAATTAAACTGAATGGGTTAGTTGGTATTAGTTGATGTTTTATTTAATTAATTAATTAAATTATTCTCTGTATTATGTATAATACAGTCATCCAACCGTGTTTCACCATAATAATAAAGAGACAGGAGGAGCATGCTACAATAAACTCTACCGGTAGATGGCGCCCGTCTTCCCCATTTAGAAACTGTTGCCTAGCAACAGACTTCAAACTTTCAGTAGAGACTGTACACCTGCAAACTTCGCTTAGCTGACATAATACAGTTTGTAAGGTGAGTTTTTCCATAACTTTTGTGTCATTTGTTAGTATCTGGTCATAGTTCATGTCAGGTTCATCACCATAGTGAGGTTAGAGACGGTTTGTGCCTGTGGATAACAGCGTCATTGATAAGCTAACATTTTCTTTCGACCGAGTAACCTCATGCTAAGCTAAGCTAACTCACACGAACGTCGCGACAACTCTGTTAAGACAAGTTAATATAACCTCTGCTGGTTGAGTCACGATGTGAACCACTTACAGTCAGGTGCGCGGCTCTGTTTGTCTTTGTTTTGGTCATTTTACAGGATGAGTGCTGGACGGGTGTCTGAGGGCGCGGGCTGCATCACCTGGTGGGGCTTCAGTCCTGCACGCGACCTGCTGAGTATGGGTGAGAGCAGCCACAGGTGCACGAGCAGTCCGCACGTGCGTCCGAGCAGTCGTGGTTTAAGTGATGAAAAGTAACGGAGTACATTTTGATCAGGCACTTTAGTACTTTGACGTATTTGTACTTGAGTACAGTCATTGAATGCGTCATTCATTACTTTTAGATTTACATACAAAACATGTGAACTGTTTATAAAATATGATGCGTTGGCATAGATTAAACTGCCCAACAGTAAGATATATGAAGGAGCTAAAATCTGTGCTTCGCCTCCACCTACAACTACAACAATTAAGTACCACTTACATGATAATGCAATTATAATAATGTCCAGTAACATAATAATTAAACACTAACAGGGGGGCATGCTGCATAATGAGTACTTTCACATTTGACACTTAAAGTGTTACTTTGGTATTGTGCTTGGATTTTGAATGCAGGATTACCTGTAATAACAATAACAATAACTTTATTTATATAGCACCTTTAAAAACAGAGTTTATAATGTGCTTTGACAGACAAGCACAAACAGGAATATTCAGGCAAAATAGCAACAGAGAACCAAACAAAGCTAAGATAAAAATAAGATTTAAGAACATGGTGATGGCAAAAGACACATTGAAAAGACGAGACAATAACATGATTGATATATCATTTAAAAATCTAAATAAAGAATAAGTAAACAAGACTAAAAATATGACTATAAATTTAATGCCAAGAAAGAGAAACTTTGGTTGGTACTAAGCAAGTATTACAGTTTGGTACCTAGCCAAGGAAGTATGATGTGTCGGTACTACTGCATGCTTTCTCTCTCCCTCTGTGCCTAGGCCCTGTGAGAGTTAAAGGGGAGGTCAATGTTTTACTGACTGGCAGTGGAGACCCACGGCATATTTTGAAGACCATTGCTGGTTTGCAGGACGAAGAAAGCCTTCACGTAGGCCTCAGTCTCTTAAACTGCCGTGTGACCCCTGAAAACAAATTGTTATACTTTATTGCAAGCTGCAAATTTCTTCTCTCTGCTCCACTGCAGGTGTGGGTGATAGAAAACAGCATGGAGGAGGTAGCTAGACAGCTGTTGCTCCTCTACCTGGCACTGATGCCCCAGGAAAGCATGGGACATAATGGTGGGTGGGATTTTGTGAATTCATTAATAAATGTTCAGTGAAATTATTACTATAGCAACATTTTAGGTTATTTTGCCATGGTTTCTTTGTATTTTCAGAGAAGACAGAAGTTTTCCTAGAGTTGTTTGGGAACAGTGAAATCCGCAGTCAGACAGAAGAGACGCTGAGACATGCAGCATCACAGCTCATTCTGTCTGTTACTGAAACACTGGAGACAGCCACTCACCCCTGTCTGAATACAACTCTTCTCAAGGTACATAATTAGTTAAACAAGTCTTTCTTTTTCTTTATCACCTTATGATTGAGCTTTTTCTAAATCAGACACTGTCAAGTCCGCTCAGTCAAAACCATGTGAAACTTATTATACAGTACATGGTGGACAAAATATGTCTCATATGTCTCTAATATCATACTCTACATACATATTTCTACAGTTCAAGGAGCGAGATGAGCTGGACAGGATATTCAAGTTGTGGATCCAACCTCAGTCTTCGTCGTCTTCATCTAAGTGTTCTGCTCCTATCTCAATGTCCAAAGCCTGGGATTATCGGGTCAGGCAGCACCTCGGAACACGCTACAACTCCAAGAAAGGCTGCTTCGACTGGGACCTTACAATGAAACTGCACAAGAAAGGGGTATTTGAATATTTGGTATACTTTCCTTTGTCTGTTGTTGAAAATATGCTTCCCAAGTTAAAGTTTTATACTGAAAGCTGCACTGAAGGATGACTGACTCTCTCTCTCTCTCTCTGCAGTGTGGTGTCATCAACCAACAACAATATGCTCAATGGAGGGAACGGGGTTTGGCATTCGAAATGAGGGAAGGTATCTACCAAATAACCAATCCAAGTTTGCTCTCTTCAAGAGTGTTCAATCAGGTAAGTGCTTGTCTATTTTTCTATGCAATGTTTTTACAAAAGACATCATGGAGGAACTTAACTTTGTGTGTTTCTGGACAGAAAGGGAACAAAGTGGCTTTCAGGGGCTACTGGGGAGACATTGTTTCCAGTCCTTACATCTCTTTTGGCATTGAAAGTGATGACAAGAGTCTGCTGAAGACACAGAATGGGCAACACGTCAAGGTAAAACAGTAGTGATGACTCATATTACATGTTAGATAATAGTTAAGTCTCCGCTTCTTTTTATCGTGCAGTTGCAGTACGTTGTGCATATACTGAACAACATATTATTGTTTGTTTTTTGTCCCCCCTTTCTTTCCTCACACTCACAGACAGCCCAGGATATCTCATTTGCAAACGTGCAGGCATTGTTCCGGTCCCTGTCCAGTAGACGGGGCTGCCCTACTACTTCTCAGTTAGACACAGAGGCAGAGGAGCCATCCCCACAGCCCGACCGAAAATCTGTCACAATTAATGGTAAATGGCTTTTAATGGTTATCAGTAAGAACAGGAATAGCAAAAAAACATTTAACTCACACTGACAACAGTTCAGGCTGAGGTGAAAGCTAAAGAAGCATGAATGTGAACTGGGTCTTTATGTTTTTCAATGTATGGTAGATCTCTTCTCACCCATCTGAAGCTTGTTTTGATGTTTATCACACAGAAAACAGTAACTGTGACTGAAACTTGTTGGTTTTAAAATCCTCCTCAGATTTGATGCGTCTAAATGGGATCTCTGTGACCTTCCTGCCTATGGATTCACTTCACAAACTGCCAGAAAAACAGAAATACTCCCACTTCTTCAACACCATCTACTTCTCTGCCAGGTGAGAGTTTTTTATCCTAATTTTACTGAGTAATTAATCCATATTTTCTTCAATCTAAATATAGTAACTTTAGCTAAAACAGGATCGCTTCACCATCCAGTTACCTGACATGACTGCTGACCACGTTTCTTTTCTTGTGTTTCGCATGTTTTTTTTTTTGTTTGTTTCCCTCTCTGTCAATGCTGTAAAGCTGCGTGCACCAGTTGGGCCCGACCATGAGACAGATTGCAGCACCAGACGCTGTGCTCATCGTGGAGTTGGCCAAGTGAGGGTTTTTATAGTAACATGGCTTGTTACCATGGTGACAGTACAGTCACCAAGAGTACAGTGACTATGTAATTCACAAGTGCAGAATATCTGGTGTTTCGTGTTTGCTACATATCCCATATTTAAATTCACTGACAAACAGCTGATGGTAACTGTAATCGCATTTAAGTTGCATTTGTGTGTCGTTGTGTATCTCAGGTACGTTTTGGAACTGAACAAAGAGCAAGAAGAAGGCTTTGCAAAGAAAGTGGTGAGCATCGCTCTCGAGGCTGAATTTGAGCCGTGGCATGATGGGAAGAGTGATGACGTCCATGCTGTTTTCATCACGCAGAAGAAGTAAAGGTGGTTTATTTCAGCAGAGCGGTTCACTCTGCTCCCGTTGTCAGCAGTTTTACCTTCACAATATGCAACAGATTGATAGTCAAGGTGATATTGCTTCACAGCACAGACATTTTATAAGATCTTAAACAGACAATTTTTCCTTCATAAGGAATTTTACCAGCCAGTGAGTCGCAACTGTGAGTGGCCTCAGATTTTATTTCCAATTTGAATGACAAAACTTAATTGATTTGAAACGTCCTTTTTATGCAAACATGCATTTCAATAATTTCAATAAATGCCACACAAATATATATCTTGTCTCTCTTAGCTGAAGTGATGAACACGACAAAATTGCTGCAGTCTTGTCCTGAAACTAGTGAACCGTCGTCTTTTCTTTGTGCCTCCTGTGATAGTTCACTTCCAGCGTCCTCCAACCTTTCCCTTACCATGGACCTTTTTGCTGCATTGACACAAGAAAAAAATAGGAAAGTAAATTATGAACAGTTGTAGTTCACACACAAATGACCAGCAGGTGTGACTGTTAAAACAAAGTAGTTATATGTATTTTTACTATATCACTCTGTGTACATTGTCTTAGATGTGTGGATCCTATAGGATTAGAGCTGGCATTTCTTTTCCACATGCGACTGTTGACATGTGGTATGTTTGCATAGTCGATGCAAAGTAGCTCTCTACGATGCTCTACTTATTCTTTCTTGTGAGGTGAGAGTTGTGTAATGGTAGTTTGAGACGAGCAGATTGACTCACAATTTCTGAGCATGTTGGATTCTGTTCAGGAGGACGTTGATCTGATAAAAAAAACAAAAAAACACTGACGTCATAAATTAGCCCATTTTTAAAATACCATTTGGTATATTCACAGTTAAATTGCTCACCTCATACTTCTGCCTCCTCATCTTCTCAGTCAGGTCAAATTTCTCTGACTCAAGCTGGTAGATACATTCCCACATCTCCTTGGCTCTCTCTCTAAAACACAACAGCATTAACAACATGAGATGACGGGAGTATACACCTTCTAAAATATTAATAAAAGGTCGCGAGTGACTTTGCAGCAGCTTTAAATTGAATGGCTTACACAGCAGCGAATGTACTGTTTATTTAAAATAAACCCAAATCTACTGGCAGAAAAATAAACCTCAGCGGTTTTTGCATCAGTCTTAAATGGACCATAAACTGACCTCAGGCCATCCTCCCTCAGGTTCTCAATGGCCAGTGGCTTGCGTCTCTCTGTCAGAGTCTTTTTCTTGATTTCCCTTGCAGTTTGCCTTTTGCCTCTCCTCTGCTCTACCTACCAGGAAACAAACACAACCCACTTTCTAGGAAATTCTCAGAAATGATACGCACTCCACACACTTTCAGGATGTATTACTCTGACCTTGGCCAGGAAGCCTCCAAAGTGAGCCCCCATGTTGGACAGCACTTTCTTTTTCTTGGCCTCATCTTCTGCCCTCTTCTTGGCCTCTTCATCCTCTTTCCTCTGTCTCTCCTCCTAAGGAAGTCATCTTCAGCTGATTACTGCAGTTTCCTTTACTTTTATAATGTCTAGGTTATTGTGATCTGAGCAGATTATCAACATGCATGATATAAACATATGTAATACAATTTTAAACATTAATCACCGCAATCCGTGTCTGTCTGTCCCGCTCTTTTTCAGCCCTCACACGCTGCTGCTCGGCTCTTTCTGCCCGCCGGCTCTCCTATAACAGAAAAAACATGCCAGCTGGACTTTTAATCATGCTTCTTTAATCACTATTATTCTGAATAATCCGTGTATCTCCCTTTCAGACAAATACACAGAGAAAACGGCATGAGAAAAGTCATTACAATCCTGTCTTTGAGTCCTATCAGCTCTTCTTCCTCTTTCTTCCTCTGCTCAAAGTGGACATCAATCAGAGTCTGCAGCTCCAGAAGATCTTTCTCCATCCTTTTCCTGTGGATGTCCTAACAGGAACCAGTGGATACACAGCTCAAGATTACTTAATGCTGTTTTTGCTGCCGTAATCATGTAAAATCATGTTCCATTAATAACAACCTTGAAGGAACATACATCAAAGTCAACCCTCTCTCCCTCAGGGATTTTAGGGGCAGCGTGCTGTGTGAGCAGTGGCCTGTAAAATAACATGAAGGCAAATCAACACATAGGTTATTTTCTGCTGATTATTTTTTACTTATTTGGAATGTGTTTAGTGGTAAAACTGGATGTTGAGTATTCCCATGTAGGCTTACTTGTATTTGGGGCGTTCTTCTTTAACATGATAGCCAGAAGAGCAATGAGAAAGTGAATCAGTTCATTAAAAAAAAAAAAAAATCAAAGTTTTTGTGTTTTAGCATGCCACTAATGATGAACTTACACATAAAGTAAGCTACAACTAAACACTGGCTTACAATAAATCAATATTTACATTTTGAAGGTTATCCTGTGGGCATGTGTTCACTGACAGGTTGCTGTTATAGCTTGTACCTGAATGCGTTATTTCTAAGTAAAGGTTAGTTCAACATCACAGTCTCACCTCCCTCTCCCTGCTCCTCATCGTCTTCTGGAGAAAGAAAGAGCGACAGAAAGATTGAGCTGAGAGAAAAGACGAATCTGATATCAAATCAATGATACATTGATGTCCTTACCCTCCTGATGGCCTCTAAAATGCAAAAAAAAATAAAATAAATATACATCAGACATGCCATAAAATAGAAGCTCATGTATTATAAATGTAGAATTGTTTAGAAATGAGACATAACAAATTAACTGGTAGGACTGGATTGACTCACCCATGATCATCTAAATCAGACATGATGACACTGGAGAGGAAACCATGAGTATAAAACTGTTATAAATGTGCAACAGCATTAGCCAGGTCAAATATTTAGTTTTTCATGATTTTTCAAATGTAGTTCTGCTGAAAGGACTCAAATTAAAGTAGGTAGAATATGTCAAATGCTCACAAAATTGGCTCTGAATTTAAAAATAAAAACAACATTGGTTTGTCCAATTATATTCTGCAAACATCTAATAATAATGATTAGAAGGAATTTAGCAGCAAACACAGCCAGTAGTACAGTTGTGTTAAGTTAGACCAATTCCCAACACAATGTTCCACTTAAAAATGAAAAACTTTATTCATAAGCAGTAAAACACAACCTGTCTCCATTCAATACACTGAGGGGTTTTGTTGCTATGGCCTGTTTTGGCCTGGTATGACCAGTAGCTTATGGTAGCTAAAGTTAGCTGACTGTATTGCTGTAAATGCATTTTGTCTGGATCAGTTTGCTGGATTTTATAACTTTTCTGTCTTTGTCTTTGTCGCCTAATGATGACGCCTTTAAAGTAACTTGACTCAATAAATGTTACATAATTTGAACATGAATAATATTGACTGTGTATAAACAGAGGAATTCCTGGAGTCAGTCCGGATCATTCAGTTTAGTAAGTATAAGAACTTTTATCAAAAATAAAATAGTGAACAAATGTCATGACTTGAGAGATGACCACTGATGACGCATTACGTGTTAAACATGTAGGTCAGTGCTTTTGTTCAAAGAATAAGATTAAGGGGAAGACCATTTGTAGCTAATGATCCAGGAATAGAAGAGGCTATAGAGACTACAGGCCAGAGCAGTGTCCTGTTACCCAGGATAAGAGTGAAGCATCAGCTGGACAATCCTTCTTGTTTAATTTGATTTACAAGAGACAATGTGGGATGGAGAGATTAAGCAAGTCGGCTGGCTGCTATTAACACCAGCCAAGTCCTCTATTATCATTTGATCTAGTTGTAGTCTCACTGAACTGACGGGATGACTAAATGTGTGTGGAGCTCCATAAATATTTTAGCATTCCTAACCATTACCTCAGCAGTCTATACACTTGTTTTAGTGTGACTTGTTACAGGAGGATATTTTACAGATTACAAAGTTGAATCTGTCTCATGAGCTGCTGAACAAACAGAACAGAACAATTGCTAGGTAGACCAAATTTCAATACAAATAACTGGAAGGCCTCCCAGACTGCTTGTCTTTGAGTGTATTAACATGGCAGATCAAACACTGAGACCCCCTCCAAGTCTCTCAGATCCCCTTCATCGCTTTTAGCCAAGATCTCAGAGCATGAGCATGTGAAACTGAATAAACACAGGCACATGGACAAAAGGCAAATGAGGGCTTGGGAGAGGAATTCAGCACATCGCTTTACAGTTGAATGTCCCTGGCTAAACTGACCAACAGTCACAAGCAGTTAGACAGAGGACAAGGGCACCAGGAATAACTTGTCATGAGGACATGAGGACATCCACTGACCCACTGGTGCGTCCACTGTTCAAACACATATCTTATGTTTTGTTCAATAAACTAAATAAATTAATAAATTGCAATAAATTAATTATTGCAATTTAATACAGAACACTGCAAGCCTAAGATACAAGGCGCTATTTTTTTTCTTTTTCATTCATTATTTTTGATGAGTAGGTAAATAAGTGTTTTTTCGTCCACTCATAGGCAGCAGAAACAATCTGTGAACATAGCATTGACATATTAAGTTAATCCTGGTAATTTATTAGCAAACAGCTGCCATTTACATGTCAGAGCAACCTGATGGTTCCAGTATTCACTCTCCTTTTAGTTCTATTTTTGGTCTCTACCAACTCCTGATGGAAATATGTCTGTTTAGCTGCTAAACGCACCAAAATATTCACCCTCTGACGTCAGTTGCTAAATTTGCATCGATTGGTGCTGTGCAGGAAGCACATGGTGAATTTTTAGTGTCTGCTGTGAGAGTAAAACAAAACATCACATTTGCAAGCCAGAAGTTCAAAACAATGAGCTGAAAGAAGCTGAAAAGCTCTGCAGAGCGCAGAGGGGAACTATAGATTTGGTCATAATTCTCTGTGCATTACATAAAAAATATTGATGGTTGCAGCCTTTATCCAACAGTAACATTTAAAATGTTCCCAATCCATAAACAATACTATGTAATCAAACCCTCGTGTGTTCACGTTCACTGGAAACTGTAGAACTACATAAGCTACCGATTATACTCCTACATATCGATTGTGTCACTTGAAGATTGTGCCAAATAAACACGATGGAAGACTTTACCTAAAAAAGAGAAGCCCAAACACAAGCTTTGATTTTAATTTTTGATTGACTGCAAATATCTCAGAAAGACAGAAACTGTACTCTTTTAAGATGTTTCATAAATCACAGCACTGTACAAGAAGAAACACCTAGGAAAAGTCAAAGCAACGTACCTGAACAGCAAAAGAGAAGGACGTCCACTGTTGATGAAAACAAGAACAGTAACAACGGGAAGGGGGAACAGAGCTTTATATAAGGGGCGACAGAGAAATGACTTGGACTAAAATGTGTGTGCGGGGCATGATTTGGAAAAGAAGGAGAGGGACTATATGTGGATTATTGGTGGCTTTTGGGAGCATAAGCTGAAGTCTGACAGACAGGATAATGAGCGGAGGATTGGTTGCTGACCTCACAGCTGAAACAAGAGACAAAAAGACAGGTGGTAGAAGATAAACAGAAAATAACGAGGCCCCAAAAAAAAGATGATTTCTGTCAGGACATAAAAGTGATGTGAAAGAAACAAGCTGAACCTCTATCTAAACATCTATACATACAGCTGACATACTATTGGCGTAAATATTTATCTCACTGTCTTGTAACTACATCTTTGCAAATTAAATGAAAAGAAATGCAAATGGAGGTCGTGTGCATACGGCATTTCCATAAAGACAAATTTAAGGAACTCATTGGGAACAACCGAGACGCAACATGTATACGGAGGAGTGACAGAAAGAAAACAACCTCCACTTTTATCTCATGAGAAAAACATCTTTGCATAAGGTAAGAAGAATAATTTTTCAAATTACAACAAGTTATTAATATAGAATTTAATATAGCATTATTTACAGCAGGGAGAAGATGCTCTGTGTGTATACCTACAGCAACAGTCCTCAGTAGTAAAGTATCTCTGGCAATTAATTCACATGCTTCTTGGGATGCTGTCAGTTGTATTGCAGATGTTTTGTAAGAAATTAAGTTAAAGGAGGCATTTATAATTATAATTCCAAGGATTTTAAATATAGAAGAAATAGGTTATCATAGTTTTAAATAGTTTTTGTAACTTTTTAAATAAAGAATTATTTTTTAGCAGATAATGATATGATATGATATATTCATAATAAACCACTGCTTGCAGAAACAAGGTCACTTGACAGTCTCCATAAGCGAAGCAGGAATTTAAAATCCTGTGCTCGTATTACTGTTAAGTATTATTTAACTAAGTGATCTCTCTTAAATGTGTTAATGTCTTTTAATCCCTCTAAAAGTTTGTGCCTGCACTGAGAGGAGCTGAATGAAAAGGACAACATTTCAACATAAGAAGCTAACACACAGTGTGATTTCTCTCATGTATGTTTGATTTGTGCTTGTTCGACTTGTTACATTTATCCTTTTTTTGTCCTAGAGATAAAACATGCTCAGCCTGGTGATTTTGCTGCTGTCTTCAGGTGAGCGTCTTTGTATAAAATGATGCAATAATCAGGTGAAATTAAAACTCACTTATTTATTTGATGTTTTGGTGGATGTCTCTCCACAGGTTGTGTCATTTTGTGTTCACAATATGAGCGAGGATATGTCCTGATAGACACGTTAATGACTTGGGACGATGCCCAAACGTATTGCAGAGAGAACCACATTGACCTCGCTACTATTCGCAACCGAGATGACTTGACGAAGCTGGCGAACACGGCCAGTGATGGGGTATCAAGTGCCTGGATTGGTCTGAAAAAGAACGGGGTGGCATCCTGGCAGTGGTCTGTGGGAGAAACTCAGACCAATGATGGATTAGTTAATTACACCAACTGGGCCAGTTTACCTGATTCCTCTCATAACTGTGGAGGCATGAGGGATGATGGGAAATGGCTCGGTGCATCCTGTGGAGACCTATATCCGTTTGTCTGTCAGGGAGGTACGAAATCCTAATGTGTTCACGCTGGGTGGATCTGTTTAGAAGTTATGCACCCACTACCACACCCTCAGTTGGCATGAACCACGAATCAGCTGTCCTTTGAACAGCCTTTCCACAAAATCTTGTCTGGGTCTGGGTCTCCATTTGGAAGTTATCCACCTTTAGGTGGGTCATTGCCCGTCCCTTGTAGTCAATTGTCATGAGCATTAACACAAACCTTCACACATACATACACACACTTGACATCTATGCCTAATTTCAAGCCCTTAGGGGGCATTGCATTATGGGAATTGTAGGAATTAAAGCATTTTTGGAGCTTGACTCATACAAGGGACTAAAAGTAAGGATATCTCATCCTCTCTGCCACTTTGATTTTGACCAAATCTTTTGTCTCTTTAAAATATCCAAACTTTATAAAAGTGCAGTTTAAATCACTGCAGGATGATGCAGCTTTGCGTGTGCATGTGTGTGTGTGATGTTTTTTTTGTTTTTTTTCATTCTCTCCAAACATTTTAATCTTTACAGCACATTTTGCAATATTCACAGATGAGGTGTCCAGTGAGATGTATGTCGTTCTTGAAGCGATGCCTTGGAGGCAAGCCCGAGCGCACTGTCAAATGAATAATGGCGATCTGGTCAGTGTGATGAGTGCGACTGAAAATCAGGCCTTACAGCAAATAGCTGGGCCTTTTTCACTGACCTTTTTCTGGATCGGTGTGTTCAAAGATGGGTGGAAATGGTCAGATGAGAGTAACAGTTCCTACAGAAACTGGGACAGCACACAGCCAAATAATGATGGGATCTGTACATTGTATTACCCCTCCTCGAAGACGTGGTGGGACAGAGGTTGCACTTCAACAGTTCCTTTCTATTGCTATGCTGGTGAGCATATATGTTACATGATTCTATCATGTACAGTGTCTGTTTTTGTTTGTTTGTTATGAATGAGATTGTTGTCACTATATTTTCTAAAACAATATCATCTTCAATCATCATTTGTCCAACCACAGGATTAGTCAGGAGGAAGATCGTGAGTGTGAAAATGAGGTCAAATTCAATCGTTGACTTCAGTGATTCTGCTGTGAGCGAAGCCATATTGAGTCAGGTAAGTTTTTGTCAGCTCTCAAGTTTGAGCACATTAACTGATGTTACATTTATGTTAATGTAATAGGCAGCTATCACAGTAATGATTTTTGTCTTGCTTCAATAGATCCAAAATAGAGATGACAGGTTAAAGCTTCAGTGGACAGTCCAGCCAGATGGGGAGATTTTCCATAAAAAAGAAGACAATGAAATCAAAGTCATTGAAGCCTGTTAGAAAGTGACATAGCTGCCGCTATGAAATCATCTAGCTAGAGTGGTTGTACATACAAATATTATTTATGGATCAGGTTAATTATTATATTTCTATGCTCTTCGATGTTTTATGTCTAGTCTTGTCTCATTCATTAACAGGTGTGCTGTGTGTGTTAAAATCACATAAAATAGATGCACAAACTTCCCCTTCTGGCAAACCTGTAAGCTTTAATCTTAAAGGGGAACTCCACAGTTTTATAACTTTTACAGACAATGGGCAGTACTACTTCATATGTGGAAAAATGTTATATTAATAAACGATCTGTGGTTCCAGAAGGATCCAAAAAATAGAAGATATCTCTAGCTCTGCTACATTGATTTTTTTTCTTTTTTTTGCTTCATGTTAAGTTTGTACATTGTTAAAGAAAAAAAAAATAAATACATTTGAGACCTTTTTTTTTCTTTAAGAATGATTTTATGTTCCCTCATAAGATTGCATTAAAAAAGACTGACAATAGCAATACAATGAGACAAGCTCAACTGACCTGGAGTAAAAATGAATAAAGCAATAATCAGTGGAAAATAACAGAGGAATCTGCATCACTGGTAACACACCATCCTTTGAATCAGATGACAACATCATGTCACTTAACATGTAATCCATGCCTGACCTGCAGCACTGCGTATGATGTTAATAAATATAGCTTGCATTGTTAGTGATTGTTAAATAACACATAAAAATAAACAGTTTTATAGATGGCAGTGCAGTACAAAACAGTACGGTTTTTTACTTGGTTAAGTTTGAAATGCCTGCTGACCACTAAAAGGAAAAACCTTCACTTTATTTGTATGTACAGTTTGAAAAAAATAAATAAAAGTCGGCACTGAATATAATACTAGCTGAAGAGTAAGAGTATGGATTTAATAAATTCATGTCATGTCACTACATGTATAAACAGCTGGTCGCACTCAGCACAGCTTTACAATCATGTGTTGTTATAGAAAGCAGATTTATACATAATGAGTAAACACAGAGAAGTCACAGACTTCCACATTTTTAAAATACCTGGTGTCACCGTTATAGCTATGTTGTATTCAGATGGTAGAAACTGGAACCACTTCGACAGGCCTGTGTGTTTTCTCTCTTCACTAATGCTCCGAGAATGTAACACACACTTCCAATCATTTATCAAAAGAGTTCAACACCAAAAAAATGGCACAAAAAGTGTGGCATACTTAATGATTTTAAACATTTGAGTTTACTAAGTTACTTCCTGTGATGCGATTATGTCCCAGGAACTTCTACCCTAACTTTGAATGGTGCAATTCACAACCGTCATATAATCATCAAACGTCATTGAGGTTTTGTTTATGATTCGATTTTTTCCCAGATGGAACTAAACTAAACCAATAAACCGTACTGTACTTGAATTACACTTGTTATTCTATGGTCCTTTTCCCTTCTCAAACACATACCACACAGCTAATACACATACACAAATACAGATGCAAATCAGTGAAAACATCACCTCCATTATATCAGTTTCCTCACGGAGCTGTCTCTTGAATGTTATCAGGCTGGCTATAAAATGCATGAGGGAAAAAAAACTGTCTTTCCTCAATTCATAGTGTAACATGTACGTTTGTACACCTTCCCTTCAGCATCCTTTTCCCCTGAGTAACCGCCTACAGGTTTTTCTTGACCTCTGGTCGACTCTCTTCTGTGTTGTTGGGCTCTTTTTGGTTGGGGCCCAGCAGGTCTACCAGGTCGTGGAAGGCTTTTCTGATCCGATCGCCAAACCTATGGGCATCCTGGAAGGGAAGGACAGAGTAAAGAATGAAGATATAAGTGAGAAAAAAAATAACTGGCAAAAATCGGATCTGATTTAAATCAGTCTGGCTGTTTTCAAAGGTTCAGCCCTGGCACAGAAGTTCCTGCCCTAAGTTGAGGATTTTTTCATTAGACTCACAGTGTCTGGACATGAGTGCTTGCACGAGATGTGGAAGTTAATCATGTTCTCTCCCAAAATGCTGTAGGCCACCCCATAACCGTCATCAGCCACCTGAAAGAGATAGAGACAATATTTATAGTCATGGCTGCCTGGTGAATATCAGAAACACAGACTTTTTCAAAACATTTTAAAATAATTCGCTTTTATACTATTAAGTGTAAAGAAAGCGTGGAATGGTAGAGTTATTTCTCAAAACTGTGCACAGTCAGTGTTTGTTGTTACCACTCAAAAGAAACACTAAAAGAATGTCTACTCATGTAATGTGTTAATTTCTGGTTAACAGTTTAGGTGATTGAAGCAGCGAGGGCAGCACTCACCGGTCCAAAGCCCCCTCCACAGGAGACGTACTCTGGATAGCTGATTATGTCAAACAGGTCCAACTGCTGGAAAGGAATCTGACTGGTGGACAGCCGCCAGGGCTCAGACAGCACCTGAAGAAGTCAGTGCATCAGTTTGGCTGTATTGGCTCAACTAAAAAGACAAAACTGAACTGAACAGTCTGATATAAATTACGTGACAAGGAAAAGAAATTAACCTCTTTCAAGAACGGAGATTCCACTCCGAGATATTTGGACACCACGTAGAGGCAGAAGAGGTGCCTGTCGATACCAGCTCCAGTCGCAGCCATGCGGTTTAGATGCTGATGTTTTTCCGACGCTGTGCGGAACAAACGCCTGCACACATCTGCTGCCTGGTGGAGAATGGAATGAGCAGCATGACTAATTGGCATAGCACACATTAAAAATAGCCGCTGTACGATTTATGCAAGGAAAATAGCAATTAGACGCCATCATTTGCAATGCAGATTTAGTTTCATCAGAGAAATCATCCTCTTTTCAGCTACAACTACATACTACACCAAAAAAAATCCTCAAATATTGTACAAGAATGATGAAAATCAAGACACAGTTTCCATGATCTCACCTCTCCACCCTCCGCCGCTCGGATGAAGGCGGTGGTCTCATTGGTACAAGAGCGAACCGTCTCGGTCCTTCCCTCCCTGAACAGACGGGTCATGGAGGATTCGTACGTCAAACAGAAAGTCCCTCGATCCTGGAACGCAAAAACAAAACTCAGATGTAACAGATAAAACTGACAGTTCCAAATCCAAATGTCATATTTTCTTTCTGTTGATCTGTCACATGTGCAGGGTACAGACTTAAAACAACAGACGGACTGCCTCTGAGTTGATCGTGTACATCTATGTTTGTACTTTAGAAGGAGGCTCACCCTGTAGTAGGCCATCTGAAGAGCAATCTGAATGAAAGCATCTGGACTGACTCGACACTTCTTGATCCTCCCTTTTCCAAAGTCTCGGAAGGCAAAAACGTGCATGTCCACATCGTCAGCCAAGGCCTGGGCCACTGCCAGAGACTGTGAGATCTGCTCCTCGCACTGAGACAGACACATCCAAACAGTTAACATCAACACGACGGAGATACGTTCAAAAGCATAAGCCATGTTTCCATATTGATACAAATACAGAATACTTATGAAACCTTATAGTTAATAAATAAAATTTTGCTGTGCTGGTAGGTGTATTTTTAGACCTTTGACCAGAGCCACGCCACTCTTTTTCTCCCGCTTCTAGTCTTTAAGCTAAACTAGGCTAACTACCAATCTTCTCGTCTCACTCTTGACAAAAAAAACAAATGATCACATTTAAAACAGTCCAGCGCTGTAATGTATCCTTGAAGACACTGGAAGACAACATGTACAAAATAAGATGTCTGCGTTCTATAATATCTATTTTAAATAAATCATTTTGATAGTAACTGTAATCTTATAACCTCGGGAGGGATTTCCCAGTTCAGCTTCTGTGGTCGTGGTAGAGATGAATCCACTTCTCCTTTGCAGTGGCCCTCTGCATTGTAACCGAGCTGGAAACAGTCGGTGGCCAGGGTGTACTGGAAAGACGTGACAGACGTAAGTGATGGCATCTTCTCGGTACCGGACGACAGCAGTGCACAACCTACTTTGATTTTATGTTCCTCACCTCCCATACGTGTGATAACACCGGTCCATCAGCCCACGTGTGTTCTGCATTTATGCCTTTCTTGCCATTGCTGAAGTAAACGACCGAGAAGGACTTGTCAAACCACCTGCGGGACAACCAACATTATGACTGAAGGCTGAAGGGACAGGTCAAATTCAACAACACAACATGTCTATGTAAAATTACCTGTCATAACATTTCCCATGCAACAAGGCTTTGGCGTAGTTATCTAAACTAGCTGCTGGGTCATCTCCCCTCATGCCTTGTTCATCATCATCCAGGGTCACAAAGAAGGCGGCTTTCTCAATGCAGTCCAGAGAGCGTTTATTGACCCCACTGCTGAAATACTTCGTCCTGGCTTTAGCCCATGGAGTTCTAGGGAACATTTTAGAAGAAGTTGATGACATTACGTTAAAGATGCAGTGTGCTGTATGGTGATTTAAGCACTGGTGTCTTGTCAAACTGACCTGTCTCCAGCTGTCAGGGCCCCCAGATTGGCCTCTCCTTTGGAAGGAGGTGTAGGGTCATCGAGGATCCTCTGAATCTGAAACTCAATCTCTCTCGGGCACAGGAGTCTGCCTGCCTGGTACACCTTTAGACGAAAGTAGCGTCCTCTGTGGTATACCGCTATATGGTCGCTGTCCTGCCAATGTTGCAGAGTGTCTTCGCGCATAAAGGAAAAAGGGAGATAAATATTTTGTTAATGGAGTCATAGACAACTGTGTCTATACTTTTGCCTGTAAGATTTTGTGAATAAGTGTCAAAATCATTGAACTAGCAGCAGTTTAACGTCAGTGAACAACATATATCTGAGATATCCAGCACTGAGCATCTGTTCCCAGAATGAAAACAATGTTTTGTGGAGGGATGTTATGACTACAGATCATCTTATAAAATCCACAAATGATCCAAACACTGGACACACTTGGCTTTACTGAATTCAGATGAACAGGGAAACGTCTTCTACTTCACAATACAACTCCAACAGGTAGTTTTAAGTTGATGTAGCCTACCTTGTGCTGCCAAGATGACTAATCACACTAAATGGATAACTTAAAAGGTCCAGTGTGTAGGATTTAGTGGCACCTAGCGGTGAAGTTGCAAATTGCAACCAAATGAATACTCCCACATCTCACACTCTCCTACCATGCATGTAAGAAAAACGTGCATAAAAAGCAAAAGGACATATCAAACAAAAAAGGCGGACTCCATGTTAGAGAACCTACTCTCACTGTAGATATAAAGGGCTCATTTAAGGCAACGAAAACACAATTATTCTTATTTTCATGTATACTAATGGACACATACAAATGAATATTGTATTCAATTCCTGTAAATAAATTCCTCTAAAAATGGAAGGCAGAATAACTGGGTGACTTTTAAGATTTTAGCTCATTAGCATGATGGAAAAGGAACATTTACTATATATGGGACGTATATCTTCATTTTAAATTAATTAATTATACACAGTAAAAAATGTTAAGCATTTAAGCATGTTTGTTCATTTGAAGATCTAAAACTAGGATTGGGCCAGTTGTGTAAAAATATAAATACTACCTGTCAGCGTTCCAGGGATTCGACAAGTGTCAAACATCCGTTCAAACTGATAGGAACAGCAAGGAACTGCAGACCTCAACAACCACTGAGCAGGAGAAAGAAAGATGGGCCAGTACAAAAAAAAAAAAAGTAAAGGAGAGAAAGAGAGGAGATAGAGGAAGGATGATAGAAAAAAAATACAGGAAGGTGTTGGGATGAAATAGAGAGAGAACCAAGGACGAGAGGCGAGAAAATAAAATTGTGTGGGCAGAAGAAAATAGACATTAGTTAGAGACAGACCCTTTCTCGGAAAACCTCGACAGACCTGAGATGAGACCAGAAGGCAAAAGGAGACGGATGAGAGACGACACGATGAGCTGCACAGCAGACGTATGACTCTCGACGCCTTGCTTCTTGATACCATACACACTCAAGCACACACAGATTTCACACAGTTTTCTATCCCACACATAAACTCCAGAGGTTTCAGACACCTTCGGCATGCCTCCTCATCATCTCTGAAGCATTGTTGAGTTAGCATTGTTCACTATGAAGTCAGAAACCGATGCTGGCTTTCCCTGTTGAAGCGCACTGCTCATGTATCGTATTATCAGCACTGTGTGAAACATCATGTCGCTACAGTGTGTGTCTATGTGTGTGTACATGTCAGTCTCTTTACCGGTCTCCTCTCCAGGAGTGCGTGTAGTGTTGAACATCCTCTCATACTGAGCTGCACACAGAGGAATGACAGTGCCTGGTATACGATTCTGGGAAAACGGAGAGGAGAGGGCGAAGGGGAAGGGCGTGGGGAAAAGAACAGAGGAGAGCAGCGGAGGAAACGAAGAGTCAAGCAAAAAGAGGAAGAGGGAATAAGGGAGGTAGATAAAGAGAAATCAAGCAAGCGAAAGAGAGGTTGAAAGGAGTTAAAAAAGGAAGGGGTGAGAGATGAGCATGGTATGAGAACATGAGGGAAATGTTTTCACGTGAACAAATAAATGGAGATGCACATGCTATCTGCTATAAACAGTCAAGACAGACAAACACTGATGAATGGATGTTACTCACACAGTCAACTACGTACTGATGGTCTCATACGTTTCTATTCTAATTTTCAGGTTCCTCAAAGAAACATCTCGACATTTCATTTAAAAGTCTTCTGTTGCCATAGCAAAGAGACATGAATGATGAACGCCTCCGTATATGGAGCAGCCGAGGCTGACTGGTGGCTAAACTCACAGGTTTAATCTCCTCTCTGTTGAGTTTTTGGCGGTATAGGAAGAATGCATGAATACTGTTGCCTGCCCTCGCCGCCTGGATAGGTGTGGGTGTCACGTACAAGAAGTCCTGGGGGAGAGAAGGAACAGAGACAGGAAGTCAGGAGAAGGAATAAACATTATTGATTATCATCCAAGCGAAATGATCCGCAAGTATGCCTGGAATCACTGAATCTAGATTCCAGTCCCTTTAGACTTTCCTTAAGAGTCAGATTTTCATACCATGCCATAATAGTTGCTGTTGACCATTATTGGGCTCCGTCCACGTAGATAGACGTATTCCTCCCACCAGTCACTAACCTGAAGAATCAAAACATCTTTGTGAGAAAGCTAATATTGCAGTCACATCACATATTCGCATATTCAGACAGGTTAAATAATTCAAACCACAGAACCTCACAAAGATATGCATTGTTAATGGGATTTTAAATTCCCTTTGGCCTGCTTTGCTTTGGACATTTAGGTGACGTTAGAAGTAGCCACACTTAGTGTAGATTCACACAGGATCAGGCGCTCCGGCAAACACAGAGGTTTTTTTCATTCATTTCAGTGGGGGTAGTCCGTTTCCGCACCGGCAGTCTGCAACGCAGGGGTGTCAGCAAAAAAAACGCGCCGGCATGCGAGAGAGAGGTTGATCCAGATCCAACTTTTGGGAAAACAGAGCCCGACGTCACGCTCCGCAAGCCAATCAGACATTCAGATCGGTCAAACTTCCTTGTGTGTGTTCTGACTTTGTTTATTTCATGTACCCAGCTTCCAAATCTGGGCGGTTACATTCAGCAAGTATAGACACACCCACAGCAACCCACCTCAGCTCGCACTGGACAACCCTGCTACGAGTTGCCGCAATGCCTGATCCTGTGTGAATTCACGCTTAATAATTAAACATTGTGGTCAACCACTTACGTAGTTGGAGGACCAGAGAGCTTTGAGTTTGAGGTACCACTGCAGGCGATTACCGAGCCCGGTCTCAAACTCTGCTGCCAGCTTGGCCATGCGTTCGTACTCGGTATCATCCATCAGCGGACGCACTGATTCCATGAACTAAACAAAAGAGACGTGCAAAAGGAATTGAACTGAATTATAATAAGCAGCAGAAATAAAATTGCCAGCAGAATTCCTTGTTCTACTAAATACAGAAACACAGAAAAACATTTGCAAATCAATGAATTAACATAAATTAACACCCACAGTTGGTGATGTGAAGTTTTCTTCCATTACATCTAATTCTGCTGATATAATGCCAAATCTCATTTCCATCACATCTCCTCTAATCTCTCAAATAGATCTCAGTTTTGCAGCATTGTTAGAAATTTCTCAACTAGCTTGCAGTCAGATTTTTTCAAAAATAAGAAAATTTAGTGCAAAGATGGGCAGAAGATAAATAAACGTGATAAAGTGATCCGTCTGTTTTATGGTCAGTAATCAGCGTGCTGTTATTTCCTCTGCTTTATGTCTCACCCTCTTGACTGTGTCCTTGATGACAGGCACAGGCAGGTTTGGCAGTGAACCCTGGTAGCTGTAGAGCAGAGGCTTTCTGCCAGAAAAGATCCGCACCAGCGCCTGGCATGGAAACACAAGCATTCAGAAAACAAACACACTCAAAATACTGAAGTGAGAACACACCTAAGGCTAATTATGGTTGCTTTTTTTGGTCTTCCAAGTAGTTTTGCATAATATTATATATCATAAAAATGTTATTTAAAATGAAGTGATTTCAAAAAGAAGCCTTTCAGCAAAAATACTCCTTTCTGAACAAGAAGATCGTTCACTGTAAAAGTACAGCATTTTCTTGCAGCATGAAACATTTGTATGGACATAAAGGATTACATACTGGCTGAATACAAACGATAATCAAACTGGGGGACAGACAGTAAAAGGTTTGGTTAGTGAAAAAAGTGTGAAACAACACTGACCACCCAGACTTTGGTGGTGTTGGACATCTTGCCGTGCTGCTCGAATATCCAGCGGTGGTAGGAGAGGAGCTGCTTGAGGCACAGGCGCATGGTGAAGATGAGCAAGAGCCATAGCATGGTGCTGAAGAGCACTGCCGACAACAAGGCCTGGCACTGGGTACTCATCGACTGACTGGGAATGGTGGGAGAAGATGGACAGATGGATAATGGGGGGGCAAGAGGAAATAAGAAGAACAGTGAGTGAAACAAATAAAGAGAGTAAGGAGCAAAGCAGCAAAGAAACCACATGTGAATATCCCTTCACTTAAAGGTAAATGTGTTTTACATGAAAATAACAATGGGAAAGACAAAAAAAGATATATTACAGATATTACTTTGAAAAAGGAAGAATGGGAAGGGGTATATACTATACATCTATACAGACAGTACACCAATCTCTCTGTGACACAATGTACAATCAGGGACAGGGAACATTAACCATTTCATGTGTTACCTGACTGGCAGGTGCTCCTGTATCTTGGCTATGAGTCCCATGGAGGGGTCGGAGCGAGTGTACATTGTAGCCAGGATTGCTATGACCACAAAAAGCCAGGAGGAAGGACTAGCAGGATATACCCCTGTTATCACACTGTTCTGTTAACATGAGAGAAGAGAGATTGATTTTAAATCCCATTCTTCCTGTTTACCATCAGTACAGTGACACGCACGCTGATAATTCAGTTATGATCAGAGGTAACGCACGTCGTGTAAACGCTCAATTCTGACTGCGTTTAGCTCAGTGTCAGACAACAAATCACACAGAATTTAACTGTTAATTTAACAGTTTTTGTAGCAGGTGCATGTCACGCTTGGTGTAAAATGCTCACACATTAAAACATCACTTTAAATCTTCAGTCTGAAACTGAATGAGCGATGCAAGTGAGTATCAAACAAAGATATGAGGATACCCGCACAGACTCAGTGAGTCATAATGCGTGGCATTCATTATTGATTGATGAAGTCCACACATTACGAGGAAAAAACTCACTGAGAGGAGGCCCTCTTTTTCAGCAGCGCCCTGAATGCGAGGTTATACAAACTAAAAATAACTGCAACACAACATTTCCATACAACTGTATAGAGGAGATTACAGTTCACATCGAGTAATGCAATTTATTGTACCGTTGAATTACTGTTGATTATTGCTAATAAAATTATAGCGTGCCAGTGTCTTCATTTATAAACCTAATCAATTTTCCTATTTTTTTAATCAAACACGTCTTCTTTCACTCTTAGAGAATAAGCCATTTTTTCCACCATGAATATTTTCGGTGCTTTATCTAAGCACTGTCAATGTTTAGGTGGGTCTATTTGACTAATAATTACTTTCCTTTAGCATCGCTTTATATTGCCCAGGTATAAAAAAAATAATAATAATACCTAATTTAAAATTATGTTCAGTCTCGGCCAAAATGTCTCTATTTGTCCGCAATTCCAGAAGATGATTTGCATCTGTATAGCCACGTTGCCTCCAGTGTGCCTTAAAGGTGGTTTTATGTTAAGTGTAATGAAGGAACAAATGACGTTTTACCAAATATATTCTCTCCGTTTATGTGTATTTGTGGAGGTCTGCAGTGTTGCACATGATACCATGAGATGGACTGAGATGTTTAACTCCTTTTCCCACTGAAGTTTTAGCCTTTAGTTTAGAAATGAACTTGTTTTTTCATAATATGGATCATTCTACCACTGGATTATTTTTCTTCTGGTGTTTCCTTTTTTTTAGTTTTTAAAATTCTCTCAATTACAAATACCTAAACAAGTCTTCCTAAGTGATAATCTGTCCATCAAATCTTGATTCCAGCCAAAAATTACAGAGAATATACAAGGACAGTAGAGTTAAGACTAGATTTGTATTTGTAGAATTGTAGAAGACTACAATTGAAGACAGCACTAAAAATAAAAACAGTTGCATTCGGCACTGTGTCAGTGTTTCAATGATTGAGGTCAAAGTTCAAGTTTATTCTTGAAAAGCAATAACGTACAAACTCCAAATTAAGAAGAATAAGCTGGAAATGATTGGAAACCGCAAAACCATTATATCGACTTGCCAAAAGAACAGAGTACTTAAAAGATTCCTCAACATTTAACTCATGTCTCCTCTCATACAGAAGCAAGTGCTGACATGCAGAGAAGATAAAAAGCAGTAATAACAAGGAGAAAGAGGCAAAACACTGTAATTATAACAGACAGACACAGGCATGAACAAACGAAAGACAACAGGAGTAAGGTGTGGCGTGCAGATACCTTGAGTCTGATGATACGCTTCTTCCAGGAGCGCACACCGGAGAGGTAGATCTCGGTGAGGGCCTGGTGGGACAGCTGCAGATCGATGCCCTCCGGAGTGACGGTGAACTGGAAGGCCACCGCCTGGTGGGCTTCTGCCATGTTTTCTGCGCACGGTGACTGAGCCATAATGGGAGACAAAAAAATAAAAGAAAGGAAAGCTGTCAAGCCAAGAGCCTAGAACACAAGAATAAGAATGAACACGGAGGCTACCGACTGGAAGTATGTACAAATATGTACAGTCTGACAAACATTTGCTCAGGTAAGGTGGTACAAGTACAAACAAAGTTGTTTGGCCATATACACACAGGACTGGCCTAAAGGCAAACTGTCTTTTAGGTTTTATGGAGTGTTAAAAGATGTAACTTTCTCCTTGAACCGCTTTTGTAACAAAAACTAATTTCATGAAATCTTCTGCCAGACAATAAAGATAATTCTTAGCTTACAGCTAAAGTAAAGGTTACTTTGACACCACGATGACTCATTCGTTGTTCTGCTGTAGAGAAAGTCCTGCTTGGATTTTGTCGTTAGAAACGATACACAAACAATGATGAGACCTTGACTGTGACATTTAGGAACCCAGGAGGCAGATAACGATGAAGAATACACCTCAACAGCTGTTTTTTTATGCTATGAATGACAGCACAGGAAACAACAAGAAAAATAAACAAAAAAGAAACAATGTAAATGACCAACAGTGACATCGCTTTTGCTTTGTATGCAACTGCACTGCAGCAGCTGATGGCAAACTGAGTGCTTAGCGTGGTGGCGAAGGGACTTGCAAGATGATTCATCAAACTGATGATGAATTGCAAAATTTGTGCGCGTGCACCTGAACAAAACACATCCATCTTATGTGTGAACGTTTTTAAGAGAAGCTCAAAAAAGACACATTATTTATGAGCCCTTTCAAAAGCAAAGTCAGCTTGAAACTGATACAGTTTGATGGGAAAGCGCTGACTGGCTGCTGATGTGATTGGGTATTTTTGTTTAAGGCAATAACTGCTTCTCTACACAAAGGGAATTGATTTTCTCCCATAAATAGGCTATGGATAATGCCCTGAGGTTTAGTCACTGTGGCACTGGACCGCACCCCCCTGTTGAGGCTACGTCTGCTCTAGTTGTGTGTTTAAAAAAGGCAAACACACACACACACACACACACACACACACACATCATCCCCAGGCTCCATTCAGGTTCTGCTCTTTAGGTCAGATCTGGCAGATACAGTCGTGCCTGTGCCAAGGACTAACAGCAGTAAATTTCAGCCCCGTTCGTTGGGCGCCAACACAGACACAACACACCTGCTCGGTTCAGTGCTGACTGCGCACACACCCAAGCAGCCACTTTAAGAAACGTCGGTCCCATTAAACCACCAATATAATTATTATAATAATACATTACCAATGTCCCAGTGACAGGAAGAAATGTTATGAGAGCTTAATCTGCAGTAACAGTGTAGTGATCCTTAGCATCTCTGCAACTCTGATCCCCAATTCACTCAGAGCTTACATCTTTACAGCTGCGTTATAAAAACAGACTGCCAGATAATGATACAGCTTAACAGTGATATTTTTGATTAGGCTACAGATATAATTTAATACATTAATTAATAACAGGAATGAGCTATGAATAGTAACGTCTGCTCAAAGTAGTATATGACCAAATCTTCATATTTTGATGTACAGATGTCATAATAAGCACATTTTCTGTAAATTCAGTGAATAAATTGTTTATAGAATCAAAATGTCTATATTTTATTACATTTTGAATCATATACTCAACAATTAAAGAGGTACTAACTTATAGTTGATTATTTTTCTCCTTTTATTTTGAAGTTTTGTGTAAATATTTAATTAAGCGTGTAACAAAATATAAAATATTAAAGTCTTAGCACTCAGCGGTGCTTTTGTGTCTCTCATCTGTAGACTCACTTCGTGCAGTCTGACATGATTCTTATGTAGGTGGTAAAACAGGTTAGTGGTGTTTGAGTCTGTCGTAGCGACAGCAGCATAATTTGCAGCGTTTTTTTTTTTTTTTTTGGTCTGTGTCAGACTTTTTAAACCCAAACCACATCCATGCATCAGAAGTAGCCCTTTCTCTCTCTCTCTCTCTCTTGTAGGTACGAGCTCCTGGTTTTGTCTCAGCCCATGTTTATTTGTGTTGTCATCATGCAAAACATCGTCCCAATAATAAAAAAATATTGCTGTAAAGAGTGTGATATGTGACGCAATGAACGATTGTGCATAATATTTTCCTACTGCCACAGAATATAGTGTCACAGTAAAGGTAAAAGTAAACACCTTTGAGGTTTTTAGAAGTACAAGCCAAACACATGGAGCATGAAGACCATAAATATAGTGAATGCACCAGACTTGAGACACATATTTCAGACCTGACATCTAACAAAGAGAGGTGCCTACTGCTGCTTCTCACTAACATATGGTAGATGACTTCAGTTAAAGTGCACAGCTGCAAACTACCTGCAATAAACAAGAGAATCAATGGAATTGACCGTTTTATTTAAGTGAAACATAAGAAAAAAAAACCAAAAACAACATTTCACATTGAAATCCCCCCGTCTTTTCATGATATGCAAGTTGGTTTTATGACCTTTTGCCCTCCAGGGAAAAAACTCCAGTAAAGAGGAAATGGAAAATAAGGGTAAATAGTACGTAAGTAAGCTCTGTCTCATCTTAACTCGACAAGCTGGAAAATATAGCTGTACGTTGTAGTACTATCTCTCATTAAACCCCTATTTAGAGTATTTTTCTTGTCCACCTTGCATATTGTGAGCCGCTGTAACAAGTTAAAAGTTAAATTTCCCCTCATCTTATCTTATCCTCTCTTAATCCCCATGCTTAGGACTCACTCAGAGCCCGGCCTCCATCCTACAGATGATATTTGAATTAATTAGCTCTTAAACATGTGAGCAAAGTAGTATTTACACACTCTCTTCACTGGCCACATACAGATTTAAGAAACAGAGAGTTACTTGCAACATAAAGGGCTCCTTGTTAAAGTAATGCTAGTCTCTTACAAGCCTGTCACCCTCAGACAGGACATCCCTTGTTGTCAAAACATGCCTCGCTGCCCTTCACTGTGTTATGAATCTCAAATAAAATCACTCTCATGAAATCTGCTGGGCTTTACTGGAAAAACTCTGAACATAAATACAGTTAGTGGAGGAATGCAAGGGTGCATGTGGACTAATATGTCAGGAGAGGTGCGCATGTTTTCAAAGACTGCAACTAGTTAATGTGTAAACATCAATAAAGCCCTGCAGTCACTGGATCATTGACTTTATATTATGTATATATATTATGATAGGACAACTTCCAAAGCAAATAACAGTAAAGGTGACATTTGGGTCATGTTTCAGACAGAATTTTAAAAAAAGGGGGTTATTATAGCTAGCCAACACTTGTGAATTAATAAAAAATGACGCCAAAAAAATTCAAAGTAAATTTTAATTTAGCACCAGTGACAATATTAATATTATTTACGTAATTACCGTTAGTTATCAGCCTCGTATTATCATTAATACACTTGAAACATCCACACTAATGTTAGCTGTTATGCTACAAACGTACAAATCCAATTAATGGAGGTTAACGGCGGCTGACGTTTGCACTACAGGAGGTCTGCTAGCTGATGCTAAGGCTGGCTAGCCGAGCGCCCTGCCCATTATGTTCATGCAAAGATGCGACTGCTCAGAGCCACGTTAGCATACCTGTTGTTGTTTACAAAGGGGGGGGGGGTGAAATGTCGACAGTCCGGACTAGCAGAACGGGACTGTTAACTCCTTACGTCGACCCCCGGTGTCTGTCGCCGTGTTGCCGGCCCTCCTCTCGGCTGAACAACTGTGTATTAACTACAGCTGCTCTCCTGGATGGAGCTGATGCTGCCTTCAGCGATCGTCGGAAATGTCGCAATCAACGCAGTGGACGTGAGCGCTGTGGGTGCCTGAAGTGTGACGTTTAAGGAGCGAAGACGTATGGAAGTCTGAGACAACATATGATGGGAAAAACGACTTTCTATGTAATAGTTAAAAGTGTTTTAGCGTGTAGGAGTAAATTCATTAACAAATATGAGGCATAGCTTACATTTTGTTCCCACTACAATGAAAAAAGCTTCTCTTATTACACTATCAATTTTAACTCCACTCACTATATTTTTCTGGAGCTTTTAACCAGCTTTCCTCAGCAGTTATTTTATGTGTTGGGGTGAGTTATCTAATCAGGACGAACTCTATGCATGCTCCTTGGCTCTGTAGTGAAGCCTATGCCATTGTGCCAAAAACTGCAGTTCCTCGAACGGCCACTTGAAGCTGGCTACAGAACATGTCAGTCTCCATGTTCAACTTCACAGCAGAAATAAACATGTTCACAGCCTGGTACAAAAAAAGTTTCAGTCTAAATAGCTCATTTTCCCGTTCATGACAACTGTACTGAGTTTGATTTTTTTTAAAACTCACCTGTTCAAATGATATTAAGGCTTAAAGTTAAGAATAATTAACAGCATGACCACTTTGATTGACAGGTAAGTGCTGTTACAGATGGCTTGTTTGAGCACCCAGGCATCATTCGGCCTGCCTTAGGTCCGCTGATGATCCATGACTACCAACATGGCTTCAAAACAGCTCTTCAGAAAACTGTAGGTGCATACACTGTCCATTCTTTTATACTGTCAGGGGGCGTAGCTTACCTTTTGTTCCCCTCTATTTTACATTTGATACTGAAATATCAAACTCAACTCACTATATTTTTCTGGAGCTTTCAACCACAGTCTTTCTCAAGAGTTAATGTTATTTATGGTGGTGAGCTTTCTCATCGGGATGAACCCCATCTGTGTGACGGTGAGATGGGCTCCACACAGGTAAAACATAATAATCTCAAAAAAAAAAAACATAAGATGTGATTGAAAGCTCCAGGACAACCTAATAAGTAGTCATCGAGTAATATTTTGTTTGTTTTTTGCCAAATTTCTGTTCCCAGGGTAAAAAATTAACATTCATACATAATTTTATTTTTCCACTTTCATCCTGTTTGAGAATAATGATCATGGGGATAACATATTATTATATGATTTGATATTATAGCAAATTACAGAAATAATGTTTGCATCTAGATGATAAGCTGTGTGTTTTTCAGCATTATATACTGCACATTAAAAGAATACACACCATTTTAACCCAGAAACTAAATAGACACACACATGAATTTAGGGTTTATTATTGTAACCATAACAATAAGGTGGATCTCTCTTTATTTTGACCATCACTTCAATCATAATTGTTCTTTTTATCACAGGCAATAGTTATAATAGTGCACTTTTTATATTTAAATTATGATACAGACATTTCTTTTTTTAAACACCTTATTCTACTGACCCTTATGAATGAAGAATAGTTTACAATCTTAGCCAGAGTTGGGTCAATGAAAGTGAAGGTGACGTGGGTGATGAGAGAAGATGAAACTGGTGATGGTGAGCAATCATAAAGTGTGTACGGACAGTGAGGCAAACAACTTTGTACAGTTTCTCTTGTGATGATGGCTACACAACAGGTGAAGAGGCAGACAGACAGGTCAAAGGGACAAGGCATAAAAAGCAAGAGATGAAGCGAATTAGCGAGCATTCAATGTGCGTGAGAGAGAAATGATGTGCCTTTTAGGGGTTTGGTTATGTTAATTAACTTCATATTCCTGGGTCAGTCCGGATGTGATCAGCTCAAAATGCATCTGCTGCAAAGTTTTCAGCTCACTCTCTCATCATCCACCTGTCTCACACAAACATAAACACACACACACACACATATATGTTCCAGTTGCCAGCGTTAAGCGTGATAAAACAGATGTGAGATATAAACAAAGAGCACTGGAGTAGCAACTTGTCAGTACCGCTATCAAAGTCGATCTTTTGCATGGAAAGAAGCGCTTAAAATAAACAGAGTGGTCATGACAAAATAAATAGAAGTGGTTTCTTGAATTAGCTCTTGATATATTTTTGTTGGCCAAAATCTAGATATACATGGCACAAACAAGCACGTAACCAAATAAATAAATAAATAAATAAATAAATAAATAGATGGATAGTTTAAAAAACAAACAAAAAAATCACCATACAAATAAAGAAAACTGTAGCATGTATCGCTCTGAAAACATTCTGCACTTTTGTTGCATATTGTGCTGTATGGAAGACTGGTGATGAACATCGACTAGTCTGATAAGAGTGCTGGAGTAATACATGACTGTCCCGAGTTGCTACGTCTGCTTGCTGAATGGTGCGACTCTCAAGTGATGGAGCGTGGGTGCAGTGATGGACTACTTGGCTTGTTGGTGAACACTGAAGTGAGGAGGAGCATGGGGGGGAGGGGTTAATGAGACTATTTGCTCACTTCCCATTTTTGAAGTCCTGTTAAACAAGGAATTGACATCGCAAGCCTTTAAAGTCCGGCATTATGAAAATGTCCATTGATGAGTTTCCTTTGTGTTTTCTTTTTTTTTTTGTCGTTGTTGTTTTATTTTGTTCGGAGTCAGTAGGTGAATACTATGGCAATAGGAGACAAGCTCGACGAGAAAGGTGGCTTCTGTTTGATCCACAGGCCAGGAATGCTCTTCTCATTCGATCTGGGCACAAACAGCTGTGATGAGGTTCATGAAACTATTCACGCATAGTGTTTTTTTCTTTTTTTTTCTTCCATATAGTAATGTTCATATTTCTGTTCAAAATCAAAAATACTTTTCTTCAGAGCAACAAAAGTCCAATGCGAAAATCTTAGATGCACCATTTCATATTGTCTCTGAGTAAAAAGAAAATACAAAAGAATCAAAACATTTAACTTTAAAAGAACGCCTGCTGAAAAGCATCCGGTCACCTTCCCCTCCCCAACACTGCAGAGTGTTATCAGTTACTGTCTTTACTGCTATCACTGTGCTACTGACATCCTCAAAAGAAACATGTAAACATAAATAAAAACTAAATAAAAAAATATTTTTTTTTCACATTCACTTACTTAGCTTACTTTGTTGGTTTTCTTTACCTCAGGAGAAGACACTGCTGGAAAATCCAGGATGTAGTTTCTCCTGAGAAAATCAGGACCTTTTGTTCAACTCATCACCACTCGCTGACGTGGTAGCAGGTTGCTTATTCTTAGGGTTCATCTGCTGAGATACATCTATATTTCTTTCAGTATGGACTGGTAAATTGCATGTTGCTTGATAATGATATGAGCGCACTGGTTAATTTTAAGAGTAATCTTGAGAACCATCACAAGACTTGATATTTCTTTTTGGTGTCAGATACTGTATTACAATGATATGGTAGTACTAGCCTATCTGATCATGTCAGCATCCTTTAGCAGGCTGATTTGCTAACTGGCATGCACATTAGCACTTCAAAATTCCTAGTTTGATCTGTGAAGCTGTATCTATGATGGATACCAAACTGCTCATTCACATATATTTAATTTTTTCATTAAAGGGTGATTCCTTAACACTTCTTTCTCATTTAAGGGTAGGAATCCTGGTGATCCAAAAAGAATGTCGAGTTGAAAAAAAAAAAAAAAGCATGACGGGGGAAAAAGGCTCAATCCTTGCTATGGTCAAGTACCTTCGATAACTTAGTCAAGGAAGAATAGGAGTAGCTCATGGCTTGCAGGGATACTTGGAGATGAAGTTATACTGTCTTCTTTCCGGTGTAGTTCAGGCATCCTGCTGCGTGGTCCCATTTTCTATCCTACGGTTGGGATTGGGTTCCATTGGAGGACAGCAGTCGGGTTCTCTCTTTTGCCGAGCCTCTGCGCTGCAGAACTCCCCCGCTGCCTCCTATGCCTCCGCCATCTGCTCGGTCTCCCCACTCGCACCTGTCGCCCCCACCCTCGGAGCGCCTTGAGTTTTGGCGGGTGGGGGTCCCGTGGGGCCGGCCGTTCTTCTCATCTGGGAAGGGATCAGGAGAAGAGGACAGGAAAGTCACCCTTAACGAATACACGCTACGGGGTCAGAATTTAAGACACAGGTGTGATTAAAAATGTGGGTGGTTGAGGTTGAAGTCAGTACTTCAAATGATAAATTGCCGGAATAGCTACTACCGTTCTCCCTCTGCCTCAGCCACTGGAGGTGGTGAGAGCCTATGACCTTTGAAGGGCATTCGTAGTTGTCTTAGCCTGCATTAAATGATCCGTATATGCTGATTGCACAAAAAAACACTGCTTGAAAGAGATTAAAAACTGCATATAGTAATAAACCTCAACTCTCATAGGCATAACGCTCATGGGGCCCAACACTCATGGTTTTAGACACATTGCTGAAAACAGCACCATCCTCTTCTGTAATTACTGAAAGAAGTTTCCAGCACAGGGAAAGAAGTGTGAGTCATGTGGTTTATAATCTCTATAAACAGATATTTGCATACGAATGCAGATTCGGTAGGCAAGGGACCAAGATTTTGGTATCGGAAGCCTTCTTGTTTCTGTTTGTAGTCCAGTAGTATTGTCACGTTTGAGCAGGCTTTGGTTACATGCAGGTAAACAGTCCAAAAGAGATGGAACGTATTGGCCAAAATGCAATCTCAGAACCCAATCTGCTATTGTCTGATAACAGTTTAGTTTTTTATTATCTGCATTTAAAGACAGATATATGTTTAAAGAGTCTTTTTTGTGTATGACGTTGCTAATCGAACTGCAAAGGGTGTCTTGGCTCAGGTGTCCATCCGTTTTCCGCATATCCAGATATCCCCTGGCTACACCGGAAGCCCAGAGTCATTGCCCGTTGTCCCCAGAGGCTAAATCATTGGAAGAAGGTAGTCGTGGTTTAGAACATACAATTAAAGCTATTAAGAGATTACAAAACATGCGTTCCTTTGTGGTAAGACAGCCCCTCTCTCACTGTACCTGGATGAAAAAAGTCAAAGTGGGAAAATTATAATTTTTTTACTCTTGCATGTGCACACAAGTGTGCATGAGCAGTCTCACCAGATAGGGCTTGCACCATGGGTTGATCATGGGAGCTGAGAAGCTGAGCTTGAATCGTTTCCACCACTCGTCTGAACCTGCGACTTGGACCTGAAGATGCACCAAGGCAAACACATGTAACTTGGGCTGGATATTTTGTCAAAATTAACAACATTTGTGCCAGTATGGTACTTGAATTTAGGTAATTTGGCTGTGTTTAAAGACATTTTTCGATATTTTATCTGACCAAGCAGCAAGCATTTAGTGTCAACTTTCAGAACTTCAAACAGTATTACCTTAAATGTTTTAATTTTAATTTAAAGGAATAGCTCAACATTTTTAGAAAGATATTTATTCATTTTCTGACTGACTTATCCAACTCTCATATCGGCCCTTTAAGTACAAGGCTACAGGGTTAGCTTAGCTTAGCATAAAGACTGGAAACTGGAAAACTGAAAATCACTGCTCTCTATTATTCTCCATCAGAAAGCAACTAAGTATATTTGCCAAATTGTCGAACATTTGTTTTAAGTAGTTACATCCATAATCTTGATATTTAGGAAGCACAATTAAATTCCCATTTAAAGCTGTTGCATGTCTGCCCCTCTTGCCTGATATGAGGGTGAACGTCACGCTGTAGATTCCTGTCTCCCTCCTTCCCTCCCTCTCGGTCCGCTCCCTCTCTCGCTCTCTCTCTCCCTCGGAGAAGGCAATGTCCACCTGGAATTTGACGGGCTTCTGGAAGACGGAAGGGCCGCCGGAGGATTTGTACTCGGCCCGGAAGCTGGTCTGGGAGAGGACGCTGTGACTGAGCGACGGGATCTGTGTGGTGGGGAGACAGAGAAGAAGCAGAGAGACCGACAGACTTACGAGGCGGGAGAGGTACGGGGGCCAACGTGAGTATAGGGAGACAAAGGGTGAGGGTGAGGAGAAGAGAGAAAGAGTGAGCCATTGGTGAAAGCAACGTGATCCATCAACGTGCCACGAGTGAGCAAGGTTGGAAATAAGAGAATAAGAGAAAACTGAGATAATGAAAGAAATGAAGTGCGTACAGTATGAGAGTGCGCGTGAAGTCCTTACAGCTTTGACAGTGAGAGCCATGCTTTCTACAAATGAGAGGTGTGAAAGACGGACAACACCAGATACTCACAGACAGGAAGGCGTGGACAATGTCGGCTTTGACCGAGCTCAGAGGTTTGTCTCTGATCACCACAAAGATCTGCTCCTCTTTCTCCAAGCCGATGAAGTTCCCAAACCACGACTTCTTAGCCAGCCTGGTAGCCAGACAACAAACAAAAATACAGCGTGAGCAAATACACAGATCCATAGAAATCATCCGAGAGCACAAGTAGACACCTCAGCAATACTTTCTCTCGAGGAGTGTGACTTACTCAGGGCTAGATTCTGGTGTTAGACTGGACATGTCTTCTGATGTAGGAACTGAAAGAGACAAATCACTCTTGAAATTAAAATTTGTGTCCAATATTAGATATTTTTTAGCATATATTTTCTTTTTATTTAAGTAGAAAGTCAGCCAGTAAAAATCATCTTCCATTTGACAACAAAAGAAACACAAAAGTGTGTGAGTATTAGGAAGGTTACAAAGGAATTGATGCTCTTTTACCTGAAATCAGCTCTTTCCAACATTTATGAAACGTTTGTCTTGAGTTCCAAAGCAAATGTTGTTTTTTTAAAATACAAAAATGTCATGCATCACATTAAACCAGCGTGCTGAAGAGCAATCAGAATTATTCTAAACATGTCTGTTTTTGTGAAGCCGAGAAGCTGTGGCACAAGACCTAAAAACCAAAAGTGGATCTTAATTTTTTAAATTTTTTCTATGCTATTTCTGATAATATTCCAGTAGCTGCATATCCCAAAACACATGATAATGATTTGCTCTCGCAGTCCCAACGCCTCTCCAGCAGTCTCCAATACTAGATCTTTAGCTGGGGAGCCAGAGGAAAAAATTATGGAGGTATAATTCAATGCCGTAATAGAGTTTTGGAATACTGTGTGCTGCTGAAATAGAAGAATAATGTTTTTACCTGTGTTAGAGGAGAGGAAACCTTTGGAAACTGATGACCTACTTAAGTCTAGTAGTTCCGGTGCAGATACTGGTGCATCTGTAAAAACACGACTCTCACATAGTGTAAAAACATAACTCACCTTGCAGTTTACGGCGATGGAAACGGGGTGAGCCCAGCAGGTTGTTCTTGAAAGAATTGAGGCGAGTCCTCCAGTGGGCAGAGCTGCTGGCTGCCATGCCGCTCCCCCCCCCTGGACTGGAAGGCGGGGTCAGCGACAGCGAGCCCACCCCTCCTCCTCCCTCCGCCCGCGAAGAGGATGAGGACGAGGAAGAGGAGGGCGGGGTGGAGGAGGGGTGGTGAGGGTGGTGGACAGGGGTGCCCAAGGGTGTGGGCAACGGAGAACCCTGGGGAGTGACCTGCGGCACAGAGTGGGCAGAGTTTGGGTAGAAGCTCTTAGTCACTGACTTTAGGACAGAGGACGAGGGGAAGAAGAAACGGGGGATGGGTGACAGGAGCGGGGAAGGAGAGGGTGAGCGGGAGGATGGGTTGTGCAGAGGCAGGGATTTGATGGGCTGCAGATGGGGTCGGTCGGCCGGTCCCTTGCTGGGCAGGGTCTGGGTCTTTGGGTTTTGGGGAGCTTTTGGCTTGTCATGAGCCCGTGCTGAGCGAGGAGTAGTGGTGCTTCCCTGTTTGGGCTCCTTTGTGAGGGGGGGTAGCGGTGGCAGAGGTGACGTCTGATTGGCTGAAAGTGAAGACGGGGCTCTGATAGGACTGGGGAAGTGGGTTTGTGGGGTGGGAGAGATGGATAACAAGAAAGAGAGGGGATGGAACATGGAGAAAGGATGGAAATGAATATCATGCTTCATGACAAGAAAGAGTGCATCTTGTGAGTAGTGACAAATGCAATACTAGCAGTGCTGACTATAAAAGCATTTCTTTGTGCTATTTGTATCTTATGTGAGTGAGGGTTTAGTGACAGTTGAGGCAGTGACGGGGTTAAGAATGCAGTGACAAAGGACAGTGGCAGTGAAGGTGTTACTGTACAGTATTAGCTGGCGGTTACGCTTAATTCATTTACCACCTATGGACTGTTTTAACACAGTTTTGAACAAGAGCAAACGAGGAAAGCAAATTATCCCATGACCCAAAATAAATCAGCAAATTTAAAGGTTCTACATTCATTTTTTAGCAACTGTGCATACAAGTAGTTCATGCATGGTGAGGAAGAGAAGTGACATGAAGACAGAAGAAAAAATGCCACGCAGACCACCTGCAGAGCTTGGTAAATGGATATTTTAGGGGGGTTGTGATGTATAGTTAAAAGTTAATTGCAGGGGTGGGTGATATCAGCAGAGTAAAGTCAGGATAACCACAACTGTGAATCATGATATGTTGGTCTGGAAACTTATAAAGGGATCATAACTAATAATATTATATGTATTGCCCAATCAAAGCTTGCCACCTTGTGTACATGGCTTAAATGTGAGTACAATGCACACAAATGCTAACCATGTTGACTTGGATTGAGGTCTTTATTCACAATTTTTCAAGTTTGTCTTGAAACGATAGTCAGGCGCCCGTATAAACATTGAAACAGGTTTTGTTTGTTGTCATCATTCCTCATGTTCATACTGGTTATTAAGAGATTCATTCCTATCTCCTTTATCTGTAGAGCTACTAGGTTACAGGGGGGGTGTTAAATAATACAAATTCAATATTTATTATGAAATTCAATATTTTATGATGCATGCTTGTGTCATGTTCAAAGATAGTGCAGGTAATCAAAGCATCAACACTTATGTGTGTATTGTTTGTTAAAAGTTGGCCAACAGGCCCTTACCCTGGGACTGCTGAGAGGGCTGGAGGAGAGACCAGTTGATGCTCCGCTGACTGAGCGAGACCTGACAAAGATCATACATCAGACAAGAATCTGTGTGAGACTCACTGCATTCTTGGTATGCAGCGTTTACTGTATACGTTCAAGCCTAATATACTGTACCTCTGGCTGTGTGCAGCTGTGTCCAGTGCCCTGCGAGGCGGGGTAGGAGACCCCTGTTCAGTAACACTGAGCACCTCCAGGCTTTTCCTCTCGGGGCGACAGCGGCCGTGGCGTGTCAGCATGGGAGAGTCGACGCGTTTTCGAGGAGGGTCTGCTGAAGATCAACACCGAAAAGTTATGCCAGGAGATTTGAAGCTTATGTAAAGCAATAACATTATTTTTTTTTAAATAACATTACACGATACGTTGTTCAACCGCCATAAGAAGGTAAGACCGAACAAGATGATTTGTTTCTAATACAGGGTTACTAACTAGACCCTGTGCAGTAAAATAGTTTTGATTTTAGACTTTTTAAGGATCTACAGGAACCCTGTGATGAATCCTATTGCTTCCTGTTAGTAAGAGATGCTATTGCGTCTTCACTATCCCGCTCTTCGTTGTCACTCTGTCACTGTGCATTTATTTTCTCTTTTGCAGTTCTGAAAAGTACGATTATGTTGAAAGTGATTTTGTCGCTCACTGCACCATCTGTGACTGCGATAAACTTAACTTCATTTGCACTAACAGAATAGCTGCCCTCTCCCAAGTTTTGTCCCAAAGAGAAATCTTGCAAGATGTCCAGCGAAAGTCTTGTTTGAACATCATAAAAGCCATTCAAGACCTCTTGTTGATAAAATGTTTCACGCGGCTCCATAAAAATTCCATCATTTAACATTACTTTCAAAGACTACACTGGAGAGGCCAACAAAACTAAACCAAACACGAGGGCACAAACTGTCTGCCTTTCATATTGCTTTACGTTTTATTGTAAGATCACAGTTACTGATTCGTAGGCTGATGGCTAAAACATCTAAAACATCATCCCCAAATGATTATAACGAAAGTGATGAGTACCTGCGTATGGCACCAGACTCACACTCACTGTCGTTCAGGTGCTTTTCAGAGACTGAAGCTAAGCAAAAAGTGGATCCGTCCTGCCCCCTAATGACTGACCTATGTCATTGCGTGGAGGCAAGTCCTCATCCTCATAGCTGGGGTAGCGCTCTTTCCTGTCCAGCAGTAGGTAATAGATCATCTTCTCCTGGTTTTCTCTGAGACAAACAAAGAGAGGGAAAGAAACTCGTTGGATGAGATGTTAAATTTCAGATATAACGATGTAGAAAGGAGCAAAATGTTAGTAAAGACCTCAAGACTGGCTTTTAACAGGGCACTTTCTTAGAGTGAAAAGGCTGCTGACACAGCGCATCCATTTACGGACACATGGATTTCTCCATTCTGTTCATCTGATGATGCGTTTATCCACTAAAACATATATTTACTGGAAGAGACTGGACAGAATGGACACCTGTGCAGCTAAACATGTGGCCACATACTCACTCTGTGTCATACTATGTCCAATACTGTATGTTCAGATCCTCCAAAGGCTGCAGTCCTTAACTGAATGACAAAACGCTTTTTTGAGCACAAACCGGTGTGTCATTTGAAGCCTGATTTAAACCTGATTTTTCTTTTACTTTAAAGCTGACGAGGAGCATCCGACTGCACCATTACTTTGATATTTGTGAAGCTAGATCACATTTTTTGGGCAGGACATGAAAGCACACAGTCACGTTCCTTGTCCTTTGGACGATCTAGTCCTTGAATTTGGACGCAGCTTCAGTCTATCCACCATCTTGAATGCTTTAACCCTGTGGCGAGTCAGTCAACCTGACTCAGAACAGAAGTTTCACATGGCATGAAGGAGAGGAAACCATATCCCCTTTCTGCTTTCAGACAGCACTCAAAATGTCTGTCCACAATACACAGGAGTCAATAAAAATAAGATGCTGAGTAACCAGAATAACAGTTATTGCTGTACACGATCCAATACAACAGTCCTGAAATAAATACTATCTGTATTAAACATATATTTCATTTTTAATTCAAACAATACCACAACATAATCTCGTAACTGTCCATAAGTAAGCGAGCAGGGAGTTTATTGCATGGCTATTGCGTTGCAAGTGTTTCTATTTTCGTGGTCCCTCGGTGTGCAATTGGGCACTGAGTGACATAGTCATATTTAAGCTTGAAGACAGACTTACTCTTCACATTGCAAATCACGTGTCAGCTTGACTCTGTCTCGGAAACAACCCAGCGAGTGCATGCTGTCCAACACATCTGGGTCCAGCTCAGTCAGGGACAAGATTCGCCTCACGCACACTCGTCTGGGAGGAGGCTGCTCAGGACACGGCTCATTACGACCACCCCTGGGAGTCACACACACACACACACACGCACGTAACACACAATGAAACACACATGAATAACAGGGATATATATGATTAAATATGACATTAAGTTAGTATTTTTTCCAACTGTATATAAGTATGTAAAAATGAACGTATACTTACAGATACCAGGCGTGTTTCTGGATGGCCTCTAGCTGTAAGGGGTGACAGGGCAGATGGGGCCATTAGTTTCTACAGTCTGTTAACAGCCAGATGGCCACAGTGCTGTGCTTTGTAAACAGTTCACACCAGAAACGTTTTTTACATGCACTAAAGACACCTCATCAGTTCTGAATATTGTACATTAAAATCACAATTTGTAACTGTGCAATGTTTATTATTTTAGAGACTATAACAGAAAATCCTGCATCACTAACTGAGAAATGAAGCTGGTAGTCAACACTGACATTCTGATTGTACTTTAATATGAAAAAAAAGTGGGTGTGAATGCGCACTGATGATGCAAACACACAATGTAAATGCAACTGTGTCTCTGATCCGTGTCAAATATGATAATTAAAATGCTAGGGTGCAGGTCCAGCTACAAAGAGGAAAAGGTAAAGTGTTGAGAGGTGATCCCGATTCAATGTGGACAATTCAACACAGGTGTAAACTCACTAAATTGTCCCTGGATATATTCTGCACATATGACTTATTAATTCCAGGTATTTAGGCGCCACTTAAACTCGCCGTGTATGAGCCTGGTGTGAGTAAAGTATCGTACCGTGAGCCTCTTCTCAGGGTTGACCTCAATCATGCCCTTGAGCAGGGACTGGCAGTCCGGAGGGATGAAATGGGGCATGTGGAACACCCCGCTCTTTACCTTCTCCAGGAGCTGGCGTAAATTGTCATGGTCAAAAGGCAGGGCACCCTACAGGAGAAAAAAAAAGAAGGCGGGGGGAGGAAGGAAAAACATATGTGATAAAATAAACTTAAAAGGAGTGAGGGGGAGATTTATAAAAGGGTAAAGGACTTACCACCAGTAGAGCAAAGAGAATGACCCCACAGCTCCACACATCTGCTCTCCGTCCATCATATTTCTCACCCTGCCAAACAGAATCCACATGAATTCCCCCTCAAAACGTGAAAACACATTAAATGATTGAATACACCGAGATATTTCTGTCAAAAGAACCACTTTCAGCCATTATAATGCTGCCAAACACTTACCCGTATAACTTCAGGACAAGCATAATGTGGTGATCTAAGGTGGAAGAGAAATGTGGTACATGCAACATTACAGTCCTGTACGAATAGGCAGTAATATTAATAATAAAAAACTAAAGCATATATAATATGTATAGCTTTATATTTATTTATATTGCACTTTTCTAAAATACTATGAATGTGTACACATTGCTTATGAACACACTCACAGAGTAGGTACTCACCCGCAGCTGGTCTCTAACAGACTGTCTCCCACCTGTAGGGAGGCCATGCCAAAGTCAGCGATACGGATGTTGTTCTTTTCATCCAGGAGCAGGTTCTCGGGCTTCAGGTCTCTGTGACTGCACAAACACAACAGATCCTATTAGTCTTCCCGTGAAGATTATGTCATTTGAGCTTAACTGTGACTGCAAGTGGCTTTAATATTGGTGCATCACAAAAGTCTACAAGGAATGTAACAATGGTAAGTGCTTGCAAGCATCAAGTCAGTATTAAAGAGGAATGATCTGTTTCAGATACATTTTTGGTGTTACAGGCGCAGGCAGCATGAACTTCTGACTTATTTTGCCATGACACATCAAATCCACATCGAGTCTTTATTGATTAAAGAGAAGGGCTATAAATTAACAACATTGAAGCCATATGGTTTCTGTTTTCAGGCCTCCAAAGGGCTTATTAAGTTAGCAGAAAAACCCATACCACCACTCGGCACATGATCCACACCCCAATTTAAGAATCACTGATCTATCCAAAAACCAACCAGATGGAATGACTGTGGCAGAAATCCAAAGCAGAGATGATCTGCCTGAAGAACTTCCTGGCCTCTTTCGGAGTCAGCCGGCCCTTCTTCACCAGGTAGTCAAACAACTCTCCCCCTGACACATGCTCCAACACCAGGTACCTGTCCACATATGAGGGGGGCAAGTGTGATTTAAAACATTCATCACACGGGAGAGGGAAAAAAAGAGTTCTAAAACTGGTATATACTATCAATTTATGATCACAGCATTGAAATTAAATCTTAAAATTTATCTCAGCCAACTTGCCTGTCCAAGAGCCATTTTATAAAAGCGTATTATAAAACTTTCGTCATTAAAAAACTTTAATGAATTATTGTAGGAGATTAAGGAAATGTGAGAAATACAGTGATAAGATACACCCATCCCACTCCAAAGTTCAGTTTTCAGCAACAACAATTGGGCGTTTCGGATGCAGAGGGAACTCACAGGTATTTGTTATTCTCGTAAACGTCATGCAGCTTCAACACATGCGGATGCTCAATCAGTTTCAGAATGGCAATCTCCCTCTCAACCTGATCAGAGAGAAGAGACGGACAGACAGATGAAGATACTGAAGCAGAGCACAGTCCACTAAATGTCATTTTTGAACAACAGAAGAAAGGTTAATCAATTAACAAACACAGAAGTTAAATATAGAGAATATGGAGCAGTTTGTGTACAGCATAAAACACCTGGCTATATACAAAATTAGCATCGCTGTCGTCACTGTGAGCAACAACCTCAACAATGTCGTACTGTACCTTCATCAGGACTGACTCCGACAGCTTCTCCCTGTTGACTATTTTGATGGCTACCTTCTGACCCGTAATACAGTGGACCCCGAGCTTGACCAGTCCTGAAAGACAAGAATGTAAGAGATTCAAAAAAATAAATAAATAAGAGACAGACTGTGAATGAGTTTTAGCATTTTATACTCAAAGAAAGTTTGGTCCACTCACCTGTCTGTCCCTTCCCCAGTGTTTTTTCCAGTCGGTAGGGCCCAACATATTGAGCTGACTGACTTAGCGACAGTTCCTTACTCATACTGCTCTGACTGGAGGCTAATACACTACTACTACTACTGCACTGTGGTTATTGCAATTACTCTGATATTATACAGCTTATACAGAAGTTACAGTGGGATACAAGATGGTGCTCAACTTAGACGAACATTTTTATATTTCAGTGATAACACTGCTACTCTGGAGTTACTGGGTGAACATTTAAAAAATGTACAAGTAAAACTGGTGCTGATTTACAATGACCATTCTTCACCTAAACCTCATTAATAAATTATATATATAATTTTTAAACATGTATAACGTTGATATTTAACAAAACAGCCAGCTAGTGGTTGACTGAAGCAGAGAAACTGAGATGACAATAAGTTACAATGCTGTTTTATGCGTTAAATACTGACCACTACCCTAAAGATAAACATGACAAGGTAGGCAAACTAATGAGTTTTACTCCTGTACATCAGCTTATTTGTATAACTTGCACTGTGTTACATGTATGACGTTAACTATATATGACGGTTAATAAGAAAATTATCGCAGAGTAACGTTGACGCTATATAGCTTTAAAACAATCAAGTTTTATCACGTCTGCTGCACAGATTTATGACATTTAATCGTTGGCTCGACCGACAAAACGTCAAATACGACAAGTGGATGTTAGCGCTGACATTTAAATCAGTTTAATTTGCTCTTGTCAGGCCTGTTTTCACAGGTGCAACAACATGCTATTTAGCCTCGCCGCCGCTCTCCCACACAGCAGCGAGGCTAGCTTAGCTTCAACGCCTTGACCAACGGCCGTCTCGCTCGCGCGCCGCCTGTCAAAAAAACCGACACCTCGTGAAGTTTCCAGGCGTCGCCAAACGGTTAGATTTATCACACGGCCGCCGCATTCCCACAATATCTCCTTGCAAAACAACCATCTTTAGCGTAGCGTAGTCCTCCCCCTCCCTGTCTCTCTCTCTCTCTCTCTCTCCTCCCGTCCTCTCCCTCTCTACATCCCTGCAAGTAGCGGATCACAGCATCTTCTCCTCTCCTCTCCTTTGGCGTGTCCTCCTCCTCCCTCACCGGCGGATACACAGGTAGAAAAAAACACAGATATCCGCCGATCAACACGCACTATTATTGGCTGCCTTTATCCCCCTCCTCACTTCGGATAATAGTTCACGCAGTGGAAAGGCCTCCTGTATTATACTCCCTTCGGTTTTCTTGCCGTAAATCGATATTTTCTCTCTCCTCTTCCTTCCTTCGTCTCACTCGCATCAGCATCCGGGTCCCACTCTCTCTCCATCCTCTCTCCTCTCGCCTCTCCTCCTCCCCCGCCCTCCTCCACCTCCTCCTCCTCCTCCTCCTCCTCCCGATCATCTTCCTCAAAATACGCTTATGCATTCACATCGTCACCGGCCACACTGTGGGCCCCTGAGAGCTGCCAGCCGGACACCTCCCTCACTGTTACTGTCAAAGACACTTGACAACATAGACAGAGACAGCGGATCATGGGACGCTTGTAAGGGGATGATAGGGTGCTATGGCCCGGCTATGGCCCGGCTTTGGCCCGGCTTTGGCCTTTTAGTATCACTGGTGTCCCACAGGTGGTATTTTGTTTATAATTTGAAGTGTCATGAGGTGCATTGAGATAACTTAGAAGAAGCATTGAGATATTTTACAGTACAGTAAGTAAAAATAGCAATATTTTAATTTACTTATTAATTATTTTTTATCTATTCAAATACTTAACTTACGTACAATTTTAAAGTAACTGTACTTAACTAATTTATTTGCTGATTATGATTACTTTTCAGATACAGACAATGCAATAATAACGTAACATAAAAATATTAAAACAATAATACATAACTGAGGAGGACTGAGGTGCAAAAGTAGTAGTTTTATTTTCTTTTTGATATTTTACATACATTTTACACTAAAATACTGTTTTAAAACTTGAATGTCGAACGTTTACTTGTAATTTTACAGTGTGTATTACTGTTTTTACTTAAGAATCATGACTACTTCTCCCACCCCTCTCTATTACGAGTGAACATCCTATATTGAATCATTTTATTCAAGTAGAAGTACGGTAGTATTAGTAGTATTAGCAGCAAAATGTATTCATATATATAAAAAATAAAGTGGCAGAAGTCCCCCTGGTATACTTTTCTATTTAATCAAGATTTTTATTCTTACTGTGCAAATATGATTTAAATGTTGTGGCCAATTTTACTTTGTTATTATTATTATTATCATTATTATTATTATTGTTATCTAGCAGTTTATTCTCTCAATGTATCCCATGTTAAACTAATATGTTTTGTACTGTAATATCTTACTTACTTGTTAAAAGTAACTTTTAATAGCTGTCAAATAAATGTAGTGGGGTAATTTTTACTTTTCCCCCTGAAGTGTAGTGGAGTGGAAGTATGAAGCAGACTAAAATCAAAGTCAAAACTGTACTTTAGGACAGAAGTTGAGTAAATGTGCTTAGTTTCTTTCAACCATTAATAGTAGACCTTTCTTCACACTGCTTCATTTAGATTTAATGTTTTCTGTCACACTAGAAAAATCATAAATCAGTCATAAATGATGTAAAGTAATGATGGAATGGCTGAAATCCATTTAGCTGATTCGCTGTCTGGGTCATGGTATTGTGCATGCTGGCTCTCTGCCATGCTGTCATGACTTACTGGGACACTTAAGCCACAGACCGTGTTTCTATTGTTTTCTATTGTCAAATGATGGGAAGACATACCATAAAAACTCAACAGCAGCATAGACCATGGCACAACTCAGGTCTGATGTGCCTACCTCCTTAAAGAAGGGTGACCCATCACACCTCCTCATCTAGACAGGACACTGAAAAGATGGGTGTCGGGTACTGATTGAAATGAATCACACAGAGATGACAGTTTTATTTTGAAAAATGGGTAAGTAGGACATTTTGAATGTATCATCTGTAAAGTGCCTTGAAAAATCTCTAAAATCTCAATTTGAAATGTTGTGTGTGGGCGGATAATTCCCCAAAGCCCATCTTCATCTGCGCCTAGCTGGTTGATTTGCACACATGCAGCCAGAAAGATTTGTCTCCAACCATGGAGCAGAAATAGAACGGAAAACACACTCATCCTAACATTTTCTGGTTCGTTCTGATGGGACGCACATGTTTTTTTTATGATCAGAATTCTAATACCAAATCAGTGCCGTGAATGACACACCCTGCAGGAGAAAATGGATAAAGTCTACCTGTAATGACAGTCTACATAACAGTCGACAGACACTTTGTAAATATCCTTTGTCTGTTTTTTCCTCAAGCAGAATTTAAAATTTGATTTGAGAATAGTTGCAAAAAGGGAAGACAAAGTAGGACATAGCTTCTCAGTCTGCAGTTGTAACACTGAAGCTTGCCTTAACCATAAACCTGCAAAGATATTGTATTACTGTATGGCTCCTTCATGTGAATCTCTCCAGAGCCTGATCCTGAACCTCTCCTTCAGTTGACTGCATCTTAGTTTATTTTGTAACATCCAGCTGAGTAAATCCCACTGGCTCCTAAACACCTTTTCTTTCCATCTCAACTGAGAACTCCACAAAAACGTCTTTTCCGTGTCCTTTCACCAGTCTAACCTTTTCACATTCCCACAATCCCGACGCTCAATGCCACGGCTCAGACTGGAAAAGTGACATTAGACTGCTCAGTGCAGGTACTAATGTGAGGATTAAACAGAGATTAACAAGCTCGTCTTAATTCCATTAAAAGGATCTCTACTATGCTTGGCTAGTGAAGACGTTAGAACAGCCTGTGCATGTAATAATGTAAGAAACAACAAAAAAATGCTGATATAATTTAACATTGTTTATTAAAATCTGTGTGCGGAAAATGGACAAGCTTTTTAGAAATATTTTTATTTGTGCATAAAAATATTACAGTACATAGACAATAAGTATTATAGAAAAGTCCATAACAAGCTCATAACATTTATGGGGGAAAATAGTTTCACATTGACAGAAGTAGACAGTTTCAGATGCTCAGTATCATCGCCCCCCCCCCCTCTTCTGTTTTTCAGATGGTTCGGTCCAATGCAATAAGCGAGGAGGGGAATGCTGGGAAAGTAAAGCTGTGATTACAAAAAAGTAAAAAATGTGTAAAGTAGATAGAATATGTGTCCAAATGTGTGATTTAAACCATCCAAATAAATACAGTTTTGCTTCAAAGGTTTATTCCCATTTGTCATTTAAATGTCAATATCCAATTTCCTCTTTTTTTTCAGCTTCTTCTATTGTCTGATTTCACTTTTTTATTTTCCTTTATCTCTCTTTATACAGTAATATAGTTTGTAGTTGTCATTTGTGTGAACTTACATTTCATTAAGATGTGTTTCCTTTTGTATTATGATCCCTCAGACAGGGTTTTTATACAGGCCTGGAAGGCATCTATCAGATCTTTACAACCCTCTGCTCCTTTCTCTCTGACACTGAAACACAAAGCCAAATTTACAAACCACACTTACCACTCTCTGCACATATAACAAGGTTTCAGTTCGAACTGTGCAAATTACATGATGTGGAGATGTGGAGAAACATAAAATAAAAACACCTGGAACTGTGGAGGACATACTATAAGGAATATTAGTCTAAATGTGCACCAAAGGGATTATTGCAGTACAGTAATAAGTACTTGAACTCAAAGCCCCACAGCTGCTCTTATCTGCATCTGATAATAACAAGAGTGAGTAATCTGTAGAGCAGCTCCACTAACACTAATCACCGCCGCACGTGGACACACACCAAATGTCTGTCGCTTCTTGCATGTAATACGAAGCAACAGCAAGGAATGTGCCGGACCTCTGCAATAGGTCATACATGTGGACGCCTATTTTAAACCTCAGGTCTATTTATGTTTCTCACAAAATGTATGTTAAATGTCATTACAGTTAGTCATATGATGTAGAGTGGATTACTAACAGTTGTGTACAAGTATTATATTACATTACCTCCAATTAGACTTAATGGTCAGCCCACAGGCACTCTTAAATGTTGAGCCCAGATGAGAAGTTAATGCTGCAGTGGATATCATACACTCTAATGAAGACTGGCCAAAAGGAGGTAATAAAAAGTGACCAGTATTTAGCTGGAACCCAAACACAGCTAATGAATCTTCCTCGAGGGCATAAAGTTATACAAAGACACTCTGTACAGCCACCAAAGGCTGTCACACTGGCTGAAGAAAATGTAATGATTCATTTTACAATTTTTAAATGTATGCTTATTTGTATAAGCAGCATTTTCAGCATATTGTCATTCCTGTCAGAACTCACCATTTGTCAATGTCCTCTTTGATAACCTGGCATGGCGCTGGCACGGCTTCGTTAGAGTCTGGCATGTTGACAGAAGAGAGCTGGAGTTTGTGGAGGTGCACTGCTGCCCGGTCTGCAGTCAAGTATGGATACAGATTAGTTACGGAGATGAAGGGAAAGGCGGCAAGGGCAGGGAGGGAGGAGGCATGACACTGACTGAGTATGATAAGCTCAAAAGAGGGAATCTGATTTAAATTAATCACATGCGAGAGAAGTTTGAGTAGCCTATTATTTATTTTATTTACATTTGATATTCTTTGCCAGCCTATATAATCTAGGTATTCTGAAATTCTCTCATTCCTGTCCTTTGTTTTACAGTCTTTCTAATGAATATGCAGATAGCTGACCTTTTGAGTCAAGCATTATGCATTACAAAGGCCTCATAATGCATCTAAAATACTCACTACAGGGGAGGGCAGTTTCCTGAAAAGAGATTGGGGAGCCTGACTTTATTTCACACTGTTGGCTTAAGAGGTTGAGCTGAGAGTTGTGGCATTTGTTTAACCGATAAACGTAGAATTAGCATTGAACATGCCATTAGAAATGCAAAAGTCTGAAAACAGACCAGAATATAAAAGATAAAAATAAAAGTACATGTGTAGTGAGGTTAATCCCTACAGGAACACACGTGTGTTTCTTTATGTACACAGAAATATTGTAGTTGTACTCTCTAGGCATATGCAAGACACTTTCCACTAAACATAATGTGAAACATCTGACAAAGTACAATAAATTGAGATTGATATGATGATTAAAGAACAATCTCAACATGTAGCATATTTCATGATCATATTGTATATTCCACCTAAAATGACCATTGATGTCTTATGATGTTTATATATAACGGTGAGATTCTCCCAAAGAAGAATAAGTAAGACTAGATCAATTTTTCTATGAGTTTATTAATAATATTTATGGGTCCTCAAAGTCAAAGGATAATTAATTTATTCCACTTTATTGTACAAAATATTTAATGATGAAATAAAATGAACGTTTTTGAATGGACTTTAAATGTACATATGTATAAGTATATTGTGTAAGATGATACATCGCTGCATCATTTTATTTTCTACAGTTACAGCTCATTCATAATGACACAGGGAAATGTGACCGACTGGTCAAAAGATGTTAAAGTCACAAGTGTTTTCATCAGCATAATACAAGAGGTACCAGAAATATGTGCCCACTATGCATGTTATAGATATTGTAGGACAAAACAGTATGACAGCACACAGCAGATACTTTAGTTTTGCACACACACAGTGCACAAAAGGTGTCTCAAAATGTACAAAATCTGAAATGGATAAAATATTGTAGTCTAGTATTTTAGTTACAGCCTTTAACTTCACCACTAGAGGGCAACACATACACACAGTGATGAATTACTGCACAGGCCTCCACAGTGTGTGCAACATTATTACCTGTAAAGAAAAGAAATCACATTTGCATTCAGCAATTTATCTAGTTTAGATGTCCATAACATTTTCTGATAACATATCATAGGTGGTGCGTGGTTACAGGTTGATATGGTGGTCGATCTGATTACAGTGCCTCAGAAAACAGTGGTCACAAACACCAAAGATATGAAAAATGAGCAAGAGCAAAGCATCTCTGCCTCAGCTCATAGTGATCAACGATTCCTCCTCCTTTATAATCACCATAAAATCCAGTGTGCCATCTGCTGGCGAGCAAATCAAGTGCATATGGGATCTGGCAGACAGGTTCTCCAAATACTAAAATTAGCACACACACAAAAAAAGGCCTGAAACAGGTCTTGGTCTTGGTATCTTGGCATATCTGAAGGGAGAAAATACCCCATGTTGGCAAGCTGGTAAAAGCCAAGCTGCAGCCTTTTTTAATTAATTAGACATCTGATTAGAGGAAATACCTCTGTTTATCAAACAGGCTGCAAGATTTGGATGTTGAATTTATGATTTTTTTTTTTTTAGATCTGGTTATTACTGGAAATACTTTTGCACTCGAATGCGTCTCAGCCAATGGCAGCGTTCAATACAAACAGCTGACTCCTTTTTTGTGTGTTGTTCGTGTAAAAAAAAAAAAAAAAAAAGTAGTCTAAATTAATAATTAGCCTATCAGTAATATGGAGATATAGAAAAAAGGCGTGCAGTGCTTGTTTGGCGGACTGTGGGTCGGTGAATGGAGGTCACCGCAGACACTCGGCGAGTCTCAGCGGAGAGACAGGAGGGGGAGAGGGAGGACGGACAGCGGCCAGCCGCCTTCAAAAATGGCGTCTCCGGAGGAAAATGAGTAAAAAATATTAAAACGCGGCCTGTTTTCTCTACACTTCCTCGTTCGGTATATGTGTATTTTCACACTCTTGCTGTAGCTTTTTACCACTGCGGTCAAACTCCGTCGTCGCTTTTACGTGAATGGCTAAAACGGGCGGAAAAATGGGGAGCGAGCATTTGGGGAAATAAAAGCAGCCCTGTTTTATTTTGATGCGTCGTTACTGACAGCTAGCATCTGCTGCTAGCCTCACAAGCTCCGGAGAGAGGGAGATAGAGAGAGACAGAGAGAGAGGGGGGTGGGAACGATTTGCATGCAAAGGCAAGAAGACGAAGAAAAGGTTTTTTTTTTTTTTGGTTTTTTTTTTAAATTGGGGATTTCTTTGCTCCTCGCCTATGGGGGATGATTGGTACCAACGTGGCCCCGTCGATTGCAATCTTTTTTCTGGTGCTAGCATCGTAGCAAAGACTACTAGCCTAAAGAAAGGGGAGGAGAGACGGTGAAAAAGGACGCATTCAAATCAAATGTTTATCAGCAATTCGCCCATCACCGGCCCAATCCGCGGCATCTTCATCATGACCGAGACTGATTTTGGACTAAATCTGCATTCGTGGAAATGATAAACGTGAAAGGCGTAGGAAAAGGAGAAAGACTGGCTTTTTTTGGAGGTGGTTGGATTATAACCCCGTAGACCCCCCTCTTTTTTTCATCCAGCTTTCTCCTCCTCCCCTCCATTTCTCTTTCAATATGCTGTTTTCCACTCCTGAGGACTTGCTTATGAAACCGGGGAAAATAGCCTGAAACCGAGAACGGGAAAGACTGGATTTTTTTTCTGTAATCTGCTCTGCGACGTTCTCGTTGCTTTCGTCCTCATCGCACACATTGTACAGCCACATAAATGGATAGAAATTACCCGGGAACAGGATTTGGTGATTTGGGCGCAGGAGCAGGATGGAGTTACGAGAGATCGGCAAAAGCAAGGTATGCATTGGATCCAGACAATGTGCATGCATCATTGGTACTTTGCAGGGCACGATGTGTGGCCCATGTAAACAAATTGTCGCCATTGGGTTCATATATAGTGCCATGCCTTGCCATTATGTGTAGTGCATTGTCATCCAAATAGTTGCATAGTAATAATATTATAAACAGGAATGGAGCTAGTGTGCGTGTCGTGGGGGTGGGCGGGGTGGAGAAAGGAAAAGGTTGGGGATATGAATTGTGTGATTGACAGACAGACGTGGGTTTTAGGTGGACCTGGCGGGTTGGAGGTGGGGGTATGTCTGGAGCATCCATAGGAATTATTGTTCCCTCTGTGTGTGTGTGTGTGTGTGTGTGTGCAGGCCTGGACACAGACCCTGATAGATAAATTCACTGGATTGATAGCAACTGCGAAGAGTGCAGACGCAGCAAACCCCCTTCACAGCAGCCCCCCATGACAGACATCAACAAGAAGAACTGATACATATTAACCGGAATGATGCATTTAATGCAATTTAATTAATTGCTACGCTTTAGATAAAATAGGGGAATAAAAATCTTAAGGTGGAGCTGGTGCCATATTCTGAGATTTCTAATGCATTTTTGCCAAAGCGTGATCTAGATAATTGGTGGTCGTTTTGTGTCAATTTGCATAATTAAATTGTGGAATATCCCCACTGCACCAAACTTGCATTTTATCATTCGTCTTAAATTAAAACAAAAAAAGCCTAAGGTGAATTATTTAAGGTGATTTTTTTTTTTTTTTTTTTTTTTTTTTTTTAAATAGCCAGGACTGTGCAAGAGGTAGCTCTGTCTTTTAGCTTTACGTTAGCCTGCGTGCTAGCGTTATGTTGCATGGAAGTCAGTCGAGGCCTGTGAACGCGAGCATTATTATCATCTTTAGCCGCACATATTTGAGATGTTTGGACCCAGCGTTAGCTGCCTGCTCATACTCCAAAGCCACCGTGTTTCTGTGGGACGTGATATTTGGCTAAACAAACCTGGCTAGTTGCTGGTGTTTGCATGCAGCTTAGCATGCATTTGCGTCGACTTGCACCATCCAGCTGTTAGCTACATCAACATAATCAATTGTTGGAGAGACACGAATCGTTTGTCTTATTGTAAATTGACTACACTGTATTTTTAACGTGGTTTTAAACCTGCACATTGGTTATGAATGGTTTATTTACACGTTAAAAAAAGGACTGGCCTTGCTGTTTGGGCCTAGTCTCTGCATTTCTACCATAGCTGCTGTGCATTGCTGCTAGGCGGTGCTACCAAAAGCAAAAATGCTAGCATGTTATCCAGCCAGCCAGCCACGCATTTCATCTGTCCTTACTAATGCAAAGTTCTGCAACTTACAAATCCTCAGTGTTGAATAAGAAGCTTATTTAGTTTGCACATTTCTAAATTATATAGTTGTTGGGTCTTATGAGTCCATTATAAAAATTGCAAATTATCTATCCCATTATTTTTGCATACCACTTAGATTGATGGTTTGACACATTTGCAACTGCTGTGATACACTTTGTTATAAAGTTTGCAATTCTGGCACGAAAGATTAATGTAGATTTTCACCTCCTTAACTGTAAATATCAATCAGACTCATCAGGTATTTTTGATTTTTCACATGTCGAGAAGTTACACATGGAGACCAAACAAATGAGTTGACATGTGATGTGTGTATTTTTAATTGAAGAACAATTCACTTCCATGTCACATTTTGTGTGTTTTACCCAAGACTAGACAGTCTTTTCTCAAGGGTCACATTTTGGGAACAGATTAGGTTTATGTAAATGTACTCTGAAATTAATGACACTTCACAATCCCCCCCCCCCCCCCCCATTCCCCTTTTCTCTGTAGTCTTGTATATGGGAGTTCCAGATCATCCCACCCTGAGTCTGAGCTCCTTCACCGACAAGCCTACGCCACCCCACACCCTCTGCAGGGCTATGCCACCAATCACCACCCAGGGAGCTCTGGCCAAGGCGGGGCTTGGGGAGCAGCTGGACGGAGTTTGGGTGAGATAAATGTCATACCTTCCGTGTCACCACCATAAGGGGCCCCGGCAATGAATTATTGTGTCTGTCCTTGCAGGCCCTGGTAGATTATTGTCATTGAAAAATGGGCACATTATAGCTCAATTGAGTTGAAGCCCTAGATGTTAAAGCCTGAAGTCACAGATTCATCTCATACAGTCTACCAATTTCTTCAGGGTTATTTTCAGTAACAGAGGCTAATGTATGTATATTTGCACTCAGGACTACTGAAGTCCTGATTCAGATTTACATGCGTGACAACAGGCTTGTATAATAAACTTTAATTAAAAAAAATATTGTTTACTCAGATTATGTATATGATTATATCTACATAATGGTCGTAACTATGTGCATTCTTAATCAGTTAACAGATTTTCATGGTTGTGTCTCTCCTTCCCAAAGGTCTGTCGGGGCTCTTTGACACTGGCCTGCACCACGCCAGCCCCTCTGCCCCAGATGCCTCCGTCATGAATCTGATCTCAGCCCTGGAGTCCCGGGGTCCCCAGCCTCCACCTTCTGCCTCCTCCCTTCTCTCCCAGTTCCGCACGCCATCCTGGCAGACAGGTGGGGCTGTGTTAGATCTTCCCTCATGTGTTGACATTCAAACAGGCCCCACAGTCAATATGACATTTAAAGAACCTCACAATGTTTGGCTGCATTATTATTCTGACAGTGCTATTAGAACATTTTTCATATGAAATTTAAGCATTTTACTGTACATGTTGAATACTTTTTAAATCTCTTTTTTTCCCTTTCAATATTTCATAATTTAAATGACAGCTTGATGGATAATAAGTACAATATGTCTTCCTCTTCCTAACAGCGATGCACACGCCTGCTCCTCCTGAACTATTCATCTCTGGAGCCCTTCCTGGCTCTGGCTCCTTCCCCTCCTCCTCAGCTCTCTCAGCCTATCAGCATCCAGCATCCTTCTCCAGCCGTTCTTTCCCTACCGCCTCCCTTTCCCTCCAGGATACACCCACGTTTAGTCCCACATCCAATGGCCTGCTCTCCCCACACGACCCCTTACTACACATCAAGGCCCCTTCCCAGTCTAGCCTGGGTTTTGATAGACTCCTGTCCTCGCAGGGTGCTGCTGCAGCTGCCTATAGGGGCAGCCAGGATCCCACGAGTGCCACATCTGCCCAGGCGTCCTCCGCCAGGCATCTGCAGTCACACCAGTTCAACCTGCTGTCATCACAGCTCCAGGACCAGTCGTCCCAGTTGTACAATGCATCAGTCTTTTCCTCAGCCCAGCCCCAACCTCAGTCCCAGTCCCAGTCCAATTCGGCTCAGGAAAGGGCTGTGCCCCGGCAGGACAGTGTTATCAAGCACTACCAACGGCCCACGCCAGCTCAATCACAGCTCTCATCTTCTGCTGCCCACTCCCTACAGCACTACCTCAGCTGTGGAGGGGCAGGGTACCAGCAGATTGCCACCCACCACAGGCACGCTGGCCTTTCTTGTAGCCCACTGGGTGACCAGAGCCCCTCATCTGATCACAAGCCCACTGCACGCACTGAACAATATCGGCCAATTATTCAGCCCCCATATTCCTCCTCCTCCTCTTCCTCGTCTTCTTCCTCAGCTGGGAAAGGTACCAAAAGCAGCTCCAGCAGTGGCTATTCTTCTGCCAGTTCAGCATCATCATCAAGAACTCCTCACACCCCCCCCTCTGCTTCCTCTACATCCTCTTCCTCCTCCTCTTCTTCTGCCACCTCCGGGGCTCATCCTTCCAACTCAATCCCCACCTCCAGCTCCAGCGCAGCCCCTTCCAGGCAGCAGCCACCCCCTCAGCCAGCTCCACCTCCCCCGGCTCCTCAGCAGCAGCAGCCTCCTTCCACATCCAGCTCAGCCCCCCAGTCTCTCCCCAAATCCTGCCTCTCAGGCTATGGTTCTCCTGTGCCCCCAGTGAAGACCCCCACCTCTGCTCTTACTGGTCAGACCCCACCCCAACAACAGACGCAATCATATTCACCTAATCAGCCCCCTACTTCCCACCTGGCTCAGTCCTACGGAGGCTTCAGCTCACCACAAGCCCAAGACCTGAGCTCAGGTACAGGTGGGAAAGGCTATGGCAGTTTAGGAGGGCGGAGCCAGTCATACTCCACTGATATATACTCTGACTCTGCTTATGGATCACTTCCATCCTCTCTGGGTGGAGCTGGAAGCCCATCACTAGGCTATGGCGCCCCAGGTCACTCCCCTGCCCTTTTAAGGTCAAGTGGTTCATCAGGTAGTGGAGCGTCTGGGGGAGGAAGCAGTAGCGGCACAGGAAGTGGGAACTCTGGGTCAGGAGGAGGTGCAGGAAATAGCATGACCAATGAGAGAGGTGGAGGTGGTAGTGGTGGAGGGTCTTATCATATTCCAGATTCTAGCCCCTCTCCATCAGGCAACTCAGGCATCATCCGTCCAGGGTTGCACTCCCCAGTGCCCACCTGCCCCACACAATCTCCAGGAGGTGCAGGCTCTAATAAATACATTTCTTCAGTTCTCTCCCCGACCTTCCTAGCCTCCCCACAGGGCTACCCTGATACCAGAGGCCCCAGCTCCCAACCTCAGCCCTATCATTCCACCTCCTCAAAACCTAAGGCGGACACTTCAATGCTAGGAGTTGGCTCTCAGAGATCCCAAGAAGAAGTAGATGACGACGATGAGTTCTTGATCCAGCACCTACTGCAAGCGCAAGCAAGTCCTGCTCCCCAGGCTGCCCACCACCATCCCCAACAACCACCCCCACAGGCATCCCAACAAGCACCGCCTCAGCCCCAGTCAGTGCCCCCAACCACTGATTCAGGCAAAGGGCTGAGCTATGACATGGGTAAGACCTCTGAGGAGAGGTACCACCCCCAGAGTGTCATACGTACCCACAGTGCCACATCCACTGCTGGAGTAGGTAATGCGGGGTCTGGAGGGTCCATCTCAGGGCTGGAGACCCAGCTGGAGATGTCGCTAAAGAAACAGCAGCAACAACATCAACAGCACCATCATCAACAGCAACAACAGCAGCAACGGAACGAGAGGGCTGTTGGAAGCGGCAGGAGCAGTGGAGGGAGAGGCAGCGCTGAACAAGTGCACTCCCACCTCCATCACCATGACAACCTAGGCTCGGTAGTCCACTATGGGAGGGGCGATCCATACACCCAACACTCCCTTGCTCCCCAACATTCCTCACACAGTCAGCATGTGTCTTCACACACGCAGATACCGTCCCACACTCAAATGGAGCTCCAGAAGAAGCCACAGGAGCGTGCTGAAATCCCTTATCCTCGGAAAACGCCGGAAGTCCAGCAACAGCATTCCCAGTCTCAAGCTGCTGCCTCCCTCATGGACTCCCCCACTGATCAGTCCCGTCAACCACCACACCTGCTGCAGTCGGTGCTGTCCCACACCACCCGCAACAAACTGGAGCCTCATCAACAGCACCACAAGATGGACTCCCATCGGCAACACCAACAGCATCAGCAACACCCAAAAATGGACTCCCACCCTCAGCACCAACAACACCAGAAGATGGACTCCCATCAGCATCCACAGCACCACAAAATTGATTCTCATTCACAACATCAACAGCACCATAAAATGGACTCTCACCCCCAACAACAGCAGCACTCTATTAACCAACAGCAAGCTGTAATGGAAAGTGCTGGTGGGGCACTTGGCTCAAATAAACATCAGGCTCAGTCTCAGTCCCAAACCACCCAACTCCAGCTTCAACTCCAGTCCCAGGCTTTGGAGGTGGCAGCGGCTCACTACAACCACGGACCCCCTCCACATCAGCATGAACAGAGCCAGGTTAAACAAAGCTCAGTGGTATCTTCATTGGACATGCTGGAGCGCTCCCTTTCTCAGACCTCCAGCACAGACGTAGCTGTTGCAGAGGACAGACGCGGTGGAGCAGGCAGCGGGGGAAGGGGTGGAGGTAGCAGCGAGCGCCACAGACAGCAGGAGCAGCAGCAGCAGAGGCAGCACCCATCGCACCACCACTCACAGCAGCACTCAGCCTCTGAGCTCCACTCATTCCTCTCTGAGCCCGATATCGGTTTATCCACCCCGTCTCACATGCACCATCTTTCTCAGCACCACCCGCAGCAGCAGCAACAACAGCAGCACCCCAGCTCTCAACACCAACCGACCCACCCTCATCACCCTCACAATCAACCCCACCCTCACCATATACCCCCACCAACTGGCTCAGCCCACTCCCAGTCTCAGTCTGACCCACAGCAGCCACTCTCATCTCAGCTCACCCCTCAGCAGAGTCAGCTGGACCAACAGCGCTCAGAGCAGCACCAGTTTGACACAGTCAGCCCAGTGGAGAAAGCAGACCAGAATCAACAGAGTAATCGCTTTGTACCCCTAACTTCCATCTGCTTCCCAGACTCCCTCCTTCAGGATGAGGATCGCTCCTTTTTTCCAGGAATGGAAGACATGTTTTGTGCAGAGGACTACAAGTCGAGCTGTGCAGGAGGTGCGGGACCGGGGCAGGAGGAGATGAATGAAAGTCACGCCGGGCAAGACGGAATGGATTCCATGAAAGGTGGACAGAACGCAGGTGGAGCAGGGGGAAGTAGCGGAGCTAGCTATGACATAATGGGTCACCATGGTGGAGATCAGGGTTATGAACCATACTGTCATGGCTTGGAAGAACCCAGCAATAACACCATGACTCTGGATCTAGACTCCCTTAAAACCCATGAGCTCCCTTCCACTGTCAACACTGAACAGCTAGGATTGATACAGTCTCAGGCCCCAGCTATGGGTATGGGCGCCAATACTGCTGGTCCCAACACCTCTGGAGCTAAATTGACCGCTGGGCCTGGAGGAGCTAGTGCAGTACCTGGTTCAGGAGGCCTCCAATCTCCCATTTTCTGCTCATCTCGTCCCAAGAAGCTCCTCAAATCCAGCTCTTTCCACCTGTTAAAGGAGCGCAGAGACCCCAACACACTGCCTAAGAAAAGTTACGCCCAAGAATATGAGTTTGAAGATGATGAGGATAAAGCCGACCAGCCAGCTGACATCAGGTTGAATAGCCGGAGGCTCCCAGACCTGTTGCCAGACTTGGTGTCCAGCTGCAGAAAGGGAGGAGGAGGAAGTGGGTCTCTCAGTCCTTTAATGGGTGACATTGACTTCTACCACTCCTCTGGCTACTCCTCTATGGGTTCACACACTCTTATGTCTCAGGATGCACCCAAGAAGAGGGGCCGAAAGCCTACAAGACCCAAGAGAGAAGGACCCCCTAGGCCAAGAGGCAGGCCTCGCATCCGCCCAATGCCTGAGCCCTACACTCCACGAGGGATGATGGGGGAGATGGGTGGAACGACTGTTGGTGGTGGATTCAGCGTGGAGGGACGAGGTAGGGGCAGGGGCCGTGGAAGCAGAGGCAGAGGAGGAAGGAGGGAGGATATGTACATGGAAATGAGCGGGAAGGAGCAGGATCAGATGCACCACCATCACCTCCATCAGCAGCAGCCACAGCAACTCCATCACCAGCCCCAACAGCAGCTACACGAGCCTATACCACCTCTGAAGGTGAGTAGAATTTAGTAGAAAAGGGTTGGTTTTATCGCATTGCCTTGTCTTTAAAGTAGTGAGGATCTGCTTGTGTGGTGGAAGGAAAAGCAATAATACAATACCTACACCTTTTGTAGTTTGTGTTACCTATGCATGGCTCCCACTAGCCAATAGGATCTCTTTCACTAGTCAGATTTATGGTTAGGGTCAGTCAGTCCTGTTATTTAAAGGGTCAGCATTTTATATTTCCCATCCTGGTTTCCTAGTTTGTGTAATATCTTTACATTCAGGCAAAGTTGCTTTAAATTTGACTGTTTTCTTCCATTTCAGATCAAATTACCAATCGGTACCCTATCGTCATCCGATGCCTTGCTGAGGACGGACTCTTTGTCTGGCACGGACCCCGCTTTGTCGGATGGCTCAGTGGGCTCTGCTCCCTCACTTGGTTTAAGTCCTGGTCCCCCATGCAGCACTGACAGCACCAGAAGTCAGGACAAGAACAAGCCGAAAAGCCAGATGATGAGTGAAGGAGTGGATGAAGAGGGGCTGGAGGACAGGGTAAGGATTATATCCTCGCTATGTTGAGCGGAGAACGCTGAAAAGTTAAATGACGCTGAATTAAAATGATTTTGATTAAAATTTATTTTCTTGTTAATTGTAGACTTTACTGCTTTTGTGCTGGTATTTGAGTGTGAAAGTCTTTTTTTGTATTGCTTGCAGAGTGATGAGAAGGACTCTGAGTCCAAGGCTGGTTTCGTCGCTTCATTCTTGGACTTCCTCAAGACAGGGAAGAGACCTCCAGGTTTAGACATCTCACCAGGAATGGAACCAGACAATGGTGAAAACTCGCCCTGTAAATCGGGCGGTCTGCGTCCACTGTCTCCTGCACCTCCTCCTCCACCACCCCCACCTCCGTTCGGCGATAGTGAAGGTAATGGAGGTCTGGCTCTGGGCAACTGCTCCAGCCCCAAGCGCTTGGAAGATGAGCTGAAGAGGAACCTGGAGACGTTGCCTTCGTTCTCCTCTGATGAGGAGGACTCCGTCGGAAAGAACCAGGACCTCCAGAAGAGCATCTCCTCAGCCATTTCTGCTCTGTACGACACTCCTCAACTAACCTCTAACATCCAGCCCCCACTATCTCCTCCGCCTCCTCAGCCCCAGCCTCAGCCCATCCAGTCCCCGCTCACTCCCACACTGCAGCCCCCAACACTTAGCCCACAGCCTGCCATGCATACCCCACATTCCCTGCCCCAGTCCAACGAACCTGATATCCTTCAGCCAGAAGATGGAGACATGGACGAGAACAAAGAGGAGGAGGAGGAAGAGGAGGAGGAGAATGAGGAGGAGGAGAGGAGCACAGGAGGGGATGGCGAGAGTGATATCACAGAGGAGAGAGAGCCACTGCTGGAAACCCTGGGTGCCCCTAATCTTGACGGTAAGGCTGGGAGTTAACTTTTTATTCATCGCATGTCCCATTTTCTTGCACATTGATTTTTCTGCAGCTCAGCTCAAGTAAATTAATATTTTCCCCTCAGGCTGAGCTATTGCTGTATTTTTAGTCCAGTAAATCGCCCCATTATGTATTTGGTTTGAAGTATTTGATTAAATTCTTGTGGCTGGTTTGACATTGTGGTAAATTGACCTTAACCTTAATCTTGCCCCTCTTTCTTTCCAGCGTCCGTCCCCGAGATTCCACCAGCACCAGCAACTCCTGAACCTCCCTCTGTCCCTCCATCTCCCGCCTCCTCCACCTCATCTCCTTCTCACTCCCCGCTCCCTCCCCTCTCGCTCCCCTCACCCCTCCCTCCACCAGAAGAACAACAGGAGAATTCCCAGCCTCCGAGCCCCGTTGCTCCCACGTCCCCCTCTCCGCCACCCGCGCCACCCGCTGCTCTCCCTCAGCCGGCCACTCCCCCTCCTCCCCCTCCTCCTCCTCCTCCTCCTCCGACTTCCCCTCCTCCCCCAACTGCACCACAGAAGGAGTCTCCCATGCCATCTCCGGAGTCACCCGCTTCTCCTGAAGAGCCCCCGCCGCCTAAGATCACCTCCCTGCACCTTGCCCAGAAGCAAGAAGATGCTGCCATCGCTGGAGAGAGTGAGGAGGATGAGAGCGAGAGTGGAGGAGAGGGCATCTTCAGAGAAAGGGACGAGTTTGTGGTGCGGGTGGAAGACATTCGAACTCTCAAGGTATTTATGAGAATGTGTCTTGTTTTGTGTATGTTATTGACAGAATCATAAATAAATTTAAACTAATTGTAAATTATTTTAACTAAAACTCATTACGTTGATAAATGTGTCAATGCAGGCTAGAAATTGAGCAATCTATCTCTAAAGTCAATGAAAAACCATGGGGGACAACCACTTGGTGCTTTTTTTTAAACAGTAAAATGAGTTGAACGTTGAGTCCTTCAAGAGCTGCCAAGTCGCAGAGACATTTTATAGTTAACCTGTGTGTCGTGTGTTTGGGCACAGCTGGCCCTGCAGATGGGGCGTGAGCCTCCACCCATATGGAGGGTGCAGAAAGCCCTGCTGCAGAAGTTCAGCCCCGAGATCAAAGATGGACAGAGGCAGTTCTGCGCCACAAGCAACGTAAGTTCACACCAGGGCCTCTAATCTAACCACATAATCTAACTGTTTTGTTTCACAGTCCTAGCTGCCACCTTGAATGAAATGACTGTACTTCATGCTCTAATGCATGTATATAGATGGATTCTAACAGACAACATTGTCACAGCATGTGCTATTTTATTAATTAAATCTTTATACCTTGTTTCTGGCTCAGTATCTTGGCTACTTTGGAGATGCCAAGAGGCGATACCAGCGAATCTATGTCAAGTTTCTGGAGAATGTGAACAAGAAGGACTATGTCAGAGTCTGCTCTCGGAGACCTTGGCGCAGAGCGACACCTGCTCTCAGGTACCAGTATTTGCAGTATCAAAAATCCTATTCATATCAAATGAACATTTGCCCAGATCAGGGAGGCAAGGGCTGCTTTTTAGAGCCAGGCCTGGGAGAAGACCTCCCAGATGAGTGCCTGAAGGCCAGAATGCAAAAAAATACTAATTTGGAGCCACTACCATGTGGCGAAGGAGGGTGGTCTTGGTTGACTGAAAAGTTTAATTAAAGGTTTTTGGCATTCTGTTAAATTCGAAAGTGTTTTTTCTTTGTCTCACAGACGCCAGTCGCTCCCCAAAATGGCTTCCCCTCCTGCAACCCAGGTGCCACCAAGAGTCGCTGAGAAAGAGGAGAGAGTGGCTCCACCGGTGCAGCGTGAGCAGAGGGAGAAAACGAGAACAGCAACCGCAACAACAAAAGAACAACGGGAGAAGAAGGAGGCTCCCGCGGCTGTGCTAAAAGCTAAGGAGAAGGAGAGAGAGCCGGAGAAGGAGAAGGAGAAGGAGAAGCGAGTACAGCTGCAGCAGGACAAAGTGGAGAAACGTGCTGCAGCAGCAGAGCGAGGTAGAGCAAAGGAGGAGAAGAAAGCAGTGGAGAGGAAGGAGAAGGAGAAGGCTGAGCGTCCACCCAAGTCCAAGCCAGCCAAAGTTAAGGCAGAGCCACCACCGAAGAAGAGGAAGAAGTGGCTGAAAGAAATCCCTTCATCATCTGACTCGGACTCATCGGAGGAGGCAGCTAGTGAGAATGAAAGTGAGATGCCATTTTGAATCTTTGTGCTTGCATTTTGCAGTTGTTGTTTATGTTGAAGGTTGGTTTTGTATAGTTTCAAACTTTAGCTGTCTTCCGCTTAGTGCCAGTGAAAGGCGGAGTGAACAACCGTGCCATGAGGGAGATGTTCAGGAGCTACGTGGAGATGCTGGTCAGCACAGCCCTGGACCCCGACATGATCCAAGCCCTGGAGGACACAGACGGTGAGAACTTTTCCTTGAGAAATGTTACAATTTAAGTCTCCTCTTTAGAAATCTGTAGGAGAAAGAGAAGTGCAGAATTTATGTGTGTGAAGAAATCTCTAATCTAATCTAACCCGGTCTACAAAACCTACATCGAAACAGCTGTATTGAGGAATTTTGATGGTATTTTCCGAAGTGGCTTGAGTGTACAGTTTGGGCAGGTTGAATAAACATCACTGCTAAGTAGCAGCTGCCAACAAACTGCTCTTCGATAGCAGGGGAATTGTTACACGATTCTGTAGCATATTCAGATGAACCTTTTAATGGTTTTGGAAATCCAAATAAACAAGGAGTGACAGGTTGACGGGAAGCCCCGGGAATGCTGATAGATAAGCAGCCAGAAAGAGCCGCTTTGAATCTGCCCTCGGCATTAGAATGATTGGCAGCTACATGAATGATGACTAATGAAACTTCCTCTACCTGGATTGGCCACCAGATGAGCTTTACCTCCCACCAATGAGGAAGATTGACAGCATCCTCAGCGAACAGAAGAGGAGGTTGTTGAGGAGAGTCAGCATGAGCTCTCAGCACCAGGTAATCTCTCCTGAATGTACCACTTCTCTCTCTCTCTCTCTCTCTCTCTCGGGCCCTCACGACTGAAATCTTTGATTTTCTTTTCAGATTTTTCAGATTGCTGTGTTCCCATCATTAATATTCTGTAGAGTATGTTGATAAATGTGGTGCAGCAGACAGTATGTCATTAATGTTATGGATTCTAGTGCTGAAACAATCAGTAGATTACTTCATTAGTTTTTAGTCAAATGTTATTTCACAACAAAAATTGACTATCAAGGAAAAATATCAAAACTTTGACTTACTTTCTGTAAAGATATCTTGTTGTTTGCCAGCTTCTGACTTGTATCCCTCTTTTCCTGCCTCTTCCTTGACAGGAGGTCCTGCATGCTTACCCCCAGATCATTGTAGACCCCCTGGACTCAGGAGTGGTGAGGGTGCGGCTAAGCGGGGACGCTTACAACCGCAAGACACTCAACAGAGTGAAAAAGACCCTGCCGAAACCACAGGTAGGTGTGTGAGTGAGTGTTTAGAGGGTCAGAAGAATCTTAATAGATAATTATATGGATTTTTAAAGAAACATTTGAGTTTTCAAATATACATACGCTATTGGTATACACTCGGTGGACCATTTAGTTTCTCTGTCAACTAAATTAACCACTACTGTAAAAAAAAAAAAAAAAAAAAAAAAAGCTCAGCATTGAAGGGTTCGAGACAAAGAGATCACCCAGGGCAGAGAGTGTAAAATGGTACCAGCTTCCTCTCTTTAACACCTGCTGCGAGTTTCCAAACATGCCCCACTTTTACTCCTCCTTACAAAGAACTGCAAGATTAATATTCGCTCTAGCTTTATGTGTTTCTGTCAATGGAAGTTGATCAAATTGTCCTTATCTTAACCTTGTTTTTCTTTTATATTTTTAGGACCTTAAACTGTCAGCCGATTCGTATCGGATCTACAGTCTCTACCACTCCCTGCATCATTATAAATACCACACCTTCTTACAGTGCAAGAAAGAGGTAAGCAAGCATGTTTCTAGCATTTGTTTGCTTATTATTGAGATTTTGTCCTTTTTTTGAGCTACTACAAACACGCTGGGAAATTTTGTGCTTTAGCATGATGGAACTCCAAAGTATTGCAGGGCATTTCCCTTAAATATACTTTATGGTAAAGCACAATCCTCACACAGAGCGTGCTTGTATATGGTTTCTTTTCTGCCTAAAATCTTGTTCCTTGACGTCACAATCGTCCGTGTTTCCGTTCCACTTTTCCAGACCAACACCATCGAGCAGGCAGCTGAGGACCCAGGCCAAGAGGAAGTGGTGCAGCAGTGCATGGCCAACCAGAGCTGGCTGGACACCCTCTTCGGCTCCTTCATCGAGCTGCTCACGCTCAGCACCAAAGCCTGAGGCAACCGCAAAAAGAGAGAGGAAAAATTAATTAAAGCGAAGAGGATTTGGAAAAAAAAAAAAGAAAGAAAGAAAATACAAAAAACTGAAAGAGATGGATCCTACTGTACAGCCCCCCGACCCTCTTCAAATCTCTAAGATCTGAGGATGAATTTTTAAGGCCCTTGACGAACACAAAGGGGGTCTGTTCATGTGACCTTGGACACTGGCCTCTGTTCTTTTTCTTGTTGTTGATCAATGACTAAAGAAATGTCTTACTTTGTGACAAGGAGGGACCCCACCGGTTCAGGGGTCACTGGCAGGTCAAGAGGGAATTGACCGTTGTTTGAAAAGGGAGCGACGTGAGAAGCCGTTAAACGCCAAGTCAACGGAGGAGGAGCCACTGACATCTTGTTAACTGTGTGTCATAAAGACAATAGTTCAAAGAGAAACTATTACCACTTAGTTTTTACATAAATTATTTTTTGAAGACTAACATCAGCTGTTGGCTTTTGAGAAGATTGCAAGAGGGTGAGAATGCTTTTTAAAAACTGCGTGTAGAGTGTGCTGTGAGCAGCGTGAACATGGACTCGTCCACGGATAGAAACATGAAATGTGATAATAAACGCTCTCTTTCTCTCTCTCTCTCTCTCTCATCCTGTGCTATGTGAAGGGCAGCACCAGTCAGCTGTGTGATAATATATAAACACATTTTTATTATTTATATGAGGAGGTTTTTAACTTAAACTCTCACAAGCGCTGGGTTTGCTGCCCTAACATTTTAAATACCTTTTTATTTCCCGCAGGTTCAGTATACAATCGTAACCCACGTATCCAAGCCGTCTTCCCCTCTATACAAAAGAACAGACGTCGAGACCGAAATATTGGGTGTAATACAGTGGGTGTAAAATAACAACAACAACAACAACAAAAAAAATGGAAGAAAAGAAAAAAAAGAAGAGAATGGGAAAATCTATTTGAAACTTAACATTGTTGTGCTTCAGTTCAATCATCAGTCATGCAGGTGCAAAGAAAAAGAAGTAAACTATCCATTTCCCATGTGGGAAGAAGGAGTATAAATAAGTAATATTTAAAGAGGAAATAGTCATTTCATTTTTATCATTTTGATGTTTGTGCATACTATGACTTATTTTGAAAACAATCTAATTTTCCATAAAAAAAAGGAAAAAAAGGCGTGTAAATATTGTACAGTTCTTGATGAAATTCTTTGTCCTTCTGTACATTAACTCTCCTGTATTTGAGAAACAAATAAAATCTGCAAAGAACAAATTGTGTTTCATTTCCCTACAGTCTATGTTTGCGTGTGTAGACTTTACACCGAGCTTTGTGAGGACATTTTCACATTTTTCAAAAGGCTTTGTAGGGTTCAATATGTGATATTTTTTGAAGGTTGGAATTATAATTAAACTAACACACAAATGTGTTTCTCCTGTTGATCCTTGACGTGGATGTTTGACACATGAAGGCTGCTTTCACATGAATCTGCTGAAGGAGGAACATTTTTTTTAGCAAGCGTACATGATAATTGACTTTTTTAGTGAAATAGGGTGCATGTTGCACCCAGTAGTTAAACTATTGAAGTGAAATATACTTGATAATTCACAAAATCTAGATTTTTTTGACGAGGTAGGGAGAGTAGATGTGTTTTTAAGGGTTTCTAACTAGTTAATGGAACTTTAACGTCCTGAGGGGTCCTTAAACTTCAGTGGTGAAATGTTTATTAGCACGGTTACTTTTATGTTACTTGAGTCTTTTCACTACATTTCAGAGGGAAATACTCTTCGCTCCACCATAATAATCTGACAGCTTTAGTTAGGCTACTCTTTACATTACCAATTCAGATTTTTACATAAAAAACATAGGAAGAGCTTCTAAAATGTGTTTTGTTATAACTTAAACTACCCAACGTTTTTAATGTAGATAGACAGCTGAAGATATTGTTTGTCATGGTTCCAGCTTCTCAAACGTTTGCTTTGCTGCCTTTTCTTGTAATTATTTCAATAAACTGAATTTATTGTATTTTTAGTAGTTTTGAGCTTTGGTCAACTGGTCGGACAAAACAAGCATGTGGTGTCACTTTGGGTTCTGGGTAAAGGAGATGGCATGTCTCGATTTTTACAAATAAACAATGAATCGATTAATTCAGAAAATAACAGACACATGAATCTATAATGAAAATAATAATATTAGTTGCAGTCCTATACAAAATAGTTAAATTCAGCAGTAAAATCCTGCTTTTACATGAATGCATGAGTAATCATTTTAATAATAATAATAATTTAAATAACTTTTTTAAAGGTACAGTGTGTAAGATTTTGGACCTCTATTTTCAGAATGAGGCAAACATGGAACATAATATTAATAACTATGTTTTGATGCATGTATAATCACCTGAAAATAAGAATCTTTTTATGTTTGTTACTTAAAAAATATCCTTTTATATCTACAGTGGGAGAGGGTCCCCTTTCATGGAGGCCGCCATGTTGAAACACCTTATTTATACAGTAGTCCAGAACAGACAAACTAAATACTGACTCTAAACAGGGTCCTTAAAGTGTTGTTTCTCCTTTACATTGGGAAGGTGAGGGTGATGTGAGGAGATTACAATGCAGTGATTGGACCACTAAATGCAACTAAATTCTACACACTGGACCTTTAAACTTTAGGTACATTTCCTGGTTATACTTGGTGGCATGAAAGAGCTACATGGGTTGCATCAGGTCCTCATAAGTATAGAGGTGTGTGTGTGTGTGTGCCTATGCGTGTGCGTGTGTGTTTGACCCCACCTCGCGGGCCCGGACGGGATGAAACGTGATGACGTCACATTTGGAAAACGAAACTGACGTCTCGGAGTTTCCCGAGAAAACCGAAAAACCCTCCGTGAGCGTGTTAGACAGCTCTCTGACAGGACGGGACCGTGGCGGTATTTAAAGAATGAGAAGCTGGGATTGAATGACACTTTGTTACGAAGTTTCAGGAGCAACAACGAGCCATTATCTCTGACTTTTGACCCTGCACTTGAACTCAACACTCACCTACACCGTCTGGAAGCTCGTCACTGCAGGTAGGTGAGTCTTCATGCTGTCTTAGTGCTCTGCAGTGAAATATCTGAACCAATATGAAACTCTTCTGTCACACATGATTAATAATGTATTCATTTATAGTACATTTGCAGACTGAGGGGGGAGTAACTAAATATACCCTGTGTACTATGTATGAAATTTCACACTTGAGTTGTTGTACTCGAGTATTTCCACATTATGTAACTCTGTAGTCTTCTATTTTAAGTTACAATAAAACAATAAAACCACAAACTGAATCTATTATTGTACACTAATATTCATATCTGACACTTGAATGAATAAATGCATGACTATGTACTTTTACCTTTCATGCTTAAATACATTAAATGTAACAATAATTGTTTTTAAGCAGTTAGTTAAGTTTTTCACTCATATTTAGTATTTTGGGAATTGAAGGCTGAACCAGCCCTGGCCCATATTTGCCTGCTTCCTCTTTTTGGTTATTCAGAAATTGTAAATATAAGTTAACTCCCACCAGCTGCATCATAGCAATGCACACATCAGGTTGTTAATGCTCAGATGTGTGTATGTGCGTCACCTTTTCATATTCTTAATTCCTGTGGAAGTGAGTCCTTGTCTTGACATCTTTTGCCAATAAACCTGATTTAGTAGTGGTGAAAAAAGTCATCCCTCACTTGCACGAGGATCTTTTAAAAATAGATGTTCTACATTTTAATTAATATCAAACATGCAAAAGTTGAGTTACTTTTTACTAATTCCAGGCAGGATGTGATGATTACATTTCTTTCTGCATGTATCTGGTTGTAAAGTGACTAAATATTGCCATCTACAGGCAACAGGAATATTTTAAGATGGGCCTGAAAATTCTAATAATTAATATAAACCTATAAATACATATGAATAATTGTGGTGATTAAACATCCAGCCTGGCTCAGCTTGTTTTATTTAAATAAAGTGAAGCATTCTTCCAGGTAGTCTTTGCACTTTTCTCTAATTCTTTCTGTTTCACTGTTGGATTCCAGGCAAACTTCTCTGGATACTGAGAGCTACAAGACAAGAAATATTAAATCATTTTTATCATAGATGATCTGACAATGTTGATGTGACATATTTTTTCTTGCTCCTGCAGGAATGTCTCATTCTAAACCTCTGCTCATCCCGTGGCTTCGGGCCCACATTGACAGCGGCAGGTATCCTGGTGTCCACTGGACAAACCTGGAGCGAACCGAGTTCTCCGTCCCGTGGAAACATGCTTTAAGACAGGACTCCTCTGACACTGACATTCTCATCTTTAAGGTCACTTGCATTCAAAAACAGCATGATATTTAAAAAACATCAGTGGCATTATCATAGAAAGTCATCATATATATGCATATATCACATATCTTCACCTTCCTGCAGGCCTGGGCGGAGGTGAGTGGTAATGGCCGGGCTCAGGGAGATCCCTCAGTCTGGAAGAGGAACTTCCGCAGTGCCCTCCGAGCTAAAGGCTTCAAACTGGTCTCTGACAACAAGAATGATGCTGCTAACCCACATAAAGTGTTTCACTGGCCGAATGAGTCAGCATCAAAAGGTGAGGATCCACCAAGATGTCCATAGACAGTCACCATTTGGTCCTTTATTGTAATGGAAAACAGGCAAGTTTCCTCTGTTGAACTGTACTAAAAAATTACCTGCTAGCAAACATCTGAATTTGATGTGCATGTGACGTGTATTTACTGACACATGGCATTAAAAATGCAAATAAACCCAAAACAAAACAGATGTTTTCTTGCTTGAAAAAAAAAAACATCCCATCACTCCCCCTCAGTTTTATTCATGCAAAATTATTCAGCTTGTGTATCTTAATGATAATCCCACGAATGAGGGACGTTCTTCATAGCTCTACACTGTTGTGGATTGCAAATTAGATAAATCTGAAAATCAGATAATACAGTGAATGGGCCACAGATGCTGCTCATTTTTGCTCACTTGTGGCTTATGTCTGGATCATGAGTGTGGCCACATGCAGCAGAAATCTGATCTACACATTGCAATTTATCGTTCTTACATTTACGTCTGGATTCATGTTTCTGCGGCTGAGAGCTGTCAAGGCAAATATGCTAATGCAGAGCGTGCATGTCAATACCATTTGTAAAGGGGATTATATGATTAAAGGGGTGTTTCCAAGGAGGGTAAATGATTAAAAGATAGTAAGCAGCAAATATTAAATGAGCTCTCTGCTTTCACTCTCAAAGCTAACTCTAGTGCTGGATCCCAGGATCAAGATGACACAGATCTGTTTGAGAATATTGGCCTTTCTACAGAAGAAGTAAGGGAAGCAATATGGAAATGCTATGGAAATGCTGTGTGATTATATAATTGCATATGAACTCATTAAGATGTGTGTCTGTGATGTTTTAGAGCCAGGCTCTCCCATGCTTGGATGACTGCCTCTATCTTCCAGGAGAGTTTTCAGGTACAGGAGCCTCTCTCTATCTATTAATTATCTGCCATGAATTTTCTACCTCAGAAGGTTAAATTACCAAATCAGTAATTTAATATTGAGGAGTGTGGAATCGCTTTTCTGAGCTGATCCATTTTGTGCCAGCAGAATCTGCTGCCCACCAGGATATTCTCCAGGAGTGTCTAAAGGGACTGAGCATTGGCCCTGAGACAGGTACACCTATCAGCTCTGCTCATCATTTCCTCCTCACTGCCGCAGAAAACAAGAACATCCAACTTCCTCGAAAAATACTTTTTTTTTTTTTTCCACTTTCTCCAACTTTTCCACAGAGGGCACTGCAGGCTTTGAGCCTCCTCCCGAGCAACAGCAGCTCCAAAACCCAGTTGTGATTGGTGGACAGGCGTTGCCCGGGCAACAGGAGTATCCAGTAACGTTTGAGGCTCCAGTCGGTGAAGTTGGGTTTCCTGAGCAACCGGCATGTCCAATGGAGGGAGCCGTGGGAGGGGCCTATAATGGGCAGTTTGCAGAGCAGTTCTTAGAAACCATGAACAAGACCAGAGATGGAGATAACTTCAGTAAGCTGATGGAGGATACTGTAAAAATGAGAATGATGAATTCACACACACACACACTTATCAAAACAATGTGGCCTGTCAATATGAATCATATCAGGAGTACAGTTAAGAGTATAGCTGTTAAACCTTTTCTCATACACTCCTCTTTCTGAATCCTTAGAGACTCAATTCAGGGTTTCGGTGTACTACAGAGGGGTGAAGGTGTTGGAGCAGTTGGTTGAGAATGAAGCTGGAATCCGCTTAATCTACAGGTAACATCCAAATAATGCTGACAAATGTTTAATATCGCCAGATTAGCTTTAAATTATCAAAGGAATAGTTTGATATTTTAGGAAATGTGCTATTATTTGTGCAGAGAGTGAAAGATGAAATGTCTGATATCTCACCCTGTGTGGTAAATGTGTCTGGAGTCAGGAGTGAATTAGCTTAGCTTAGCATAAAGACACAGGAGGAAACAGCTAGTTTAACCTACCAGCACTCTTAAATCTTAGTAATTATCATGTTATATCTTGTCTATTAAACGACACATACATTTTGAACATCTAAATGTCTGCTAGTAAAAAAGTAATTATAAAATGCCGCCTCCAAGCTGCTATTCAACTTAAAATCCAATGAATAAATGTTGTCTTCACATCAGCCCTCATCTCACCGGGACAGTTTTTGATCAAGAGTCAGGCCTGTCTGTGATCTCGCTGCCAACTCCTGGACCTATGCTGGATCAAACCCAAGCCAGACTGACCCAATGCATCCTGGACAAGATGGACGATGGTTTGGACTTGGGGGTTTCAGGTCATGTGATCTACGGCCATCGACGGGGGATCAAAACATTTTGGAGCTTCTCCAAGTATGACAGTAGCAGACAGCCCAAAGAGCTTCCTAAACTGGAGCCTCAACCGCTGTATCTGTTCAAGGACTTTGTGCGAGGTGGGTGAAAGGAGTATTTGTGTAGCTTTTTGTAAGTGTGCCTGTGAATACGAGTGCTGTCTTATTGGCTGGATATAGTGATTGATTGTTCTTTCCCTCTAGGAATATTGGAATTCACTGAAGGGAAAAAGTCCCCTCCCTGCTCCCTGTTCTTCTGCTTCGGGGAGAAGTGGCCTGATCCAGACAACAGGTCTTGGGAGAAGAAACTCATCACAGTGGAGGTGAGAAAACCTTTGAATTATTAAAACGCACAGACAGTGTTGTGCTCTCAAAGACCTCAAAGAAGTGTTTCAGTTTTTATTTTGCTGCACATACTTCTATCAAATTTCATGAGTGATCAAACCACTGAAATTGCCCACTTAAAGGAGCTGTAGTCGGCAGCACCTTTCAAAAGGCAATTTTGTCTCAGTATTGATTAATAGCGCTGAGGGAACAAAGCCTGAATACCAGTGCTGACAGCTGATCCCTCTGGTGTGAAAGGTTTTTCTGCCCCCGAGCCTCTACGGAGGAGGAGCGCATGCTGAGAAATAAAAAAACTTATACAGAACTTTAAAGAAAATCAGCTTGACACGTCTCATTGCTCCAGCTTTCTCAGATTTCATGGTTTCTGTCAAGCTCAAATTTGCCATCTGACTAATGCTTTTTTTCCTGTCTCAGGTGGTCCTGACTTCAATGGAGTTACTGAAGAATATGGCTGTTGAAGGCGGCGCCTCCTCCCTGCAGTCTGTGGAGCTGCAGATGTCGCTCGAAGAGATGATGGAGCTTTACTGACACTTAGCTGTGCCTTAAGAACCCCCCCGATGTTTACTTACTGATGTTTTCTGAACATTTTATATCCTATTTCTACTCTAAATTGAACAAATCAGGTAATAATAATGCTTTTCTTTTTTCATTTCTCTGGTAGGTTTGTTGGTTCAGCAAATATATTTCAGGTTTACAATGTTTGAACACAAATATGTGCTTTTAAATATATTTACACTTTGATATTTTTACATAAAATAATAATGTGATTTGACAGGACCTTTCTTACATTACTGATCACATTGGTGCTGGTTTTACTAAGCTGCCCTGTTGCCTTTTGTTGCAAAGAAAATGAGTAGTAATTTATAAGTCTGTGTAGCATGTATTTTTTGCAATGAAGCACAACAGCAGATTTTCCTTAAACTATCCAGACATTTCTAATCAGATAAACAAGTTTCACTCATAAAGACCCCTTCATCAAATCTGAAATACTGCTTGTGTACACTGAAATGATTATACTGTAACAATACTTATGCCTTCAATAAACAACAGTTTAACAGTGCAGATGTGAACAGAATCAGTTTATTACAAATACACATCGGGGCTCAATCTAAGACAGTTACATAACTAGTACTACCTAATAATAATAATAATAATAATAATAATAATAATAATAATAACAATAATACTAAGTTGAGGAGAAGGGGTAGGAGTATATAAGTGCATGCTTCTTCCTACTCCTTTTTGAACATGTATGATTTAACTTAATTTGCACCGGTTAAGAGAACTTAACAATTCAGCTTGTGCGTGTCCAGGTTTGACCTGTTTTCTTTTTTTTTTTTTTTACGTGTTCGAAATAAATGTTTCAAATAAAAAAAATAACACAACACGCCAGACAGTACGCTGTATAGATGTTTATTTCATCTCGTGTTTTTTTTAAAGGACATGGCTAACCAATATTCCAATATAGTCTGAATTTACTCTGAAGCACTGAAGAAAGACTGAAATTACACATCGAAATACATCATATCAGTACAAACAATACGATTACAAGACATAATATTAAAATATTGGATGATATAATTATGATACCATGAAATCTTCTTAGGATCTACTATCAATTCAGAAATTCATTCTTAACTCAAACTAATGTGACCTTATTCCTGCTCTGTTTTTATAAATAAAAAACCCTTTGGGTGAGACTTACATCACTTTGCTTTCATGTCATATTTTATGCATTTTAGATATCGGATGTTTATAGAAGAAAAAACGAATGAATGAATTTGTGTTGTTTCAGTTCTTCTCTCCTTCCTCTGCGTTTCCGTCATTCTCTGATCCAGACTCCCTCTCCTCAGTGAGAGAATTTTGTCTCAGTCCCGACATTGGGACCAGCTTTCCCTCTGAATCCACTCCCATCGGCTGGATGATGTTTCCTCTGCAAAACAAATGAGGGATAATGAACAAAGAAATTTTATAGGTCAGTATTTACATTGTTCTTATTGTACTCCTTCTATGTTCTGAGTGTAAAGACAGATGAAGAGAAATTGATCTCTGTGTGTCTTTATCATTTCACTGACGTGGACAGCTTGTTGAAGAGCATGATCAGCCTCTTGGCCTCCTCCTCCTTCTCGTCCTCTGTCATGCCCTCCATGGGGTCCGGTTGCTCTGCCTCCACCCGCCCCGTCACCGGATTGATGCGATCTTTGACCTGCCGGTACTCCTCAGTGTCCGAATCAGAGTCACTGGAGTACTGGCCATCAGACCTGGTGGTCCTGGGTCCCTGTCCGCCCAGCAAACCCCTGGTGGCCAGCAGGCCTGCTGCGTTGCCGTAGCCCGTGTACTTGACAAAACGACTCACTGGAAGAAGAAGTGAACGTGATGGTTGTATGAGACAAAATATTGTATACACACAAATGAATGTTGATGAAACACACATTTTCTTTTTATAACCCCAGAACCTTTTCAACACCACACAACACCCATGGGAGTCTGTGTTTGAGAATAATACGATTCCGTTGGAGTGGCCATTCAGTTTTGAATATTTAAAAGAAATATTCAGATTCAGGGAACTGCTGAAAGAAAATGGGATTTTACAGGAAATTTAAAGGGAAGACGAGGATTTAAGAGATTAAAAAAACAACAACAAAACTGCAGTTTAGAGTAGCAAAACTAAGATTTTATTTGACCAATTTTAACATAAAAATCAAGATGAAAGAAAAGTAAATCCATGGTTAGATTTGATCATTTAAATTCACAGTGTTGTGAAGCTGTAATTTAAACAGTCCCTGTTTGTGCAGGGAGGGTGTGCATGTTTGCTCGTACCATTTTCCTTGCAGAGGACAAAGATGAGGTCGGCAGCGCAGTGTTTGACATCTGTATCCAGATGAGTCATGAGACGGATCAGGCGACTCTTCACTGTGGAGCCTTCCTCTGGCCTTTGTGACACGTCTCTCAGAGGAGGCAGGATCTAGTGATGTGGATAAATTATGATTTTAGTTGTTGATTAACATTTGAAAACACACAAGTTTCAAATATAACTTTATTTATGATGTTTTTGTGGGTATTACATGTTTCCTGATGTAATGGCGTGTTTCTCTGTGAGCCCTGCAGCTCTCTGTCAGCAGATTGAGGATTGGTGTCACCTTCTCTTTGATCTTATCGCCCTGAGAAGGAAACAAAAAAAAAAGACTCCCTCAGGTTGTTTCAGTATTAGCAAACAGTCTGTTGGAGCGAATTGTTACTTGTAGTTTGGCTGCTTTTCTCTGCACTACTTTCTCCCTCACCGACTCCAGACGCCTCTCCATGAACTGTACGAGGGTGTGGACACAGTCCATGTTAACCCCATGGCACTGCTCCGAGCCTGGCTGCAGAGGCACCACCAGGAGCACATCGAGACACTGGAGAGGCAGCGCTGACAACAGGTTGACTGTGTGACTGAGAGACGATTACAGCAAAAGAGAATCGATAAAAGAGAGAATATTGGACTACTATATACACCGGTAAACACACAAAAAAAACAAAGCATACAGCATCCTAATAATTAGGATCAGAGATAAACATGACTCAGTTCTTTACACAATAATAAAAAATATAAAATGAAGGACCCAACAACATTAGAGAATCATCCCTGATACAAAAATGAAATCAAATTAATTCAAAGTTCATGAAATTAAAGTACACATGAAGAGGATATGTGCCATGAAATTTAGAAGTGTTTACAGATTAATGTTTATAAATTAATGAGTTTTATGAAAAAGGGAATGAATGAAAGTGGGATTTAGGGGTAAAAAATACTTGTTATTTACAACCTGGGATTAACATTTTATTGAATAAACCCAAGTGAATTTCATAAAACTCATGATGCAAAAACGCAGGGTAGAGTTGAGGATGGTCCCAACTCACATGTACATTAAAAAACTTTTGTATTCAGTATATAAAACGTTACATTTTTTTATTATTAACTGTACTGTAAACACATGATTATATCCCAATCATTTTAACAGCATTGCATTTTGCCATTTATGCCAACAGAACTCATCTGAACTGAAATATAAATTAAACTGAGGAATGATTAATAATGGCTTTCTTTCTATCCAACCTCACTTTGGGTCATGCTCACCCTTGCAGCTCATCAGTGTCCTCTGAAAGAGTACACTTCCTCATCAGGCAGACACGCAGGAGTGCCACCAGGTGTCGGTAAAGAGCTGCATCATCCTGAGGGAGGTGAACATCCAGAAAAAATACAGTACAGCTCATTTTCTATGATAATGTGTGAAGTACAGGATTGGTTTTAAGTTAATCTGTTATTTTACAGACGCTATGTTACACCAGAAGGCTGACAGGTTAATTATGGGGTCATAGTCACCAACCTCACTTGGCTCCTGCCTGTGGGTGCTGTAGGTGATGTTGAAGAGGATTTTGAGGATCTCTATGACACGCTGAGAGGCTTCCAGTGAGATGGGTGGCGTTCCTGGGCCCAGCACACACTCATACTGCTCCTTCCACTGAACCTCCAGGCAGCTCTCCAGGGCTGCAGTGAGGGTAGATACACCGCCCTCCTGGAAGAGCGACATAAAGTGTGTGAAAGCAGGACGGAAACCAAAACTAGAATCTTGATCTGTACATTACATATATCATTGCACATATTTAATACTATGTAGTAAGTGAGTTTGTGTTACCTGTTGGAGCTGAGTCCTGAGCTCTGGTCGTAGTGCAGTAATAAGGAACATGAGGCGTAGTTCATAGAACTGAACACTGGAGGGAGATGAGGAACTGATACTGGTGGATATACACTCTATGAGACCACACAAGAGCCTGAGGAAACAATAACAACAGGTCAGCTGAGTGGAGATATGTTGATCTGAATAAAAGCCAAATAAAGATGAGAAATGAGAATAATACTGTCACTAAGATGTGCCATACATTATGTTGTCTAGCGGTGTTCACCTCAGTTTGGGATTTTAATTTCTCATGACCTTTAACAACCCTCTATTCACAGGCATGAACTTGTTGCTATCAGAGTTGGGTGTATGTGTAGGTAATCAGCCATAGAAGCAAACAGTTTGTGAACACTGGGGCAAGTCTCTGCTTTTTCTCATTGTTGAAAGCTGGTGTAAAATATGTTCATTCATTTACACAACTTTTAGTGTAGCGTTACTGGAAATACCCTGAAGTGATTTACTTCTATTTACTGACAGCTAAATGTATCTAGAAATGGGTTACAAAGATAGCAGCTGTGTTTGTATGTGCACGTTTTTATTTGCATCCCACCTGAGAGCACTGAATTTCTCCTGTGCCCAGGTGCTGTTGTACACCACATTACACAACACCTTCATGGCCTCTTTTCTCTGTGTCTCCTCTCCTGAATTGCCCTCCTCTTCCTCCTCCTCCTCGCTCTCTCTGCGATCCCTCCTCCCTTGCTCCAGCACCTTCTGATGGATACTGCCTGTGTGCATTTCATTGATGCTCGGCCCGTGGCTACCGACCCAGCTGATGCTGTCCAGATCTCCACTGGTGGCATTGCTGACATCACTCTTGGCGTCCTCATCGAAGGCGGGGCACTCTTCGTTTTGGTCACTCGCTTCAACATTGCCTTCGTCCTTGTCAGTGTGACACTGCAACACTTTTGCTTCAGTGAGAGAAACGATGATGTTATCGTAGAAATCAGAGTCGGGGACGCTGGCTTCGTCGCTTGCATGCACGTCGCATGTAGTCAGGCCGGCTATTTTGGCCACAGTCAGGAGGGCGCTGTCGGTCACCATGGGGCCCAGGACCTTTTTGTCCCTGGAAAGGATCCTCAGGGTGCGTAGAGATACTCTCAACAGACGACCTTTAAGGCCTGTTCTCATGAACCTCAAGAGGACAACAGCTAAATTCTGAGGACAGGGAAAATAGACGTTTAATTTAACACCATTCTTCAAAAGGAACAACTGGCCTCTGAGCGAACAGACAGTGACAGTCAGGTACCTGTCTGAGGATGAGGCCTCGATCCTCCTGGTCGTACTCATCACAGTCAGAGTCAGAATCAGTGTAGTCCCTCACTTTGTTCTTCTTAAACTGGAGCAGCAACGGCAAAAAATAAACACGGTTAAATGTTTAACACTTATAGTTTATGAATTAATTTCTCTCATGCAACCAAAAGCAATACTTGAATATTATTTCTTAAATGTGCCAGCACTGTACCTCTTCTAGCTTTCTTTGCTTTACGAGGTGAATAGTCCGATTTCAGTGAGCAATGCAGCAGAAGAGAAAATAATATCAGGACATGTTCATCTTACGTGTTGTATCTAACCTTTAGTCGTTCTAAATGTTTCCTCGAAAGAGTTACTAGTTATCTTTCTGAATTAATTTAATGACTACAGTCACTGTTGACAGGTGAGCGGTCTGTGTCAGTGAATATTAAAACATTTAGCAAAATATATCAGATAACATTAAATTTAAAAACATGAAAGATTCATTTTAATTTTATGTAATTAAAAATGTTATTAGAAACTGAATTACATTCAGAATTAAATCAAATAATGACATTTAAAAGAACAATTACATTCAATTAAATATATATTTTTAATTACATTCTGAAAAATATATTAAATCAAAATTTTCATTATATTTAATTAAAGGTCCAGTGTTTGCAATTTCTCTCTCTTAGGCTTTATTTAGAGAATATGACAGAAATGGAATATAATAAGTATTAACTATGCTTTTGTTAGTGTATAATCATCTGAAAATTAATATCTTTACACTTCTGTTACCTTAGAATGAGTCTACAGACGCCATGTTTCTGTATTAGCCCAGAACGGACAAACTAAACACTTATAGGAGTCCTAAACTTCGGATCAACACACTCCTTATTGTATGTTCTAACTCAGCCAATTCATGATGTTTGTGAATATGCAGCCTCAGATCTGCTGTTCCATGGCTGCAAATGACAGAGCTGAAAGTGTTATAGATAGATCAACAGGCGGTATGTTGGCTATTCAATTGCTGTGCATGGGCTCAATCTGCCTGAGCAAGCAAGGAGAGAGGATCAGAGACAACTGATACAGCAGAATTACTAATCACAGACTGTGGAGCGGGGGCGGGGATGGGTGGATGAGATGGAGGAGTCGAGTGGAAGGGGGGCGGGGGGTTAGAAAGGTTTAAGGAACACAGAGACGTGTCATAGCAGCAACATGATTTTCTTACTTTCCTTCGTTCCTTCTCTTCTGCATCAAAGAAGAAGCACTGGGCAAACTGCAGGACAGAGATGGTGACATGATGATGGCCTGCAGTAGATTGGCTCCTGCTCTACATAATTCACTATAAGCAGTCTATCACCAGACGCAACAGTGTGTTACCTCTTTGTTGAACTCCTGCAGATGTGTCTGAACACCGTTCTCATCCCCCAGCTTCATGCATTGGATAATCCCCTCCAGGTCCACTTCCATGTTTCCTGCACACACACACACACGGAGAGGAATAATCATTCAATGTGTCATCATAGTGACAAAAATACATCATGTACAGGATATATTTCACCCAGAGTTTTGAAATCAATCTATAAATTTGACATTAAAAGACTCAAATGCTAGACTTTCAGTAAAATACTCATCCTATCTTATTGTCATGACAACCAGTTGGATCACTGCTAAATCTCTTCTCGGCTAATAAAAGCTGAATCTTTTACATATTGAGATGTATTATACGCATGTAAAAAGAGAGTGAAGACACATTACAAGAGTTTAACTCCGTATGTTTGTCTAAACTTACCTTGTGCAATTCACTTCACAGGTGATATACGGTAGGTGTGCCAAAATCACCAACCCAAAGTGCTGTCACAGCTCCAACTTGACTTCAGCTCAATTCTCAGTGTGTCTCAGTCCACATATGCACCGTAAACTACTCTCTACCTTTGAATTTGCTCAGTTCTCTTGCTTTCCAGTTACCTCATGTACTCAGCATATCTCTGTATCACTCCGTCTCACCCTCTCCCTCTCTCTCGCTCTCTGTTTAATCCAAGAGATGCAGGAGCCATGGAGTGGTTATGGTTATAATCCACTAATGGACTCTTAAGCTTATATCTCTCAGTGTTGACACTCATGCAGGTTTTCCAGGCGTGTGCTGCGCATTTCACTCTTCCTGTGTCCAGTTTTGACACGCTCACTCTCATCACTTATCTAATGGAAAGAAACATTAAGATTTCATTTTTATCACGCTTGTTTAGCTTTTGTGTAACCACACTGGATCTATGGATGGTCACGTAAAGAGCACCACAGCTTAAAATGTCTGTCTACTTATTGATCAAAATCCGTCCATCAAGTAAATGAAAGGGTATTACATACTGTGCAAACAGTATTAAAATGCAGTTTGTGTCTAGTGCCACAAGATGGAGTTATTTTCATGGTTGAGTCAATTCAGGAATGCAGTCTGAAGAGGTTGGATATCCTTTGCTCACTATATGTATATTAATAAATGTGTCTATTGAAAGTAAACTTTAAAATCTCACCAAGCTACATCAGATCAGCTGCAACTGAAAATAATCTTCAGCAATCTTTCAACATTTAGATATTATTCTAGTAATCAGATCTGTTTGTTTTCAACTTAGATGGCCTACTTTCAACTGTCATACACAGTGTACTGTAAAGACAAAGTGTGCACACTTGTTGTGTCTTGAGTGCTCTAAAAGACGTAATCTGTGGCAAGATGATATGTGAGTGAATGATAGGCTTTCCTGGCAGGATGGTCACTCTTGTGCCCAGTGGGTAAAGGAAACAGGGCCCGGAGGCTGAGGTTGCCGGCTGGTTGCTGCAAGTTTACAACAACAGGATGCACAGTACGTCAGCCATAGTGGGAGAAAAACCAGAGGAGTCCTGCTCTCATGGAAGTAAACATATTCCTTCAAGATTAATTAGAGACTTGAGATGGAGGAAATCAACAAATCTGAGCTACAGATTGATGACCGACAGTAACCTTTAACACAGGAAAACAAAGTTTGTCACCGACATACGCAATCATGGGCTATTTGCTTTTGTCATTCCAACACAGACCGACATCATGACTAACTGTCACAACAGCTGCGACATGATATACTACATGTAAGCCAAAATCCACCTTAATGGGAATCCATCTTGGACAGAGTTTGGATCTCTGTGTTTTTGTTGCAGTGTATGTTTGTGTTTATCTAAGGGTATTTTGTGTTGGGGTAAATATCTGTATGATATGGAATCAGTAAACAAACGAGACAGTTGCTCACAAATATATTTAGATGTTTTCCTTTTTTAATAATATGTAAATCTATTGTGTTTTCACACATAGTAACTATAGTAATTTTCTATGCATTTATTTGTTTTTTTAAGTCATCTGCACTAAAAAATATGTTTTGTTTACTGGTCCTTCACTTGGATGTTTAACCTCCACTGTACAGAAAGATGTATGTGAAAAGTTTACCTTTTCACATACATCAATCATTCATCTGCACGTACATACGGGATCATTTTGTGCCATCGTACTTTGGAATCCAAACGTGGCAATGTGTGTGCAATTACATCTTGTGTCCAGTAGTTTGGGTCACACTTTAAGTGCTCCCATTGAACATTCATAAGCTGTATATAATAATAATAATAAGCTGTATATAAACAAATAATAAACACCATAATGGAGCTGTATGCAGCCATTTTTAAAGTATTAATTAATGTACAGTGAGCAATTAGAACTTTTCCTATGAAGATATTTATTATATTATCACATCTACATTTTACTATATCACCATTCATGTAATCATACATCCATTCATCCATCCAATTCCTGTAACCGTTTATCCTTATCAGGGTCGTAGGTGGCTGAAGCCTATCCCAGTTGACGTTGGGCAAAAGGCAAGGTACACCCTTGCCAGTTCATCACAGGGCTGACACAGAGACAAGAAACCATTCTCACATTCATTCACACCTTTTTCCCAGCAGCCATTTTGACAAGAAACAGTAGGTAAACACAGGTGTTGCCAATGATACTGATTAAGGCTTCTTTCAGGTCAAACTGGTTCACTGGAAAGTCTCTGCTGTAATAAATGGATCAGAACCTTAATTAGTGTCATTGGAAACACCTGCGTTGACCCTCATGTCAAACTGGCCGCTGTGAAAAAGGTCTACTAAGCGAAAAAGTGCATGTCTTTGGTCTGCGGGAGGAAGCCGGAACACCCATAGAAAACCCATGCGTATGCGAGGAGAACATGAAAACTCAGGTACAAGTTTTTATTCAAAGCAGAGTATGTTAAGAGTGTCTTAATACATGTGTGGGAATATTTCATTAAAGGACAAATCTGGTAATTAAATATATGGATTCAGAATTATTTAGAAAATGTCATTGCAGGAAACAGAAAAAGCTGGTGACATTAGTTTAAGAGTGTAACAAACAATTATGTTTATCATCGATTCATCTACCAAACAATTTCTCGTTTGATCAAGTGATCATTTTTGCGTAGAGAAGCTACGAGAAGCTGGAAATGGTGGATATTTACTAATTTTGTTTGAAATATGACTTCATATCAAAACACTTGTTACCAGTAGTTGTTGCTACGTAATTTTGTGTTGACTTGACCGATACATTAACGGACTCATTGTTCTGTATTGTGGATTTATTTGGGCTCACAGTGTGTTTTTCACCAGAAATTATCAATTTCCTCAGATCTAGGCAGCAGCAGAAAGATAAGATAAGGAACTGGTTTACCAAAAGGCTATGCTTTCTTCTGACACGTAATCCAAACGTTTGCAAGTTGAGAATTTTTTTTTTGTAAAACAACACTTCCGTGGAATCATAAGACTGCCTCATCATTTGGCTGCTAATGCTCTTGTGTGCACGCGCGCCATTGATGACTCAGTGCACTACGCTGACAACACAAACTGTGCAGATGGTAGTCACAGGAAAGGTACACAATGGACTTAGGGGAAGTTGTGATATGGAGAGAAGGAGAGAGAGGCTGGGAGAGTTGGAGGTTGGAAACTATTAAACGTGGCTCCCTGTGGATTTACTGTATTATTAAAGGATTAAAAATTATTTTTTCCCCATTTCCTAGAGAGACGTTTGTGAATTTGGCCATGTGCCAAACCTGAAAAGTTCAACATTCACACTTTTGTGACAAAGTTATGAAGCATTGCTTCATAACTTTGCTGGATTGCTGGATAATTCTATCAGATTATCTCTAAATTCTGATTTATTATCTTTGAGGAAAGGTGTTAAGATTGAGAAGTTGTTTTGAAACACTGTATTTGAGGGAAGGGTGTTAGGGGGTTAGGTAGGATGTGAGCGAAGGACATTTCAGGAATAAACATGGTGACGGCAAAAGTGACTCAAGGGGAAAAGGCACAGGAAAAATGGGGCGATAAAGAAAAGCCTGGAGGAGAATTGTAGTTATTTTGAGCTTTGCGGGCTTCCTGCAGGTGATGGAGATGAAAGAATGATTTCTGGAACAATTGCTCAGCAGCAAGTGGAGTGAGGGATGGAGGAGGATGTAGAGTGGGGGCTGGGGGCGCTGGAGCAAAGAGTGAACATAAGAATCAGAATAAACATCGTACTAGGTACAAGGTCACCGTAAGTATAAGTACAATGTTGTTAAAACGATTGTTTATGTTGGCATCACTTCTCCTGTAAATAGAGGATAAAACTGTCACGATAACTGATAAATTACAAGTGTGGGAGTTGCTCTGTCTGTATGCTTACATTACAGACACACCCCCTCACCCAGCCATCACACTATAAAGGACCAGAAGTGGAGAGGGATGACAGACTTGGGCATCTAACAATCAGTAAGAAACCACGAATGGTTTACTCAAAAAGCCACAACGGGATTTTGGATTTCCTTGGTGGTAAGTTTCATCCTGGATTCATATTTACGCCATTTTGAACATCTCTAATTCATAATTGTTGTCTTTATTGACTTTTTCTTCTGTGTCTCTATTATTATGGCTAATATAGAGTTGTACGGACCATTTATTAGTAATGAGTCTGGTCAGGACAACATGTTTTCCTCATCACCACTCATTATTTTTCTGCCACAGGACACAACGGTATGGAGATAGCTATTGTGCTGCTGTTGATTGTGCCTCTGACTGCTGCCACACCACTCAGACCAACTCCCAGGTCAGTGATAAACACCTAATATACAGTTAATGAAAGAAGATAGTGACCATAATGATGACCTGCTAAACTGTAAATAGAATATTTAAACTTTTCTGCTTAAAAACTGATGTAGAAATTTAGAGAGAAGGAAAAATTGGACTATATTTTTGTTTATCTATATATTACAAATGCTTATATTAATAAAATACCTTTTTTTCTGATGGACCCACAGGTCAGACACAGACACTGTCCTCCCAGGGGGCACTTTCCAGGCTTCAGAGGTGGAAAGATCAGAGGTCACACAGCAGGAGCAGCATGCTCAAACACTGAAGATCATCCCATTTCATTCAGAAGACAAACATCTTGGACGGGATGCACTGAAACACAGGTACAAAAGAGCTTATGTTCACAACAGAAGTGCTACCAGTACAAGGAGTAGTTAAAAACATTAGCTTTCTTGTATCACATTTTATATCCTATAGGCTACTGACAGGATTAATGCAGTACAAATACTGGTGGTTTGTACTGCATGACAGGATTAATGCAGTACAAATATTGTAGTGTATATTTCAGTTCTGCCTATTATGGCTGCAGCAAAAACTAAATTGTAAGTTTATGATTCATTTGAAAACTGGAGATTATTTTGTAAATGTCTGTGATGTTTGTAAAAGCCTAAACCTCACTCCGTCCCTCTCTTTCTCCTCCTCATCACTAACAGCATTGCGGTGAAGTTACGTCCACGCCGTGCACCTCAGCGCGGGTGCCAGCTCGGGACATGCCAGCTTCACAACCTGGCCAACAACTTATACAACATCAGCAAGACAAACGGGAAAGAGGAGTCGAAAAAGGCCCATGACCCGCAGGGATATGGCAGATAAGAGGAGTGAAAACAGTTACGGACTAACAAAGTGGACAGTTCTCAACAACAAAGTCCCGATTTATTTACAACCAAATATCTGTGTATATGTTGACTGCCTGGTACCTATTATGGATTTATGTTACGACCACAGAGTATGTGGATGTTTGAAATCATATTACTTTTTTAAAATATAAATGTGTCAATATTTAAATGCACTGTACAATAAATATTTAATATAAACAATGGTGTTAAGTTGCATAATTGGATCAACCTGAAAAATGCAATGCGGGCTCCTTCTCGTGAATGTTGCTTACACTGGCACTTTGCATGGATCACTAACATCGGTGCTTTTTTAGGTTGGAGGACCCCTGAAACAATATTCTCAGACTAGCGTAGTCTTAAAGGGATTACCTGTTACAATATTTCTCCACCCATTTTCATTTCACCCCAGTGAATCGTGTATTCTGCTTGAAATTTGATGGGGAAAATGTGCATCTGCATTCAAATGCTCCCCTTGACGTGGGGCTGATTGAGGCATCAGCCCCTCAATTCAAAATCCATGCCTGCCTATGTGGTATTTTTAGGCAGCCAGGACAGCAGCAAATTGCTCATTGCACAAGCTTGCCAGTTGTCTGTCTGCTACAGTGGTGTTGAAATGTGTGTCATCAGTGGCCAAGATTTGAGAGATGTGATATCATTCACCCAGAGAGAGAGAGAGAGAGAGAGAGAGAGAGAGAGAGAGACAGAGAGAGAGAGAGAGAGAGTCTTCATGATTAAATTAACTCTATTGTTAGAGGCCTCCACCCCAGGTGTGAAATATATGTGGCTTTGACAGGCCCCTCATATATTTTCAAAGTTTGGAGGTGGTATTTGCATATTGTCTGCCTGCCTCTTGTTAAAAAAAACCACACCCTCACCTGTGTGGTGTGTCCTGTGCACCTAGTTTCCACCCTGACTCTTGAGAGAGGTTTGCAAATTGCACTTTCATAGTTTCAGGCCATCAGTGTAATCTATTACCCACTGGAAAATGGTCACAATGAAATCCTGAGGTCAGTTTCCTCTCTATCTCTCCCTGAGTCGGACAGAAAGGGGAAAAAAGAACAACATGAGAGACGCTGGAGGAGAAGGAGGTGGTGGAGGAGGCGGCGGCGGCGACGAAGATACAATCTGTAACGTTAAATCTGAAAAGGACCAGGTGGGTAAACTTTTCCATTAAATCACTTTGCTCCTGTTGTTGTGATGTTTGGCAAAGACTACAATCGTTACAGTAGTAACACAGGAGAAGTGCACAATGTGGAAGTTGTTTTTAAAGTTGTTATTCCCTGTGCCTCTGAGTCACCATGACTAGTGATGGGGGATTTGCCAGCTTTGGTCTGCTCGTATCAAATATCCGTGTAGTAATATAATACTCACAGTTCAGCCTCTGCTCGTTGTAAACCAAAGACACTGTAGCATGGCAGCAGTCTGTGTAAACACACACGTATTTAGCCCAAACTGGAGCTAACGACAGCTAGTCTCAGCTCCTGTTTCCTCAATCTGTGTATCGTTATATACTTGTCAGACCGGCGGAAGTTATGCTAGCTTTGTTGCGGGGGGAAAAAAAAGACACATTTAACAGTTTTACAGCTCACAAACAGCACCGGCGAACAAGCTCGCCGACGTTTAAAGCCTCCCGTTTGACATTTTCAAGCTGACTTTTAACGTCTGACTGTAAAAACAAACACGGGAACACGCCCTTGTAGCATGTATGTAGCGTATGCGCAGCTAACTCACATTCAGCATTTCACGTTTAGCATTTAAGATGATGCTAAAAACTGTAACAGACCGTTAAATCCGTCACACCGACATCCAAACGATTAAAATGAAAAAAATAAGACAAGATAGAAACAAGTCGTCTATGCCCATACAAGCAATTATTCTCACTGACAAGCGCAGGTGTAATAACTAATAACATTAATAATGGCCGCGTTCCGTTTAGACGTGCCAGTTCAAGAGCTTTAATTTTGTGCCCTCTGACTCGCTGGCATAGCTAAATGGAACGGAGCCGTGAGGTTACCAAGCAGCGACACGCGATTGCCCCCATATTAATGTCCCGTGAGCCGCATGAACACATATCTATTAATATGACAGTGCATTAGATTGTTTACTTTAAATGAATAGATAGATAGTTGTGTTAAAATGAACCTGTAAGATAAATCTGGATTTAAATGAAACCCCTGCAGAGAAATTAAACTTGTGCTAAGATCTTTACAAATAGAAAACGATATAAAAAGTAAAAATTGAAATACATATGTTTTCTAATAGAAATAAGAAATAGAACTACAGATGGGTGGATAGATGGATGCATGGATGGATGGATGGACAGATGGATTTATAGATGGATGGATGGATGGATGGATAGATGGATTTATAGATTTATAGATGGATGGATCGATGAATGGATGGATGGATAGATGGATAAATACTTTATTCATCCCGTGGGAAATTCAGGAAATTCATCCATTAACAGCCTGAGACACAGTAAACATACATTTAAATGAACCTATAAGATGAATCTGGATTTAAATTAAACGCGCAAAGAAATTTACTATGTGCTAACACCTTTACAAATAGAAAACTATATCCATCCATCCATCCATTATCTGTAACTGCTCCTCATCAGGGTCACAGAGAGGTTGGAGCATATCCCAGCTTAGAAAACCATTTAAAAAGTAAAAATAGAAATACATTATTATTTTTTTAAAAAATAATTATTTTAATTTGATTTAAAACAATTTAAAATTAAATGTAAAGGTGCTAGACACTGAATGAAAGACACAGCACTGAGCAGAGGTAGTGCAAATGGAGTCAAAAATGACACTGGCAGAATGTCCTGGAATCAGGGCAGCAGAGAATGAGATTGTCTGTTGTCCTTTTGTGTCCTCCCTGCCATGACTGAGAGGTGTTGTACAGTCACAAAAGAGTTCCTGAGCAGACTCTGCCACTTAATACACTCCTCTGCCTGGTAAACGTGTTTTGCAGAGGGTGGTGGGCGTTGTCCAGTATGGAGAGCAGTTTGTCCAGGTTCCTTCTCTCCTCCACTGAAAAGAAACTTATTATTGTTTCAAATGTAATCTGAAAGTTGTAAAGAGAGTCAAGTCCAGTTTCAGCTTTAAAAAAACGTCACCGGGGCCTCTTAGTTTGACAGGTAGGTATGCAGTTCTTTTGCAGAATGTACTGCATGCACGTTCATACCTACGTGCCCACTACACACATGTTCACACACTTTACCTACTTTACACATACACATAAACTACAGCTCCACGTCAGAAGTCACAGTTAGGTGTTTAGGGATGGCATATCTCACCAAGTTCTTCTCTGAGCCAAAGTCAACATTTCTCATTTGAATGTTTCACTACACCCTGCAGCCACATGATTTCCAGGCGTAAAAAGGTAGGATTTGAACTAAACAACAGCCTGTATGTAAAATCAGTTTATTAACAACATGTTTTAAATGTTTTCAGAGCTGGATCCCTAAAATCATCAAGAAAAGAGTGTGCACCACCTTTGTAGAAGATTCCTTCAGGTAAGGAGAACTCTGTGGAGCATTTTCGTCCATGCCAGTAATGTCTCTCTATTGACAAAGATTGTTAATGTTTTCACATGAAATCATCCTCTCACCTCTCACAGTAATGGTGCGCTGTGTCAGTGTGGGGGTGCAAGAGATACCCATGCTTCCGTGGCTCTCGGCGACTACTTCAGCACAGCGATTGTCAACCACTGGGACAGCGCCCAGCACTCCTCTGAATACCCGACTGATGCCTTTGGAGAGTTGCAGTTTGCAGGGGCCAGTAAGAGGCACAGCTATGTGGGTGACCTTTCTTTTGGCTCTGAATGACTCATTTCTATAGCCTTAGAGTTTATGATCAAATCTGTTGTGTTTTGGTAGTGTTTAGAGACTTATAAAGGTTAGCTAAATACTGATACAGATACACCAAGAGCTGTAGATGGCAGTATTTTTAACTTTTAACCTTTAACCTACTGCTGCACCTGAGTAAACAAACACTATGCTCTGACAGTGAGGTCCCATATCTGTACTGTAAAGCTCTTTATCTTTATTAAAATAATTAATATATTATAATTATAATATAATAAATCACAGTTTTTAATGTTTCAAGTCATAGGTTTGCCCCTTTTAATCAATGAGGTGTCCAATTTGTCTCTCTTTGGGATCACAGTTTCTGCGTCTGTCATGGGACACACCCCCGTCTATGGTCTACACCCTGATGACAGCCCACTGGGGTCTTCCCGCACCTAACCTGGTGGTTTCAGTAGTGGGCGGAGAAGGCAGGACAAAGTTGAAGACATGGGTACGGGAAGTCCTCAGGCAGGGACTGGTGAAAGCCTCACAAAGCACAGGTAAACATATCACGGTGTGTCATAGGTTACAAGCCAGTTAACAGTATTGCGAAACCCATGTACTCTATTTACAGTGTCACTGTGAAATCCAGTTAGCTTCAACTTGTGAAGCAGTTTGTCTACGTTCAGCATATGTTGTCATGACTTAACTGACTGTTCCCCTTGACATGTTAAATAAAGTGTTGGCTGGTGCGCCTTTAAATTCATGCATGGAAGGTGTGTGCAGACACCCTGTGTGGAGGTTCAGTCTGCACCATCTGCAAGCTACAATAGCTGGGAAGTTCATTGTCTCCTCTTGGGAAAGTGTTAATTTTAACACTTGATTGAATGATTTACAGTTTATATCATCTGTCCATTTTCTGATACTTATCCATGTCCAGGTTGTTTCAATGTAATTAATTATATCACTAGGAATTATTGTTATATACTGGAAGTACTGAAAAATCATGATGTAATAATAAATTATTCTAGGCAAACTTTGAAGTAAATATACCTGAAACAGATATGAAATTTTATTCCATGTGAAAAATCTTACATTTAATGAACTTGAACTTGAATTTGATGAACCTTGAATTTGGAAACAAATGCTTCGTTCTCTTTCAAGGCTTTTTCTGACATATCAAAGAACTTTTTTTTATGACCAACCTTTACCATATTTATAACTGTGACTAAGTCACAACAAATGTAATTACTTATGGTTATTGTAATTATATTATTTTGCCTACATCTCATGTTTTCAGCTCAAATTCTCATTAATAGTCAAAACAACAGAATCAGCTATTTAAATCTGATACTGTTGTTATGTACATGTGTATTTTCAGATAAGGGTCTAGGGGTTTTTGCATGAATTTTAATGAATCAACACTTTCTTGAAAGACAGAACTAACTGCATTGTGGTTTTAAGTAGGAAAAATCCAGCTGTTACAAAATGCAGCACCATTACATGATATGACTCCCTGGGGTCCGATCCTAATTTTGTACTACAATGGCCATTTCCTGCTGACTACTGTGCCAAGTGCAGGTGGCACACAGCGATACTGATCTCCCATCAGTCATCTGAGGTCACTTTAAGTAGCTGTTATCGTGGCGGCTCCTGATTAAAGCAAATAAGACACTTGCAAAAACATTCTGGCGTGCACATGAGCACATATAACGTGCGCGCATAGACACAGGTTGTTTCTGCTTGGCCTCAGTACAAACATGGTTGTTGGGAAAAGTAAAAAATAGTGTGAGAACACCTGTGCGAAAAGCTGTTGTTGTACACAGAAACGTATGGTTTTCAGGGCACAGTAATGAAATGATAATGTACAGTGTGTTCCAATCCTTCTTAGACTTGATCAAGACATAGTACGCAATATGTAAGCAAGAAAACATGTAAGCTAATTTACATATCACCTCTAATAATTTAGTGGGATTTGTCTCAGTTATTTACATGATTATACAGAGGTAATTGAGTCATTCTTCTGGCATAAAATTCCATGTTTGAACTGTAAAACTGCCATCACAACTCCTTTTTTTTCCAAGTAGTGACCACAACCAAACAGTTCCCTCTTTCTTCTCACGTTCACTGTGTGACTGTTGCACCCAGGAGCGTGGATCCTGACGGCAGGCTTGCGTGAAGGCGTTGGCAGGTGTGTTGGAGAGGCGGTGAGGGATCATGCCACTGCAGCCTCGTCTGTCTCCCTCAACAAGGTGGTGGCGCTGGGCATCGCCCCCTGGGGCCTGGTGCACAACAGAGAGCAGTTGATCAACCCTCAGGTAGTACAGGCACTCACATACTATATTTACTGAGCTTCAGTTGAAGAAACCCTGCTATATCATGCCCCTGGGTTCTTCTTCTTGCAGGGCAGCTTTCCTGCTAAGTATTACGTCCAGAACACGTCCAGGGACTCCTGCTGCCTCGATAACAACTACCAGGCCTTCTTGCTTGTGGACGATGGGAGTGTGGGACGCAGAGGAGGAGAAACAGGGTTCAGAGCCAAACTGGAGGACTACATCTCCCACCAGCGCACAGGCATCTGGGGTGAGAGATGGGATAATGAAATGTAATATTTAGAATTATGTAGAACCAGAATATAACAACCGGAAGAAATTGGTTCCTCTCTGTTTTTTTTTTTTTTTTTATGTAAAGAAACCTAAACACAATGCTCTTCCACTTTTGGCCCTGATTTCAAGCCATTTAGCCCTCTTGTGGTGAACTTTAAAACATGCACATGGTGATAAGATGATTCTCTGGTATCCACTGGGTGAAAGCCATTGCATGCCACTGCAAGAATTTGAGATGCGGAACTTCAACATGTTAATTCAAGCAGAGATCTGTCCAAAATGTAACAAGGTGCTCTCTCTGTTTGCTGTCTCTTAAGCTCTAAGCTTTTAAAATATGCACTCTGATAGTTTTAAGTGTGCTGACACTGATCATAATGTCTGCATTAAAGTGAAGTCATGATAAAGTAATCATTTACTAATGCACTGTTGGTAAAAATGTTTGTATTTCTTAGGCAGCGGCAGCATTGACATCCCTGTCATTTGTATGCTGGTGTCTGGGGAGGCAAGCATGCTGGAGGTACACTCGCTATTTTGATTGTCACAGAAACGAGTAGTTTTGTTAAACTTGACTTTTTTATTATGTCCCTATATTTCTTAAAGAAGCATCTCTCTCTAATTTCTGTCAGAGGGTAGACCTTTCTCTGAAAAACTCCATGCCCTGGCTGGTGCTGGCTGGATCAGGAGGCTTAGCTGACTTCCTTAGTGACATCTTGGAGAATCTTTCCTCGGCCCCGGCTGTCCAGTCTTCCAGCGAGGCAGATGCCGAGGCCGGTCCCAGTGTGGATCTGAAAGACAGAGTGGCAGAACGGGTTAAGAAGCACTTTCCCTCTGAAGCAGAGTCAGACAAACTAGTTGAACGGGTAGGTGCGATGTGTGATTGTTGTGTGGCCTTTCATATGCTGAACAGGAAGAAGCTATATTCAGCAGCTACTGGCTAGACTGTTGTGAAATCTAACGTTGATACTCAAGATCTTGAAAGCTTATAAATGTTGTTGGTGAACTTTTTACCCTTCTTTTAATGCTATAAAGCCAAGCTTCACATTTTATTCAGGATGTTTTATAATATAATGGGCTAATAAATTTGCTGCACATTTATGCACCCAAGATGCAGGCTTTTGATCTTTTGTTTAACATAACCCTGAGGGTAAGCTTACATTTTTAGCCCTGCTGCTAAGCCTCAAGGAACAGCATAATGTGTTATGCTGCTGATGTCATCTAACAATTACTGCCTGTAATGAACATTTATTAAGCTGCTTCTCAGCCTGTAGACATCCGGCTATTTCTAAAGCTACTTCCTGTCTTAGTCTGACCCAGATTCCTGAAACTGCTGGCTGTTATTCAGTTCTCGCTGCTCCACAATGAACTCACTCCCACGTTGGGAGTGAGTTTCAGTTATCATACAGCATGAACGGGTTGTTTTATTAACACAAAGGCATCTGTTGTTAAAATCACTTTCATACAGTGACATTAATACGTCTGCTTCTCTGCTCTCCATCTTACATCATCAACACTGTCCGCTCTCTTGAAAGAGTATGAAAGCTTACAATCAGCATCCTAATGCGAAGCCAGTCATTAACATAATCAGTGCCCAAAATTTAATCTGTTGTTGAACGAGGGAGTGATTAGATACACACACCTACACTCACTCTTTTTACTGTTGGCGGCCTGATACAATCTTTAAATGCTAGATATCTTGATCACTTAACATGGGAAGGCTGTATACTTAACGATATCATGGAGCTGACAATACTCTGTCACCAAATCTTCACTATCTGTCTGTTTTGTCACCAATTTATTAAAAGGTTTTTCTTGTCTTCTGCCTCCTCTGTTCTGTGTCCCCAGGCTCTGAGTATTTACCAGAACAGAGACTTTATCACAATCTATCATGGAGAGCAGGAGGGCCCAAATGACTTTGATACAGTCCTGCTCAAAGCGTTGGTGGGAGGTACATAAAACTCATTCAAACTGTGAAAATTGACAACATTTTAGGTGGCAACACATCTTCATTTTGATCTATTTGGTGTGATTCTGTGTTTTTTTTTTTTTTTTAGCTAGTAAGCAGCGTGCGTCAATCGATGCCAGCCCTTACAATGAAGAGCTGAAGCTGGCGGTCACATGGAACAGGGTTGACATTGCCAAGAGTGAACTCTTCAATGGAGACATCCACTGGAGGGTGAGGGGGAAAAATACATCACATCAGATGTTACATTCAAAGAAATACTACCACTCAAATGTCTAATAAAAGCTCACCTTCATCCAATCAAATAGTATGAAGACATGGAAGACTCCATGACAGATGCCTTGATCAACGACAAGCCTCAGTTTGTGCGTCTTTTCACTGAGAATGGCCTCAACATCCTTGACTACCTGACCTATGGCAGGCTGGAAAGCCTCTATCGCTCGGTGCCTGATGGGACGGTGCTTTACCAGCTACTCCAACGCCGTTTGGTGGAGCGGCTAGGAACTACAGCCCCTACACCCTCAAACGTGTCGGACAAAGTGGCAGCAGAGAAAATTCAGAGTGGCCCTATGACAGAGATCAGCCTTTTTGAGGTGGGGACAGCCATGCCACATCTGTTTTTGCTCAAGTATTATCAAAAACAATGTAAAGATAACTTTGTTTGTTTGTTACTCTATTTCCATTTTTCCTCAGGTTGCAGGTGTGCTGGAACTGTTAATGGGTGACGTCTGCCAGCCATTTTACTATGAAGCTTTGGGTTTAGAAAAGATTTCATCCAAAAGGAGAGCTCTTAGGGTACGCTTACCTTTTCCCAAATATGTGGACATATGTGCAAGATAATGAGCTAATGGTTTAAAACAAGAAGGAATCTAATACCCTCGCCCATGCTTTTTTTTTCATCCATCCCAGCGTGCCAGTAAGCTGTTGCGTGGAGACTGCTTGTATCGGGAGATGCGCTGCCTCTTTCCCTGGGCTTCGCTCTTCATCTGGGCCGTCCTTCAGAATCGCAGCGAGATGGCCACTTTCTTCTGGGAGATGGTAAAACTTACAGATAGGAAAAAAAATTGTTCTGCTGCTGTTCAGTGTGTTTGAAGGTTGAAAGACATGGCAGGCTTAGGACTGTGTCTGTAGTAGATCATCAACTCCACTGCAGAAAAAAACATGTTTCAGTACCTGGCATGAAAGGGGTTTGTATGTTCTGACTTCCCTTGTTGTCTCTTCCAGGCAGCAGAGTCTGTGCTGAGTGCTCTGAGTGGCTGCAAGATTCTGAGGGAACTGTCAAAGTATGAGGGTGAGACGGAGACCAAACTGACCATGAAAGAGCTGGCCCAGAGGTTTGAGAACCTGGCACATGGTGAGACCATGAATACATCATCCACTCATGTTCAGTTAAAAGATAATTGATAGAAAATGTGCAGAAATGATGATCCGATATTATATCTCACATCTTTATTGTTCCATGCACTGTATGTATCACATGAGTGATTAATTTGCTTTTTATGAAAGTCTTTACGTTGCTAGTGGTAATGAGTATTTCAGGGGTTTAAAATCTGCATGAAAAGAAGCAATGCATGCACGACCATCGTTTTCACATGAGTGAAAGAGTTTTATTTTCTGCCCGTCTTTGTGTCTTCTTAGACGTGTTCAGCTCTTGCTATCGGAGCAACGAGAGTCGCTCTTTCACCCTGCTGATCAGAAAATCTCCTGTCTGGGGTGGTACCACCTGCCTCCAGATGGGCATGGGTGCTGATGCACGACTTTTCTTCAGCCACGATGGAGTACAGGTGTGTCACTGTTTTCAAGTCATTGACTTCATTGTGGCAGTTTAGCCACATCTTTTTGTGCTCAGGCCTTTTTAAAATTATATTATTATTATTTTTGCTGTATCTTGAGCTTACTTTCCTAGATATGTAGGCTGAAGTATAATTTCCTCTGTCTCAATACACGCTCTACCAATAGCTAACTTTCTTGTTCTAATTTTTATTGTTACTATAATAACGTATAACATCACTTGGACATAAATAGTGAAGGAAATAATAAAATAATTAAAGTAATAATTGTGAAATACAGCACTGCATGTAATATCACTTTGCATTGGTGAAAACTTTCTCTTCTCCTTCAGTCTCTGTTGTCCCAGATCTGGTGGGGTGACATGAAGAGAAACACAGAGGTGTGGAAGCTCCTGCTCACTTTCTTCTGCCCCCTCCTCTGCTACACCAACCTCATCTCCTTCAGGTAAAAATCCACGTTGTTATTATTTATTTGGAAATCTGAATCTCCTGAATGCTAATGACAAACTGATACTCCATCTCACAGGGAACAAGAAGAGCTTCAGCAAGAGGAGGGGAAGCCTAACGAGGACGGGCCGGGCAGGGACAGTGACAGCCTGTATGGCACCACCATCTTCTCCTTCTCGGACATCAAGCACATGTAAAACTCTAATTCTTTATTGATTTAGTACAGAATAAATGTTTGTTTTTCTAGTGTGTGGATTCATTATAGATGTGTCATTGTTGTGCCAGTGAAGCTGATACACAAGGACCAACCACTCCCAGGACGGCAACCATCAAAGGCGAGTCCTCTTTAAATGCAACAAACCTGAAAAATGTTTGCTTGCAGAAGTACCAGCTACTCATCCACATCCAATACCTTCTTTACAGGCATACCGCTCTCTCACAGACCGCCAAAGCGTCCATTCATAGTGTCAAGATGGCGTCAGTTCTGGTTTGCACCCGTCACCTCATTTTTGGGCAATGTCTTGATGTACTTCCTCTTCCTCCTGCTGTTTGCCTACGTGCTGTTGGTGGACTTCAAGCCCCCGCCGCCCTCTGGTCCAGCCATCACCGAGTATGTGCTGTACTTCTGGGTATTCACCATCGTGTGTGAAGAGATCCGGGAAGTGAGTACAAATCTTACTATCTTGCGAAAGAATAGAAAAGAGATGAGGAGATATTAACTAATCCGTCAGCGTTTCTTGAAAGGGAACTTTTCAATACAGCTTTTCCGTATTTGACTATATCTAATGCTCTGTTTATAGCTGTGGTTGATCTGTGGATCTATTGAGTTGACTGATGTTTTCTTATAACAGACGTTCTTTTTGGGGACGATGACTTGGCGTCAGAGGATCAGAGTGTACATTCAGGATGTGTGGAACAAGTGTGACCTCACTGCCATTACACTGTTCATCATAGGACTTATCTGCAGGTAGGGACAATCTACAGTAATATTCCAACTGGATTATTATGTATATATGTGTTTTTTTTATTTATTTATTTTTTTTATTGCGGTTATTATCAGTATCATGTTACACATGTCGCTGTCCTGAGCCCTGTAAATTCAAAGTGTGCACACGTCCCTCACGTCCATCCCCATTAAGACTGGTAACTCGAGTTGAGAACCTTTTTTTTTAAAGTGCAGTTATTTCACATGTTGACCACTGGCTGGTGGTGTTACTGCAGTGTGTTTGCCTCACTCTGTGTTTCAGGATGTTCAAGTGGTCGTATGAATTTGGCCGGGATGTCCTGTGTGTGAACTACATGGTCTTCACCCTCCGTCTCATTCACATCTTTGCCATTCACAAACAGCTGGGACCAAAAATCATCATTGTTGGCAAGATGGTGAGACACATTAACAGAAACATTAACACAAGTTGACTTTTAGCAGGATGTTTGGATTGTGATGACAGAAAGACAATTATTTTTTTTCCTGTTCAGATGAAGGACGTCTTCTTCTTCCTCTTCTTCCTGGGGGTGTGGCTCATGGCATACGGAGTAGCCAATCAGGCTTTGCTTTACTCCTACGACCCTCGCCTGGATCGCATCTTCCGCCGTGTTTTCTACAGGCCGTACTTGCACATCTTTGGACAGATCCCTGTGGAAGAGATGGATGGTATTAGTGTTTATGTGCATCATGTATATTTAGAAAATGATAGTTATAGTTTCAAACCAGTGTTGGATGAAGCTTTTGTTTTCGTTTTTTAGACATCCATTACAGCTTTTCAAAATTCCTCACAGTAATAAGAACAGATTAATATGATGATATCAAAAGACAGGACATATTTTAACCTTCCCTATGTTTTTGTGTCTATTCTAGTGGGGAAACAGTGGGACATGCCGTGCACGGACAACGTGACATTGATTCAGAGCGGTGAGGAGCCGTGCAGAGTTCTGTATAGTAACTGGCTGGTGGTAATTCTGCTGGTTGTCTATCTGCTGGTCACCAACATCCTGCTCATCAACCTGCTCATCGCCATGTTTAGGTAAAGCACAAGGAGATTAGTGTCCATCAGTCTGTTTCATCAGTAGTCTGGCTGTACTGACACTCTCTTTGTGTCCACCCAGCCATACCTTCTCTGAAGTCCAGGCAAACAGCGACATCTACTGGAAGTTCCAGCGCTTCAACCTTATTGTTCAGTACCACTCCCGTCCTTCCCTGGCTCCTCCTTTCATCATCCTCTCTCACATCAATCTCTTTATCAAGAGGACCATCCGCAAGGTGCCTTCTATCAAGATCCACCACTTTGGTAAGTATTTAAACAGGAGTCTTGAGTGAGTCAAAGCGGTGTAATAAAACTATAGCCGAAGGCACATTAAATATGCTGAGTGAGAATTATTTCAAGTGTCTTATCAGTGCAGTTCCTCTAATGGCAACTGTTTTTACTTTCTCGTTGGCTTCAATTCAGCTGTAGCGATGCCTACTACTATAATAATGATTAAAAAACTTTTTGTCTTTTCTATTAGTGTTGCAGTTAAAGGGGAAAGCAGCTAACAGGCTAATGACGTGGGAGACCATTCAGAAAGAAGACTTCCTAACTGCCCAGAACAAAATCCAGAAAAGCAGTGACTCAGAGAGGCTTAAACGGATGTCTTCCAAGTGAGCACACCTTCCTATACCAACACTATAGCTGTGCAATTACTTTCTTTTACCTTAATTCTTTGCCTTTATCATGCTGACATGTCTTCCCCTTTTCTTTTTTAGAGTGGATGGTGTGATTAAACATCTGAGTGAAAGCAGAGACTTTGAACACAGACTGAGGGCTCTGGAAAATGAGGTAAAATTAAAGTACTCTTTTCAGAACAATGATATGATACATACACAGCACTGATGTAAAAGAGCATCTATGCTCAGTCAACCTCTCCTATACATATGCATGCAGGGCTAGGTGACATGTAGCATGACAAGTAGATTACTGTGTACAGTTACGTATGTACTTATTTACTTCCTTGCTAAGAGCGAGATGTGAGGATTAATACTAGTTCACGTCTTTACAGTAAATATGAAGTTACCGCAAAGCCCGTAGCCAGTTAGCTTAGCATAATGAGAGGGCGGTAGAAAACCTGAGGGGAAACAGCTGGTGTAAAAGTGTAAAAATGCAGTTTTAGTGGGAGTTATGAGACAGATCTATTTGTGTATTTAATGGCTGGTACCAGGACCAGCTGGTTGCCTGGTAAATGCCCAGAGCCAAGAAATAGTCCAGCACATAACCCCCCTGTAAAATGGGTGTTTGGGTTGTTTTATTAGTTTTTCAGCACTGATATTTTAAAAAAAACAGGGATTTGTTACCATTGGACAGAGCCAGGCTAACATTTCCCCCCTGTTTCCAGCCTTTACTCTAGGCTACGCTTAGCTAACTGAAGGCTGGGGCTAGCCTTAAACTTAACAGGCAGGTATGAGAATGGTATTGATCTTCTTAGCTAACTCTGTGGCAGAAAGTGAATAAGCAAACTATACTCTTTAAAATGATGTTCAAATGGGACTGGATGATATATATTCGTCAACTGGAAGTCTTGTATTACATAAATCTTGCATCGCTTAAGGCCACAAAATTCCACAAAATGACTGCAAAGATATATCATGAACAGGAAATGTAGCTCTGTACTTCTGCATTGTATTTGCAAGTCATTTGATTCTCCTTCTCAGATGGAGTATTGCTCAAATGCTCTCAGCTGGATTGTGGATACTTTGGCACACGGCAGCACGTTCAAACCCCCTCGGCCTCCGCCTACTTTAAGAGGTACTTACAAACCAAAACATACATGTTGGAATGTCACAGGCTGGATTAACAAAGTTTATTTAACGCGTAATGTTTGCCTTCAGTCATGCACACCTAATCTGTCCTGTAACTTACTGTTCTGTCTCTTCTTCTACACAGATGCTTTCCCGTCTTCTTCAAATTCGGCCTGACTTAGCTTTATTGATGCCTTCACTTGCTCAGGGTCTGTAATACAAGAATTCAATTTGCTGCTCTCATGCCACCAACACACAGTCTTACTGTTTGCCAGCCACGTTCATCACTACACTCAGTTCACCAAATAAAAGGCTCAACATAATAAAAGAAAGAATAGCAGCAATCACTACTTGTTACAGTATTGAACAAATACAAATGCTGATATTTTAGTATGCAATCAAGCTTAAACAAATGCCAAAGAAAAGTTTATTTATAATGTGGCTATATATATTGATATTTTATTTGCCAATACTATTATATCTTTATTGCTGTACGTTGACAGATGGATTTTTTTTAATGGTTTTTACTATTTACTGTACTTTGTTGTTTTATTATATATATATTTTTTGTTTTTTTTTACTGTTCTGTTGAAATTATAATGTTGTTTACAGGGATTACACTCAGTGCACATTGTTATACTTTTGTATTCAGTCAGTTTTTGGCTAAACGTTTTAAACACAGGTTAAAGTTAAATCACGTCTTTGCGTTGCCACATTATTTTATTCTGTTCAATAAATTGAATATACAGTATAATCAATTAATTCTTACTGCTACTGTTAATGGAATAACACTAGTTTATATTTTTTAGAAGTGCTCTTATACATTTCAACAGCTGCAACAGCTGGCTTGGCCTGAGAGCTTAACATGTTATTTTGTTAAGGCGGATACTTGTTACTTTTGGACTGGCTAAACTAGCTGTTTACAGTCTTTATGCTAAGCTTAGCTAACAACATGTTAATGCTCATATGAGCCAGCAGACTGGTAGCTTAGCTTAGCAAAAAGAGTGGAAACAAGGGGAAGTTAGAGGTGTTGTTACTTGTTACTTTTGGACTTGCTAGCTGTTTACAGTCTTTATGCTGAGCTAAGTTAAATGGCTACTGGCTCAAGCTACATATTTAGTACACATATACTGTATGAGGGAGGTATTGATCCTCTCATCTAACTCTCTTCAAAAAATATCTTTAATCTTTAATGTTAAATCAGAATTCTCTATTGCCAGGAGCTTTTTTAACCTGCAGGCAAGAAATAAACGTTAATGGAGAAACAAAGGTGCCTACAGGTAAAGCAGGGTATGCTGACTTTGTGGGATGAAATGTTTGTGAATGAAGTTTAGTAAGCTTACTTTACCTAGAGCATAAAACTGAAGTGGAATGAAATGAAAATGTAATAAGAGAGTCACCGAGGGATGTGTGACTAAAACATTGGCATTTAGATTCGAAGGAAAGAGGATATGGACAGTGTGAAGGTGCACCATGGTGCTGAGTTTCAGTATGCTAGAGCTCAATTGAAGGTCACATAGTGGAGCATGGCTACTGAAGGAGCCTTTACTGTAAATAGCCAGCTGGGCCACCTGTCAATTGCACCAGCGGCTCACACTGAGAGAGGCCGTGTCATCACTTTCTGGCTTACTGAGGAAGAGACTGCATGACGGCTGCATGTGCAGATATGTATCCAAGTAAGTGAACATGTGTGTCTCACTCCTCATGTCTTTTTAAGTGTAAGAGTAATTGGAGTAGTTCATTTTAATGCAACCTGCAGTACTGCTGAGTCTGAATCCCCCTTCTGTCTGCCGTCGGCCTTCGTGATTGAAAACCTGAAATAAAAACATCATGAACTTCAAATGTGAACTATTTCTGTGGAATGCCAGTTGCTCACGTACACACTGCACATGTGCAGAACGCCATCATCTCCATTTTCTTCTATTTGCATCCATTCCATACATCATTCTGACATGTCCTACTCTGTTTTGGCTGGGTTGGCATGCAGTTTTTACCTTTGCTGTCTCACAGTGTCTGAGAGCTGTTGGTTTAACCCTGTGGTAATTAATTTGACTTCACCTTCAATTACAAGCAGTTTGTAATATTTAGTTTTATATTCGCCCCCAGTGAGGCCTTTATTCAAATGGGTCTTGCACGAGAGTTCTGTACACATGTACTCATTAGTTTCAGCCAGGTTTAATAGTAGATTCAGTGAGCATATTAATGTACATGATTACACCAGTTACTTAATTTGGGTGAGAATAAACAGCCAAAGGTCAAAGTTAGAGTTTGTGAATCTGGTTTTTATTTGTCTCTTTTAGAAACATCAATTTGAATTTTATAACTGTTTATTGGATAACTTCTGTTCTGGGGGATCATTCCATGTGTTGCCATTACGTAAAATTGGAGAAAAATATGTAAATATAATAATAAAAGTAACAAATAACTGACATAAATAGTCATACACATATATTTACACACATATATTTTAGGTGTTGCTTTCCTGAAAACATTTAGCTCTATCAAAGTTTATATTAAAGTAAAATCACATCAACTTCACCTATTTAATGTCAGTAATAGAAGTTCTCCCTCCCTCTCATTTCCATATGTTCTTTGACCTCTCTTTTCTCCACCCTCCTGAGTCCAACCCCCCTCCTTGTCTGCCATATGCACATGTACCCACCTCCCTAATACACTGGGTTAAGGGCATCAGGAGCATTCTTCCCAGACATGTGCCTCTGTCACTCACGCAGCCACACAACTACACCGCACACCCAGTTGTGTTTCCACTGAGTCCTCTGTGTTCCCACACAAGGCTGGCACACTGCTCTGACAGTCTTGTGAACTCAGCCTTCAGTCTTTCTGACGCTTGGAGAAAAGAGCTGAACGGTATTCCCGAATCACCTGCAGCTTGATTGCGTTTTCTGTGGATTTGATGTTTTTTTAAGTGTTAAAAACCCGTCGATTGTTTTTGTTTTTGGTTGAAGAAGCACGGTACAAACAGTGTCCAGTGTGGTTTGTGTGGTAGTTTTCAACTAAGTCTTCCAAAATGGCACCTGTGAAAGGTTGGGTAGTGGGGCTCCTGCTGGTTCTCCTGTGCCCATCCCAGGTTCCCATCTCTGGTGTAGTGAGTGCCCAGGATGTGGCTGAGGAAGATCTCAGTGCCAGAATTATTGAGGACGCTGTGGCTGAAGAGGGTGAAAACGCTGAGGATGACGATGGGGCTGGTGAAGAAGAGGAACAAGTAGCAGAGGAGGAAAATGATGATGAGGAAGAATCAGATGAACAGGAAGCAGAAGAGGCAGAAGGGGAGGCTGAGGAGGAAGAAGAAGAGACTGCTGAGGAAGGAGAGGGTACTGAAGAGGAGGAGGAAGAGGAGACTGCTGATGAGGAGGAAGGAGAGGAAGAGGAGACTGATAATGAAGATGAGGAAGCTGCAGAGGAAGAGGAGGCTGCTGAAGAAGAAGAGGCTGATGAGGAGGAGGAGGAGGAGGAGGAGGAGGAAGATGCAGATGAGGAAACTGAGGATGATGCTGAAGAAAATGAGGCCGCAGCAGAGGAAGATGAAGACGAGGAGGAGGCTGATGAGGAAGCAGCAGAGGAAGATGAAGACAAGGAGGAGGCTGATGAGGAAGCAGCAGCAGCAGAAGAAGACGATGATGACGAGGAGGAGGCTGATGAGGAAGCAGCAGCAGCAGAAGAAGACGATGATGACGAGGAGGAGGCTGATGAGGAAGCAGCAGCAGCAGAAGAAGACGATGATGACGAGGAGGAGGCTGATGAGGAAGCAGCAGCAGAAGAAGACGATGATGATGACGAGGAGCCCGCCGCTGAAAATGAGGACGAGGAGGAGGCAACAGAGGATGAAGAGGATGCAAGTGAAGAGGATGATGAAGCAACTGAAGGAGAGGAGTTAGCTGATGATGCTGAAGAGGAAGAGGAAGAGGATGCAGCTGAAGCAGAGGAAGATGACGGTACAATCACTTTTGTTTCTATAAATTCTAAAATATATTTATTGGGTATTAAAATACAAAACTTTGCAGTCATTTAGTATGACTACGTTTAACAAAGTTATTTATTTATTATTATTCCCACTCAGTGTTTCCTAACTCCACAGGAGCCTTCTGACTTTGTTAGGCTCACTGCAGCTACTGCAGGGACACCGTCACACATATCAGTCCTGAAATAGACTGGCTTATCTGTGTGGTAGCTGGCACCCGGCAGTATCTAAACCATTCGTGCCTTTTGTTGAACCAATGTGGCTATTTTGAGATCTCAAAACAGGTAATGTACTGTTAAAGTGTGTAAGGACAGGCAAACATTCAGATACAGAAACAATATTCCACACAAAAAAATAATATACTTATTATTGAGTAGCCAAAGTTGACAGTTACATTACCTCTTAATTTCCAGGCTTTAAATATCTGATAACAGCTGGCAGACTAAAAGACAATTTGTCTCATTTGTTTCAAGTGTTTCTTCATTCTTGTGATACATCTACTTAAAACCAGCTTACATAATTTGGGATAATTTAATCACTTGGGCTTTCTTACTTTTTACTACTTATCTGCATTTGGTTTTGTATTACCCTCTTGGATACTTAGCTTTAATGCCAAATTGAAACATTTCATGCTAGAAGCCTAATGCTAGATCTGATCTGCATAACATTTCTGTTATGTACCATAATGATCTATCAACCAATAGTTGAGTATTTATTTTTATTTTTTGTAAGATAAGCATACCTATCAAGTAGGTCATTTTACAGAGTCTACAATTATGTTAGTTGGTTTGTGAGCTGCTGTATTTGAGCTAAATTCTGACATCAGCATGCTTACAGTGATTTTAAGTGCGTGATGTTTAGCAGATATAATGTTTGTAATGTTCACTGTGTGGTTTAATGTGTTAGCATGCTTAAATTTGACAATTAGAAATAACTAATCCTAACTAAATCCAAAGTACAGCTGAGGCGGATGAGGATACCATTCACAAGTATTTAATCATAAACAAAACTCTTGTGTACCAAGTTTAACAGAAATTCCCCCAATAGTTGTTTAGATACTTCTCTCTAAATCACAAATGTGCGACTCACAGTGGCACAAGAGGGAAAAATCATTAGGATTCATCATCTCAAGGTCATTATTGTTTGTACAACTATCTCACTAACTTCCTGAAATATTTCAGTGTGGACCACAGTGGTGGTCTGACCAACCGAGTGACTGACTCTGCTCTCTAGTAGACAAAACATTGTCATGGTGACATGTTTCTAAACCAACACACACGCACACACAAATATCTCTATATCTGTTATAAGCTAATAATGGCCAAGCCGTGTCGCTCACGCTCTAGAAGCCTAATTTGTCGCTGACTCTGTTGACTTTATATAGATGAGCCTGAAGGTGATGACGCAGCTCAAAACGAAGATGACACAAGTGAAGAGGAGTCCACCACTGACACGCTGCGATTCCACCCTGACTCTTTGTGTAGTGTTTGCTCCATCTGTGAGGTAAAATTATGAGTATAAGGCTTAACTGATCCAATAATGAATAGTCTGTGTTTATTTTAAATGAATGGTTCACTTAATTTTTTACTTTTTCCTGCCAAATAGAAGCTGCACTTCATCAGGAGGTCTTATTTTATTCTACAATCACCCTGATAATAGATGAATGACTAATCATAACTGTTCATGGCGTGTCCTTTCCCTCTTTCAGCGTTGCTCTAGTGACTGTGAGAATTGCCCCTGTGCAGAGGGAGATGAGTCAGATCACTGTGAGATCTGTGAAGTAAGCATCTCCACTGTTCAAGATACTGCAAATAATACAAGTTAAAAGGCAGCACTTCAGTGGGACATTTTAACTCTTTATTTTGTCTTACAGGGATGCTCATCCTGCTATCTTTGCCCCATATTGTGTGACACGATTTGCACACCAGGTAAATACTGGTACTTCTACTGTTCGTGTATCATTGATCGTCATCGTTTATTTATTTTGTGAGCTTTGGCCTTTCTTACCTCTTGTACGTATTGCTGTTTTTTAGGTGGCCTTGTTGATGAGCTAACTGGATCCCTCTTTCAGTAAGAATTCTCATTTTTCACAACACATTGATATCCAATCGAATGCTGCATCATTATTCAATTATACAACAGCATAAAGGCACAGACTGGGAAATGCTATGTAGCTTCATGCTGACTTTCCTCATGCCCTGGCCTTTGTTTTGCAGGACTATTGGCTCTCTACTCTGAGCAACCATTGACACTGCATGAGGTATTGTGTTCAGACTTGGAGCTGTCTGGCAGTTCATACCTCTCCAACATGGGGACTACCACAAGAACTTGTCATGAATCTGACAGCTGACATATTTAGATTTTAATACAATTTTCAGCTAATCCAATTGAGAGAGTAATGAGAGCTGAAAAATATGATTTTCTTTTCCTTCATTCATTGAACTGCCTTCTGTACATTTTCAGTGCAAAATGAATGATAATGCATTGCTACGGCTATAATGTAATTGATTTTTATTATTATAACACATTTTTAGTTGAACTGTTTTTTGGTTGGTCTTAGTGGCAAGAATCTGTATGAATGCACAAGAAAAATGAAAATGACTTCTATTGCCACTCATGTAACTTGCAAATGTATGATTGATTTTTTACAGTAAAATTTCAGCTTAGACAATGTTACTGATTCTCATCTGATAATAAATTTCTCCTTATGTGTTTTTTTTAATGTATCAATATGTACATCACATGCACAGGTTATGTCTGTCAGAAGTTTGTTTTTTCCAAAAAGAACTGCGTATTAAGTCCAAGCTAACTTTACTACAACTGATATGTTATTCATAGCTTGTTAAATTACTTCACCAGCTAACATGATCCATGATACTTATTTCTGACAACTGATGTTGATTTTAGCCAACCATAAATTATGTAACAGTGCAAAACAAAGGTGTATAACTAATGACTATAATTAGTTGCTTCATGGTGTTGACTGATGAGGTGATTTGCAAACGACAAGTTGTTTGACAAGTTTTATCTTAATATATAATATTACATAATCATTTGTTGATTATATTTTGTATTATGAAAATAATTTGTAAACTAACTAGTAACTAAAGTTGTAAAATAAAGGGAAGTGAAGAAAAATATTTGCATCTGAATTTTAGTGGAATAAAAGTATAAAGTAGCAGGAAATAGAAATATTCAAGTAAAGTACAAGTACCTCAACAGTGTACAGTACTTGAGTAAGTATACTTTGTTAATTCCCACCACAAATCAATTATAATTATCAGTACATTTATAGTTATAATTTAGAATTTGTACACCAATATATGATGCATGACACATTTAAAAGGTTTATTCTGCTCCTATGTTTGTGATGTAAATCACAGCTGACAGTTCTTCCAGACCACTTGACAAAAACAAGTTAGGCCAGAGGGTGGTGCCAGACAGCCGTACTGGCTGTGTTGTTAAGTCAAATAGGTTTAACCTCTGTAGCTGGCAACATGAATCTTTAGAGAATCATAACTACTGCTTTAAGACATATTTTACTTGTATATAAACAATTTTCCATTTATTGCTTCAAGTGATCATTCTATATATAAAGTGAGATATATTATTCAAGACAGTAAACAAAAAATATTTACTTAAGAGTTTGAGAAAAAGAATACTATTTAAACTCTAATTTACCGCATCTGTAAAAAAAACAAGATATGTACAAACGTCCTTGCAAAGAAAGATTTATTTATTTTCCTGCCATGCAACAGTTCCCTGTAAACTCTTTAAGATATATGCAATCATGTCACCTCAAACTCTGTGTGCATTAATTTAGGAATTATGCATCATGCAAGCAGCTTAAGTAATAAAGCTTGTTTTATTACAGCAGCAGCCAGCTGAAATCTGCAAAGTAACTAGATACTAAAGTGAGGACATAGTGGAATAAAAAGTACATTTGCTTCTGAATTATAGTTGAGCAGAAGTACAAAGTAACAGAAAATGGAAATACTTAAGTTAAAACATTTTTTTAAAAAGGAAGAAAAAAGTTCACAGTACCTGAGTAAATGTATGTAGTCAGTTCCCACCACTGATGTTCAGAGCAGAGGGTTGTCTCTCCCTGTTAGATTTAATTTACAGTCAAATGATGTGTGCACACACATCTTGGCCCAACCTACTCCAGGCCTTCAGTTTGTAACTCAGACTTTCTGTTATAAATTTGATCTTTAAAAAAAGAAGAAGCCTGGTAACATTTCATGCTCCACCTGTCCCAACAAGATATTAAATAACTGTTTTCAGTCAGGGCAGTTCTCACAGTGACAAGTGAACTGAACCAATAAAATAGTGGAGTATGCTCAGAAGTTAAAAACAGAACAATTGCATGAAGCTACAGCAAACGGTGTGTATGACTTAGCTGCCTCGAGCAGCGCATTTCTGGATCGCAACCCCCTCCACTCACGCTCTTGTTCTGAGCATGACGGTAAAACTTTGGCTGCAAAATGTGAAAAAACACAGAGGCAGTATTAGTTTGTGTTTGATCCACAGCATCTGTAGACATAAAAGTCTAATCTAATCTGTCTAATTTTCCAACTCAGTATAGTCTCTTTTATTTACTGGTAGCCCTAATTTTATAATCCTATTCTATTTTTTTTTTTTTCTAAAATACCACTTCAAAAGTGTTGTGACCGCCACAACTTGAAATGAATGAAACAGACAACTGTCCATCCAATCACATACTGATTACTAAAAGAGGTCCAGCTGCTGCTCAGGTGAAACATTTCAACTCAGCTCTGAGCTTTCCACCACACTGGGAGGTATCCAGGTGAGGCCTTGTTCGGTGTTATGGAATGTTATGGTGTTTTTTATTATTTTATTAGTCATAGTAACGTAGCATAAACAGTACTGATGAATAAACACAAAAAGAGCCAGGGCTTTGTTCACGGGAGGTATTAACCTTTTGATAGACAAACTGATAAAGTCTACTGAATACTAGACGTCTCTCTTAAAAGGTCTAAACCTTTGGAATATTTGAAACTAAGACGCCTCTACAAGGGGGCAGAATTGAATTTGTTTATCAGTTTACTTGCCATAAAGTTCACGTCCTTGTTATTGTTTTGGAAAAGGTAGCCCTGCTGTTCGTTGTTTTGCAAAAGGGTAGTGTGTATGTTTCTTTTTTGTTTTTTGTTTTTTTTTTTAGACGTAAAAAGGTAATGCTTTGGGTCATGCGGTGTGCCGGGCTGTGTGTGAGGACAAGATAAAAGACAGGAAACCTGTTGCGTTGGTTTGTCACAGGTGAAGTGTCTATGTATAAGCACAAGTGGCAATTAGAATAAACATTACCTGGTATGAAGACAGTTTGCGTGTCAAGAAAACATCAGCTCTCATGGTGGTTTGACGTGAAATATGAAGCCTGGCTCCAAAAAGTTCCCATTAATTAAGGAAGACTCAGTGCGTGGCACACAAACACAGCACAGGCAAGAAAGAAGATAATTAACTTCTTATAGGAGGGAGCTTACAAAGTGCCGAACATTTTACAGTTTAATTGATTCCATCTCACCTGTGAATGCCCTGTGAGTATATTATATATATATATATATATATATATATATATATATATATATATATATATATATATATATATATATATATTCCCCCCTGTAATCCTGCTGACAACAAAGTGCACCAAAAACATTAGGCAACATAAGTTTTTTTTTTTTTGTTTTGTTTTTTTTTAAACTTTCTAAACTGCAAAACCACATCGGTATTAAATGTCTCACCCAGGCCTTCAAAAGATTTGACAAGCTGAGCAGCTGAAATTTAATCAGAGGTAAATGACATAAATTGCACTAACCCAGCACAAAGTTCAGTACAGTGTGACATTACTGTGGTCAACATTCCTACAATGGCTTGCTTAAGCTTGAAGCTTGATCAGTCATTCAACAATCCAGTGTCTGAAGCTTCTCAAGTATCAGTTTACAGAACAACCTGTTAATTAAAATCTTAGTCTCGTGGGGCCCCGCAAAAAAGGGGTGTAAAGCGATTGGAGAGCAATTCAGTTGCAAATAATATCTTTAATCTGAATTGTGCTTTTGGGTATTTGTCTTTTAGTCTATTGTTGTTGAAGGTATCGGTTTGCACTACCTTCCTGTTCAAACAGGTTGTTTTAGGCTTGTCTGCAAGTTAATCCTGTAATGATTTTTACAAGAGTATTTGCTTGCTACCTTTTAGTTTGGTAATTTAGAGTCTGAAGATTTCAATAAAATAGTTAATTAACACAGCTGTTGTGTTTTAACACAAGTGATCACAAACCATCTTTAGTGGATATATTTATTACACCCCATTTTTAGCGTGTATAAGTACTATTTAATAAATTGTTTACAACACACTATAATGTAGTAGTAAGCAGGTTTAAGTGTTTATTAATATTTTTGTCAACCAGTATAATTCCTCCTGTGAGCACCCAGATATGAACGCTGGTGTAGAAAATGACAATATAGAAAAAATTGTAATAGTATAAAATATACTCAAAGTTATAATTCTTAACAAATACTGTACATTAATAGATACTTAAATGACTTGATTGCGTAGAACTACATTAGTGTCTTATAATTTATTTGTTACATTTTTATATACTGCTTTTTTAAGTGATAATGATGTATCCAAGTAGTGCTTTGAATTAAGGTTTAAGGTTAAACGGCGGACAAAATTACACCCTTATATAACGCTGCGTATAGAGTGCTATGTCGTGGAACCGGATTCATTTAGCTGGCAAACTTTGATGTGTAAACACCTAGATTTTCTCAGACGTTTGCTTGGTCTAAACACCTCTATTTTGATTGCAATGGCCTGAAGAAAGAGGTCTGTAGTCACATTACATGTGATGTATCCACAAAATGCCCCTCACCCATTTCCATGTCCCTCCTACTCAATGTCATTGACTTGAAACATATTGGGACACTTTTCCAGCTTCTCTTCACTTATGGACAAAGTTGGGAATGGACACACGTTTTTAATGTGACACCTTATTAACGTCTTTATTTTAGGGACTTCACGCTCGGACAGTAAGGTAAGAATTTGACAAACTTTAACACATTGATTGTCAAAAAGCAAGTTTTTTTTTTTTTTTTTTTTGACATTTCAAGTCCAGTTACTTTGTCATCTGGCATCAGGTCCTTCCATATTATATAAAATCAGATTTTGATCTTAATGGGATTTCAGTGCCGTGATGGTAGTACACAGTAGTGAGCCTATAAAAATAAATGGATGGTATAGAGCTGTTTCAATACTTGGTAACTTCAGGCATGAAAAGTTAAATGGCTCTAAAGTCTAATCAAAGATTAATCAAATTATCCAATTAATGGGCTTCCTTCTCCTCATGCAGATGCATTTCTCCTCACTTCTGCTGTGCCTGACTATAGGAGCTTTGTTGAAATATGGTGAGTAAAAAATACATTTATCTCTATTATGATTCCTGTGATATATGTATAATTTGTGTGTGCGTTATAGGGCAGGATACACTTCCCCAAAGATATAAGATTATTTAGTATGTAAGCTGCCAAATTTCTCACATTTAAACCCAATAAAATGAATCCAATATACAAAATTAACGAAGTTGAGAAAAAGAGCATTGATTAAAGCTGTCCACCATGGTGTTTAATCTGATCTTTTACTTAAAATTAGCAATCCACCTATCTTGAAATACCCCATAAAGGTACTGCATTCAGATTCTACAGTATAAAGTACAGACAAATTAAAAAAAAATATTCTTTAGTATTTTACTGCTGTAGCTGATCAAGGTGTAGTTAATATTAAGAACAGATAAATGCATTTCAGTCATTGAGCTCAGCGGTTCTCAAGCTAGTGCTGAGGTCACAATATAAAACTGAGCCGTCATGATGACGGGAGCAGTATTTATGTTGTTGTTGCCTAATCTTGTCTTTTGCGTCAAATATGTGGTAATTTGATGTCTTTGGACCTCAAACTATTGGAAAACTATATGAGGAGTTTAGAAGGGAACAAGGGACCCAAAGTACACAAGTTATCATTGAAAGGAGTCACATGGCAAAAAAAAAATGTTCTTTAGCAATGCATTGTATTTTATGATCTCTTCATATTTTTTTATGTTAAATCAAGTTACAATAATTGTTGTGAAGCAAAAAGTACATCTCTCTCCCCGAATCGTTTGTAAGTATAAAGCAGCAGGAATAGGAAAATAACCGAGATAGGTACTCATTATCATCATCAGGACCCAGTCTTCCTCAGACAGAGTAGCATTTCCTCATTCTAATGCTAATAAAGTCTCATTTAATGAAGTATGTCTGCAATATTTCAGTTTCAGCTACTGGAAGTGAATGGTGCTACACTGGCTGCAGTAAGTAAGGACAGATGTCTGATTGATTTGGATCAAACCATCATTAGTCTGTTAGTTTGTGGTATTAAAAAAAAACAAAAAAACTCTTATTTTCATAGCTCATACTCCGGGCAACTGGGGAGACCTCGAGGGTTCTTACTGTGGAGGAAAAAGGCAGTCCCCTATTGATATAGACACCAGCATGGTTCAGACTGACCCAAAACTGCTTAACTTTACCTTTGTCAACTTCACGTCTCAGCACGTCATTATTTCCATCGTAAACACTGGACACACAGGTACACAAACTCAGACTTCCAAGTTCTTTTTTGTTCTACAATTAGTTTCTGTATTTGTATCACAAGTGTAGGAAGTGCACAATAAGGACATGATTTAACTTCCATATACTTGGACTGTAACTACATAAACATGCTTCTCCGTCCCTTCCATCCATAGTGAAATGCAATTTGAAGGAAAATGAAGTTGAAGTAAGTGGAGGTGGACTTGATGAAACATATTCTACAGTTCAGCTTCACTTCCACTGGGGCGATACAGAACATCATCCAGGATCGGAGCACAGGATTAATGGTCACCGTTATCCAATGGAGGTACAGTATTGTTTACTGGCATTCACTATAAACAACATGCCTCAATTCTATAGACTGTGCTTCTTATTTGACCTTACTTTGTCTACTCAATTCATGCCATCTTTTGTAGATGCACATTGTCAGTCTGAAGAAAGGTCTTACTGCGGACCAGGCCGTAAACGACCCAAAGGGAATTGCAGTTCTTGGGTTTTTCATAAATGTATGTCCTACACTTCAAATTACTATTCCAAAGAAAAGTCTTGCTAACCTCTTCCATGATTGAAATATTTACATTTTTCCAGAATTTCAACTTGCTTGTTGGAAATATAATTTAAGAAGTATAGGAGCAAATGTACAAGGTTTAATGTGCACATTATCAAACTAATGTTGCAAGTGTAATTATAATGTCTTTTCTTATTAAAGGCAACAGAAGATGGAAATGCAACAGGACCATGGAGCATGCTCACGTCTTACCTGTCAAACAAAACCGGTATTTTGGCCTGTCATTTCACTAGATTTTATGTATGGTTGAGCACTGCAAACCACAGGGCACTACTGTGCTCAGACAGGTTCTTGGCAGCAGTGTAAATAAAAGTAGTACAGGCAGTCCGACTACACTGAGGCCGCCTTTGAATCAGTCATCTTTCATATTATCACATCTTGTTTTGTTTCTTGCATCATTTCACAGGCATTGCGACTCAGAACACACCTCACACCTCTATCAATGAACTCATTGGAAATGTAGACCTGACAAAGTACTACCGATACATGGGATCCCTAACCACTCCCAAGTGCAACGAAGCAGTTGTGTGGACAGTCTTTCATGAACCAATTAACATCCACAAAAATCTGGTGAGTTGGGCGGCCTGGAAACCTTTCTTTTGCACGATAAGAGGAGGACGGGCCATGTTTTGTGGTAAGACAATAAAAAGCCAAGTGATAAAACAGAAAATACAATAAAAGCTATGGGTAGAGCCTGGGTAGAACAATTACTTTTTGTCTACTGCCATCACCACACATCTAACTAGTCTGACCAATCTTGAGTTGTGTGAGGAAATACTGGGTGTGACGCTTTGTATTTCTGAGCATCCGAGCATTTTTGATCATTTGTTTATTCCTTCGTCATGCTGCACAACAGAGGAAAGTGTGGTGACCTCTGACAAGTGGAATTATAAACTGTTACACAAACAGCCACTGATTCATGCAGCGCCACCGGAGTTTCAGTACATGCTGGCAGGACATGCTGGTATCTGGTTTGATGTTTGATAAATTATTTTCTGTTGACTTTAACAACAAAAGACACTGTTGGGCAAATTCCATGTGACTGTGGAAAGGATCGGAGTTATTTTTCTGTAGCAAAACGACACATCTAATCTCTCACTGTTCATCTTATCTACCTGACAGCTGTCAGCACTCAGGTGATACTAGAATGCACATATTTCTGTGGCCTGTTCGCTGTGTCTGTTGGCTCTGTGGGTGCATGACTTTTTTTTTTTTTTTTTTTTTTACCATAACTTAAAGCATATCACATTAAAAAAAAACAAGTATTACATTTTGAGTAATGTATTTTAGTACAATATCCCAATAATAATAATAATAAATGTAGAATTTACTGCAGCACTCTTTCTTTGCATTACAACTTTTAAGGTTTGAATTTAAAGCAGCATTATGTAAGAATTTGTACTCAGTTGCCCTAGTTTCAGAGTGCAATACCTCTGTTATACATATAGACAGCTGTAGGCTACGTGTGTAATTGTTGTGATTATAATACTTATGATTAAAAACTGGTGAGTTGACAACTTTGCTGACAGCAAAACATCAAGCAAGTGCAACAACACAAGACTTAGTGGCTGGCTACTTACTAGTCCAACAGCAAGAACCTCTTTTTTTTTTTAGCTTCCTCTGTTTTCCTCTTCAGTCTCTTCACCTCTTCCATGCTCTGCCTCTGAGCCTGGTTGTGTAGCCTGCTCACCAGGATTCCAGCGACTCTCCTCATCCACCTGGAAACCTCCTCCCCCTAGTCCAAAAAGCCTGTGGAACAAACTCTTAAATTCCCTCAATGTACTTCACTCACAGACTGGACAGCACAGTTTAGTTAGCTAACATTAGCTAACGGCAGCTTAACTGACTGTGAGAGTTCCTAAAATATGACTCGCTTTCACCATAAATAAATAAAATAGTTGGTGGGGTGTGACTTGGTGCCATACAGTATTATGCACTTCTCCTGACCTGGAGCCCAGAGACATTTCAAATTTTCAAGCAACTCTTATTTTTAAAGTCAAGAAATTTAAAAAAAACGTTTTATGATTACAGGTGTCAGGGTGTACTCATGTATAACATACATAATATGTATTTACAAGTGTAAAAATCCAAATATTTGGCAGTTTGGAGGTAAAAATAAGTGAGCTTCCCAGACCATTTCTCATCTCTGCTTACAGTTAGCAGTATTGGGATACACTGGCCATTACTAGCATAATACATCCACTGACTAATGTCTGGGTGGTGAATGCACGTAACAGGAGAACCAGGGTTCACACCCCAACCAATGTTCAAAGGCCGAAAATTTTAACCCTGTCATGCAATTTGATTCAAGGTTATGTGCATGTACATGCCCCTACACCTACTAATAAAGAGACAGTGGAGGTTGTTGTATCAAAGTTTTTTAATTCATATTTTTTCCCAGATGAAAAAAAAAAGATTGTCCAGCAACTAACCTCCATATCTCTAGGTGTTGTCCTGAGTTCTCTGTCTCTCTCTAGGTTACTTGCGTCACTAACTTTGGTAACCCTGGATAATAACCCACATCACGAAACTGGTTATCTGTCTGACTGCAGTTTCCAGCTTGTCAGCTGCTACATTGAAAGACGTATGATGATGAGAATCATGAATGACGTACTGTGATGTGATAAAAATGCGTGATGCTACCTGCAGGAAAAATAGTTTGCAGCAACAATTAAAATTGAAATGTAATGAATACAATCCTGAACTATTGCCACAACCCCAGGGAGTTATTAATACAAGAGTTATTCTCACGAATAGTTGTGACAAACTGAAGCATTAGCCTGAAGCAGCTGTAAGAACACTAGCCATCTGTAATTTCAACAGGTGTGTTCGCTGTTGAAAATATGTGAAGATAGATGCTGTCCCCAAACTATGGGATGTCAACACCCAGGGTGCCCATCAACTCATCTGTCTGTGCTTCTGTAAAAAATACTACTACTCATTCATTATCTGTAACCTCATTACCTGTTATCCTCATCAGGGTCATGTTGGGGCTGAAGTCTATCCCAGCTTGACTACACCCTGGGCAAGTCTCCAGCTCATCACAGGGCACATAGACACAAACAACCATTTACACTCACATTCACACCTACGGGAAATTTAGCGTCACTAATTAACCTACTAAGTGCACAAGGATCGAACAAGGAGCCTTCTTGCTATGAAGCGACAGTGCTAACCACTGCACCACTGTGCCACCTACTACTGTTCATTAGCAATTTTGAAATTCATTTTTGCCAGTAACATCACTGGATCTGTTGCTATGTTTTTTAGATTCAGCTGTTTCCCATGAGGACCGGACTCACCAATGTTTATCGGCCTACGCAACAACTTAATACACAAGTATTTGCTTCCCCTCCTTTACCTCCTGGTGAGTCAAAATCACACATAGACTTTGTGATAAAACATGTGACAAAACATACACAAAATAATAAATAAATATACTGTTCTTCAATTTTTTTTTTTTTTTTTAGCTCCATGGTGCTATGAAGCTCATGGAAACTGTGGTATGTATATACAAATCAGATGACTGGGCAGTTCAGTGCTATTAGAACAGGATTTGGACATGTCTTGAAAATGTTGGTTTTCCTCTCTACCCACAGCGTACAGTCCCTCTCACTGGCACCTCCTGCCTCAATCCCACTGCGGCGGCGATCGCCAGTCACCCGTCAACATTGAAACAAAGAATGCTATGGTGGACGAGCACCTCGGTGGCTTCACCTTTAAATATTTTAATGACAAACACACCATCAAGACGATCACTAACACAGGCCACACAGGTTTTAAAGTTTTCTTTAATATCATGGGCTGATTTTCATGAGAACTGATGCTGCTGAGATTACAAAGCAAAACTAAACCTAATTTAGGGCTATGATTACAGCTGCAAAAAGTAGAACAACTTAGTGGAGAGAAATGCTTTTGAATCCAACACTCCACACCCACTAAAAAAATAAATTTTACCCTTTGTTTAGATCTGGGTAGGAACTTTTTAGACACGCAACTGAACCAAAGTGAAAAGGTGTGGTGCCCCATGACAAGTGGAACCACAAACTGTTACCTAAGGAGCCAGTCAACATTTCCGGCACTGTACCGGTTTATGCTGGTATCAGGTCTGGTGATCATGTTTAAGCATCTGTTCTTTCTGTTGACTGTAATGACAAGAGAACATGTTGGACAAGTTGCACGTGACTGAAAAAAAAAGAACAAAAGGGTATTTATATGTTGCAAAATGACACATGCAATATTTGACCTCCATGACAGCCGTCAGCACTCCGCTGATATTAAGTAACTTAGGTTTGGTTTTCAAAAAATAATCTGCAGCAATTTTATTGACTTTATTAATAATTTAAGTAATTTATCATAAATCATTTAATGGTTCCAGCATCTCAAAGCAGAAGTTTGGCTGCTTTTCTTATTATTGTCATATTACAGACTTACAGTTTCGGTTTTGGACTGTTGGTCGGTCAAAACAAATAATTTGATGGCATCCCTTTGGCATCTGGGAAGTTCATCATTTTTGTTGACTAAATAATTAATCAAGGATACATTTAGAAGATTAAATAATAATAATAATAATAAATTTGTCAGCATGGAAAAAGATGAGACAGCAATACAATTGTGAACTTTAGACTGGTGGTCACATTACATTCAATTATGTTTAGAAACAGCAAGTTTCTGTGGGTTTGCATGTGGTATTTTAATTTCTTATATTTAGTTTCCCCCACATAGGAAAATAAAATAAATCAATTTCATTTAAGTCTGTGAAAGCAATTTTCACTTTTCCTTCTGGTCTTGTTTAACTCCAAGTGAAGTGTAAACTGAAAGAGAATATGGTGGAGGTCTCAGGGGGAGGTTTGGGACACGTCTACTCCACCATTCAGTTCCACTTCCACTGGGGTCTCCCAACACATGACTCCGAGGGCTCAGAGCACACAGTGGATTCACACAGATACCCGATGGAGGTAGTTATAAGCATTGAGCCACTGTATTGTTGTTGTGAACTCATTGTTTTCCAACAGATTTTGCTTTACGTATTATTGATTGTGTCTTTGTCCAGATGCACATAGTGAACAAGAGGAAGGATTTAACTTTGACTCAGGCAGTTGAGACTCCTAATGGCCTTGCAGTGCTGGGATTCTTTATTGAGGTAACATGAATCATACTTTGTTTGTAGTTGAGGTCCGTGTGCGAGTATTATTTAATTTCCCGTCAGCATAAAACAGATAAGTATGATAATTGTTTGTATACTAACAACAGCTTACTATAACAATTACTATGTACTTTACATACAGTTTGCATATGTGTGGTTTGGTATTTCGGAAGTTGTAAATGAGAGTATATGTGCTGTACCCTGTTTGTGAAAATGTTACTCATTACATGATACATCAACAGTATGACGCTTAACACTTACATAAGCATAACGCAAGGTAAAAGCAACTGACATCATGTCCTGCATACCACATACCAGAGTTTTATCTCATGAGGGACATGAATGTCTGCGTGCTGTCACTACGTGCTATCACTGAGCATTTTATGCATGTACCTCCATGGTTTTTTTTGTTTTGTTTGTTTGTTTGACGTACAATATGATTAATGCCTGATGGACAGTTTCCTGATGAGATTTCTCATGACAGTAACAATGCTTTATCATTTTGTGAAATGTTTTGTTTTCAGATACAAAAGCGACAGCATGCATTCTGTATAAACCCTCTATGAAAGGGGCTATAATCATTTCAATCTGACTATATAAACTGTAGAACTAACAACACATGGTTAATAGTTTTCATAGTGCACATTAGCAGAGGGAATCATGCTTTCTTTTACAGTATAAATTTGAGAAAATCTATTTAGACAACAGACTTTTCAAGGTCTATTTTCCAGGCTAAAGAGACGACCAAAAGCAGCAGCAGCAGCAGCAGCAGCAGCAGCAGCAGTAGTACAGAACATCAGGAGGTAAGTGGTTTAGCATTTTTAAACCAGCAGATTCTGTTTCTGTAGTTAAACTGTCCTTAATTATTCAGCGTGCTTGTCTCGGTAGACAAATCCAACATCTTATATGGCCTGGACGAATCTGACCAACTACCTTTCATTAATTAAAGAAATCGGTAAGTGCACACTTTGTTTTCTTGCATACAACATTAAAAACACAGAATATGGACGCATGAATACATCACTACGTCTTCTTATGCTTCCATGTAGGCAGAGAAGTTGATTTTACAGAAGAGATCTCCATCGATGACTTGCTTGGCAATGTGAACCGAACTAGTTACTACCGTTACAATGGCTCCTTAACCACCCCTTCATGTAATGAGGCGGTGGTTTGGACAGTCTTTAAAGAGACTATCAAGGTGGACAAAAAGCTGGTACGTGCTACTCTACTAGTTCCAATGAAGGTTTCCAGTGAGATTTACATGTGAAGCATTGTAGTCATAAACACCATTCACAATTGGCAATAGCTAGCATATACATAGATTTAAACTGAATTATCGGTGATGGTAATTCTTATCCTGTAGAAAGGTCATGTCAGGTTGTGAAATGACTGCTTGTATCAAAGGACAATTAAAAGTACAAAAAAAAAACAATGAGTCAAGAGGTATGCTATACTCAAATGCAGTGTTATCTGATGCTGTGGTTTGTTTGGCATCCTTCAAGTTCATGTGGTTGCACATCACTGGATTTTAAGTGAAACGAAGACTGAGCTTACATAGCTGACTTTCACTGTAGTTTCAAGGCGTTTTTATAAAGTAACGTTTTTTTAAGGAGACGGCTGTTTTTCTTTTTGTCAAGAAATCCCGTTGAAAAGACTAAAACACTTTGCAAGTTTTCTTTTCTGAAACTAGCCAAGTTGTCACTGAATTCTTACTGAATTTACGCAAAATCGTCAAAAGAAAATCATAATGTATTAATGCACATTTCCGAGTGCATTGAGAAACAGTTGGTGGCACTAATTCTCAGTTCTGGTTAGAAAGAGTCCAGTTAGATCTCAAATGATGCAATACAATGTGGAAAATGAGGTGGAAATATGGCCTTTATGCTTCATATATGTAACATATATAAAATGCTACAATATGCTTAGTGTCTTCCCGTGTCTGATTTCATCTCTCCTGTGAAGCAGAAGCTTTCGGGGATGAATTAATTTGCATCCTTCATGTAGGCTACATCGTAATTTATATGTCTGATTCATTTATTTATTTCATTTTTTAAAAAAGTTTTTATAAAATGTCCAAAAACGGACATGGAAACACACTCTGAGAGTATGCCATTGGCTTCTATTGAAGACATAAATCTTACAGGTTACAAATATATACTTTAATTGTAATAAAGGCTGTAGTTTTTACCAAATGTGAACTAAAAAGCAGAGAATGGTGCATTTGTTGTTACATTTTAAGGCAGATTAATACACATTTGGTGTTCTAGTGTTTATTCATGGAAGTGGTGAAATCACAGTTTTAGTGAAATAAGAATTCACTCAAAATAAATTACAGTTCTCATATTTAATGAAGGAACATGTCACATAAACAACAATAGAGCTCTGGCACAGAGGAATAAGCTATATCAGGTTTTGACTACATAAGCAGACTATGACTGCTGATTTTTATGGGATGGACACTTTGTCTTCCCTAAAGATGTTAGACCTGTGCTGTTTTCACTTTTGCTTTCAGTCTAGTCTTTAGGAGGTGAGACACAAGTTTAGTTCAGTGTAGGTCAGAGAAGTTAAGAATGATCAACTCCAACGTAGTCTTGTTCTTGTATCTAGCACGGGAGGTTATGTCTAATAAGGGCTATGAGACTGTTGCTGTTCACCCATCAGTCAAGACTTTAATGTCAGTCATTATGTCTTTCAACAAATTCAACAGGCTGGAGTTCAAATCTCAAACAAAACGTATCAGTATCCGTTGGCACCTTCAGGTGATTTACGTGCTGAGTTTGACCTGCTTCGATTGAAATTTCAGTAAACAGTGAAATGAGTATGACTCTTATCAGTATAAAGCAAAAAGAGATAAACGTCACTGAATGCCTTTTAAACAACGCAGAACACAAACAAATGACTTCATATTTTCATGCGTTGTTGAGTGAATTTTGGTAAGGCATGACATTTACTCATCACTGCATAATAATACAATGTTAGCACTGTTTCCACATTCTTACTTCAGTGTAAGTGACACTCATGATGATAGCAGGTAATAAAATTATGACCTTACTCTGTTAATTAAGTGACTCGCACGCTTCGTGACTCATGAAGTAGAGAGCAAACACACAGTGATGCAATTGATTGACAGAAAATAAAAAATAACTTTACACTGGCCTCAGAAAGTAAATGATCAAACGCAGTGTCTTCTACATAATCAGTGCTTTTGTTGACTTGAACACAACTTTACTCAAATGTGCGATCAACAGGGAAATGCATCTTTTCTGAAGTACGTAATTGTAATGAATGTTCTCTGTGGTTAATACCATTACGTATGCATGGCAGCCTTCACCACTGACTGACAAGTTTAACTAGTGCAAGGACATCATTTTCCAAATAAGTGGTTGTTGTTATTGACATACATCAAGTGAAAATAATGAATTTAACCTCAGTCTGTCCTAAATGATGATTTGTTTCATACCCCCAGATGATGATGTTTCCGAATTCTACAGAACAGCATGATGTTTTTCGGCCTGTACAGCCTCTTCATAGTAGGAAAATCTACACCACTGATTCAGCATCCATTGCCCCAGTTCCCATCATACTGTTTATGCTGCTGGCAAGTCTCTGGGCCTTTTTCATATGATCTGCATTTGTGATAAGGTTAGCTGATTGGGACTAGTGTGAAGACTCAAATATATTGCACTAATTATTTGTTTTGCACTATTCATATTATCAATATCCAAAACGTATCCATCAGAATATGTATCCAGTATTTATTAGAAAAATACTTGGTGACTTTTATTCACATACATGTGTGCAATTATATAATCTCATAATCAAGATGTTGGTAATAAGCTGACCTAAGACATTTTATGTTTGGAAATCTGGTTTATTAAACTTCATTGTGTTAGCAGGCTCTCTATTCACTCTGTAGCATGTTAGTATTTTGAACTGGTGACTTTGACTTTGACTACTGTGCTATGTGCCAACTTGCCAGATAACTAAACACAAATACCTCTCTGGATTTGTGACATACATACTTCTCAAACTAGTCATATCCCTTTTTGCTTTGCTTTTATCAAAACATGTGCAGTATAATACAAGACAGCTAAATCTCAGGTGAATTAAGATTTTTTTCTACTAAGCTATGCCACTATTGCAGTTGTTAACCACAAAGAGGAGCCAAAAAGAAATTATTTGATTATTATTGTTATTGTGTGTTTGTGTGTACTGTTATAACCACTAAAAGCTAAAAATAAATAATTGATGCTGTTTGAAGGTGAGTTCTTGAATTGTGTCACTTTTTGTTTGTCGTTTCTTCTATCCAGTTGCAGACTGAAAGATTTTAATGTACAACTCTGTTTGACTTTATATTTATCAGTTGGCATTGAAATTCACTTATTATTTGACATTATTGAATTTATTAGAAGAGGTTAAAGAGCTCCAAAGCAACCAGTAAATGAAATGGGGTATGGATTTCAATTCAATGTTTACTTTCCTGATCTTAGAACTGGAGCTATATTAAATAGCACTAATTATTTTAGCCTTCTTTCAGGCAATGTGACTCGAGATAAGAAAATACCACCAGATCTGGTATACACTATCACTCAAGAGTCAAAATATGCAATCAATAATCCAGATCAGCCAAAATATAAAAGGTCGTACAGTAAAAGCACTTCTTAACGAGCACCATAGGTTTCATAGAAGGCCAAGGCACAAACTTGAAATCTACCCAAGATGGAAAATGCCAGCCCCACCCCTGCTCACTTGCATTGCTGAAGTTGACATTGAGTATTTATGCACTTGTTGCTTCAGGCAAAAACATCTTTATATATATAGATATATATCTATATCTATATATATCTATATATCTATAGATATATATCTATTATGGCATGCTATTCAGTATGGCATGCCGTTCAGGAAATTAAACGTTTGAATATATTGAATGAAACTTTGAATATATGGAATGAACCTTGAATATATGGAGTGAACCTTGAATATATGGAGTGAACCTTTGAATATATTGAATGAAACTTTGAATATATGGAATGAAAGTCTGAATATATTGAATGAAACTTGACTGACGTCAGACTTCACGGCAGTGCCTGCGGCCATCTTGTGTAGCGTGTGGATGCTGCAGCTAAAAGTGAGTGATAATGAGTCAGTCCGTTCGGGATTTCGTAGCAGCAATGTGCAATATGTGTATGGGCCAAATATCCTCCCAATAACCCTGCCCAATACCGTTCTTTTGACAAAGAAGTTCGCTCCCTTTTTAATCGTGGCAGACCTATTACAACAGGCCAGGCAGCTGTTTATCAGGCCAACCTCAGCATGCCTTCAACCTCACAGGAGTGCCCCACAATCTCCGCCCGTACAAGAAAGGGCCCAAGACACAAGATGTAGTGCATATAAAGATATAGATCATATTCTATATCTCAGTGCAGTTATGATGAGCCCTGGTAACAGGGCGTCTCCTTCATAAAAAAGCAGAACTATTAACGGAACACTCTGCTGTGTGTAGAGGTCTGTATGTAGGTCTGTATGGTTAGCTTGATATAGTTTTCAGGTGATTTAATGAAGGTAAAACACAGTGAATGGCCGTGCGTAATGGCACTGCGCTCTGACGCGGCACTTCTCCGGGAATGGAGAAGCTGCTGTGGCTACAGGGATTTCGTGAACTGAAGGAGAAGCTCTTCATATATTGTTTAGATGCAATAAGAATCACCCACATTCATAGACCAATGCAGCCTGAATATTTAGTTTAGTATTAGTTTAGTGTTACAGTGATTAATACAGCAGTGATACATTTTTTTTAATTCCATAATAATTATCTCCGTAAGGCATATTCTCATTATGCATCTGTCTGTCTGTCCGCAGTCCGCTGTGTGAGCAACGTGCCCAAAGCTGACAATGTGTCGCCGATCATCAAATACGTTCAATACTAAACTAAATATTCAGCCTGCATTGGTCTATGAATGTGAGTGATTCGTATTGTATCTAAACAATATATGAAGAGCTTCTCTTTCAGTTCACGAAATCCCTGTAGCCGCAGCAGCTTCTCCAGTCCCGGAGAAGTGCCGCGTCAGAGCGCAGTGCCATTACGCACGGCCATTCACTGTGTTTTACCTTCATTAAATCACCTGAAAACTATATCAAGCTAACCATACAGACCTACATACAGACCTCTACACACAGCAGAGTGTTCCGTTAATAGTTCTGCTTTTTTATGAAGGAGACGCCCTGTTACCAGGGCTCATCATAGCTGCACTGAGATATAGAATATGATCTATATCTTTATATGCACTACATCTTGTGTCTTGGGCCCTTTCTTGTACGGGCGGAGATTGTGGGGCACTCCTGTGAGGTTGAAGGCATGCTGAGGTTGGCCTGATAAACAGCTGCCTGGCCTGTTGTAGTAGGTCTGCCACGATTAAAAAGGGAGCGAACTTCTTTGTCAGAAGAACGGTATTGGGCAGGGTTATTGGGAGGATTTTTGGCCCATACACATATTGCACATTGCTGCTACGAAATCCCGAACGGACTGACTCATTGTCACTCACTTCTAGCTGCAGCATCCACACGCTACACAAGATGGCCGCAGGCACTGCCGTGAAGTCTGACGTCAGTCAAGTTTCATTCAATATATTCAGACTTTCACTCCATATATTCAAGGTTCATTTAATATATTCAAAGGTTCACTCCATATATTCAAGGTTCATTCCATATATTCAAAGTTATAGTCCAATACAGCAGATATCTTCAATGTCCATATGTTGCTGTTTCAGTCACCCCACCTGTCCAGCACCAACTGTGTGCAGCTTAAGAAAGTTGTTTGCTTTCTTCCATACTGACAACTCTGCCATTAGTCATTACTGTGCTGTTCTCTCAGGGTGAGCTAATATAATAACCACTGATTGCATATAATTAGTGGACAAAGTTTCTGGGGACGGGGGATGTAATGCCAGTGCTTAAGTACATTCCTTCTACACCCGAGGCTTCAAATTGGTTAATGGGTGATGTCATGTTTGGTAAATACTTGATAATAACAGTGCTTTAAAATGAGAAAACATAGCATCTGACACATATATAAAACTATTTGACATATAATGTGTCAAATGTGCTGAAAAATATTCTAGCTAATTGTTCTAGCGAGCAGGAAAAAAATAGCTTTAATTTTGGCAGCATTTTTGTCAGTTGCTGCAGTTATGTTGTTGGAGACCGAACACTAAACATTGAAATATTAACATCTATTTAGCAAATTACTGTGATACTAAACTGCTATGTATGTATGTCCTTGCTCATCTTGAGCTGTTCATCCAGTGACCTTCACACTTGGCAGGTGTATTGCTGAGCACCTAAGGAAGTACAGTGTCAAATTTGGCGCAGTTTACATAAAAACTGGGCTGTCTTACTTCAAAGGCTTTTAACTTATAAAAGAAATAGCAATATTTCATTTATAATACCTCTAGTTAACTATTGAAATTGTTCAGAGCACATTCAAGTGGTTCAAAGAAGTTTGCACAGGAGTATTTGTCCTATTCCTTCACTTCAATGTTTGCAAGCTATAAGTGGCATAGGTCATTTACTCTTGGGGTTTAAAGTCTATCCACCAGAATGAGGGGGCAGAATGTGAGACTGACTCAGGCACTTCTGATGTACTTTGAGAGTGTCTCTAATTCTCCTTGGCCAAGCGTCAATAAATATTACAGCATAAGACATCAGAGGCTCCTGAACACTTTCTTCCCTCCTGACCTCACCATTGACCTTTGACTTCAGCAATTTCTCCACAACAAGGTATACAAATACTATCCTTTTTAAAATACTGCCTTTTTAGAGTAGGTTGGTTTAAAAGGGCACCAAATTATGTGGGTTAAATAAATCAATTTTGCCAATCAGAATGATCAAAGACAATAAATAATAACTTGAAGTTAAAGAAAGGATAATTGTAGACAGTTTATTGATTTCGTCTCATTAGATATACTGAAGTATCAGTTTGAAACTCTGGTTAAAATTAAAGATCAATGTGTGAGATTTAGTGGTATCTACTGGCGTAGTCATTGATTACAGCCTCATTTGCCTCACCCACTGCTTCCTCCTTCAGGCCTTACATTTAAAAGTTTAAATCACCAAAATGAATAGTTTAGTCAGGAGACATGCTCAGCGACACACAACAGAGGGTGACAGACGGAAACACAAGGAGAGGGGAAACAAGTGGAAAACACTGGAAACTAAGACACGGACAGCCTCATCACAACACTTATTGTTTAGTTATCGTCAAGTTCCTGCAATAAGGAGGAAAAACTAATATTAACAAGGGATGAATAATCTTTCTAAGTGAGTAAGTAAGTGTTTCAACACAACGTTTGAATTAAATGGCACCTCTATGACTTGCTATTTTACAAAAGAATGGTCCTTGTATTGTACTTGTTTCCTTTTGGACAACTGTCACTTAAAATGTCATCAGGCCCATGTTACAAAGAGCACGAGGCCCAGAAACAGCCCATAATATGGGCAGATATTTGTCTGACCACCACAATCTTTAATAATTATGTTAACATAGACAATTGCAAATAGTTCAGAAAGTCAGATCACAATAAGAGCAACAATAAGATATTTACAATAAATCACAGAGAACTTTAATGTTTGCAGCAGTGAGAACCAATGATGACCATTTTTGTGTTGTGTTGTGTTTTTACCAAACACTCGCATACTGCAGCATGTTGCCATATTGTTATTGTCTATCCTAATCCATTATAGTGCTTATTTTCCTATGCTAATCTCGGGCTGTGTTTAGCTTTGAACGTTGTCTGTGTGTATAAGCACTACTAGCAGCAGTGTATGTGGTCCTTATAAAACCTCTGAACATTGTAGGAATCCATTGTGTTTACCATAAAGGACTAACAGAAGTGCCTATTTGTGTGGCTGGTACATAGCCTTGGGTGGTGTGTGAAACATGGAAACATGGAATGACATTTTGACAGGTAATTATGTAGCCAGTTAAACTGTTTAAAAAAAACAAAAAAAAAAAACAGAGGTAGCATGCCATGTTGATTACATCAAGATTCTCTATCTGTCCTCCTCGTTATCTACTAAACCATAAGTCTTTCTGATGAACATTTATATAATCATTTGAAAAATTTCTGGTTGTCACATGCTTCATACAGCCAGTTTTGCAACATTTCAGTGTCACACTGCTTCAAACATTTGCTTTGGAGTCATTATTATACTTCATTTCACAATTATTGTACCTGTATGATTAGTTGAATTGAATACATTCTCAACAGATTTTTGGTGATGCTTTGTTTCTGTTTGTTTCTTTTCAGATTCAGAAATCGTGAATACAAATCATCTGTCTAATCCTTTTTTTTTTTTTTAGTTCCCATTATTTTCAGATATCGTTGTTTTTATTCTGCCACATTATACGACAGTAGTTCAACAGGCACAACCATTTCGGCATCAACAATCAACAACAAAATGTGTTCCACTCAGTAAAGTGATCTTTAAAAGTTATTAACTGTTCAATCAGGACAAACAAGTAAAAGGAGGTCAGGACTGGGTCTGGCTGACTGAATGCCTTGCTTGGACTCCACAGGCAGCTTTTTCAGCCCTGAGCAGCAGCAAGATAAATGCCCCCATGGAGTCCAGACAGTGGTGGCGGCGGCGGCGATACTCCTGAGGCTGATTAAATAACAAAGCTGATAAATCTACAAAGACTAGGTGGAGATTCTGAGGTGGAAGGGTGTTCATAACAGCAGTATGTAGAATCATATTTCAAAACTAGTGAATTGTTAACGTTATTAAGTGACTCTTACATGCTTGTGGCCACGCCATGTAACATCACATTCCCAATTCTTACTCTATTAGTGTTTTATGGTAAAATTCTTAATTGAGATCACCTGTGCATCCATTTCCTTCAGGTTATCTGGAGTTACGTCAAAGTGGTAGCAGGTTTAGCAGGGCGTTACAGACATCCTCCTCCCCAGCAAAGCATTCCAGCTTCAGGTATCCTGAGGCACCCGCCAAGCCAGATGGTTTATGTTGATTTGATAGTCCCTACAGCGGGTTCTGGGTCTGTCCCGGGTCTCCTTCCAGTTAGACATGCCATGACTTGTCAATCCAGCCCCCACCTTATCTCTGAGCCCAGCCACCCTGCCGAAAGAACTATGTCATTCCAAAGGTTGTAACCACAGGTGAGAATTAGAAAGAAGATAGGCTGGAAAATCAACAACTTTGAGACTGTGTTAGGTTAATACCAGCCCAAAGGTGATACTTTCTCATGTCACCCAGTCAGTACAAGTCATCTGTCTCATCCTTTTCCCCATTATTTTCAGATTTTTTAAAATTTTATTCTGCCACATGATAGGACAATAGTTCAACCAGCTCAACCATTTTTTAGTGTCAACCCAACGTCACCCAGTCATATGAGGACAAGGGCTGAGACTAAACTGAATTATCATGTTATTGTTGTATGTTATGAATTATCATTATTAGCAATTTTATGGCCCTTTATTATTTTACTTTACAAGCTTTCATTCAAAATATGTTTGCACTGGACTTATTGGGAACTTTTTATACACATAGCACAGAGGGCAATAAAGCTTTTGCTCCAGGATTGGGAGGTGGGTGACAAGGAAGCACACAGTGAGGAAAATGTATATATACATGTAGTATATGTAGATGTAGATGTATAATATGTATTCACATAGACAAAGCAACATGGCCACTTGTCACAGTGTGGACTAGCAATGGCAATTCCCACGATGACTCGATGAGTAGACCTTTTAGTCAAAGAGCACACATCCAGAAGATGAAAAAAAAAGTAAATATCTAAATGATATGTGCAAAACTGTTTTAGTCTATGCTTTGATCAAACACATTTGATGACAAACGTGCACATCCACTCAGCTTCACAGAGTTTAATAGAAAGTTTCAGCTCATTGCTGCTGTAGGCTACACCTGCTCAGTCAGACACAGTTAGCGACTAACATAGCGGAGCATTTAGTGGCCAAAGAGACAGCTCCTTAGGAGTTGGTACAGACCCAAGATTGATCAGGTGGACACAAACATAACTCCAAATCAAATATAATGTTGCTTTACAGGTGCTGGATGTGTAATTAATCTGAGTTGGAACTAAGGTGGAGAAAGTACAGGTGAATCATGTGAAGGATTTGAGTTTCTTACCTTGTTTCTATGTCTCATCTAATATCATTTCCTCCTGCATTTTCTCATGAAAAGATTAATTTTGGTACATCTTAAATTTCTTAATTTATTTTAACAACGACGAGCAAAAGAAAAAAACAGTTTGAGGGGAGGTGAAGTCTCAGTCAGATGTCGAATAGAGGCGGTGTCAGACAAGCTGCTGGATGAGCTGAGCTAATAAAAAGAGGGAGGATGGGGCTCTACACTCGCGAGAAGAGAGAGGAGAGTACAGGTGCATCAAAGGTGAGACGCTCTGCTGTTTGGGTCAGCTGTTCACTCAGTTGCTGAAATCGTTTTTTTTCGTTTATTTAACGCATTTTGGAGGCTTTGTTGTCTTTTTTCTTTTTTGCAGTATGCATTAGCATTTAAAATTTTTCATTCGTTTGTGATTATTTTTTTTGTTTGTTTTTTGTTTAGTTTTTTAAACGTGTTCAGGTGTGATAATTTGTGCGTAATTGGTAAATTGGTAACATTCGCTTGCTCTGCTTTTAATTTGAAACCCACTAGACAGAATTTAGTTGATTTCTCTTGTTCAGATATTACATTAGTGGGTGCATTCACTTTTTTTTCCTTTTTTGTCCGTCTTTCTTCAGATGAACTGGCTTGTAGCTGCGCTTGCTGTGTGCGCCCTTGTGTCCAGTGTACATTGTGCTTCACAATCAGTCGGTATGTATTTGAATTATTCTTTTCATCTGAAAAAACGCGTCTCTTTACCATGAGTTAATGAGTGACTAAATACTGTTTTCCTCCTTCAGAGTGGTGTTATCATCTGCCAAGCTGCAGTGAGTAATCCTTCTTTATTCTCACTGCATCATCTCATCTCAACCGCTAACCTCCTCTGCAGCTTCTAAAAGTCTTGTTTTTATTTATAGATGACACCACCTGGCCAACTATTGCTGCTCCACATTGCAATGGCACCCGACAGTCACCCATTGACATCGTCTCAGCGTCCGCGGAACCTAACGAAAACCTGACTGACTTCACCTTCACTGGCTTTGATAGCACCAGCGCACTGTCACTAATTGAAAACACTGGCAAAACGGGTGAGCGCTTTTCTGTCTTGATGATTTAAAGATTATAAATGCAGCATTTGCAAGTAACATTTACTTCTTTGGATGGGTTGCAAGCAGTGATGTGCAGAATGGTAGGTTGCATTGCGTGCTGGAATTTTGGTCTCAGCATCTGACTAGTTAATCCTGTTTCTCCTGTTTATTTTCATTAATAACTGTATTTATTTATTTATTTTTTTTTCCACCCTCTTCTAGTCAAAGTCAAGGTTAAGTCAGGTGTTGGTGTATCAGGAGGAGATCTACCTTCATCCTACGACACATTGCAGTTCCATTTGCACTGGGGTAATGGCACCTCCGACCCTGGCTCTGAGCACACTGTGAATGGCAAGCGCTATCCCATGGAGGTACTGCACTGTTTGTTTCATGTTGAGCTGTAAATACGTTTTACAATACATTCATATTAAAATATATATTTTTCTTTACTTTCTCTAGTTGCACATTGTAAACATTAAGTCAACCCATAATGGAAACACCAGTGAAGCTGTGAAAGACCCTACAGGACTTGCTGCTCTCGGTTTCCTAATTGAGGTGAGAAAACCTGTTCTTGCAATGCCATTATACTTAAGTGATCTGTCTCAAACCTTGTTTGCTATGTATCAACCACTTTAACTCAGCATTTTTTTCAAAATAATTGTTCTGCATCATTCAGGATGTGCCCCATGAGTCATGTTTTTCCTCCACTGAGAATGAAAAAATAAATTAACCTAATTATAAATGATCTGTACTTCTTTTAAGGCAATGGATGGCAATGAAAGTGGCCAACCTGCAAGCTGGAAAACCTTGACCTCCTACCTGACCAACATCAGAAAATCTGGTAGGGAGATGTTTACTATTCTCTTGTAAAATTCAGTGGCATGTTTGAGTACTATGTCAGCTGCCGTCACTTCAGAGTTTGCATTTCTGCCCCTCAGGAACAAATGTTTCAATAGAAGCTGTAATTTCTTTGGATGATCTCCTGGTTGGGGTGAACCGCTCCAGGTATTACCGCTACCTTGGCTCCTTAACCACCCCCACTTGCAATGAGGCTGTAGTCTGGACTGTGTTCAAGGAGCCGATCAAAGTCAGCAAAGATTTGGTAAGTTTAAGTACTGTGGCCGGGGGCGGTCAGCACAAATGCTCTCAACAGTGCTTCATGCAGCTAACTGATTAATTCTACTGTCTCCAGATTGACCTCTTCAGCACAACATTATACGTCACCAACTCTACTTCAGTTTTGATGACCAGTGTCTACAGAGAAATCCAGCCAGCACAACCAGTTACAACACAGCGTGAGACCAGCTCTTCCTCCAAAACTGCCTGCTCTCTAGGACTGATAGCCCTGAGCATTCTTCTGGGGAAGAGTTAAGATCAGTCAAAGTAGTTGTGTTGTCTCAGCAACTTGTTGGTAAACGTGTTAACAAAGAGGATACGGCCTTGTCTCCACCATTTATCCCCATGCCTGTGTGATTTGTCTAAGCCTCATCTAAATTGTTAACATACAGCCCAAAATATCACCCAAGCAAACTGAGCCTTAACACAACAAGAACTGTGTTGCTTTCAATGTAGGTCTATATATTAATACTATTATAATGAAATGGTTCGCAAACATATTAAATGTGGTGATGGTTGCCTCACTCATATGTGGTTGTCCATCATCTCTTCCAGGGTTATGTCAAGCTGTAAGAATTATTTATGTAAGAATTATTTATCCATAATCAGATTTGTGTCCTGTATTGATTTTAAACATGATATGCACAAGAATTTAACATGTTGTATGTATAATTCAGGCACAGCTCAAGGTTGTTTTGAGCTGCTAAAGCTACATTCAGGTGTCTAAGACCATTGCGCAGTTTACCGGATTGATGAAGTAATGACAGTTTGGAAATCCAGTAATGCAATCTGAGTATGAAAGCTAATGTTGGCATGTATCTGTCTATGGAGTTAAAATGAACAAAATATGAATAGTTGTTGCAAATATTATTTCATTGTTAATTAGATTTTTGTCTGTATATATTCTTTTGTCCTCATCAGTGCCGAGATAAATGGCAGATGAGATGACGTGTTGCTATGTTGGCAAACTGAACACTCCTGTCTCCTTCAGTCGGTGTAATGAAGGATTGACGTGTCAGTCAGTTAAAATGAGTGCCAGTATTCATCATAATGCTATACATTACATTTTTCCCGTTCAGCCCTGTGTTGCACTACTTGCACATGTAACAGAACTGTGACCTCTCAATCTTGTAAAAGTTAAAAATTATTTGGTGTCGATCTGTTTTGTGGGAGAAAATTGAAATGAATCTAAATGAATGAATGTTTGAATTCTGGAAAGTGTTTTACTTTAAACTGCATTGTCAACTGGCGTTAACTGTACACCCAATTATTAAATTAAACTTGAGCCAGATACTCAAGGAGTGCCTTTTGAGAACCTACCATTATAGTTAACAAAACATAAGATGACTTATAAGCCTATAATTCATTTAAAGAGGGTGTGCTTTATTCCAAAGATCATCCTTTAATTGCAAGTCACAATGAACAGAATAAATGCTCCTTGAACAACTTGAATGTGTTTTGAACAAAGTGTTTAATCTGTTTAATCTATGGCCTCAACTATGTGTTCTTTTCCGTGTTTCCCTCTTCCCTTGAGTCTCCCGAGCTGAACTGTCTTTGCAGGCTCTAGATTTCTTCTGCTTCTGCACTACCTACCCACATCTCTTCGGTCCTGCTTGACAGGGATCAGTGACAGGGACTCAAATGCACGACTCGACACGCAGAGATTGATTTAAAAAACCCTCAAATTTAATGCACAGAGGCAAGGCAAAAACAAGACGAAAACAAAACTTGAATAGAAACTAGAACTACTGGCTTGACTAAATGAACTCACGAGGATCACGGCTGGAACACACAACATGACGTACAAGCCGAACTGGCAAAGACAGACACAAAGCACAGGACTTAAATACTCAAGGGAAGGGGGAGACAAAGACACAGGTGAAAACAATCAGGGCAGGGCTGCTGCCAATCAGCAGATGGGAGAATATGAGGCCACGAAGTCAAGACACCTGAAACGAGAGGAAAGGGTAAGTATACAAAAATGAAACAGGAAGACCAGAAACAAAAACATAAGGCCTTAACCAGGACGAGTCACTACACTGCTTGTATACTTAATCACCAACCTGTTTTCCCCTTACCTGCCTGTGGTGTGTGTCTACAGTTTTGTTCTGTCTTCCTAAACCTTGACAGAAATCTAGAAGTGTTAGATGAAATATTGCTATTCCTATAAGATGGCCTTTAAGAATGCACGTTTGTCATATTTGACATGTCACGAGTTCCCACATGTGCATCACTACACTTTCAGGTTTGATGTTTTCAAAGTCCCTTACTATAAAATCAGAGCTGCTAATTCTCATATCAAGCCAGTGGCAACAAAAAGGTGAACCAACAATGAGGAACAATAGACAGTAGTCCTGTAACACATGATTCGATGGCACTGACATAAATTTGTCACGGTCCAGAGGGATGGGTGTTTCTAATGAAGATAACAATCAATACACTGGGATGACACATATGGGACTGTCACAGGAGAACGATGAAAATGATCTTCTATTGTTAAGATTTATCATACCAGATCAGTTTGTGGCTATTCGGTACAGGCCGACTGCATGGCTCCTGGTCTTGAGCTCCCCTGTATCCTCAGCAAAACACCCCCCACATGTGAAGTTGATCGAATGAATAGTCATTGATATATATAGTCATACAGACACACAGATACACATACATACGTACATACAGGCCGACAGACAGACTGACAGTCACTCAGACAGACAGACAGACAGACAGACAGATAGAGATCCCTTCCTTTATAATTAGAGTATGTGAGTTATGCATGTGACCATGAGATAAGCAAAAACACCTGCTTCTGCTTTAAGTTCCTGAGATCAAGAGATACGTTTATTGTAGCCAGGGACAAAGGTGCAACACAAAAAGGAAACTATTGATAAGAACGCTGACATTTTAATGATGATATTTCGGCAAGTCAGGAAAGCAGATAACTAATGTTAGCGAGAAAAAAAAAAAAAGAGAAAAAACACAAAACACCCCGTTCTTGCTAGAGCTACAGAGAGAAGTGTGAGAGGGGAGATGTAAAACTATACTGAGATGTTTTTGGTACTTAAAACCACAAAAAAATCTTACTTATGAATATCAAAGAAAAGAGTAAAATATTGAACCTTTAAAAGCAGACCTCCCTCCCAAACAGTGACGGATATCAGACACCTGCTTTGTAGCTGTACCCAGTGTGTTCCCACCCTTCCAGTCAACTGATCTCCTCTCCCACCAGTTTTCCCCCATTCCCTCATTCTCTTCCCTGTTCCTTGTTTTGCTTGCCTTCTCGTTTGTCCTGCTGACTGCCAACTTGTCTTGCTTTGAACTCTTACCAAGCATTGATTGATTGCTTTTAACTGAACTACGTTTGTGTCCTGCTTGTAAGGCCGCTTTTCTGCGTGTAGAACTGTTACAGTAATACTGTTAAGCATGAACATTTCCTTAAAGACAATTTTACATGTTCTGAAATGTTTTACAACATCAAAACAAAAATATAAAACTCACATCACAACACACGTCCTCACAATACACTATCTTTAAGTTTAATTTACCAAAGCATGTCTCTGTTTGCACTGTAAATACACTGAATGCACATTCACAAATCTACTCTGAATTTTAAAAAATGAGCCCTGATAAGACATTGACTATTGCACTTAAGTCTGTTTGTGTTGCCTGTCCAAACATAAGGTTGTTGTGTAAGCCCTCATTATGAGGAATAGCCTGTGTGCTGATTTTCTGTGTCAAGTTTCCATGCCTCCTCCAATACAGGCTGCGTGTAATCCAATACTCACTCTAGAAAAGAGAAGGGGGGTGTAATCCTATAGCATGATGGCGGGAGGGTGTAAAATGCTGTTTTCTGGGTCAGCAACACCTTCTGATAAGCTAAGTATTTACAGTAACAATGGTTTTATGTTTAAGTATAAAGCAAGTATTTAACATAGACCTTTTTTATGACACTAGTATGTAATTTGAACCCTGCTAATGGGTTGTTGAGAGAGCAAGAGACTTTATTAGTCTTTATCTTTATCTAGTCTTAGTGGACAAATAGAAGAAGTACAAAAACAGCATGAAGCCACACAAATTCCAAACTCTGGCATCTATTTTCTAATAAACTCATCCATTACCAATACAACAGAAATCACAAAGAGCCAGCTGCCTCTTAAGAATGAAGATGAGCCCTTTAAGTCACAGCTGCACTGCTTTGGGTTATGAGGATTGGCTGGAGTGGGGGTTGCAGACGGAGCTGGACATCTGAGCCAGTCTACAGCGATGGACTTAGGAGTGACGACTTCTTGGTTCAGTCCTCCGTTCTTCAGCACCCAGTAATGGTTGTCCTTGAAGAAGTAGGCATCTCCTAAGGAGAAGCATTAAATCTTTCATCACATACTGAATAAATCATGAGTCTATTAACTAGAGACCAGAATAAAGAGAAGAAAAAGCAGTGGTAGACAGTAACGTACTTGAATATTTCCATTTTTCTTTATACTTCAACTCCATGACATTTCATGGGGAAATAGTGTAGTTTGTGCTCCACTACATCTGTCTGACAGCTATAATGACTTCTTATTTTAGAAAGCCACTAATAAAACAATGCTCTATTGTGCTCCTAGTGGCCCCTTTAATTACAGGACCAGAATAGTTGTGCCACAAAAAGTAACAAAGTGACTTTCATCACTCCTCTTTCTTTGCTTTGACAACACTTCATACCTTCCAGCAGCCTTCATGTACCTGTTGAAAACGACCCTGAAATAATCTCATCTATGGTTTGTTTATTTATTTAACACAAGTCTCATGACATATTTATGTTACCTTCCCCCCAGCTGATGATGTCATCCATGTGGGACGGGACTCCTGCCCAGAGGCTGTTGTCCCGTGGGTAGCCCACATCTGGCTGACTGATCGCCTGCTTGCTCGTACGGCTTTCGTCAAACCTCCAAAACTCCCCGCCGCTGAACAGATAGGTCTTGCCGTTATGGGCCCAGATGAAGGCCGCCTCCACCTTCTCGACCAGCGCCCCGCTCTTTGATCTCATGCCCCATTCGGAGAGGGGGCGAGGGTAACCGGGCATAGCAACAGTGTCCTTGAAGATCCAGTACTGAGGTCCTGGAAAGAGAGAGAGAGAGAGGAGAGAATTAGAGTAAAAAAAGAAGAAGCTTGTAATGCTCACAAATGTTTGTTAAAATGATTACAGACAGTTGATGGTTCACTGGTTCAACCTGAACACTGGTTCACTGTGTATTTATTTCATTTCATTAATAAGTTTTTGTAATGAGGAAGTATTAGAGGCAAAATAACAAACATAAAGCCTCTACATACATGCAAACTAACTTGTAGGAGCATGTTTTCAGGGTTCCTTTAAGGGTAGATGGAGTTGCAATCCAACCAAAGCCACATGATGATAATTTTTGGCACATCAGACACACTGTTCACTCTAAACTATTCATGGATTGTGGTCTCATAAAACTGCATAAAGAAAACTGCATAAACTGCTTTGAAGGACATTAAATATGGTTCACCTTCATTGCATGTAGCTGAATGACTCACTCCCACTCACAGTAGCGAATAAATCTAAAGTGGGAACTTAAAGTCTGTGTTTTTTGGTTTGGGTTATTCCTCTTTTTCTTGGTTTCTTTTGTGTAAATTCAGACCAGTGTGTTCTTTATGTGGTGCTGTATGACAGCAACCTTTATTGTTGTTTCTATAATGCTGAGAGTACAACTGAATAAATACACACACTCATACAAAAAATAAAACAGATTCAAGAGTGGAGTTTTAATCATGGTTTTAAATTGACCTACTGTATAGGTACAAGTACATAAGTTTTACTTAACTTTGGCCAATCAGTTGAAAGAGTTAAATGGTGATTCTAGGACCCGTTTTGCTGGTCAAATGACTTGTGAACAATACAATCTGAAGTTTGTTTTTTAGGCTACAATATGCTTTCACTATTATTTAAATATAACATCTCTCTGGTAGTGACTGCATTTTCCCAAAGTGAAAACGTATTCCACAGGACTTTGTATCTCACCAATAAAGAAGGTGATGCTGCCACTTCTCCTCTCATACACAGCGTCGATCTTGTTTGTTCCTGGGGGTAGGCCGATCCAAAAGTTTTTGATCTGAGCCGGATTGAGGGACACCAAAGACCCATCTCGCTTAGTCCTCCAGAAGTGTGCACCTTTCCAAAAAAACAGACACCAACACTTATCACCATATATTCAGACACAGTATAGATGATAAAGAGATAAAATACAAGCCAGTTCTAAATATCTTTTGTTACATGAGCTATGTAAAGAAAAAAATGATTATGGAGTATTTTTATTTTGTGAAATCCCCGTACCTGAAAGTTCCTTCTTACCTTTAAAAAAGAAAACCTCTCCCCTGATATTTGCCACTGCGTCAAAGCCTCCCTGACAGCGCTCGTGGAATGAGGGATCAGACCTAGGATAGAGAAAAGTAAAAAAAAGTGAAGTGAAGAAAAGTGTAGTTTTATTAAAGAATCACTAGAGGGTGCAAAAGACCACGCACTGTAAGGATCGACCAGCAGGCTTTTATCTGCAGCCACTTGTCTTAAATTACTCATCATCATTCATGTTCCCACGAGTAAACTGAGTGCATGGATAGGATATACATAGTTTGGAAATGTAAATGATAAGTGCTTATTGTCTGGTTGGATGTGGAGTAGATTTATTCTTTCCTCCGCATCTACTCACACTTGTGTTGGTCTTGGAGGAGGTGGACTGGGCAGGCGTGGGAGGTCTGGATCAACACCACCTGGTTGCCCCCCATCCTTCACACCTACAACAGGATGGTGACAACAGACAATGCTGAAAAGGCGTTGAAGGCTGCATGACAGCATTAGAAAAATTGTGCAAGCAACCCACACTTTTCTCAGGGGAGTTTGACACACAGGATGCAAGCGGTTTCTTCTTAGGACACAGAAGCAAACTGTTGAAATCCCCTGTGCACCAGTGCACCTTCACACACATCAGTGCTACACCTTTATACATTACTTCATCAGAGGGCGGTTTTTGGCCTCTTGATGATTTTATGGCTCCATTTTAGAAGAAAATTGCAAGGCCATACTACCACAAACCGCCAATGGGGATGTTGACATAGGTTTAGTGAGGTTTAGGTGTGGGATGACAAAGGTGGTCTGTCTGCTGGTTTACAAGTTCACCACTTTGGTCCACACTGAAATAGCTCAACAACTATTGAATGGGTTAGCACAATGTGGTGATCTTGTCACTTCAACATCAGGTTCAGGTTCCTATTTGTTTCATACTTTGGTGACCAAATACCAGCAAAACTACTGACACTAATAACAGTCACCGGCAGTATAATTAGTCGACAGAGCTTCTGGGTCTGTGAAGTGAAGCAAACGTTGAGTGTCTTAAACCTGCATCTTTTCTAAAGGCCAGCAGGAGTGAGCCTCATTGGTTTTAAAAAATCAGACTGTATGGAGCTTTAAGGGGAAATGACCACTTCTCACTTCACCAGTTTCACATCTTCTTCGAAACAGCGTGATGATGTATATTATGGTCCCATTTACAGTGACATACATGATACCAAGAATTATTCATGAAGTGCATTAACCAAGGCCAGCACAACTCGTATGTATGTACATGCTGTAATGCTATTCTCTAACAGTTTTCTACAAACCAATGGGTGATCACAATGGGTTTACACTTGGTTCTCATTAGTTAAAATTAGCATGCTAACAAGCTGAACTAAGATGGTGAACATGGCACACATTACTCTAAACATCACCAAGTTAGCGTTGTCACAGCAAGCATGTACTGCTTACTGACCATAAAGCTGCTGGATGGCCTGCTTGTCGTCCAGGGCCAGCTGGAACGTGGAAGCGTCTCCCACAGGACCCTGGTAGTACGGCCTCATGATGGACGGATCAGAGGAGGAATGGGACAGGCCCAGCGCATG